>CM031239.1:569831045-571031045 GCA_018340775.1 Taxus wallichiana var. yunnanensis | reverse complement strand
TTACATGCGCCATTGGCGCATCCTGATTCCATGCAACACTAAGTTTATTTGCACCCAACATAACCTTATATAGATGGTGCAGGTGCACCCCTGTCTACAATAACAAAATTGTCATATGTAAAATCCTTGCGCCCTACGCCCTTTGGCGCTAATGTCTTTCTTGTAACACTCTTCTTCAACGTGCCATTCTATTAACCCTGCAGCCTGCAGTGTCCTTGCACCCTATGCCCAGAGGCCTTTAAATTGCTAACTCCTCATTCTGTAATGTTCTAATGGAAGATCTGACAGCTAACATGGCTCTTCTGCGTTGGGTTTCGCTTCTTCTTCTTGCAGATCAGCAACTGAATTCAGATCCACATATGTCTACATCAAGCAAGAGGCCAACCAAGTCAAAAGGTAAAGCTAAGCTTACTGAAGAAGAAATGAAATACAAGTACCAGAGGGTCAGAATGCCCGAGTCCCAGGTAGAATGTGACCTGGATATAAGAGACTCTGAGCTCGGTCACATCGATATGGAAGATTTCTGGGCCAGAACCAGAGAGTCACAGGAGTCCCTGGATGGACAAACTAGTAGGCAGTGGCCTGCATTTTGCTGGGGGGATCCCCGTCAGTGTAGTAAACAATGAATTCATGATGGTAGTGGCCCACTGCTACAACAAAGACACAAGGTGTGTCCAAAATGAAAAGGGTGAGGTCATAATCAACCTCACCGCCCGATACTTCGAAATCATGTTAGGCATCCCTCACCACCGACACTTTGTGGTCAGTAAGCCAAGAAGACTATACCAAGGCTTGGGAGGACAATGAAGACCAGTGTATGTAACTGATAAATGAGTTGTACCTAAAGAACAAGAAGGTGATAACCAGATGGCCACAGGTTATTCACCGTAGCGACTTCTCCGAGGAATTGAGTGATACTATCACATTCCTAACCAGAGTATTTGGGCTTTTTGATGCCCACTACTTTCATAAATGGATGCTCAGGTACCTGGAGACCATGAACAAGAATGTACCTAATCAACGCTTCAAATGGGCGGAGATAATAAGTAGCACCATATCTGAACAACTCCAACAACTCACCAAAACGGGAAGGTTCTACATGAACTCCTATGTAGTCTATACTGCAGCCTCGGAAAGGGATTATCCAGCATTGAGCCGATGCGGGGTTTGGCCCCAAGTAAAAATATATGAATACTACCCGAGCTGAAGCTAGAGAACAACATCCCGTAGTTTACTAAAATCAATGATGCCTTTTTCTACGGCATCGTCTACCTTTTGAGGCCAAACATGACTCACGGTCGAACGACCAAGAGCATTGTCACAGCAACAGAGAAGTGGGGGGCCTTATTTACACAATTTCCCACCTTCACCTATCTCAGGGCAGCTAACTTCCTAGGTGAGCCCACTAAATTACCAAGGTACGCTGGCCCCAAGCTGGTCCTGTTGGAGCTATCCAGACAGCTCGTAACATACCATGAAAAGTGCTTGAAGAGAAAGAAGGGTGGAACTCCTTTCCCCCTTACAGTGGGCAGATACACATGCATCTCTCACCACAAATCCCGGGAAATGGTTTCCGAGCTAGAACTGCTCAATCTGAAGCACAACTTCTGGCGAGGCCCACTTTTGATCCAAGGAATTGCCTTCCCAAGGCAAAACTTGATCCGATCCACATTCCATAGATCGAGGACATCTATATCAACCTATATCATGAGGTCAAACTTAGAAGGAAGGACCACTCCCACTTGGCCTTAGCAGAGATCACTCAATACGGCGTGGCCATTGTTCCAAAGGGTTATCAAACTTCGATCAAGAAGTTGATCAGGTATATCTGGATACGGATGGGGACAACTGGCCGTTTGCTGCGATCGATAAAACAAAAGCACCCCAGACCATTGAAGAAAGGGTCAAAGAGACACTGCGAAGGATAGAGCACTGGTGCAGGATGAATGGCCTCATCTACCTTAGGGTAGATTTCACTACATCACCATTGGGAAATGCACCTGTCAGGCCAAAGCATCTGCCAAAGGTCAAAGGCAAGGATAAGGAGGGTGAATCAAGCACTGCTCAAGAAGGAGCTCCTGAAAGTCCTCCTTCCACTGCATAAGAACAGGTTGTAAGCCTGGTATCCCCAGAGAAAGAAGCGGCGGAAGGTGTTTCGACGGGCACATCCACTCAGGGTGTCTCCACTATTACAACCGTTGAGGTCCCTTCTATCCCTTCTCCCTCTCCTCCTTCTCCTCCTCGCATGACCCAAGCGACCATTCCTTTGGTCGTGTCCTCTCCTCCATCTTCTACTATTCCCCCTTCCTTGTCATCCATCTTCTCTTCTCTCGCGAGCTGTCCCCCACCATTTCTTCTCTCATCTCCCAGCTCCCTTCCATTTCCATGTCTACCTCCCCTGCAGTATCCCTTCCTCCCGTGAGCACTTTCTTGGCCTCCCTCTCGATGCCACCACCAAGTGTCTCTACCCATTTTCCCTCATCCACTGCAGCTTCTCCCTCTTCTACCTCTGGTCCCATTCCCTTAAGTCCAGCATGGATCTCCCAACATCTGAGCCAGCAAAAGAGGAAAGTCCCTATCACACCGATGGACTTCTCCGTCATCCCGGCAAAGGGGGCTAAGAAGCAAAAGCCTATAACCCACTTCTCTCAGAGTGCATCGGGAGAAAGAGTAATGGAGATTGCATATCCCGATCCTTCAAAGGGTAAAAAAAGATCTGTCTCCGACAAATTATACAGTGACCCAAGTCACAATGGGAACATCTTCAGAAAGTCTTCAAGGAGAGGCCCTATCTGCAGTGGATGCCCTTTACAAGAAACTTCAAGAAGCAAAGGAGGAGAAAAGGTTGCTAAAGGAACAAAACAAACATCTTCTCCACACCCTGTAGAAAATGGGCAGTGCACCTCCTACAACTGCCACGGAAACTCTTGAGGTCCTAAGTCAGGACAAGATAAACGAGTATGCCAAAATTGGCGAACAAGGTATGGCAGTTTCCACCTGGAGAGATCAAATCCTCAAAGACAGCGAGGAGGTAATAGTCAAGTTTACCGAGTTGTATCAGAACATCAATCGGCAAACAAATATCTCTAGGTGATTGCAAGACCTATCTCCGAGGAGTTGGACCATGCAAGGCTGCAACACGAAACATTCTAGAAAATGCTCGACTACTCAGTTGACGATCTAGTAAAATTTGGCGTCTTCAATCACCCCAGGGTACCCAACAAGATCCTTGCTGCGTTGGATTACCAGGTTGATCGGATGGATTTCGTCCTGGAAAAGATTGATAAATTGAAGGAGGAAGCCCTAGATGCAATGCATCAAATGGAACAAATCATTCTGAGAATGTCTCCGGGTTTGCTTACTTCTTCTTTCACCTTGAGGAAGGTAGACGAAACTATCCGAATATTTAAAGAGATCATCTCGCAAGGGTTAGGGCGAGAAGCCTCTTTTGACACCAAATGCATCAACAACCTTCTGGCTTGCCATGATTTTTGGGGTTCCTAATGGAGGCAAGTAATGAATATTTCAAACTCCCTGAAAAACTCAGAGATGAGCGGGAGACCTATGAGGTCATCGGCGATCATACAAAGGGTCCTGCTCAGGATCAACTTCAGCCCATGATCAGTAAATTCATGGAATATCAGACTCAGTTCCACATCACCTCTCCCGAACAACAGTAGAAGCAAGATACCCCCTTCCAGCCGCAAGACAATGATGAATAGCTTCCTTCCTCTTGGCTTACTTTTGATAAATATCTAATAGTATGTTGGTACAAATGATGACCTCATCCATGTTGCACCATGGGATGTTGTCATCCACCAAGTTGTCCAAAGTCAACATTGACTTTTAGATATTTTGTAGATATTTTGTAATTAGTTGTTGGTTCCCTTTTTCCTTCCTTCTTCTCCTTCTTCTATATATACTTGGATACTTGTTGTATTCATGGATGGATACTTTTCAGATGAAAAATAGAAGTAAGAAGAAAAGACTTTGAGCTTTTTGTAACAGAAGAAAATAGTAATACAAATATTAAGAATTTGTGTTGAATATGTGTGTTATGGGCATTTAATCTTTCTTATGTCAGATTTATGCGTTTATTCTATTGAATCTATCTCTACTTTTTTATCATTTATTCATCAGTATTGCTTTGTTCGTCTATGCGAGTAAGTTCGGCTCTGTTTACTACCAGCCCAAAACATAGACCCTCTGACCTTTCTACTTTGGAATTCATTTCTTTTCTCCCTTCAGGTCTTTCCTATCTCCCCGTCTTGTTTCTTCCCCTTCTTCTTACAATTGGAAGCACCTCTACTAGGATCAGATCCTGAACCCTGAAGGCAGAATATTGTGAGATTTACATAGATTCCTACTGGTAGAATAGCAATAAACTAGTTTTGCTTTGCTGACTCAAAGAGGGGCTATGCCCCGCACACTGTTGGCTCATCTATCCATAGATCTGTCCACCCGATAGATTTTCAAACCAACAAGCGGGACCACAACAAACACGAATCTACGGTTGTGACCCACAAATTCCACATCCTGACAAATCCATAGGTGAATCAGACATAGATGCTGGCCTACGCACACTAGTATTCAGATCTACTCCACTTCCACCTATCATCATCGAATAGTTATCCTTGTTAGACATAGCAGCTAATAAAGCTAGGGAATTCTAGACTAGGCCAGATAATCACCTGTAGAGTCTGTTATACCCATCATCCACCCTATGACCCTATCTGGAGATATACACGAAACTATCCCAGGTTATTTTCCACGTATTCCACAACCCATAGACCGAATCATGCCAGAGCTCGATATTGATTGGAGCCTTCGAGTAGTCATCCTTGCCGATCGATCTATCACACCAGTTCAGGTTAGGAGGGCCTTCTTTGCCTTATATTTGTAGTTTCCACTAGTGCGCGTCGAAGACATCAAATTTCCTAACTAGTTTTTCTACATCCCATGCATATTCCATCCCCACCGGCTGTCTCGGCATGACCTCGAGAGGTCGGGTGCGAGGAAGAGTTACTTGTAGATTCCCACGCTCACTTGTCACTTTTCCATCGTACAAAATTGGTCAACCCGACGTGAAAAAAACAGTTCTTCCTTTTTTATTTTCACTTCTTCCTACCACCTTCGCTCTTACCCATTATTCTGCGGGTATTCATATACCCCCCGAATATGTCGGGATTCGATGCATATGGTAGACCTCTTCTAGGTCTTGAAGCATACTACGCTCAACTGAATAGGTAGTCATCGCCCTCACTCTTAGTATGGGGTGACAAATATTCAAATAACCAATTATCAAACCAAACTCCATCTCCAAGGATCAGATATAGCTCATCTTTCCAAACAGAGGAGTTGGATCAGCTCGCTCAAACACAACAAACAGAGGATTCAGGCTCGAACAATATGACGTTCACAGGAGAATTTGCTTCATCTCCTCGAATCTTTGCTTAGACCACAAATTAGTAGACAATCTGAGCCATACCTAATGTTAGATGATGAACATTTGATACGTCATGTCAGGGATGAACAACGCTCTCGGAGTATGTACCCACCCATAGGGAGTTTACAAACACAACCCGAGGTCTCTTTTCAAGAAAATACCTCCATGCCACTACATATAGGAAATGCCCTCGGGGAAACTTGGCAGGCCGTGATCAATTCATAGCAAGATATCACATGCCTATACAACATCAGGATATACAAAAAAATTCCACTAAGGCAAAATATCATGACTTCACCAAGTGAGGTCATTTCAACTCTAGTAGAAAAAGTTAGGGGGTTGGAACTTGCTCAGGAAAATCACCATTCTCAATTCATACAGGCAGGAAATTCTAATCCTCCACATCATCCTAGCCAAGTATACATCCTCATAGGAATGGGCACGTTAGGCATGACTCCTCAGTATTCACAACAAACGCCAACAAGAACCGCCATTTCTAACACCATTCCGATACCTCCCGGTCTAGTACAAAATAATCCATTCCTAGACAATACCTCTTCATACTTAAACATGTACTCCAAATCACCACAAGGGGACATGTTCTCCTCTCCCAGCATGTTTGCTCAAACACAGGGGCTTCCTTATGCCCCTGCCAATGCATACGCTATGCCATACCAACAACCCATTCCACCACCACCCCCTCAACAAGCACCATCAATGGTCGAAACCTATGCAATAGGGACTTATTCAGAATATTTGAAAGAACCCTTAGACTTCACCATACGAAGCATTATGCTTCCAAGACCTCTTCCTAATTTTCCCAAATACAAAGGTGAGGGAGATCCGAATGCACATATCAAGGCTTACGCCATAGCTATTCGAGAACTACTCCCTTGGGATGGGGTTGTTACTAAAATATTCCCCAAAACTTTGGAAGGTATCGCTCTCGATTGGTATTATAGAATACCTGAGGCTTCCATCCATTCGTTTAAACAACTCATTTCAGATTTCATTAAGGCATTTGACATGAACAAACTATTAAGAACAGGAATCAGGGAATTCTTGCACATTAAGCAGGAACACAATGAATCTGTTGCTCATTTCATCCAGAGGTGGCGTATAGTTCTTTATTCTTCAGCCAGTGCTCCAAATATGGACCAAATGGAACTATGCGATTTATTCCTTCATTCTCTCAGTAGAGAAGTGAAGGAAGAAGTCTAGAAGTTCCCACTAAGGACTTACAATGAAGTACTTGAGAGCGCTCTCTGAATAGATCAAGCGGCAATAGATAGCAGTCGTAAGACGTATGGAACAAACGGGAGGTTAATCACCTCCAACTAGAATACTACGGCTTATCCTACCACCACAAATACCAATCAAGGACCTAAAATCCTTAATAAAAATTGTGGAGTGACAACAAATGGAGTAACTGATCAGGCCAAAAGGGTAAATGTTGTGAATACTCCACCACTAGTAAACAACCAACGAAATAACAACTTTACCCCAACAATTAATGCAGTGGATTTCAATCATCAACAACAACAATAACAACAATGGCAAAACCCTACACAGGGTCCAAGCCAAAACTCAACTGGATATCAAAACCAAAACCAAAACCAAAGACAAATAAATGCAAAACTTTAATCCTAACAGCAAAAATCGGTTGGATCGAGTTTTGGGCCACTGATATGCACTAAACCAAAGATTAGGAATTACAATCCTAACTCATATTTTGGTTTTCACAAAATTCGAGGCCATGACACCGTAACATGCCATGACTACAATAAATTCGTGCAACATTTTCCGAGGAACAAAGACAACTTTTTATAGATATGTTCTTGGCAGATCCTATGTCACCGGCGCCAAATATTTGTGCGGGCGCAGTTTCCCCTCAAAATGCACCTCTTAAGATCTTCAATGATCTACTCCCAAATCACAACAACAATGGGTTAAATTCGAATGGGACAAACAAGGGTGTAATGACAGGAAACCACAATCATGAAGCCTCGACTTCACTAAATCCATTAGTTGTGCCACAATTAGGAAGTCAACCGCGACCCAAGATAGTCAGTTTAGTGGAGTTAGATGCCGAACTACCTGTGGAGGCATAAATAAGGACACGAGAGTATTCCTCTCGCCAAGTCCAAGTTACCTACCGAGACAGATAACATCCAACAAATGTTAGCAAGACCCGTAGGTGCCTACGATTTAATTAGTGATCTAACAAAAACCTTCTCGCACATTTTTTTTTGGACTTACTAAATAATTCTCCTCTTGCCTACAGGCTGCTCTTTTTTAGAGGCATTAAGTTTAGGCCATCTAATTAACATTACTCCACCTCCCAAAACATAGGTAAACCATATAGAATTTGATATCCACCCTCCAGGGCAATCGAATAGGGATACCGAATTCATATTCGAAATAAAAAAATGCCAATAGACGCCGAGTTGCACGCCGAGGTGATCCATCCTTACATTTGCAAGTATGGGTTTATAACAATTACGTGAAACGTGTGATGGTTGATGATGGGGCAGCGGTTAACATAGTCCCCTTCTCTTTCCTTCAAAAGCTAGGGTATGGAGAAACGAATTATTCCACAACTTGAAATATGCTAAGAGGCTATGATAGCCTTAAAGCCACCTTGATCGGAACTATAATACTACCGGTCACCTTAGGACCCAAAACAATCCTGGACTGAGTTTTATATTATAGATCGGGAAACTAACTATAATATGATCCTCGGCCGACCATGGATACATCGTATGAAGGCAATCCCTTCTACATTATTTCAAGAAGTAAGATTCTTGCATTTAGGAAAGGTATTCATAGCCAAAGGTGATCCAAAACCATTCGATGTACACCTGGATGACCTAAAGAAAAGACCAGGCATGCACTCGGAGTTTGAACTCCCAACAAACCAACTTAATAAACCTACCGGCCCGAAACCAGAAGAAAATTTGGTACCTACGACAGATCTTGAGACTATGAGCCTAGCCAAGATGATCCCAGCCCTCAAAGATGAGGTTAAGATTGTAGAAACAGTATCATTAGGAACTACTACAAAAATTGTTGAATTGCTAGAGCAGGATCTACCAATGTTCCTACCATTTGATTCTGTAGGCATGGGGTACACCCTAGGTGTTGGTTCTCTTCCAGCAGTGGATCTCTGCATGGTAGAGGTAGAAGATGTTAACACAACAAATATCCCAACGCCCATATTCCCAGCTAAGTATTGGACTCTCCATTTTGATGGAGCTAGATGTCGTTACGAAGGCTGGGTAGGTATAATCTTTACTTCTCCCAAGGGAAAAGTCCTACCATTTTCCTTTAAACTAAATTTTGAATGTACAAACAATGGCACTGAGTACGAAGCCCCCCTCCTTGGCCTCATCCTAGCTAAGAGGATCGATGACAATAATATCAAGGTGTTAGGAGACTCACAATTGGTAGCAAACCAAGTCTCTGAGATGTATGAAACCAGAGCCAAGCACTTACAACTCTACAAAACAGCTGTATTGGATTTAAGCAAGGAGTTTTACTTCATATCAATTGAAGCAATCCTGCGAGAGAAAAATCTTCTCGCCGATTCAATAGCAACCTCGGCGTCACGCTTCACTCCAAACAGTGAGTTCGAAGATACCCGTTTCATGGTATCCCTTCGTACCAAACCATTAGTAAAAAAATGTCAAATCCTCTTTTAACAAATAGAAATGAAAACAAATCTACTATCCTAGACCACATTGATAGTGATACAACCACTCTAAATTACTTAAACACCTATGCAGCGTTGCATCTCACCCATCATGTAGTAGATTTATCCTTAATCCCACATTCTTCTTCCTACTTCGGAAATCCCATGACAGAGCTTCCCCCACAAAAGGAACTTAGCATATACACAGTCAAGAATGGAGACAATCTGAAACTACCTCCAGCCCCGCCTGAGTTTGAAGAAGGTAACGCTTCTCTAATCAAAGAAACAATCGATATTAACATCGAACAGAGGATGAACCAAGGATATTGAAGTTAGGATCCTCGTTAACTCCATCAGAAGTAGAAATACACACTCAAATCCTTAAAGAACATCGAAGGCTTTTGCATTTAATTATAAGGAAGTGACAGGGTTGCACCACACATTGTGGTACATAACCTCGTCACTAAATCGATGCAAAAACCAATTAAACAAAAATCGAGACCAATGAAACATAAGGTAGCTCTCATGGTGAAAGAGGAGGTAATGAAACTCCTCCAAATATGATTCATCAAGCCACCAATTACTCTCGGTGGGTATCTAATATCGCTCCCGTTCTCAAAAAGAATGGGAAGATATGCATTGCATAGACTTCCGAGACATTAACAAGGCCTGTCCTAAGGATGACTTCCAGTTACCATCCATAGACATCATTGTTGACGCAACAGCTGGATTTGAGCTTTTGTCTCTCATGGATGGATTCTCAGGATACAATCAAATCAGAATATCTGAACAAGATCAAGGTAAAACCACATGTGTAACTCCTTGGGGAACTTATTGCTATGATGTTATGCCATTCAGTCTCAAGAACGCTGGCGCTACATACCAGCGCACTATGACATATATATTTCATGACCTTATTCATAAAATTGTGAAATCCTATGTAGATGACTTGTTGGCTAAGGCCAAGAAGCATTGCAACCATCCAGAAGTGCTTCACGTCATTCTTTCATGTCTGATAGAATACAGAGTCACCCTAAATCTAGAAAAATGCGTCTTTGGTGTAACAGGAGGAAAGCTCCTAGGTTACATTATATCATCATGCGGGATCAATGTTGACCCAACCAAAATTAGGGCTGTTCTTGAAATGGTCCCACCTTTGGATGAATCTAGAATCAGGTCATTTCTTAGAAAACTCGGTGCAATCCGGAGATTCATCCCAGATTTAAGCTTTGCCATTCATCCAATCAACAATCTACTCAAGAAATATTATTATATTGATTGGACAGAAGATTACAATGAATCTTTCGATGCAGTTAAGAATTTCTTGTTATCACCACCTACGCTAAGGCCACCTAGGCCAGACTGCCCGTTAATTTTATATTCACGAGCTACCAATGTCTTGATACCCTGTATGCTGGATCAAGAAGATGATGACAAGAGAGAACGTGTAATCTACTTCATTAGCTGAATGTTGCTTGACTATGAAACACGTTATACACAGGAAAAATAAGAATGCCTTGCCATAGTCTTTGTAACCAAATGCTTAAGACATTACATGTTAAATCAAGAAACAAAGGTCATTGTAAAGACAGAACATTTACAAACTTTCCTCACGCAAGGGTCCTTGTCTAAAAAGGTGGACACTTTATAACCTTAATGGGTGAATTTGAATTAACATTCGTAAATCAAAAGTCCATTAAAGGACAAATCATTGTGGATTGGTTAGCTGATAACCCACTAGATGGAGGTGATCTAGTATATCCGGACTTTCCGATGAATGCGTATACTACATCGAAACCAGACCTCCCATCTCCGAGCGTCCTTGGTATGCTCATATTATTAATTATATCATGGACATTCGTATCTAGAAGGCACTACACCGCAACAAAGAAGGTGGTTACACATTATCGTAGCTAATACGTCATTATAAAGCAAGTGCTCTATCGAAAAGCATTCGATGGAATGCTTCTAAGATGTGTTGACATAGAAGAATCCAAGAAGATTCTCCACGAATCTCATAGTGGTATTTGTGGAGGCCACTTCGGGGCCATGCCACCACTCATAAAATACATTGGATGGGCTATTTCTGCCTACTCTAGAACACGACGTAGTAGAGTTTGTACGCAAGTGTCATAAATGCCAAGAATTTTCCACAAAATTCACATGCCGGCACAAGCTCTACAACCAATCACAACTCCATGGCCCTTTTCACGCGAGGCCTAGACTTGATAGGGAAATTCTCTCCTCGTCTACGATGGCCATAACTTCATAATCACGGCCACCAAGTATTTTACCAAATGGGTAGAGGCTATGCCTCTTACCACTGTACCAGTTTCGTGATCGCCAAGTTCATTTTGAACCAGATCATTTACAGGTACGTTGTCCCACAAATCATTATCTTGGATAATGGGACTTCTTTTAAGAATGACGAATTTCACGAATTGTGTAATAAATTCAAAATAAGCCATCATACGGCCTCCTTGTATTACCCCCAAGCCAATGGACAAGCTGAAGCAACAAACAAAACGTTAAAATCCATTCTCCTTAAAACAGTGAAAGAAAACAAACAAGATGGGCATTTTAAGTTATATCCAGCCTTATGGGCCCATCAAACCTCAATAAGAACACCAACAGGAGTGACTCCTTTCTCGCTAGTATTCGAGGCATAAGTTCTCCCGCTTGAGGTTGAAATACCCAGTCTCCGTATCTCATTACAAGGGATCCTGGATGAAGATGCTTACAGAGAAGCACGTCTCTCCCAACTAGAAATCCTAGATGAAGCTAGGTTAGATGTTGAACAACGGCACAGAGTCTATGCTGACCGGATGTGCCGGCAGTATAACAAGAAGGTCTATGAACAAGACATATATGAAGGTGATCTAGTTCTAAGGCTAGACAGCCGGATCGACAAAAAGACCGGCGAAGGAAGGAAGTTCCGGCCCAAATGGTTGGGCCCATACCGAGTCATGAAGGACTATGGAAATGGTGCATATCTCTTATGCACACTAGAAGGTGAAGAATTTGGTGAAACGGTCAATTCCCTACACCTTAAACGATTCTATGCATAAGCAACCAGCACTACTTGTATAATTATAGCTACATTGCATCTTCATATAGTTAGGATCATTTTGTCCGCTTGTTTCATACAATTTTGTGATCAAGGAATTTATTCTCAAAGTAATTCATTACAAACTTCTAATGGCATTGACATAAACACTCTAATCATACTTCTCCATTTCCATGATATCATCAACTATTTCAGAATCATTTCATCAAATAAAGCTAGATATGACAAAGTCTTAATGGTAACCATACCAAGGTCTGCATACTTGTTCTCACTTTTGGTTTCTTCTTAGGATAGGTGTCTTGCCTATGGTCTATTCTAGAAGCTTCATCATGTCACATCTATCCCATATGAATATCTCTTTGGAAGTAAGAGCATGCTGACATTTTACTCAAATAAACAAGTCAAATATAAATCAAACAGAAAATTTTAAATTTACACATTTCCTTGCCCCACCAACCTTTAGTGATGAGCTTGCGTCTCTTACTAGTGACATAGGGTTGGGAAAGGATGGAAATGCCCTTACTCGCCTATGCCTTGCCTATGGTGATAAACCTACGCTTCTTACTAGTAGCATGGGGCAAGGTGTAGGGGCTCCTCTTGACAAACAAATGTTAAAGGTCATAAACAAACAATTCAAATCTTGAAGTCTTGAGTCAAAAACAAATGAATCAGATGTCCAAAATTCCAAGAGAGTTAAAAATCCTAAGAACCATATTTTGTCTACCATGTGGCCATCTACGAATCTAAGTCTAGATAAACCGCAAAGCAAGTTGCATCCCAAACTATGGAGTCACTCGAGTAGAGTAGGCTTGTAGCATCCTAATTTGGTTCCACCAAAGCTTTGTCTATCTTTCATCACCATCATTTCAATACATTTCATAACTTGTTCCCTTTCTAGCTCTTGGTGATGAGCCCTCACATCTTACTAGTTGCATGGAGTTAGGAGTGGGGCAAGTTTATCTACTCATCATACCGGCTTATCTTCACCACTTTGCCAAAAACAGATATGAGGTATCAAAATTGCTTAAAGAAACTAAAATTTCAAAATCACATTGTATCTACATTATCATATATCAGCATCATGAAATACAGAAAGAAAGTAAACACTTGTATCATTTGTTCTCCATTGCATACATTCTAAAAAGCATATAAGCATAACATCATAGTTTACATGTGGAAACGGAAATGGAAGCAAGGTCATAGATGCCAAGAGTCTCGATTCAAAAGAATATATATATATATATATATATATATATATATGGTCAAAATTCCTCAGACAATGTCATCATGCGCTAAGCATGGTCAAAACGCTCAAAGAGCCCGGAAATACAAAAACATCATACAAAAATCTAAAGTGAGCCAAGTGGCTTCTCAACCCCTATGAGATCCCTCTGAGGGTGCACGCCCATGTCTAGGACTCCGCTGCCGAAGCTCGAGTGCACGGAGGGCTCACAATCCCGAGGGGCAGCTGCGGTCTCACCATGAGAATGACTCCTCATTAGGCGCTCTATTGTCCTATACCCTGCCAGCTCAATACGGAGGGTAGATACCATCCTGGCCACATGCCAAACGGGGGGGAAAGACGCTCGGTATGTCTCGCCACTGGCCGAGGGCTCCCCGCATCCACAGAACTGACTCGCACGGGTCCTCTCCATAGGGATCATTAGGGTATCGGTGCATACCCTACGAATCAGGTCTCGCCACTCATCGGCGGTCTCTGCAAACAAAGGAGAAAATGAATTAGAAATAAAGCAAGAAATAAACACAAGTGTAAACAAAAGGAGAGATGGCAATTAAAGCGATCCTAACTCAAGTAAAGGGAATATAACTTACTTGGATCACTGGGCCTCCAGGATGGATCTCTAGGGTCAGCACTGCCACAGATGCCACTGCTGACTGAGGTACTCCTCCCGTGGCTGGAGTAATGTAGCATCCTACAACGGACTCATCCTACCCACCATGGCCCTGGGAGAGTGGCTCCTCTGAAACCATAATCACCCTCTCTGCACTCTGCTCTGCCCTCTCTGCCTGCATGATATCCTGAGTGTCATGCCACTCAAGATCACTGTCCTCCTCAGTCTCCTCCTCCATCTCCCCCCTGTGAACTCCTCAGACTCGAGTCTATGTCAATAGGGTTGTCACTACTGTGAGCGGGACCGGTGGCAATCTGAAGTAAGGGTGCCTGAGGAGCACCGACTCTCCCTCGGGCACGTACTACCCGCCTAGCTGTAATAGGAATGCCAGGGGTAACAACTGTCCAACCCCGGCCTCTAGGACCCCCTCTGGCCTCTCAAACTGACCTATATACTGGCACTACTGGGAAGCATACCCATATAAGGTAGGCCAAACTACTGAGGAACTCAGCCAAAGGGGTGTATCTCCACTCTCCCTACTCTGTCAACAAGTTGCCCTGTGGTGGAGCAGGAGATCAAAGTAAGAGCCTCCTCACCCCATAAACCTACCATGGCCTGATACGGTGTGGCCTCCATGTCATCGGTGGTCAGGGAAGCAATCGATCGATGAGGTGCTCGAGCACCAACATGTCTCGTCCATCTCGCTTCCCTCACAGCTCTGGGATCTCGCCACCTCTACACCTCTACCGTAGGGGATGAAGTGCTCATAGACCCAGCTCATAACCAGGGTCGGGTGGCTCAAAGATCGCCCGTAAATGGACTACCCCGTATAAGTCGTGGTAGGTAGTCCCAAGTATATCAGCTCCCTGTGTGTAAATCCGCCATGTCCTCGATCTATGCAATGATGAGGGACTAGCAATATAGTAGTGTGTCTCCTACCTTGTCCCCGATCAATCTCGAGGCAAGGATCCCCATAATGGCTCGCGAATCAAGGGGATGGGCAGGCTAGAATAGATCGATCCTCACCCCTTCTTCGAGCTAGTGGAGATAATCGCATATCCCATGTAAGAAGCCCACTTTGCTATTTGCGCCCGTGAACTCGCTGCCTCAAGAGGAAGTCGTCTCTCGATGTTCGGGACCCCAGCAATATGGTAAACATCCTCCAAAGTGATGGTCCACTCGTGCCTCGTACCCCCAGTAACTTGGAAGGTGTTTTGATCGGATCCCAATAAGAAAATAACTCACAAAGTATGTGACTGGATGGAGAAACATGTGGGACACGTGATATACGCAGTATGCCGGCCCTCTAAAGAGTGTCCACCTCATCCTGTGAAAGGGCATCTAACACTGCTAGGAGCCAGTCACACTCTCTCTCCCAACTCCATCAAATGTACTCCTCCCTCGCCTACATACACCCAAAAACACAAAACATAGCAAGTTAGCATCCGAATGACATTAGAAAAATCATGAAAACACATAAAGATGCTAAAAATGCAAAAACAATTTTAAACAAGTGTTCCTTTGGCATTCTGTTAGGAACCGCCACCTTGAGCAGGGTGGTGGTTTCGTAACCGCCACCTTAAAAGAGGAGGTCTTAGAATCGCCACCCGAATAGGGCGGCGGTCATGTCCCAAAACCCACATGGGTTCTATACATTAAAAAATCCTAAAAACACAAAAAGGGACTATTTTAACTAAGAAAAAGCCTACCCAGTAGGCGCCCCCCCTAAATAGACCTTTTGAAACTAACATTTTCAAAAATAACCCCCCCACGACAAATATTTTAACATTTTAAAATTTTGAGGGTAAAAACGATAAATTGAGAAAAACTAACCTGTGATCTCGCGGGTCAATGATCTACTTGCAGAGGCATGATCGCTATCTCGTCACAAACATTTTGACTCTACTCTCGTAAGAAACCGTCACCGTGGGTCCCAGAGCTCAAAACCAACCAAATCAACATGCACAAATGAATAGGAAAATGGGCCCACTTTCATATATATATAAGAACCTAACTCATTTTGAATCCCCTTTTCACAGGTTTGGAGTGCCAATGGAGGTAAGTTCTTACCCCCGCACAAATGCTACATCCTCATTTCTCATTATTTTAGCATTTATTTTCCGATCTATTTTGTTTATCTACACTTGATTCCTCTTTTCATTTTGCGGTGGCGGGAATTTTGGATAAAGCGTCACTTCAACACACAGACGTATCAGGTATAACTTCCAACTTGCCATTTTGGGACCACCATACTCGGACCCACCGTTTTACGCCTCTTCATGGCTAAAACACTTCTCCGAGGGGGCAATATGTAGATACCCGAAATTGTAAGGTACTACACTTTGCTAAAAAATGTAACACGTGCCCCAATGATGATACAGATCTCCTCGCAAGGTGTTCAGGGATCTAAAAAAGCTCCCCAAGTGTGCGTTAACATCCCGCATGCCCCGCTTAGCCCCTCGTGTGCTTTGTTGTTCTATTTTCCCCTCTTTTCTTTGCATTTTGTTCTTCGATGATGAAACCGCCACCACTGCCTGGGTGGCGGTCTCGTGACCGACCGCCGCCTTGCTCAGTGGAAGCGGTCCTTTACGCGTTTTCCAGAATGTTCCTTTTAACATGACTCACATAAATTTCAATGTTTACCAGCTTTTTTCACCGCCTTTGGCTTGCATTAATGATTCTGGTTCCCTGGAATAGTGTTTTGGTTTTGTTTATGGTTTAAGAGATCAATTTGGTTTTTACCTTTGGGTGAATGCAAATGCTATAAATAGTTGGCTTGTGCTCAAGCAAATGGCCCCTCAAATTTACCTCTCAATTTTTCATTTCAGTAGTTCAGTCTTTTATTTTTCTTAGGATTCATAGCTTAGTTCATTGCATGCTTAGTTAATGTTATTTTGCTATTAGAAAGCCACATATCCATCTTGTGAAAATGTTGTCATTACTTTATGCAGTCCATTGAAATAGAGCAGCTTTAATTCTCAGCAGGAAGCCATTAAATTTGTAGGTTTTTCTCATCAAATAGGATAGTTTCAGGTTTTGGACGTTTTATATTGCATGACTCATGAATAAATCCCGCTAGGAATTACATAATCCAAGATCTGTACTCTTGCGCTATCCCTCTCCTACTCGCATTGTATTCAGTTTGTATCCAAAGCTGCCTTTGTGCCAAAATCTACTTTTGTTGATGCTAGCATTACATGCTTTTCTGGATCCACGTGAGCTCGAAGGAACGAGGAGATCACACAGAGGGGACAAAACCAAACACACCATCAGATTCGCCACTGTTATGCAAAATCTAGGTTCTAGCTTTCAAAGTTCTACTTAGAAGCTTATCAAATAGAGTAGCCAATCACTTTATTTCAGTCAATTTTACTTTCGATATTACTAGGAAGTCAGGGGGGATTGATAGTTTCTGAGAAACTATGATTCATTCCTCACTTCTGAGGTAGGATCGAGAGTCTTTCAAATAGATTAGATTAGTTATTTCATTATTATCAATAGATTCACAACTGCACAGAAAGTAGCTATACTCGGTTGCTTTGTTTGTTTTAAATTCATTATTAGATTAATTGTCAATTTCTAGGTATATTAAAAATAGTTGCTCCTTCAATTTCATTCATATAAATTCATCAGAAAAATACAAAAATAGAGAAGTTATATATGTTATAGATATATTTCACATAGTCAATTTTACTTTGCTGCAATTGGGTTTACATTGTTGCTTTTGTATGACAATCACGGGACCTAGAGAGCCCAGAGAATACGTATTCGAGCCAATCGTGCCCCAACCCAATCTCATCACAGCAATAACTGATATAGATCAGAATCTTAGGATCCAAGTCTTCCAAACAACAAAAACTTACAACAGATCACCTCTAGTTAAGCGGGTTAAACATAGAAGACGACCAAGCGCACACGTTTTGGTCAAATCAACCAAACTACATATTACCCTAGACATATATCCACATGACCGTGGGAAGGGCTTGAAAGAGAGAAAACATTCGGTTGTGATCCTTTGGTCCCATATCCGCATTACACGGAGACACTCTCACGATTTAGATACCACTTAAGAATTCAGGTTGTACGTACGCCCTGTGAGATACTCTGAAAATATCACGCAAATCATTAAATCTAATATAGAGGCCGAGAAGGCATATGACTATTGGATACTAGGGATTAGGGACTCGAGTCCACACATGACCATAAGAAGACCACAAAAATGTGAATCTATGTTTGTGACCCACAAATCCCACAAATTCCCAATGAATCCATAGGTGAATAAAACATAGATGCTAGCCTACGCACATTAGTATTCAGATCTACTCAACTTCCACCTATCATCATCGAACAGTTATCCTTGTTAGACATAGAAGCTAATAAAGCTAGGGAATTCTAGACTAGGCCAGATAATCACCCGTAGAGTCCGCTATACCCATCATCCACCCTATGACCCTATCTGGAGATATACACGAAACTATCCCAGTTATTTTCCACGTATTCCACAACCCATAGACCGAATCATGCCAGAGCTCGATATTGATTGGAGCCTTCGAGCAATCATCCTTGCTGATCGATCTATCACACCAATTTAGGTTAGGAGGGCCTTCTTTGCCTTAGATTCGTAGTTTCCACTAGTGCGCGTCAAAGACATCAGATTGCCTAACTATTTTGTCTACATCCCACGCATATTCCATCCCCACTGGCTGTCTCGGCACGACCTCGAGAGGTCAGGTGCGAGGAAGAGTTACTTGTAGATTCCCATGCTCACTTGTCACTTTTCCATTGTACAGCTTACATCATAACAAATTATGTTTGTCTAGCCAATATAGTAGGTATCTCCTAGGTATGAACCATTCATTCTCGAAGGCGTCACGCATATCCTTGTACCATAAGTCTAACAAATCCTTGTATCCATTTTGTAATTACCCCATCACAAGTATAGTTGGAAAATATTTGTGTCACGGACTAAATAACCACTAAATACTCCCACCCGTGCCCTAGTTGTCCATCTAGGACTCCAATCTCCCATAATACAATCAGTAGCAAAATGGACCCCTAAGTTATATTTTCATCCCTTTCATGTTGGGCTTGTTATTCTTTGAAATGTACAAAGCAATATTGTACTTAATCCCATTCATCATTTTGTGTGTGATATGCAAAAACTTCTTTTCACCTCCAACCATCTCGCAAAGGCTCTCCTTTTACATCTAAGTAAGTGTGTGGCCACTCTTATTCTAGGGTGTGATATTTTTCAATGTTAAACACGTGGATTCCCCTCTAATAGTGTAATTTTGTGGTTTTTGTTTCTACTATTACCTCATTGTGCATTTCAATCGCAATCTCTTCACCCCTATCTCTCAACCCAATTACTTTGTTGATCACCGGGGTAGTGATGTGCATTCTTATTCCTGTGAAATAGAATTAGTCTTATAGAACCTCAATACCATCCATTTAAATTGTCATGCAAGATTTATGAAGAAAGGAAACTGAAAGAGATTTAACACACCACCACTCTCCAATGTCTTGCCCACCCCGACATAAAGTAGAATTTTTCCTTCCTCTGTGTGCTACCCTATTTCTACCAAGGTATGTATCCTTCATGCCCTAGAGCACAATGATTGTACTTGTGTATCTTACACTTCCATACCTTAAAATCCCACTCTTTGAAAACTATGACCTATTGTGATTATTTTATCTTTGAAAACCATCATCAAGGAGTCCTCCCTTGTCTTCTTTCCCTTGAAACCTACTTACCCGTACCATTTTTCAAATTTTTAACTTTGAATATGGAATTAACTCTGCATAAGGTGTGCACTAGGTGTGAAAAATATTTCTTCTCTCACATTATTTCATAGTCTCAACTCCTTCCAATATCAATCATAATATTGTGTCCTTATTACTTAAAAGCTTGATTTTTCAATTGTAATGATGTTCCTTTTGACCTGTTGTTTCCTAACCATGAAAATTTCTCCACAACCAATATTACAACCCACTCACTTTTAACACTTTTCCAACTTCACACTCCAACCCTCTAAATCTATCTCTAGCTACCAATTTGATCACCAGAATTTCAAACCTTCTAAAAGTAAGGATATCTAGGTATATGGTTATTGAATTCACAGATTCCCTAGGTCGTCGAATCTTGAATTCACCAAATCACACAATATTGTAAGATCTCACAATGCATAAGTGAAAAATACAATCCCACTCACCCCTATATATAGTTTTTTCTATTTTCATGTGTATTTAATGCCCCACCATACATGATCATTAAAGTGGTTAGTTTCCTCTTTTTCCACTAAGTTTGGGTCTTATGGTGCGCAACTACTTCACCAAGATGCAGATCCCCTTGCATGTTCCTTCCCATGTCACACATTTCCTTCCTTTGTGGAACATTAGTATATTTTCATCCATGCTACCTACCCTCACATTATCTTGCCTACTACATCAATAGATTCTATTTTTTCTCACCATTACCAAGATTATTTGCACACCAATTGAGAAAAATAGTCCACCATTTAGCCTTAGCACCATTTTTTCACTCACCACTAATCACTATGTTGTAATTTCCTTTACATGCTACCCCACTCTTAAAGGGATGCACAAAGAATCTATGCATCAAACTTCACATATAGATCAACTCCTGCATGAAAATTTGTTTATTACAAAAACAACATAACAAAACTTGAAATAGAAAATCTAAGCTAAATGGAAATATTTCCTTATTAAAACAATAACTTAAAATAACATTATTTATGGCAAGGCTTCACCTACTTCTATTGAAATAAATAGGTAAACTTGTTCCATAAATTTCTTGTAATCGACATGCACCATATTTCAAAATCTTGGTTACTCTAAATGGTCCTAACCAATGCACCTTCAATTTTTCTCGGGTGACACACAAACTTCAATTCATAGATAATTTCTAGCCCTCCAACTGAAAAAAAAAAACTTTTCTAAATTTACCTATCATTCCCTTTTTTCGTGCCTTATTTTTCTTTTGGCTCCATCTTATAATGACACAAAGTGTTTATATACTTGCATCAACCCCTCTATGCATGCTTCTAATGCTTATTCATATGTGAGTCCTCCCGTGTGTGCAATGCACAAGTATGGTAACATAAATTCAATAAGAAACATTGCTTCCACATTAAATACCCACTAAAAGGGTGTGGATTTATTCAACCTCTTATAAGTAGTTATATACACCCAAAGTACAATTGAAACTTTATCATCCCAATATTTCCTAGAAACATCATAAATCTTTGCCAAAGACTAACTCAAGATTTTATTAAATTCCTCTGCTATTCTATTGACTCTATGGGTGATAAGGAGTTGTCTTGTGATGTGCCACCATGAATTCTACTAACAATATCCTAATGGTCTCATTAAGGAAATGAGTACCCCTATCACTGGTTAGGCTTAATGGGAAGCCATACTTTCTTATAATATTTTCCCATATAAAACACTTAGTTATAGTAGTTGTACAATCCTTAGTTGGCCCATCTTATACCCATCATGTTAAATAATTAGTACAATTAATAATATACTCCACGTTAGTTCATGACACAACTAGCATAATTGGCCCAATAATATCAATAGCCCATTTTTCAAAAGGTTTTGCAAATGAAATGGGGCACAATTAGATCTCATCTATCTGTTATGGCTTACCAATCCTCTAAAAATGGTCACAAGCCCTTATAAACTCCTTAGTATCCTTATAATTATTTTCCCACCAAATCCTGCTGGAAGTATCTTGTGTGTGGTGGCTTCTCTAGTATAGTGTCCTCTTACAATACCACCATGCACCTCTTCCATAATTTCTTGGCATTCATACTCCAATGTGCATTGTTGTAGTACTTAATCACTTCCCATTTTTTAAAGGTCTCCTCCAACCAGCTAATAGCGCATAGTGCGTATAGTTAACTCGCTTCTTTTCCATAGTATTAATCCCTTAAAGTGCAATACCCGCATGCAAAAATATTGTTATGTCTTCTAATTCTTTGAGGCATGTGTTTGCAACCTAAAAATTGGGCATACATCATGGTATCTTTAATACTTTATGCATCCTCCCCAAATTTTATGCGTGACAGGGGATCTAGTCTCATATTTCTCTTACTAGGTATTATTATTACTAAAAATCAAACCCTTGGAACAACATAATCCATATGAAAATGTAACCTTGTAACACATTCTTATTGACCAAGTATTTTAGAGCCATATGGTCAGTATAAAAGATAAAATGAGTCGCTATAAGATGTTGTCTGAACTTATGAAGTGAATACACCATGGATAAATCCTAGTGCTCTATAGTTGTATAATTATGTTCTACATGTGTTATATTCATGCTTGCAAATCAAATGGGATGATCAATGTTATCTTCACCAAGTTGTGCTAATAGAGCTCTTCTTACAGCTTTCCGATGCATCCACACGGACATGAAAGGGAAAATTCCATGTAGGAAATGAAGGATAGACACGGTTGTCAATATCTCCTTTAATTTCTCAAAATATTGTTTTTTTGCATCCCTCCATTTGAACTTCCCCTTACCTTTCAAGAGTTCCTCCAATGGCGCAACTATCTTGGCATATCCTTGGATGAATTTTCAGTAGTAACCTATATGACCAAGGAACCCGCACACCTCACTTTGATTAGTGGGTTCTTCCAACCCCAATATAATTGTTATCTTGGTAGGATCAACTAAAAGACCCTCCTTGCAAATAATATGCCCCAATAAGGTTCTAAAAGGTGTAGCAAAGATGCACTTCTTAATATTCAATGAGATACTTAGTTTTCTACATCTCTTAAACATGAGTCTCAAACAATCACAATGATCCTTTACTAAACCATACATGATCCAAATCAATGAGATATACCTATAGAAATTTATGGATGAAATCCTCAAAAGCATGTACAACAATGCATGAGAACACTGCTAGTGCATTCTTGATTCCAAAAGGCATTACTGTATAGGTAAAAAAACCCCACTCTGTAGAAAATGTAGTCTTGGCCTGATCTTCACACACGATAGAAACTTGATGATATCCCGAGAAACCATCTATAAAGGAGTATATTTCGTGCCCTGCTACACCCTCAAGAATTTATTTGGTAAATGGTGTAGGGAATGGATCAAGGACATAAGAAGCATTCAATATCCTATAGTCCACACAAATTATGATTCTACCATTTTTTTATACTAATAACCATAGGGCTAATCCATTCATATTCTTCTATAGGCTCAATAATACCATCTTGTAGCATTTTATCAATCTCATCTTTAACTTTGACACATAAATTTGGATTCATCTAATATGGTCTCTTTCAAACTAGTCGTGCATATTATTTTAGCTTGATTTTCATCTATTCTATCAAAGGATGGATGCTTTTTAGCTCATGATAACCCCTAGGAAAGAGATCTTAAAATTCACGCAATGCTTTAATAATATTGGAAACATAATCCTTAGACAATTAATCTCTAATGATTACTTCCTTTGGTGCATCTTTTGTCCCAATATTCACCTTCTTGGTATTTAGCGGTAAGTGATACACACATTCCTATTCATTTACCTTATTTAATACCTCATGTTCTCCTTCGATGTCTTCTATTTTTAGGTCTTCAACTTCATCATCATCATCAATTAAATACACAAGCTTTCCCTTTTCCTTTTCTTTCCAAGAACGCTCTAAGATATCCTCATCTAAGTCTAACCAAACATATTCATTGGCACGCTCATCCAAAATAGTCTCATCATGCAACTAGGTCACAAGATCCTCTTCTTTCATGTTATCCCCTAGAGTGATACACTTCATCAACTACAAGGCCTCATGCATAGGAGGTTTAGATGAAAAATAATCAAAGAAGTGCATCATACATAAGGAAAAAAATTCCAATTTGAATTATCCCACTTCACTCAAGATAAATATACCATGCGCACGAACACCCATGAAAATTTGAATAAAACTTATGTACCCACAAGGATGGTGGAAGCATGTCAAGAACCTTAAGCCAATTCTTCTCACATCTTTATATGTGATTCATGGGAGACGTTTTCTCGTCATAGTCCGGTATCTTGGAAGGGAGGTTATTCTTAGTAAACCGAGTTATCAAAATAACTCGAGTTCACATCATCTTAGCAAATTATCCCTACACGTAGCCCACCATATTGTTGTTGTTCCTTTTAGATAATACACCAATATACTCCTTATATTTCCTTTATCATGCATCTATTATTCCATGTCACGTAAGAATGTTTCAGGATTTTCCTCTCCAATATACTTCTGTAATCACAATCCTTCCTAATCATTAAATTATTCGTGGCATGATAATATTGGATATTCTCCCTTTAAATTCATGGAAAACCATTTCATAAGTCCCATGTGCCTAATTATCACATGTAATTCTAGTAGTATCACTAACCGATTGTGTTTCTCCCCATTTTAGCATTCCTTCATTTATTGGCTCAATTCTTTTAGGATCGTGCACAATCTAAGAATAGATTTGATTCATATCTTATGCATTTATTGGCTCTGTTTAGGTATGATTCAAGTACCATCCATTGGAATAAATACATGTTCATCCTTATTTTCAAATCTAATATATCACTTATGGAACAATAGATTTGTATTATTGGTGTGGCACCAATGCCATCTAAGTAAGACAAGGAAATTTTCATCCTCTGCCAACACTAGAACCTCAAATCACCTTTAAATTTGGAACTTGTATAGTAATTTTTGCATCTTTTAGGACCCCAATGGGTAGTTCCCTTGTCTTATTATCCATATAAAGCACACTAGAAGAAGGTTGTAGTGGTGGCCTACCCATTCTATTCCATGCATCCAGAGTGATAATATTTACCTCTGCGCCAATGTCAAACAAAATGTTTCTCACCAGGAAGGCATCAATAACTGCATCCAAGGTGGTCTCCTTATCATATTCATGGTTTTGAGGTGGCATATTCACATGCGATTTGTTTATTCTTTTCCTTTTCCATGTGTATAACCTTCTCTGCTCTCATAACCATTCACATAACATAGGTATGATGTTATCTATTCTAAGAATTTGACATAATTCCCTGATTTCATCAATATACATGTTAGGTAATTCTATATTGTTCACTTGCTCTCTATCCCATGTTTTTTCTTATAAGAAAAATATCCCCCCTTAAAAATCTCTAATTAAACCCATGGTTTCTTGTAAAACCTCCTTCTAGTGACTGACATTATGATACTTAGTAGGTTTTCCTATTTCTTCACATATAATGAGTGGTTTAGATCTCCCCTTCTCTTGTGCACGTGTGGTGACAAATACTTGTTCCTTATCAACTATCGCCACATATTTAGGATTCAACAACCCTTTTTTAGAGCTCGCAACTTGTATCCTTATTGTGCCCCTCTCATTCTTGGTCTTATTCATATGCACATAAAAATTAGAGAAATCTTCCACCTTATTCCCATTTCCACAATATTCTCAAGATAAGTTCTTGGGCCACTCACACTGATAATGATCAGGTGATCCACATGAATAATAAGTTCCTCTGTTGAACATGCCTCTCGCAACTAGCACAACCTTTTCCTAGATAGCCACCTCTATACCCTCCATTTTTTTCTGACCGCACCATGATTATGTCCTTTGCACACCTACAAACTTCCTTATACACTATTTTTGTACAACCTTATTTCACAAGCTTCATGGATTTGATAAATTAATTGGCACTCGAGCGATTATGCATGTGTGAATTATAAATATTGAAATAACTTGGTATGCTCTTTTACATAGTATGTTGAAGGAGTGGGAATTCCCCAACATCATTTTTCTTATGACATATTTCACAAGACAAAGGTAGGGCACACACATTCTTGCACTAACAACTATTTTTAATACTTCCTCTACATCACAAATCGGTACACTAGATTATGCTCCTAGTTTCATGCACTAAGGTATTTGTTAACTTCTCTAACTGTGTGGCCATGACTATGATTTATGCTTCCAAGAATGTACTCAACCCATTTTCTACACTACCAACTACTTTTTTGCACAGAGATGCCTCTAGATCCTTACACGGATTGGTAAACATCTTATACGATAATTCTCTCCTAAAGGGTGTCAAGATTTCTCCTACAAACCAATGCGATTTCGGAAGCAAAAATACTGAGAGGGGAGGGGTGAATCATTATTATTAAACTTTCATAAATAAATCATACACACTCATAAACCTTTGAGCATTAAGATGATTATACCATGCACAATTACAAAGGAGAAAATAACACAATGACACAATGTGTAAGTGGTAAACCCTCAAGGGGAAGAAAACCCATTGAAAATTCTATATATATTACTCAATATAAAAGAATCAAGTGAATATTACACATCACAAGATATTTCTTTAGTGAATCACCCACTTCACAAGGAGCACCAACCCAATGCATCTGTAAAGGATCTTGTTTATTCATGTGTTTTAAAAGAAGGTTATGTTGTAGAGGACTCAGTAATACAAATGAGGTTTTGAGTATTTTAAGCTTGGACATGATGCATAAGGTCTTTTTTTCTTTGATATTTGGGCAAGAGTGCCACCATCCTTCTACCTATTTTGGAAATTTAAGATCATAGAACCACATTTTTTAAAATTTGAAAGGGCATCCTTTTGGATTATTATATATAAAAAAATTCTATCTAGATAGGAGCATGATGCGAAGCAAATATTGGGATAATCCTAATTTCAATAGACCAAGCATCTAAGAGCCAATATTTAAATACTAGAAACCTATCTAGACTTTCAAAAATATTGGTAAAACTAATTCTCCTATTGGACCATGAGTACTTACTTTCCTTAGTGGAATATCAAGAATATTACAATCATTAACAAATAGTAAGAGATGTATTTAACAAAACTCGACCCCAAAGACATCCCCATGTTTAATCCAAGGAAGAGTGAATCACATCGAAATCCTCTCCAATTATGATCCTCTCATGAAAATTTTAAGATAGGAAAATCTTAATCTCTTCAAGATTAATTTTTTCATTTAGGATGGTAGGGACTATAGATGTCGATCATTCTTTCCTAGAAATTATAATTATAATTCATTACATCATAACACATCCATTTTTTTAACTTTCATAATAAGATCACATTTAGCCACTCTAGAGTTCCATAATACCCCAACATCACTTGAGGTACCCTTAGCGTCCACTCTGTAAAATCTCTAAGTTTTCCATTTCTTCTTAACCAAAATAGACAGGAAGAATCATACATCTTTGTTTCTTGAATGTTGATAATATACGTACAAAACGTATGAATTTGGTATAAAATATCCTTTTCCTACTAGGGTAATTCAATCCCTAAAATTCCAATACATTCATCTCATTTACATTGTGGAAGGATCTTCCCCTCTACCTTAAGAAATGCTCATAAATTAATTTTTGTCCTTAAAGTGGTCATATTTTTCTTATTTGGATTCCACACTTAGATCATTAGGTACTTATGATCTACAAACGTAAGAGTTTCACTTTTCATGGTCTATCAAGCATTTGGAGTCATTGGAGTCTTTAATAAAGGGTCTTCCTAGTTATTCTAGTTATTTTTGGTTCCACACATAAACTCTCTCATAAGGATTTGTAGACCACAGGGAAACGTTAATGCACCAATGGTGCCTTCATGCAGGTAAGTATTTATAACCTCTCTTTTCCATTTACTTTAATTTCATATTTTTATGTTGTGAATGTGGTCATACATATATTAGGATATGGTAATATATCTCTTATCTATGACATTATTTATCATTCAATTATTACCTTTGTATAACCCTTGATCTTACTTCACAATCTCTTGTATCTCTCTTGTAATCTTTGAGAGTCTTTCCTATCAACCTCTTGGATATATTATCACATTACCACTTTAATTAAAATCATATTTTCAACCTTATTATCATTATTTTACAATCGGGAGCTACTCATATGCCGGTACCCTATTCTAGGTGTAGGATTTATAACCCTATACCTTTTATACAGTGTGGAGTAGTTTGTATTACATCAAATTACAATCTAAGGTGTGCATATTTTATGTGATCATTTTTTTATCTAAGTATAGAATTCTCCCATTATAGAGAGGTGAAAGGAATTTTTATTGGTCCACTCTTAATTTACATACAATGTCTCGAAATTGATAGTGGCTCTAAACACAACTTGTGGACTTTAAAATTACTTGTGTCTTTAGGATTTACTAAGAAACATATGCAATTAAATACTAAAACTTATTTTAGGAGCATCATCCTTCCTCTTATTATTAGATATACTAATATGTATATACCTTTCCTAGTTACTACTTATCTTGACTCATGTGACATGCCTCTAGGATTCCCTTTATTAAGTTAAGTTAAGGCTATCCTTTTTTTACATCAATGTATTAAATATATCTATCATAATCAATTTTTATGGTTAATGGTATCCCATATGAGACACGTTTTCCTAATCCAATTTTTTAATAAGTACAAAGTTATGCATCCATTCCTATTTCATCTATTCATGCTAGATCTAGAGGATTTATCACTCGCATGTTATTCCTAGTGTGAAAAATACAAATTTCAGTTCCAAGCCTCTCATAACTACATGTTTCTCTCCTAACCACATTTAGATTACCATGGGGTGCAACTTGATTTTTTAAAAATACAAATATTCTATAAACACAAAAAACATTCAAATGATATAATAAGTACAAAAGACTTCAAATATCATTAAAATAAATATATAGAACATCTAAATGGTCTTACTTTTTAGTTATTTACTTTACATATGTTGATTATCACATGGTTTTATAGATATCATATTATATCTACTCTTTACAAACATGCATTTCATGAGGTATTTAATCATGATGCATAACATATACATGATGGTATATATTGGATCTCTCCTCTTACCCAATGGACATGCAACATCTAGGGGCATCTCTTAGGCTATCACATGTTCTTGTTTCATCACATAGTTCTATTTCACATTCTCACTATCCTCATTTTCTATATTGTGTTATATGCTATTTATTTGGACTAATACGGTTAACACATGAGCCTTATGAATAACTAGTATTTATTGATCTATGTGCCTCGGGGATAATGTATAATATAGTTTTCACTTTCTTTCTTGTATGATTATTTTCATGGACATGGCATATGGAATTTTCTATGAAAGTGTGTGAAAAATTCTATTTCCCATTTTTACCTTTATTTCCATTTCTCATGTTTTCTTTTATGTGTAACATTTTTGTGTCCTCTTGTATGTTGACTTTGGCATTTTCTATGATTTTTATGTGACATTGTTTAATGTAATTGTATTCTTATATGTTTGTATACTTGTATGATCCTATGATTTTATGCATGTATTATTATATTAGTGTTTCTCTCTTCATGTCATGGTTTCTATCATGCCCTTTTTGGTAGGACACATGAACTCTATGGTGCCTACCTAGAATATCCTTTAAAGTGATCTTATACTAACTATATATTATTGTAGACACCAAAATTGGGTCACACTCCCCTTGACCCCTCATCAAATAACCAACCTGAACACACTTACCTAGCCATGGCCCCTTTTACCCCACACTAATATTAATTTAATTAATTTAATTAAATTAATCCATGATCTCACAATATTTATTATTTAATTATCCTAATTAAGATAATTCCTACCCCGCCACCTCACCTGACACCTCACCTAGCCACCTCACCCTAAATCTATTCTTAATATGTTTCTATAACTAACTAAGACCTACCTAAACCCTAAAAATCAAATCCTACATCCCCTCTAACCACATTCCCACATAAAAAACAATAACTCCCACTCTTGCCCAAAGAAATAGAAAGATCTGGCAAAAATCATTGCCATGATCTTCCATTTTTAGTAAACCTAGGAAATCCCACCATAACCAACGTTGGCTACCCCTGAACTGACACTGGTCAACCTAGAACCATCATCGGTCACCTTTTATTCCCCTTTGGTAACCTTATTTCGAGGTTGGCACATTCTGAGAAAAAGAGGAAGGAGACCAGAGCTGCATGCAAGTGAAACAAGCATCCTTTTACACATCCAGCCATCCAGAGCCATCACCAGCATCAATCAAAGAGCCATTGTATTCACGGGAGCACTCCGGAAAGCACCACTACAGGACCATACACGTATCCTCCAATCAATCACCTCCACCACTCAGCCATCAGACCATCAACACAGTAAGTATGGCCCTAATCAGTATAGTTTAGTTCAGTTAAGTAATCTCTATTACTCATATTATTAATCTATTCTTTGCATGCTTATCGCCCCATCACCCACTTGCTTGTGAACCTAAGATCCCTTCACTCACGTCACCAAATCACCTATTCTCACCTATTGTATATTTCTGAGCATACCTAAGACCTCCATAGACCCCCATTCACTCGTCCAAACTTTATTCGACCTTAGATCACCCATACCATTTTACCTATTTTGAGTTCCTTTCACTCCAACCATACCGACGCCGGTTACCTATAACCATCGTCGGTTCCACTAAAGCCAACATCGGTCATCTTCAGTCGATGTTGGTCTTTGTGTTTTACACCTTGACCAAGACCAGACCCAACAACCACCTACCAGCTAACCTGCAATAACCCAGAACCATTTACCCGACCTCCAGATCTGATCCTAACCTAGCCTGTTAGATTATATTTTTCTTATTGTGTTTATATGAGATGCCTAAATCATATTGACTATACTAGGAAAATATTTACCTTATTTCTTGCATTAATTTTTGTAAAACAGTGATTCGAGCCTTCTAGGAGTATCACACTTCCTGGATCTGGCATACGCTAGGCAGTCCACTGCATATGTTGTTTAACTTCTATCTTGTGGTCTTGTTGTCTATTACAGGTAGTTCCTCCTAGCCAAAAGGAAGCTCTCATGATCAGTTGTGGATCAAGAAGTCAACGCGCACGTAACAACCTTCAACTAGCTTTTAACAGGTATTCCTCCTTGACCTTTACCCTTATCTGTTTCGTCACATTCCGAGAAATGCTCTAAGAATTAGGTGAAACAATTACATCTAATAAGGACACACTTCACCTATTTTAATCCAAGTGATATATTGCACATGTCATTCACCTCAAAAGAGGGGTAATTTATTGAGGTTATCACAAATATATTTATGTAATTCATGAACATATAAAAATAAAAATTTCATAATAGAATGGAACAAGGTACATATACACAAGAAGAAGAATAGTGTAGTCACAAACACATGTACTTTAGACATTTATTTATCCCGGTCTCATACTACTATTTAGAAGGTTCTTGAGTGAAGAAAGTACTAATTAACCCCATCCTTTGCCATCTTGTTTATTTTATTTCGTAATTTGTGACCTATTGCACCCATATGCCTAGCCATTTTTGACATTCTGCATTATTTTATCCTTGGCTGGGGTGCCCAGGTTAGTACTGGGGCACCCATGGGTGCCCCAACCCTTTTTACACTTTCTCGCCACTTTTTGGACCTCTTCTAGCCATTTTACATCTTTATCTTTCTTGTGGTCGCACTTTTTCAGGGTTAATTACGAAATTAGAAAAAGAGAACCCTATAAATATAAAGTTATGAGACCATAATGAGGGACCTAGCATCACCTACTATTATCACTCCTAGAGTTACATTCATCTATTGCATTAGATATCACTTGCATCCACATAGCTCCGTCATCAAGTAACAAGGATAGGACATCTACATCACACTTCATAGGGGGTTTTATTCTATTCCATGTACACCTTCTATTACATTTTCTACATTTAGTTATTTCTCTCTACTTCACAAATTGTGACTGACATAAGAGCACCTAGGGTACAATATACACACACTCACCAAAACTACATCTGGGTCCAAAATGTAGTGCATTTCTTAGTTAGTAAGTCCACTATTGTGGTAGCTGAGGTCAGTCTGACCCATTCATTTACATCTTTCTTTTTTAGGGTTTTGATGTTTGGATTTGTGTTTTCTTCATTGTAGGGTTTTCGATGAATCCAATCTTGGTGTGACTTCGGAGTGAAAAAGTGAATATTTGTGACACTCTTCCAACCCAAAAATTCAGATCCTAAAAACCTGCGAGGACTACAAAGCCTAGATTAGGACTGGAGTGCCAGTGCCCTAGTCCCTTCCGTGGGTGCTCTTGTCCACCCTTATCCAACAGTCACATAATTTTCTAAGCATGATTATGACAATATGTACTTCCATTTTACTAGGTTTCTAGCTCGGCATACCCTCGGCATCATTGTGAACTAGCTAAGTATTTTATTTCCTTTATTTTTCAATTATGGTTTTATACCTTTATGCTTAGTTTTCTTGGATACACATTGTACTTAATTGTTCATTTATTTATTGCTTTGCATAACATCAAATTAGTCTAGAATATTCACCATATTTTAGGTAATCATTTTGGTGAACCTAATCTTCGAATCCACCTTTGTTCTAGGGATTTTCTCATCTTTTCTATCATGGCTTCTAATTTCTATCAAGTCTCTTTGCTTTAATTGATTCAAATGCACCCATCTTGTAAAGACACTCTTCAAAAACCCTAGAGACTATGAGTCCATTTATCAACATATTGCCTACCCAAGTCAATGCTATTATTAGTCATCTTTTTGAGGACTCCCTTGATTCCAATTCCAATCAATCTATTTGCAAATCCATCCAAGCTCTTCATTATTTATTTCAAGATAAATTTGAAGCCATGGAATCAACCATCACATCTCTTAGATCTGAAATTCAATAACTTAAGGATGCTTCTCAATCAAATATTTGTGCTCCTTCTCCATATTATATGTAACCTATGTTTAATACATGTCATATGATTTAACCTCAAGATATGTCATTACCTGCGCCTCTCACGTCTAAGCACAATACCATGCCACATGACATTTGTCCTCAAGTCCTTCGTCATCAATTGATCACTCTACCACATATGCAACATTACTCTCCTTATTGGTTAGCAAAATATCAAGGTCATCTATATTGCAATTATCATCGAATCAATGGACATAGTGACAATGATTGTCATACTTTGCATCACATAATCAACAGTCTTAAGCATCAAGGCCTTATTTCATTTTCTCCACAACATTCTAATACAAATTCTCAATCCCATTGGGCTCCTAAATTTGACTCACCTACATCTAATGAGCATCAGGCTAGTGTTACTCAAGCCACTCCTAAGCAGTAACCTCTCACAAGTAGTTCACCCCCTACTCCACCATGTTATCTGCTACTAGTGAGATTTCTAAGGAAGTTCTAGATGATTCTCTTATTCATTACATGTTTGATGTTGACAATCACTCACATGTGCATAATGCTTCTTCTCCTAGTCAGAAAAATACTATAGTTTCATCCCATGATTCTCCTATTTCTGATGTTTCTTCTTCTCCACTTACTGAGCATCACGCCACCATTTCTCCTACACCTTCTTTGGATGGACAAACACCTCCTAAGCAATCACCTAGGGTGTTGCTAACTCAAAAAAGTTAACCACATCTTGAAATTAGTTCACAAACCCCTCCTACTAAGTCATCTACTACATTACCAAGTTAACCTAAGTAGTCTCCTTTGAGACTCAATGTAATCCAACCAATTAATTTCGTCCCAACAGCCAATCCTTCTCCTATTGTTTACGATATATATTCACTTTCAACACCACCATGTCATATTCTACCATTATCTCCTACCATTAACCTTGTAATGCCAACACATGTTATTGACTCTACATATATTGATTGTTGGGACCTGGATACAACTCGCTATGGTGATGAACCATCAGATGATCACACTCCTCTATCACTTCGGGGTCCCATCACTTTTGTTAAAGCAACTACTCCTACATTGACCCACTTAGCATTTTTGACTATATTTTCATTGCATACATGCTTGGGGGAATAGTAGCCCACACATCCCCCACATCACATTAACATCATCTCATCTCACATAGTTATACATATTTTTAGTAATGTCATTACCCGATGACACACTCTTGTGATTCGGTTCACACTTGACTTTTGAGGCATTATTACACATGAGCACCACACATTGCACTATAGGCATTATACATTACATTTCATCACACGTTGTGCATCATACATCATACACCATATACTTCATCTATAACATTTTGACATTTTTGCATTTACACATCTTATATCATACTAGTATTTGTTATCCATACTTGCATCTAGCATTCCATATTTTTTGTTATACATATTAATTTTATTAAACATTCTACTCATCACATTGTCGTCTTTCATCATTACATATACTACATTATCTTCGACATGTTGCACTCACTACCCGATGATGCACTTTAGTTCATCGGTCCATACTCGACTACCGAGGGTTTACAAATCAAATGGACCTTACACATTTACTACTCAACCTCTCACCATGTAACATTTCTAGGCTAGTGACATACGCTTTAGGTTAAATCGACACTTATTCTATCATTTTGTAGTGGTATAAACCTTAGGTTACATCACCACTCCCTATTATTCATCTTGTAGTGACATACACTTTAGGCTAAATCATCACCTATTCTATCATGTTCTAGTGGTCTATACCTTAGGTTACATCACAACACCCTCCATTCATCATGTAGTGATATATATTGAGGGCTAAATCATCACTCCATATTTTAACTCATCGTGGTATACACTTAGGATATAAGCTCCATGCACATCTCTTCTAGATGTTGCATATCATCACCACTACGAATGTACACATTTATCACAACATGTTAGACACAATATACACACTACTCGACCATTTCCCAATGACGTACTCTCGTTTACATTTCATTCTTGACTGGTGATGGGGAAAACTAAATGAACCCCATTGCATACATTTCCATCCACTGGGGGCATGTGGGATCCTATCACTCCATCTTGTATTCCATTCCATCTATCCACAACATATTACATATTAAGGTATTTTTTTATTCTTTCTTGTGCTTATTCATGGTCACTTCATTACACATGCTAGTTATCTTGCTTGTATGTCATTTCTCTATATCATACACACATGCAATTTCACACCTTTCCCTAGTTGTGATCACAAATACAGTCTCTTACATGCAACATGGGTGCTCTCCTTCTACCCTTCCTACACTTTGTCACTTTGGGGCATCCACATTCATCTCTCACAGGTGTTATTGTTTCATTTTGTACTTAGTACTTTGCATTACTTATTTATACATGATTTTAACATACTATATATATTTCTAACATGTTAACGGTTGCTTCATGTGTAACATTGGTTATGTAGGGATATTGGTTTCCATACTTATTTGTTACATTGTCTGTCATTATTTGTTTTTGTATGTGGGCCTTTCCCTATGTTTGGTGTCCACACTTGTTTGATTTTTATGGCCATGGTGACCTTCCATGTCTTGCGACATTTTGAGTGATGTCCCATGTTTTCATCCCAATTTTTGTGGCTTACTTTGTCTTCTTGCATGTTTACTACATTGTTTTGTAGCTTTTACATTGTTTGCATAGGTTACACATTATTTTCCATATGCATGCATATTTTCTTACACTTGTCTTTGGCTATCCTTCTTGTTCGTGTGTGCATTTCTTTCTACTAAGCACTTTTCAATGTTAAAGTGTACATGTGGTTAGCCCTCTTTTGGGGCCACATGTCTCCTATCAGCGACATCACATGTACCCCTAAAGAGGGGGCATCATTTGGGGGTTTACATACTAACACAACATATTTACATCAGTTCAGTTCAGTGCACTTTCTGCCCTTGGCATTGTGGGTTACATACAGCGAGTGGGTTCAGACTAGTCTACAAACCCCATACACAATGGCTTTTATAGGACATGGTGTCCTTAGCATTTCTGGGAAGAAATTATAGGCTTAGAGGTTATAGTGGGTGTGCCTCTCTACACTACTTTTTCCAGTGGCGTCGTATTGCCCAAAAAACTAGGACATAATAGAGATCTCTACACACATTTCAAGGAAGCAGTTAGAGCTTGGAGGACACAACATTTCCTCCCTACACTTCTTTGGCCTATGGCATGAGATCACCCCAAAAATTACAGTACAAGATATCCTTCTACACTCTCTCTCTCTCTCTCGACATGGATCAGGTGCACATGTTCCATTTACATTTACATTTTCCATTTAATTTTGTGTCTTTTCATACATGTGTCTTTTACATAGCGTGTTTACACTTACATACATGCGTATTTGACTACTAGATTGATTTCTCCTTGTAGGTCCGGTCATATGAGAAACAAGTAGTCAAATGGGGCAATAACAATAACAATGTTCTGCATGGTATCACACATGATTTACTAACCATACAGTAGACTACACACTACGGAAACTACACAAACGCATTCAGCCCTAGGTTCACTCTCATCACATTTTCTTTACACATTTTTCATATATAGTTTTCATGCTCTATATATTTTATCATTCCATGATTTTGTCTAGTCCTTCAATGGGTTTCTACCACACTCTTCATGGACATCAGTACGCATCTCTATCTACTTTATGTTATCAAGCTTTCCTCTCATGAACATCAAGTGGGGGTAAAATGTAGTCACAAAATCATGCACTTTAGACATTTATTTATTTCAGTCTCATACTACTATTTAGAAGGTTCTTGAGTGAAGAAAGTATTAATTAACCCATGTCCTTTGGTCATCTTGTTTATTTTATTTCATAATTTTTGACCTATTGCACCCATATGCCCAGCCATTTTCTGGCATTCCAAGTTATTTTAGCCTCGATTAGGGTTCCCATGGGTGCCTTGGTCCCACCAGGGGCACCCCGCCCTTTTTGCACTTTCCCGCCACTTTTTGGGCCTCTTCTAGCCGTTTTACATCTTTATCTTTCTTTTGGTCGACCTTTTCGGGGTTAATTATGAAATTAGAGAAAGAGAACCCTATAAATCTAAAGTTATGATACTATAATGAGGGAACTAGTATCACTTACTATTATCACTCCATCTAGAGTTACATCCATCTATTGCATTAGAGATCACTTGCATCCATATAGCTCCATCATCAAGGCACAAGGATAGGGAATCTACATCACACTTCATGGGGGGGGGGGGATTATATTCTATTCCGTGCACACATTCTATTACATTTTTTACATTTATTTATTTCTCAGTACTTCACAAAGTGTGACTGAGACAAGAGCACCTAGGGCATGACATGCACACACTCACCAGAACTACATCTAGGTCTGAAATGTAGTGTAGCACTCAGTTAGTAAGCCCACTGTTTTGGAAGCTGAGGTCAATCCAACCCATTCATTTGCATCTTTATTTTTTTAGGGTTTTTATGATTAGCTTTTTGTTTTCTTCATTGTAGGGTTTTTGGTGAATCCATGGATTTTGGTGTGACTTCGGAGTGACAAAAAGTGAATATTTGTGACACTCTTCTAACCTAAAAAATTCAAATCCTGAAAACCTGCAATGACAAAAAGCCCAGATCATGACTAGAGTGCTAGCGGGTGCCCTAGTCCCTTCCATGGGTTCTCTTATCTGCCCTTATCTCGATAGTCGCATACACAGTTATGATAGTCTCAGACTTACATTTTACTAGGTTTCCAACCTATCATACCCTCGGCATCGTTGTGAACTAGCTAAGTATTTTATTTCCTTTATTTTGCAATTAGGGTTTCATACCTTTGTGTTTAGTTTGTTTGGATACATTTTACTTAATTGTTCATTTATTTATTTATTTTCATAGCATAAAATTAGTCTAGAATATTCACCATATTTTAGGTAATCAAATATATATAGAACATGGTCAAAACTAAATAGAGATAAAAACATCCAACATGACATGGAGCTCTCATACATTAGTTTCTAAGATAGATGGTGTTATATTGGGAATTTTTTCAGTAGCAAATTTAGATTTTTTTGAAGATACAAATTTTTGCAAGTTTCAAATACATGTTCAGGGGATAGTTGGCATAGTTCAAAGTAAAATTCACTTTATTTTAGTACAAAATTTGGGGGCATGATTACTTCATTCCCTTTCAAATTTACACATCTTGATAACCTTATATAATGCATGGTGTGGGAGCATTAGGCCTCCTTACATATTTAGCTTTAAATACTTGATAGATTAGGACATCACATGGTGCGAGCACGAGTATAATTCATTTAATTTTGAATTTATGTTATTTTGCATGTTTTGGTCTTTATCCATCTACAACAATTTGGTCCATGGGTAGAATATTTTTTAAGTGATTAGAAATCCCTATGAAACTCTTCTTATCACTTGTTTTGGAAGGTTTTTTGGGATGGTTAGATATCATGTGACACCCTTCCTATTTTTAGAAGGTTCTTTTAGGTGAGCAAAAAGCCTTATTACACCCTTCATTATCATTGGGAAAAGTGGCATCTAATTCCTAATTGGATCTAGCTTCTCCATCGCCAAATTTGGGACTAATCACCTTCAATCCTCCAAAACTCAATTCCAATCCATCTCTCCAAGCACTTCATCAAGGAGCTTCTCCTTTGGTAAGACAAACATGTGTACTCCTTTACTTTGGTTACTTTTCAAATTTACAAGTTTGATTCAAGTTTCAAATATGAGTTAAAGTTCATTTTTTTATGGACATTGACTACACTCTTTGTTGCAATTTTCACTATTGAGATCATGTCAACACTCAAGAAAAACATGCACATTGAGATAAGACAAACCGTGACTACAAACTCAAGTATATTTTCCTTTAAGAAAGAAGATTTATTTTCCTAGGTTATGAAGGGGAAAGTGGACACCTAATTTTGGTAAATTTTTACTTAATAATGTTATTATTTTCTTAACTATTAAATCATGACTTTTGTACACATTTTGAAATCAATTCCGTATTCTTAGCCCAATTTCATGGCATGCTCTCCTCATTATATTTCTCACTAAATCACATAATTTTTGTATAACTCCATATTAGTTTATCAATCATAAGTTTGATGCCTATAACTCTCTAGCATCTCACTCTCTTCCCATATGAGATCTCCAAAAGAGACCAAACCATCCAAAACTTTGGTCTAAGATTGTCAATTTCTTCCCAAGCCACCCAATGGTTAATTTCTCAATTTCATATTTTTATGGGTTGATAAGTTTCCTATAGGTTATCTTTAATGTGAAATTAAACCTACAAAATCATATATAAACAATTCAAATGCACTTATTTACTTTCCTTGCACTTTCAAAAACACTACAAGATAAATCATTCAAAAAGAAGTCAAAGCTCTCCTAAATTCTGCTAAAGCATCCATACATATACCCCATGTTGGTATCCAAATTGATTCTCCCTTAGAAATTGAGTAGCATCAAATATTTAGCAAGACACTAAGAGACAGACAGATCATATTATGAGTCATTTTGTAGCCAGGGGAGGGGATTCGTCTAACTCTTTGTCACTCGGACATCGGAGAAATGGATAGCACCTTCATTAAGGATTTGATCTATCCTCACTACTTTAGGTTGTGCCTTTCGACCAGGGTGAGAGGACCCATTTTGTAACCTTTTTTGGTGAAGGATAATGAATATATCCTTCTTTGCACAAATTTGAAAGGAGACTCTGAGAAAATATGATCAATGTACCATAATTTAACTCTTACGAGTTGTCACTTCTAAAGAATGGTGATATTTCCTAAATAGGGTTGAAGGTTACTAGAGACATTATGGAATCCTGATTGCTTCTGCATATTTTGGCAGTAGAATTTATACATTTGTGGACATATAGGGAAAATAGGGGTAGTTCAGGTAGGATTCATTGTTTTGAATATTTTTTGGTGGGAGATTAAGCAGGATAAAATTGATTATGCCAAATCTTTGAGAACCTTCACAACAATTGGAATACTAAATGACAAAAAGCTTTAGAATAGCTAAAATATTCCTTCAACTAGAAGGTGTGCATCAATGGAGGCCTAGATTTGCACGGTTTCACACAATCTCCAAGAATTTAACACGAAGGCTCGAGCTAAAGACTCAATTAAACATCAAAGACCCCTGGTTCCTCACGCCTAAGATACACTCAAAGGCTTACAGGCATTTATCTCATTGCAGGATGAAGGCTCTTCTTGAAATGAAATTGCAAATGCCACTAAACTGTCACAGGGATGAGATCATGTGTGATTCGGAGGGACTTTAACACAAGATTGCAATAGGAATAAGAAAAACTACTTACAAACATTTTGAAATAAAGCAGACACAAATTGGTCCAAGATTGACATAGATTAATTTGAAATTGATTAGATTCATCAACAGGGGAAATTTTCTTTGAACAGTCTTAGAGCTTTTCAATGGCTATACACTCGCAACCAACTTGACGTGATTGAAATCTAAAACATAGGAAATTAACAAGTTTCTCGATTGGTCTCTTAGGAAGATGGGCTCTCTCAAATTTTCTCTTAAGAATTCAACCCCGACCCTTTGCAAGAGTATTCTCATTGCATTTATACATTTCACTCACTCACTCATCCCAAATTTTCCCCAAAAGAATAATATTCGAGGAACCTTTGCTTGTTACTAATTTGTCTCAAAAAGTGACATTTAACAAATTCATACCCAAAAGCTACCAAGTGAACAAATTATGAACTGATCACATTTCTCAAACCCTCAACTAATGACTAGGATGCCATGCCACAAATTTTTTGATAGTCATTTTAATCATTATTATTCTTTCATGTGAGAAATCCCCGTTTTAATCATTTTCCGGTGGCCCTGTATAGTTGGATCTGACAAGAAATCCTTTTTGCCCTTGAGGCAACACCTTTTTCATCCTTTGTGCCTACAACCTCCATCATTTCATCCTTTTCCCATTCTTTCCTCTACAACTTTGCTCTGCATCCAAATTTCTGGTAATTCACATTTTTACAAGTGCCCGAGCAATTCCAACTTCAAAATATCACCCTTTACAATCCTTGGACTCACAAATTAAGTTCTAAATCCATTCAATGACACTTTGTAGACAAAAACAACAAGGAATTTCATCAAAAAATGATGAAAAACAATGCGTATTCACATCTCCAGGAGTCTCAGAGAAAAAATGGTAGAAAAACAGATGCAATGCACAACAACCGTTGATTCTACCCCTTCTCAACTTTAGATTAGAGTTGTCCATGTGTTTCCTTGGCACAACTACAAAGGTGAGGTACAGAGGCAAGTTTCCAAACAAGCTCGGGCCTTCTAATGGCCCTGGGCCCAAGAAAATGCCTTTTGGCATTTGAAAAGTCTCGAAGATAAAAGGATCCAACGGAAGCCTCTACGTGTCTCCTTGGCGCACCTTTGGTATGGTGCCCAAAAACAGAGACCCCAACAAGCACAAAGCTCACCATGTGTCTCAGTCTAGCAGAGTTATTGAAAAAGTTTAAGGACCAGTGGAAGGCGCCATGTGTCTAGGGTCTGAGATAATTTTCCTTGGCCGTTGAAAATTCCAAGCAAGGGCAGAGTGAGTGGAAACTTCCACGTGTCCCCATGGCACTCTTTCAACAATAAAATTCAGGCAAGGTCCCCAAATAGGCGTGGGCCCTCCACATGTCCCATGCCTTAGAAAGTTGCTTGAAAATTTTAAGTATAAAGAGGAGCTAGTAGAAGCCTCCACGTGTCTCCCTGGCACAACTTTGAGATGGTCCCCAAAAGCGAGACCCCAAACAAGCGCAAGCTCACCATGTGTCTCCTTGGCACAACTACTACAGTAGGACCCAGAGGTGGATCCTCAAATGAGCGCTAGCCCTCCACATGTCCATGGTCTGAAAAGTTGTCTTGGGCTGCATGAAAAAATGTCTAAGTCTGGGAAAGGCCAATGGAAACCTCCACATGTCTCCCTAACGCAACTCCAAAGGTCAAACCAAGAGGTGACTTTTCAGATGAGCGTAGGCCCTCCACATGGACAAAACTTGAGTTGAAGTGAGACTTAGAGTTTCAAAATGACCCATTGAGCCACATCCAATCAGAAGGGTCATGTTTCCACAAATGTTGAGATATAAATTTGACAGGGAAAACACACCCGTTAAACCGTAAAATGCAAGGAAATCACCATTTGCACCTAGAAATGAATCTTTCTTTAAGGACAAAGAATTTGGAAATGATATAAGGCCTAAATGTGATCCAATGAGCCACATCCAATCAAAAAGGACCATATTTCCACATATATTGGGACAAAAATTAACAGGAAAACAAAACGTGACTGTGGAAAAATGGAAGGAAGGGAAAAAACTCTGAGTTTATGCCCAAGTTATAAATTCTTTCACATGGACAGAGGAACGGAAAACAAATTCTAGATTTAAAATGATCCTCGACCAAAGGAAAGGACTGATCATGGCAACCAAATGAAGGATAGAGATTTCATACATCAACACAGGGAGATAGAAAATATGACAGAGCCCGCAAACTAAATAATTTCAAGGACAAACGGGTGAAATCAAATTGAGCACCAACATCAGCTCCGACTTGAGGATGGGCACTCCCTGTGAGTGCCACAAGAACAAATAGCAGACCAAGTGCCAAAAATAAACCATTGGGCAACAGAGTCAAAGAACAAGCTTGTAGAGCAGAACAATAATAACCAACTCCCCTAAGGACGAACCGAGAAACCAACAAAATGGCCGCCAAGGACCAAGATGAAACAAAATAGAAAAACATGAAAGCAAAAAGAAACCAAAAGACTATACACTATATAATGGTGTATACCTTGATTCTGAGAAATCAATCAAGGAAATGTTTCAAATGCCTACCATTAACAAGCAACTCAAGAAATTCCCCATCTAAGTCTTTTAAGAAGAAGGTATGTTCACCAATTTGAATGTCAATTGAATAAGGGCCCATCCACAATGCATCAAAATTTCCATGTTTTCCCTTATCCTCGTGCCTATTATCCCACAATAACACAAGATATCCCACACTAAAATCTCTTGGAGTCACTTTTTTATCAAACAACTTCTTCAATTTTTCTCTAAATTTTACATGCCTCTGATGGGATGCCCTTCTTTCTTCATCTAACTCAACAATCTGATTTATGTGAGCATCATAGGGACTAACCTCTTGATCTTCCAGTTGTTGAAGAAATTGAAAAGAAGACAATTGCATATGCAGGGGCAGCAGAGCTTGAGTTCCATATACTAACTCAAATGGGCTTTTTCCAATAGCTCGTTTAATAGTGATTCGATCAGCCCAAACAACAAATTTCAACTTCTCACCCCACTTCCTTTTGTTCAACTCCAAAGTTCTTCTAATTATTTTCAACATATTTTTATTGTTGGACTCTTCTTTTCCATTTCCTTGGGGATTATAATTAGAATCATATATCAAATTGATCCCATATTCATGGCACATGGCCACCAAAGGTTTAGCCTAAAACTCATGGCATTATCAACAACTATTTTGGCAGGTACCCCAAATTTGCAAATGATATAATTTAGGATAAAATCCATGACAATTTGGTGAGTTGCCTTCTTGGTGGGGATTGCCTCCACCCACTTGGTGAAGTAATTTGTGGCCACTAGTATCCACTTATGGCATGCACTTGAAGGATCAGAAATTTTCCCAATGAAATCCATTCCCCATTACCTAAATGGGGCTTCAAATGATACAGTGCAAAGGAAGGGAGCCTGAAGCTTTCAATCTTCCAGAAAAGTGTTGGCAACTCTCACATTTTCTTACCAATAGAGTTGTATCCTTGAAAAGAGTTGGCCACCAATAACCAGCCCTTAAGATTTTATGAGTTGTGACTCTTCCAAAAAAATGTCCCCACAAACTCCTCCATGGAGATCAGCAATTATCTTAGGGGCTTCATCTTCAGCAATGCATCTTAAGAGAACTCCCTCAGGGTTCTTCCAAGCTAACCCAAAATCAGTAATGACATATTTTTGGGAAGCTAACTTAAGTTCTCTTTTCTAATTCTTGCTCAAATGTTCAGGGCATTGTAGATGTTTGAGATAAAAAATGATGTCCTTGTACCATTCAGAATTTATCAGTTTTCAAGGACATTCAACCTTTCTTCTTCAACTTCATTTACCTCAATTGTTTGTAGATTTCTCTTTGCCATAAGTTTTTCTAGGCCCAAACCTCTGACCAATTTTGTTGTTTGGATATCCATATCATACTCTTGCAATTTTTTTACCCATCGGCATCTCTTGCTTGAAACCTCCATTTCTAATAGGATATCTTTCACCATGGTGTGGGGAACATAAGCAATGACTTTGGAACTCAGAATATATGGCCTAAAGACCTTTGTTTCTTTTACCAAAGAAAATGCATGCTTCTCCATGATAGTATACTTTAGCTCAACTCCTTGTAATGCCTTACTGAAAAGGAAATTGGTCTTTCAGCTCCCTCATCATCCTTCTGCAACAACACAAATGCAATAGTACTTTTTAAAGCAAAAGAAAACATTTGGAAAGCCTTCTTATAATCTGAGCTACTAAAACAGGGGCATTCTTTAATGCTTCTTTGATCCTAGCAAAATCTTGAACAACTGCTTCTTCCCATTTGATACTTTGGTCTTTCTTGAAGATCTTTAGTGATTAGGATAGTTCGAAAATTTGGAGATAAATATCCTAATAAAATTAATCTTCCCAAAAAAGGACTGAATTCCCTTCTTGATTCTTAGAATAGGGACTTTGTTGATGGCTTCTACCCTTCAGGATCAATCATGACCCCTTCCTTTGACACAATGTGTCCAAGCAGCTTTGCTTTCTGAACTCCAAAATGGCACTTCTTGGGATTTAGTGAAATACCATACTCTCTGCGCATATATAACAAAGATTTTTTCTAAGTGTTGCAGGTGGTCACTCATTTTTCTGAGAAAATAGTCACATCATCTTGATATACAACAATGAAATCATTAATATAGCCAGAGAAAGCTACATCCATTTCTCTTTGGAAAGTGGCTCCAACATTCATTAGACCAAAATGCATTCTGACATATACATATGTTCCCCAAGGAGTTGTAAATGTAGTCTTGATTCACTCTAATTCCTTCACAACTACCTGGTTATATCCAGAAAAACCATCTAAGGTGGATAACAATTCTGAACTAGTAACCAATTGTAACATATTGTCCATATTTGGAAGAGGGTAGTTATCCTTCATTGATGCTCTATTCAAGTTTCTAAAGTCCACACACAGCCTTATATCTACGTTCTTCTTTCTGATAGGTACTAAGTTTACAACCCATGATGAGTACCTTGTGGGCTGTATGATTCCTCCATCCATCAATTTTTCAATTTTTCTTGCATCTTTAAGGAAAGGAGTGGATTGATCAGCCTCTATTTATGCCTAAATGGCTTGGCAAAAGCTTCTAAGGGAATTTCGTGCTAGAAAAGATCTTCTTTATAAGCTTTCAGTTCAGAATAAGACCATGCTAAGCAGTCTTGGTATTTCTTCAATAATTGGACATATGACTACTTTTCTTCCTTGCTCAGATTGCTACCTAACCAGATCTTACGTGGTTTATCCTTTGTGCCTAGGTCGTGCTCTGACATCCATCGAGGCCGACATGTGTCTCATGACAATGCAATCAGCATTAACAAAGTTTGATTCAATTACTACCAAACCTATGGGAATAGTATTAGTCTTCAACTGAATCATGTCTTTGCCAAATAAAGTCTCCTTTCCATCAGCCACAAAAACCATTGGCTCTCAATCTATATGTTGATCGGAAAAATCTCCTTGGTTCTATAAAAACCTTTGCACGTGGGAATTGTCTTCGAACACTTGCTAGTGTTTAACATTGTCAAGAACAGATGGCCTAGTCAATACCTCAATATCATACTCACAATAGGGGGATACAGTATACTTTTCAAATATGGACCCCAATACGGAAAATTTGTCTCATTAGAGTATTGTACTTCGTATCGTGATGTATTATGTTGAAGGAGGCAAACATCTCAATGAAATCCTGCATCGCATGCTTATACTACTTTATTCTTTGATTTTTGTTGCATACGCTTTTCTAACCTGTTTGACAATTAGCTCAATCTCCTTTAACAATGATGTCTCTAATACCATATTTCCATGCAATTCTTAAACCTAATAATAGTGCTTCATATTCTACAATATTGTTATTACACTCAAATTTGAGTTTAAAAGAGAAAACAAACTCTTCCTGGCCTAGAGATATCAGAACAATACCAGCACCATTTCCAAATTTAGAGCAAGCCCCATCAAACAACAAATTCCAAGGAGAACCTACTTGATTAAGAGACTTGCATTGATCAATTTTTTTGCTCTTTACCATTGGTGAATCCAACAAATTTATCAATTGAGTGTTAGTGTATAACACTTCATAGGAAGCATTATTGGGATCCTCAATGAGATGTAGCATCTTCTTTTCACCATACAACTTTACAAGGCTGCCCTCAATAGGTATAGTGGAAAAATACATATCCATTTGCACACTACCACCCACACTAGTAGCCCACTTTCTTGATAACAACATTCCCCATTTGGCAGGGCAATCAACAATAACAACATCTAATTTTAAGTTATTATGCGAGTAAGTTCATGCAAGTTACACTATCGCACCCTTGACACATCCAACCACTAACACCTCTCTGTAATCCATGGTAGTGCACTTCCCATAAGCTATTGTCACTTTGATATCTAATTCATTAATGACCTCAAAAGGCATAACATTGCATGATGCTCTAGAATCAAACATACAGTTGTGTAACAGCATGTCTTTAATAATCAGAGTAGTGAAAAATGGATCTACATTCAGCTGGGATTCAACCAAGGATGTTCCCAAATATACTTCAGGTGGCTCACCTAGTTCTTCTAGTACTTCGGGTTTTCCAACTCTACAATGGTTGGAGGAGTCTCAACATTGTTTACATTTCTGCCTTGGGTAATCTTTTCTTATTTCAATCCCAAATACTCAAAGGCTCTTTTCTTGTGCTTAGGAATCCTAAGCAGCTCAACAATTGGAACATAAATCTTGATCTAACTCAAGACTTGGGCAATGTCATAAGGAACATATTTGGGCAAGGCAGCATTTAGAGGAAGACTGACAATCTCATCTGACAACAAAGGATTTTTCATGGTCTGAGCATGGGCAGGGATACCATTTCTGTTTGGGAAAAAAGGCCTTTGTCAGATGTATCTTTCTTAGGAGTTTCTTTTGAGATATTGGTGAGAACTGGAGTTTTTGGTTTGGCCTGAGGCCCTACCCCTTTGACAACTTTACTCCTAGTGTTATATTCCTTTTCATGGCCAACTACAACATTCATTAACAACTACCTATCCTCCTCAGAAGGGATTCCTCCATCATACTTTTTAATCATTAGTGCCCTTAAGTATTCAAAATCATTACTAGGAAATTCAAAATCTTGTACCATATCTATTTCAAAAGTATGAGAGGGAGGAAGGGGTAATACCCAGTGGATGCAATCCTAGAAATATGTAGTAGTTCTGCACTAATTAATTCAATCAAAGTTCTTTACTTGTTGTGAGCTTGTAGAGCACCCCACCATGCACACATCATCATCAGTGTCATCATCAGCTTCCTCAACTTCTTTGTCTTCATCACATGGGGCATGTGGCAAGAAACATCTGTCACACCACTCAATTTCATTGGCTTCTTCCACAACAACAACTTTGGCAGTCAAAGGATCAGGCACAATTCTATTCTCACGAGCTTGGGGTTGTCTATTTCCCAACCCCATGGGTCCTTTTCCTCTGTCATCAGATCTCTGATCACCCCTAGGATGATTTGCAAATATTTCTTGACCTTTTGCTTTATGATGACCTTAGGAACCTTATCTAATCCCCTTCTCTGCTCTGGCCAATTTATAGGATATTTCCTTAACAGCTCCAGCCAAAGTTTTTACAACCTCCTCCAGATCAACAGACTTACTTGACTAAGGCTTCTCTAGATTGATCAACTTGATACCTTCCCTCTTAGGAGGCTTACCAACTTCCTTGATGTTATTTTCAATCTGCAAAGCCATGGTGAAGGCCTGCCTCAATGTTGTTGGGTTCTTGTCTCTTAAATAATAAGAAACTTTCTTATCAAAAGCATCAGAGTATTTTATTAAACAAGAAACATCACTTGGCCTCAAGATCACAGGTAGCCTATTCAAGGTCTTATTGAACCTTGTATTGAATTCATGAACAAACTCATTAGGATTCTTCTTAATATTTTCAAATTCTAATAAAAGAAACCTAGGGTTTGTTTTATCTCCATACTGCAATCTAAAAGCATTCTTCATTTTTTTCCATGAATCAATGGAGTTGTCCAAAGAAATATTTATACCAGTCCTGCATCCTCCTCTAGAGTATGAATAAACAACTTTATGTACACATCCTCAAATTCAATCTCAAAGTCTTCCATCATATTGACAAAAAGATTTCAATGTTGATCCCCAATAATGACATTATTTCCTTGAAATTTAGGCAAGTCTATTTCTAACATCTTGGGCACAACATTTGGATATCCAGCCATACCTCTGAAATCTATAGGACCAAAAGTGTTCACAAAAATGGAGGTCTAGGTGGGGGCTAGGCCATATTGTTTTGGGGAGGTGATATTACAGGAGAAATAGAATGATGAGGAGTGAGGGGTCTATGGGGCATAGGAATGCAATTCTCAGAATGAATGTTCTCTAAAAACTTTGTTTCTTGGAAGATCCTATTAGCTTTGGAGAACACAGGGACAAAATGAGATGTAAATTTTTCAAATACAAAAGAAGGACCCTCTCCAATTGGAGAATTCATATTTACAAAAAGACTACCTGATTCAGAAGCACTTGAGGAAGTATGGAAATCTTCAATGACAAGATGATCAGTTTCCATAATTGATAACTCTTTTCTTGATTTCTGATCTCCAACAACTTTCCATATTCTTCTTCCTTCTGAATTCATCTTTCCCAACTCTGAAACAACTTTCTGGTAGGGTCTCTAGTGAAGAAAGATCTTCTTCCTTCCATCTTTGCAAATATTAGTGATAAATTACAATTGATAGAGGTTAAGACACTGGACATTTATCAAAAATTCATTTAACACGGAGTTGCCACTAAGGATTTTCACCTTAGTTGTGTAAATGCACTAAAATTAGTTTTTCAAATGTCTGTCAACACTAAATTCATGCAAATATTCACATAGTTAACCTTACTTTACCCATATTTAACATTGATGATGTAAACTTAGTGAAAAAAACCAAAGAAACTAGAAATATTACACGTAGAACTTGTAACTTTGCTTGATTCTTACAAATCTGGACACAGGATGATGTTTCAACAACATATTTGCACTTTAAAATTTTTAAGAAGAATTTACTAGGGTCTATATGCGTTGTTGATGGTGTTCAAACTTTTCACACAACTTCATGTCCCCGATAATGGCACCATTCTAGTGTTGTTTCCACACAAATAAATCTCAGAGCTCAAATAATCCTGCAACGCAAATCGGATCCCCAACGCGGTGCCATTCACGGTGTGGGTATCCAAATTGATTCTCCCTTATAAATTAAGCAAAGCATCAAAGATTTAGTGAGACATATAGATCATATTATGAGTCGTTTTGTAGCCGGGAGGGGATTCATCTAACTCTTTGTCACTCGGGCATCGGAGAAATGGATAGCACCTTCATTAAGGATTTGATCTATCCTCACTACTTTAGGTTGTGCCTTTCGACCCAGGTGTGAGAGGACCCATTTAGTAACCTTTTCGGTGAAGGATAATGAAGATATCCTTCTTTGCACAAATTTGAAAGGAGACCCTGAGAAAATATGATCAATGCACCACAATTTAACTCTCACGAGTTGTCACTTCTAAAGAATGGTGATATTTCCTAAATAGGGTTGAAGGTTACTAGAGACATTATGGAATCTTGATTGCTTCTACATATTTTGGTAGTAGAATTTATACATTTGTGGACATACATGGCAAAAACAGGGTAGTTCAGGTAGGATTCATTGTTTTGAATAATTTTTGGTGGGAGATTAAGCAGGATAAAATTGATTATGCCAGATCTTTGAGAACCTTCACAACAATTGGAATACTAAATGACAAAAAGATTTAGAATAGCTAAAATATTCCTTCAACCAGAAGGTGTGCATCAATGGAGGCCCAGATTTGCATGGTTTCACACAATCTCCAAGAATTTAACACAAAGGCTCAAGCTAAAGACTCAATTAAACATCAAAGACCCCTGGTTCCTCACACCTAAGATACACTCAAAGGCTTATAGACAATCTTTATCAACAAATGATAGTAAAGTGATTTTAAATTGTTTATCTCATTACAAGATGAAGGATCTTTTTGAAATGAAATTGAAAATTCCACTAAACTCACACAGGACGAAATCATGTTTGACTCGGAGGGACTTTAACACAAGATTGTAATAGGAATAAGAAAAACTACTTGCAAACATTCTGAAATAAATCAAACATAAATTGGTCCAAGATTGACACAGATTAATTCAAATTGATTAGATTCATCAACAGGGGAAGTTTTCTTTGAACAGCCTCTCGAGCTTGTCAATGGTTATACACTCGCAACCAACTTGACATGATTGAAATCTAAAACATAGGAAATTAACAGGTTTCTCATATTGGTCTTTTAGGAAGATGGGATCTCTCAAATTTTCTCTTAAGAATTCAACCCATGACCCTTTTCAAGAGTATTCTCATTGCATTTATACATTTCACTCACTCACTCATCCCCAATTTTCCCCCAAAAAGAAGAATATTTGAGGAACCCTTATTTGTTACCAATTTGCCTCAAAAAGCAACGTTTAACAAATTCATACCCGAAAGGCGGTGGACAAATAATGGACTGATCATGTTTCTTAGACCCTCAACTAATGACTAGGATGTCATGCCACAACTTTTTGATAGTCCTTTTAATCATTCTTATTCTGTCATGTGATAAATCCTGTTTTAATCATTTTCTGTGGCCTGTATAGTTGGATCTGACAGAAATCCTTTTTGCCCTCGAGGCAACACCTTTTTCATCCTTTGCACCTGTAACCTCCATCATTTCATCATTTTCCCATTCTTTCCTCTGTAACTCTGCTCTGCATCCAACTTCCCTGGTAATTCACGTTTTTGCAAGTGCTCGAGAAATTCCAACTTCAAAATATCACCCTTTACAATCCTTAGACTCACAAATTAATTTCTAAATCCATTCAATGGCACTTTGTAGACAAAAACGACAAGGAATTTCATCAAAAAATGATGAAAAACAATGCATATTTGCATCTCTAGGAGTCTCGGAGCAAAAATGGCGGAAAAATAGATGCAATGCATAGCAACCATTGATTATGCCCCTTCTCAAATTTAGATTAGAGCCATCCATGTGTTTCCTTAGTGTAACTGCAAAGGTGAGGTACAAAGGCAAGTTTCCAAACAAGCGTGGGTCTTCCACGTGCCCTGGGCCCAAGAAAAATGCCTTTTGACCTTTGAAAATTCCCAGTATAAAAGGAGCCAGCGGAAGCCTCTACGTGTCTCCTTGGCGCACCTTTGGTATGGTGCCCAAAAATGGAGAGCCCAAACAAGCACAGGCTCACCATGTGTCTCAGTCCAGCAGAGTTGTTATAAGAGTTTAAGGACCAGTGAAGGCACCATGTGTCTAGGGTCCGAGACAGTTTTCCTTGGCTGTTGAAAAGTCCAAACAAGGGCAAAGTGAGCGGAAAATTCCATGTGTCCCTATGGCGCTCTTTCAACAATAAAATTCAGGGGCAGGTCCCCAAATAAGTGCAAGCCCTCCACATGTCCTAGGCCTTAAAAAGTTGGTTGAAAAGTTTAAGTATAAAGAGGATCCGGTGGAAGCCTTCACGTGTCTTCTGGCATAACTTTGAGATGGTCCCCAAAAGTAGATACCCCAAACAAGCACAGGCTCACCACATGTTTCCTTAGCGTAACTGCTAAGGTAGGACCCAGAGGCAGATCCTCAAATGAGCACCAACCCTCCATGTGTCCATGGTCTGACAAAGTTGCACCGGCCACATGAAAAAAATGTCTAAGTCTGTGGCAGGCAAGCCGGGAAACCTCCACGTATCTCCCTAGCGCAACTCCAAAGGTCAAACCAAGAGGTGACTTTTCAGATGAGTGCAGGCCCTCCACATGGACAAAACTTGAGTTGAAGTGGGCCTTAGAGTTTCAAAATGCCTTGTCAAGCCACATCTAATCAGAAAGGGCCACGTTTCCATAGATGTTGAGATATAAATTTGACGGGAAAACACACCTGTCAAACCGTAAAATGTAGGGAAATCACCATTTGTGCCTAAAAATGAATCTTTCTTTAAGGAAAAAGAATTTGGAAATGATATAAGGCCCAAATTTGATCCACCGAGCTGCATCCAATCAGAAAGGACCATGTTTCCATAGATATTGGGAAAAAATTGACAGGGAAAACAAAACATGACTGTGGAAAAATGGAAGGAAGGGAAAAAAACCTAGTTTACGCCCAAGTTACAAATTCTTTCACATGGACAGAGGAATGGAAAACAAATTTTAGATTTAAAATGATCCTTGACCAAAGGAAAGGATTGATCATGGCAACCAAATGAAGGATAGAGCTTTCACACATCAACACGGGAGATAGAAAATACGACAGAGCCCGCAAACTAAAGAATTTCAAGGAAAAATGGGGTGAGATAAAATTGAGCACCAACACCCCACACATGTTTGAAGCACTCTTAACCACATTCAAGAGTCTATCTACACATGTAAGAGATTCTGAATCCAATTCAAGCACAAACACACCAAGCCACTACAAAGCATTATCAAGTAATCAAGTTACCAAAGCTAGATACATCCATATAGATCTCACATTTATAGGTGGAGAACTAAGTGTAGTATGAGGCCTCTTCGATTAGTTATAACCGGTGGTGTATGATTTGAACTTACACCCAACCACTAACTTTTTTCCATGTGTTTTTACTATTGGTTAGGGTTTAAAGTTATTCCAATTCATACAAAGGGTTTCACACATTTGTGAAACCTAGGTTTTTATACTAAGACACTTTCTAGTTGATCATACATGTATTCCTAGATTTACATCACCTACAAGATGTATTACTAGATATGAAAATATCCAAATCAATGTTACTAAATAAATTGGATTATGCTACCATTGAAAATAGAAGGACAATAATGGGTTTTTTCAATGAATAAAGTGGATAAATTTTTTTATTTGAATATATAGCCTACATATAAACACACTTAGAAAAATGTTAGCTATTTTTTGTGATTAGGGGACCTTTCTCATTCAGATCCCGACCATTTAAGGAGATAAAAGATATTTTATTAAATAAAAATGAAAAAATAATGCATAAAAATGAATGGTATACTTGACTCAATAGCAAACCAGTCCAACTACGATTCCCTCAAAATCACACAGAGGTTATAGGCCATTCCTAGGCATGACAGAACCTACACTGCTTGAAATATCACCAAAAATAGTGATGTCACAAGTTGTACCAATCCTTTTTGATCCATCTTCACCTCTCCAAAACCTGTAATACCGAAATATGTGAGAAAAGAAGCAAAAACTCAAGTATGGGCTCAAGTGCACAAATAATCAAGGGGTTATAATGATGGGGCAAGTGGTTTTTATAATTTTTGAGTGCATATAATATTTTGACCCATATGGGTGCAATGTGAATGGATGGGTGAGATGATAAGGGTCCATAGTGCATTGGGCATGCAAATGGGTAGGTGGGATGGACAAAATTAAATGTAAGTGAAGGTTAGTAAATGAGTGATGAGGTGTCTTTTATCACCTTTTGTGGGGTTTTATATTTTTAGTTACTTTTGTGGGATTATTTGATTTTTTAGATTATTGTGTTTTATAATGTTTTTGTTATGTTTGAATAAGAGATTGTATACGCAAGATATGTTTTCTAGTGTCTACATTACGGACACAAAAAGTTACATAATGCCAACAACTCTTCGTATGAAACCACAAAACATGTATGGAACTACCAAATGTTTCCATACATAATTGTAACTTTTGTCCCTAATCGGTTTTCACTCCCAAAACTAGAAACAAATCACTTACGGATCATTTACAATCATTTCATCCTTCTTCCACATCCAAATCAGCTAAGTGTGTCTCCTTCTTAGCTAAGTGTGTCTCCCTTCTTATGCCTTGTTTCATTTAGCACTTGGTTTAATCATCATATGTTATATATTGCTAATATAGGTATTTTTGGAGCTAGAGCAACAAAATAGCTAAGTGTGTCTCCCTTCTTATGCCTTGTTTCATTTAGCACTTGGTTTAATCATCATATGTTATATATTGCTAATATAGGTATTTTTGGATCTGTGTGTTAATGTTAAATTAATTAATATGAATATATCTCTTGCTTCTACCCCTAAACCAAATTGAAATAACTAACACTCACCTCTTATTCATTTTTAGGTTAAGTTGGACATAAATATGTAAAAAACTATATGTAAATGAGATTCTAATAATAGGAAATTAAACATTGATGCAACCTAGAATTCTTAGATAACACCTAGTCATGTTAGCACATCACTTAGCCTAGGCTGAGTGCTCACCCGAAGTGCGCAAAGGTACCAGGTCCCTCTTTAGGGTTGCTGAAGAAGAATGGTAGCATGATGAAGCAGTATAACAAACATATATTTAGAAACTAATCCATCTATACATCATTACACCATACCAGATCTATAAGCACTTAAGTATAAATCATCATGATAATAATAGTATACATTGACAAACATATCAGACACTGTTGTTTGGCCAATATTCTTCATATATTCATCGTACCAATAGTACAAAAGCTTCATACAATACCAGACATGCGCACATGGATCTATTACAATTATCCAGTCTCATGCACTCATGTATCTCTAACCCTTCAAAGTATGTGTCTCTATCTATATCTTACTAAGTAATTCATTACATATATATAGGGTGGGGGACTAGCCCTTCACCACTTAACTCTACCAAAATAGGTCGCATGCTAATAATAGCCACGCACCTTTTACAACTATAGCCATACATGCAAGTATGTTATCTATAGATCACTGATAGTTAACTATAGTGGTGGATCTATTCTTAGCTTATGTCCATGTAAGAGTGATTGGACATGCTCTTTGAAATCTCCACGAAGAGTGGTGCGCAAGTCTCGGCATCGCTTTGTGTGCTCTGCATGCCAACCTCTAAAAATAGCCCTGATCTCCAAAATCGGCTAAGTCCTGAAAGTTTGACTCTACACCTCCGCACGTGACACCTTCCTATACCTTCACACCTTTGCTCCTATGTTGTTCTCCCACGTGGACTCTGTGTGTGAGTTCTACTAAGTGTTTTCTCTAATCAACATTACCCCACACTAATCTCATTGTCGCCCGAAAATGGTGATGTCCAAAATTTACACAAAGAATGGATAAATAAAGAATGGTTGAATAAATAATTTTGAATAAGGTATACACAACAAAAACAGTTCAGGCCTCAAGCTCCTCCATTTCATTCTGAAGCAGTAACTCTAGATATTCCTCTTTTATATATGCTTCCAGGTTCTCCCACTATGTCAATGCCGCTCCTTCCTTCTCTAAAGCACGTCTACAATGATGATGAGCGCAGCTCATCCATAGTTAGCTTTCCCTACTCATTATGTATCACAAGCATTACACTTGACATAGAGGTTTGCACCCCTTCCAATATATCCATCTTTTGAGCAATGAGCTTTCTAAGCTCATCTAACCTTTCCTTATGCGGTGCCTGTGTTGTAGCTAGTGTCTCGTGCTTTTGCTTGACCAGGATGAATCGTTCAGCGCGGCCTATGGTTGCATCAATCATAGCCTTTTGCACTTCATTATCTTCCTCCAATGTTTTTACCATGATCAACGCATCTGGAGCTGTGCATATCATTAGTGCATGATCGACTTTCTTCAGCTCGTCACGGATGGCTTGCAGTAGGCCTTCATAAGTAGCAATCTTCCTTACTACTGCAGCCTGTGCTTTCTCTGCCTCTTCCGTGGGGTCCTTGGGCTATTTTGGTATACGCACCTTTTCATCCTCCAACACTAATGTTATCATTGTCTTTACATAGTGCATCACAGAAGGAAATTCTTTTGGTACTTGGGATTCCAAATGCGGGCGTACCTTTAGGACATCATCTCCAATTTCCTCCGCCATACTAACAAAAGTGTCATATTTTCTCTTGATCAGGTCCTTTTCCTGCACTAGGCACACTATCTCCACATCCTTGGCTTTCAGCTTCTCTGTCAGCACCTTAATGGTAGCAGATTTATCAATGTTTCTTCTTGCTACTTCAATAGATACCTTTACCAGAGCATTGCTTACCTGCTCATCTGTCATCACCATTGGCTTGATTGTCATGTGCCTTATTTCAGGTGCCTTCTTCAATCATCTTGACGCACATGATTCTTCACCAACATCAAAGTCTGGCTCATCCATATGTGTGTGCATTGACCATGAAAGTTTCTTCCGTGTACGCAGTGTCACCTTGTCCTCATCCATGAGCACCCATCCGAATAGATCCTTCGCTCGATGGTGCTCTAAAATTGAGCGAACAATCAGCTTTGGGTCTTCTGCATATCCCATTGTATGTGCCTTGGCATCCTCACCTATTTGATGGGATCTTGGCCCTCTTGGAATGGCTACATCAAGGTTAGGAATACTAGATGTATCCTCACCCTTGTCTTGTGTGGCCTCTAATTATTCCCCTTCTCCTCCTTCCATTTTCTCCTCCTCCTCGTGTTGAGGCTCCTCTTGTTGGAGATGAGGGTGCCTTCTCCTCATATTCTTCTGCTTCCTCACCTAGCCTAAGTTTTCTTCTTTTCTTCTCCTCTGGCTCCTTTACTTGCTGGGTTTCTCCTTACGCCCTTGTGTGCTTGAATACCTTCTTAAATCTTTGGTCACCCTACTCTTCCCCAATAACTCCTCCTTGTGAAGTCATTGCGCACTCCTTCTCCTTTTGGCCAGATGGTTGCTTCCTCCTCCTCACCAAGCCATCACTATCCTCCTGCTCTTCATCCTCTACCTCATCATCTTGCTTGGGTTCAGAGGGCCTAGGTGCCGGGATGTTCTCCATTGTATGCTTCCCCTTCAAAGTGGCCACTGAAGCGCAAACTCATTTTCCACATACTTGTTATTTTCCATTTTCAGCTTAAGTTGAAGGTATATCAACACGGCCCCGATATCTGCAATGGCAAGTGTCTCTAGTTTAATGCTCAAAATCTCCAAGATATTACTCTCATTGTATGCATTCTTCCCTGGATATCCATATGTTTTTCGTAAGGTGTGGTATTCACAGTCCACCTTGTCTGCATTAAACACTAACCTTCATGTGTTGGTGAACTGATGAACTGAAGCTTGGAAATATTATGTGGAAAACGCATAAGGCAGTTTGCACCAGGGGCTCCACGACCCATCTACCATTGGAAAGCACACAATACAAAAGTGTTGGTAGGCAGTAACTATGCCTACTTCCCTAGAACTAAAGGCAACTCCTTGGGTATATGTCATTCCTCTTCAAACACTATGTGGAGCCTGTCATACCACATCTCCACTCGCTCCTTTACCTCATCCCATAGACCCCTTGCATAGATACTTGTTGAATCGTTCAACTGGAGACTTGTGATTCATGGGGTATTCCCATATATTCTCTTTTGGGCCATCTGGTACCCCAATCTCCATGAATACCAAACTTAGCAAAACACAGCCAAAACTTATCTTGTTTCCTGTGCGTGCTTCCTCTACTATTTGCTCTGCAATGAAGCTAGAAATGTTGTAAGTGACTCCTTCTGACATGTGCTTTGCCACATGTAACCACATAGAGTTAACTTGTGACCAACATTCTTGGTCATTCAACTTGTAATCAGGTGCGTTGTTGCCTATACTACTGGACAATTTTGTAGTTTATCAATGTCCATTCCGCGGTCCTTTCTGGTAGCCCAACATTTTTGTGTCTCCAAAATGGCGCTCTTATCAGCTAGGTCAATCTTAATATCCTCACCTATTGCCTTTAATCTAGTTATTGTGGCAATAAGAATGGGTGTCAATCTTACCCTTCGTCCTGTAAAATAGAAAAAGTCCTCATGGACTCGGCTCATCAGCCATCTATACAATGGTGCATATTTCCCAAAGTATGGGAGCTCATACAACTAGTAGACACCAATCCCTTTCAGTAGCCTTTCCCCTGGCATCATCATATATTGGCATGCCATCCTCAGTTCATTTGTTCATTCGGGAAGTGAGCAAGTCATCTAATTTCTTCTAGTTATCCTTGGTCCGGTGATTATACTCGCTTATCTTGCTCTATCATATGTGGGTATCCCATTCCTGGCCCATAATTACATCCTCAGGGTACTACATCTCTGAAAAAATTGCTTTCTCGGGGCCATCTCTTCCTCTTCTTCTACTACCACCTTCTTCTTTTCCTTTACTGGTGTTGCTTTCTTCTTTGGAGCCATTCTTCTCTTTGGGTTTTGTTTTCTAGACCTTCTGCTGCAAGTTTTTATTAGTTTCCTTCAAACCCTAACTCGATTCAACCGTGCCCTAATTTACAATCGTGAAATCACGCACCCTAGCTCGCTTCGTTCAAACCCTTCTCCTACGGGGATAAAAGCCTTTCCAATACACGATCATCACGTAGCTCTTTCCAATGCAGCTTGAATCGCTTTACTTGGCTCTTCGCACGTAGCTCTTTGTTGAATTCATGTAGTCACAAGGGTAAAAATGAAATCACATCTCGTCCTTATATAGATTTCCACTTTTCGCTACATTAATTGCTCCTTCACCTACCAAATTCTCCTCATTTATTGCTGTTTTGTCATTTTCGCAAAGTACATCTTCGTGCTAGAAGCTATAACCTTCTAGCATGCCTTTTTACCCTTTGTCACGAGACTTATCTTCGGCGTGTGCTCCAACGCCCAAGTACCTCATCACTGCACCATCTCCTGGTAGTTACCATGGCCGCCGCTTACCTTGTGTTATACTTTCCCTCATTCATCTCCCTCCTTGGTTATATTTTAGAAGCAATCTTTTGTCAATCACCCTTAGCAACTGTTGTCGCCAAATCACTACACCCTCCGAATGGCCAGGATGTGAATAGGAAGTTCGGTGTGATTGGGACACATGGGATCACCTCTCAAGCTATGGGACTTGGGCTTGAAGTGAACCTCCGGAGAAGGTGGCTTCCTCTTCCTAAACTAAGTGTTGTACTACTCCTAGTGTAACAAAAATGGTTATCTAATCCTATGCTAACATCTTCATGGGGTTTTAGGGAAAGAGATTTACAGAAATGAAACTATACTAGGGATGGTGATGCACCAAATAAAGGGTGTTTCCAAACTTAGGAAGGGTTAATTTGAAGAGGGTGTGTGCACCACAGGTCAACTTCACCTACTACAACTTAGAGAGGGTACAAGATACCACAAACTAAGAGACATGTGTTCCCTTTGTTAAAATTTATCAGACAACGAAATATACCAGCTTCTCAGTGAAGAAGGATGAACTCAAGAAGGGTGAACAAACACCACAACTCAACTGCATGCAATACTCCACCACTTGATAAGCACAAAACTCCAAGAACCTGTAATAGAAACTTAAATTTTCATAGCGTACATGTAAGTACAAGAAAGGCACAAAGAAGCACGAAGGATGAAAGGACCAAGATTAGTCACAAAACACACACTTTTATTGCTTCAATGACATGCACAATGCATCATACATTCAGAAGAGGCAATAGTTGCCATTGCAGTCTTGAAGAGGAAGCTTGAAAGTTCTCTCAACACACAAGAACAACTTGCAGAAGACAGAGGACTCCTGAAAAGCATACACTCACCTAAGATATCTAACTGTCCAACTTGTCTGAACTGTTGGAACCCTTTGAAATGAGCTTCCAACTTACATTTATAGAAGAATATGTGAGAAAGAAGAGGAAAGGTCATAATTACATTCCTAGATTGAAGGCCCATGATGTATTTATCACAGTTAGTTGAACCACCTGAGAAAGTTCCATCATAGGTCATTACTTGCCTAATGACCTAGTCTTCTCAATTTATTAAAAGAATATTTAAATAAAATATTTAAATAATAATAATAAATATTAATTTAATTAAAAATAATGGTGGGCCCCCTTGGATTGGTTTTCCTCAAAGAGGAGGGGGGTCCATGTGAATAGAGTCTGCACATAGCCCAACTCGGTGTTGCACTCGATTTTGAACCCCACACCAACTCTTTCCTTGCCTTGGCAATCAAGCTCTTTTGCATTGAGTCCTTTGAATGGTGAGCTATCAAACTTGATTCTTATCATTTTCCTTGGTTAACTCGAGGCCATTTATGCATTCCACATTGCCTTTTGTGAAACATATGTGAGCTTCCCCACGAAGTCACCGAGCTCCATTGGTTAGTTTTATCCTTTCTAAGTTCCGTTTTTCCACGAGCTTGGTTCATTCTCTACATGCTCATCCTCTATAAGCTCGACCAGAGCCAATTTACCCCACCGTCATGGCTTTTTGAACACCTTGTGAGCTAATCAAAATGAACTCAATTCTCCACAACTCATCTTTCACCAGCTCTTCTCGATGCTCATGCATAGGGTTCCTTGACTGAGTTGTATATCTTCCTCATTAAGCCAAAATGCATGTAGATCCTGTGAACTGGCCTTGACGCAAGTTAAGACTCACCTCACGAATGCCACTACTACGGTCTTGCTTCAAACTCCAAATCAAGCCATTCTGAATTACCAAGCCACCTACATGCATCGTGAACATGAAGCTTTAAGCTCGAAATTGAAAGCCTCTACAAATACATTAAACTTCGACACCCACGAGCTTAGTCTTTATCTCAACTTGGTACCAACGTTTCCACAATATGAAAATTTTGACTCTAAATCATACTTCGTGGCTTTGTTCTATAATACATTGGTGACCCACAGAGGTTAAACAATTCAATGAATTTAAATTATTTCACTCCTGCATGTTGCGCTATTTAGAAATGATTTTCAAGCTATGAAAATTGTTAGGGATCACGTCACGTGGCCCTGTCAACACTCAATTGATTGATTTCTCTGTGATAGCTCTAGCTTGACAGATAGAGTTATTTCTTCTTGTTTTGGACCACATATTCACATGCATTCCACATTCAAACTCCATGAAACAACACCATGAGCTCCCTGAATTGTCATTCACACTTTCTTGAGCCAATTCTTTCCAACTCGGTGAGCTCTACATGAAATCTACTGAGTTGTCCTAGCATCAATATCACCACCAAGTGTGTCCCCACGAGCTCTTCAACTGACTCAGCCTAGATTTGTTTTGCATGTCAACCCAAGCACTGATTGGCTCAACTCAAACTCTCACATGTCTATGTACCGAGCTCATATTTACCATCTTGCACATCTGAGTTCCTTACTCCCTCGACTAAACTCAGTCACTAGATTGCTTCAATGCAGCTGCATTGCCCATAACCCAAAGCACTCTGTGAGCTCGTGTTAGTGCCACATTCATGCGATGAACATCAGATACAAAGCCAACCCCATGATTTGAAGCTCGGACACAAGACATAATGATTACATCACGCCCCTAGCCCTGATAGGCATCTACCGTATTGATATATAAACCTTTTCCTTCATCATATTTGAGGACAACATCAAACTCTCGGTGCAAACATTTCAGTTGTAGCTTGTAAGGTGTGATAATTCCAACAGAAACCTTTATGCCTACCAACTTAGTGACTCATTGAAGATGCTCATATAATTGCAAAGAAAATTGTGCTTCATGAATATTCGATACTGAAATGCACCAACCTCTATGAGATTCACTTCCATTAGTTACATCGTAAAACAAGTAAGGTCTCAATAGAGAATCTTTGTAATAAATTTCATCGAGGTCTCCTAACACTCACACTATCACTTAATCGATTTTGATCAAAATATTAAAGGAAAATCCCAAATTTGAGGATGCATTCGATCTTGAGCAGATAACAACATAGTTAGACAACTCGCTTGTTGGAAGCACTCAAAAAGGCTTCTATTATACTGCAACATGCTTGCTTCCTGGTGTGTGGGAGCTATCACCTATCCCTTCCATCTGGGCCAATTCTAAATCCTTTGGAGTTTTCAGCATCACCTTCCCGTCAAAATCTTCGCACATAAGCCACGACTGAGCCATTAACAAATTGACTTGGTTGGGTCCTATGACAAGATACGAAGCCACTTTCATTCCTCATAGTGGTGAACTGAGTGACTCTTCAGGCCAAATTCTGAAATGATTTCCTTTTTCCATGCATTCGAATATGAACGTTGACCCCCACTCGCCATGTTGCTCGGTATCCTTTAACAAATATCTACATAATGCGGCGAGTGAAACTCTATCTCAACCTATTTATATGGTGATTCACTTGCCATACCTCGGTCATCAACTTCCTCCTCCAAATTCACCAACGTGCTCTGATCCTCCTGTTTACACGGCTCGTGTGGAAGTCTCATGTTGGTTTTCCATCCCAATATTTCCAATTGACCATGCTTGCCTGAATCTCCCCTACACGGAGTTAACAGCTTGGCCTGCCATCTCCAATGTCTCAAACTTGGCATACTAGCTCTAAATCCCCATGTAACGGCTCGGCCACATTAATCCACAGGGCCCGACCTCAGCTTCACTACGCAAACTTGGCAAGTAAGTTCCTTATCTCCACAATTCCCACCAGTGCGTGGGATCACCATGATTTTTTTCCTCCTGAGTCGAGTCGAGCCAGATGGGCTCTTCTTTCATCCCACGACGCATTCAAACCTCCTCTACATGGAGTTCATGCTTTGGCTTGCCATTCATGAAAACCCACTTGGAAATCATCATGGAATTTTCCCATGCGTGGAAATATCATATCGGCTTGCCATGACACTATCTCCATTATCGAGCTGAGTTCTCAATGCCCATGTATGAGTTACCTTAAAACAATGCTCTGCAATGACTTGGCAGTCTTCCTAACTCTAAGCTAACAATGGAGTCTGTGGAGACTGTAAACAATCTGATAACCAACACAGTGAGGAAGATAAAGGGAGCTTTGAGTGTAGAACTGAAATTCTCCTAGGAAAGTGCCGTGAGGAAGTAATTGGCTATACGCAGCAGCTACAGGGTAGAGAAGTAAACTTATCTCAAAAAATTAGTGGCCTCCAGAGAGAGTTAATTGTGACAAGTTTGTTGCGGGGCGATCCCAAGGAACCATTGGTGTTGATCCGCAACCACAGTCGTGATCAGTTGTTGCAAAATCTTGCAGCTGTAGTAGAAGAACGAGATAAATTTTTAGTTGAGTTGTCTCACCTTTTCATTTTGGAAAGTCACTTCCATGGAAGAAGCTCAATCAAATCTTGAGGCAAGTTTTGCAAATGAGGCTGAGATTGTGTTCACTACTGTTTCTAGTAGTGGTGGAAGTTATTCCAGTACCTTTGTATCATGGGTTTGATATGGTGGTTATAGATGAAGCTACAAGCTAGTGAAGTAGGCGTGTTACCTCCACTTTCATCTCATTTCTCACATTTTATCCAACTCTATGCATGGTGGTTTATTAGTCCAAGCCTGAGCTCCATTGGTCTCATTACGAGCAACATCATATCGACCTCTTTAGATTTGACACTCGAGCTCCTAAACCAACTCGATGCATAACCCTTAGAAAACTCATCGCAACATGTTAGTCAACTCGCCGAGCAGCTTGTTGAGCTGCTTGGTGAGTCATCTGGGTTCAAAACCCTATTAGATATTTTCACATTTGTCTCCATAAAATTTTGAATATAATTGAATGTTCTTTAACCATGAAGATCATGAAATGACAAAAATACACCTTTAAATGTGATTAGTTAATTTTGACCACTTGTGCCACCGTTAGCTAGAAGTGGGTCCAGTACAGACAATGCTTCATATCACATGACACTTGTGAATGTTCCTAAAACATAGAATTTTGGTTTGTAGGCCTCCAAGTTCTTCCGTGAATCCCTCTTCGGTTCAAAGGTATAATAGGACCCCGTTGTCCAATTTTGCCATGTGTGCAAAACTGGATAGCACAACCTTCTTTCTCAACACCCACAACATTAAATCTTCACAGCATATACCTAAGAGTCACCAACAATCCACCCCACACTAAAATTATGTGCAGTCCTCTGCGCATCAACATGCTTCATATTGTAGTTAGCTTCATGCACGCAAGCACACTTATTACACACAAACAAGAACTAAATTGACAAAGCATAGCGACGATGAAAGAAACACATTAAGGGAATGCAGAAAGGGAAACCTAATCTATCTAGCAATATTGCCTTATTACAAACACCAAGAAGACTTATTTATAGTAGGGCTTCAACCTACTCCCGTTAAAATAACCGGGCAGCCTTGTGCCATCAATTGCTTCTAACTGGCAAGCACCTGACTCAAGTATATGAGTTATAATATATGGCCCCAACCAATGTACCTTGAGCTTCCTGGATGGCACAAAACTTGGAGTCATACAGAAGTACCATTTGTCCAACCGCAAGTTTCTTATCCCTGATATGTCTATCATGCCATGCCTTTTGGCACGCTTTCTCCTATTTTTGACTCCAATGTGTGATGGCTCGGTGCTCATCTAGTTGAACCATCTTCTCAATCCATTCTTCCAAGGCTTGCTCATCAGCTAGACCTCCAGCGTGCACAATGTGCAAAGAAGGTAACATAAATTCTATAGGAAGAACAGCTTCCACACCAAACACCAATTGAAAAGGTGTGGCTTTGTTCAATCTCTTGTATGTTGTTCTATAAGCCCAAAGAACAGCAGATACTTTATCATCCCAATATTTCCTTCCAACATCACAAATCTTGGTCAATGTGTGGCTCAAAATCTTGTTAAAAGCCTCAATAGTTCCATTTTCCTAAGGGTGATAGGGTGTAGTCTTATGGTGGGCAACCATAAACTCATCTAACAGAATTCTTATTGTCTCATTCAAAAAATGTGTGCCCCTATCACTTGTTAAACTTAAAGGATAGCCATACCTTGTAAGAACATTCTCCCATAAGAACCTTGTTGTTGTAGCCTTTACTGTACAGTCCTTTGTAGGTGTTTCTTCTACCCATCGTAAGATAATCTATGTACAGTGATGATATAGCGCGATCTAGTCCTACACGCTGGCTGGTGAAATAGGCCCGACAAAGTCAATCACCCATTTCTCAAAGGGTTCTGCACTTGTAATTGGTCGTAAAGGCATCTCATCCCTTTGTCCTGGTCGACCTAGACGTTGACAATGGTCACATGCCTTACAATACTCTTTACAATCCTTGTACAATGTTTCCCACCACAAACCAGCAAGTAGGATCTTGTGCGTTGTTGTATCACCTGCATAGTGGCCACCTGCAATACCACCATGTGCTTCTTCCATTATATCCTTTCGTTCATGCTCCAATACACAATGGTGTAACACCTCATCTCTGCCTAATTTTTACAAATCACCACTGATTAACATGAATGGTGTTGCGTGTATAGCAAGTTACTTCTTCTCTAAAGCTTTCATGCCTTCTGGTGCCATACCAGTCCTTAGAAAGATAGCAATGTCCTCTAATTCTGATGGCACGTGTTGTAACCTATACAACTGTGCATCAGGCATGGTCTCTTCTATTGTTTGTGCCTCTTCTCCTGATTGAATTCTAGACAAGTGATCCGGTCCAGAATTGCTTTTCCCTGGTTTTACCACAATCAGTAAGTCAAACTCTTGAAATAAGAGTATCCATTGGCATATACGCCCAGTAAAAGCGGGCTTGTTCAGAAATACTTCAATGCCATGTGATCTCGTATAAAACAAAAATGGTGTGGCCAAAAATACCGACAAAATTTGTGTAAGGCATAGATCGGGAATAAAGCTTCGTGCTCTATAGTGGTATAATTTTGTTCTGCGAGGGTCAACTTCCTACTAGCAAAACATATGGGATGATCAACTATACCTTCTCCCATTTGAGCTAAAACAGCACCAATGGCCATGTCGAGGTGTCCACATGAACATGAAAAGGCTTATCCCATGAAGGAAAGTGCAAGAGAGGCACAATAGTAAGTTTCTTCTTGAATATCTCAAACACGCGCTACTGCGACTCCCCCAATAGAATGTACCTTTCCCCTTGAGCAATTCTTCCCGAGTGCAGATAAATTTTGCATACGCTTTTATAAACTTCTTGTAATACCTGTATGACCCAAAAATCATGCACCTCACTTTGACTAGCGAGGCGCTTTTAAGCCTGAATGACCTGCAACTTTAGCGAATCAACCAACAACCCTTCCTTGCGGATAATGTGTGCTAAAATTATGCCAAAGGGAGTAGCAAAGATGCACTTCTTGATGTTCAATGAGATACTCACTATCTACATCTTTCAAACATTAAGTGCGATTGTCACAATGATCCTTAACTAGCTCATAAATAGTCCAATCATCAAGATAGACATGTAATAAGTTGTGAATAAAATCCTTGAATGCTTGTACCACTATCCTTGAAAATACAGCAGGTGCATTCTTTAATCCAAAGGGCATCACAGTATAGGCAAAGCTTCCCCATTCAGTAGTGAAGGTGGTCTTCTCTTGATCTTCCGAGGCAATCCTAACCTGATGATACCCTGAGAACCCATCTGTAAATGAATATATCTCGTACCCAGCCACTCCTAATATTTCCTCTGTGAATGGCATAGGAAAGGTATCTATAACACATGCTGCATTTAACTCTCTATAATCAACAAAAATTTGAATCCTACCATCCTTTTTTATGCTTATCACCATAGGATTGACCCATTCTGATTCATCCAATGGTTGAATGATCCTATATTTCAACATCTTGTCAATTTCCTCCTTTACTTTCTCGCGCAAATTGGGATTCATTTGATAAGGTTGCTTCCTAACAAGGTGTGCACCTTCCTTGAGCTTTATCTTCATTTCTCCAAGTGATTTATGCACACCTTTAAGTTCATGGTATCCTCTTGGGAATAAGTCCTCATAGTCTCTAAGTAACTCTATGATCTTTGCGACTTTTGATTCTGACCAAAGTATTCCCCAATTATCACCTCTTTAGGTTTAGCATATGTGCCTATATTTACCTTTGTTGTCTTCATAGGTTCATGATATGTGCATGCACCTACATCTCTTGCATTTAAACACTTCACGTGTTCCATGTGAATGATCCACTTCTAAGTGCTCATCTTCCCCATCATCAATTATGTAAACCATCTTCCCCTTGTCTTTTTCTAGAGAAGTGCACTCAAGTAGTATGATATCATCTTCTTCATCCTCAAAACGTGCCCCTGTCTCTATCTCACCAAATAGTTCTTGAATAAGCTCTTCTCGCTTTCCCACTTTGTCTCTCATGGTTAAGCACTTGATAAAGCTTAAAGATTTGTTCACTGGTGGTGTAGATGAAAAGAAATCAAAAGTTTGGATCATCCCTGCAGTCAAATTTTTCCAATTTCCAATGTCACGATGTAATTCAGCATATACATACCAAGCACGCGCGCAACCTTGTAGAGTAGAATAAAACTGATGCACCCAAAGTGAGGGCGGTAATGCTTCCTGTCCTACTATCCAAAGTCTCTCACACTACTGGATATGATGTTGAGCAGGTTGATCACCATGATAAGGGCAAATTTTTGTAGGTGCATTACTTCTTGAAAACTTGGTTGATAAGGTGGTCCCAATCTTTCCCCATTCTAAGAGATTATCCCTGTGGACCACCCAAGGTCTGTTTCTTTGTCCCACCTAAAGTTGATGACAGCATATCTCATCTTTTAAGCTAGTCAACCCAGGTTGCTTCCATGGCCTGTAAGAATCCAGCCAAATCTTTGGATCCAATATAGCAGGGTACTGAGCAACCTATACACCAGACAAAGCAAAAACCCTTTTTACAAGCAACCACACACTTAACTTCATGCCCCACCAGTTCATAAGTGCCATGAGCCCAATTATCACAAGCAATACTGGTAGTATCACTGATTGACTGAGAATCTTCCCAATGAAGGATTCCATCCTTAGATGGCTCATTGACCTCTGGGTCCCAAATAACACGTATATAGATCTTTTCAAGTCCTCTTCGCTTAAAGGTTCCACATATGGTATGGATTTCCCATATGTCAACGGTATTATGACCCTTTCCTCCTTGTTCTCGAAGTTGATATACCCCTTGTTAAACCTCAAATCAGCATTATTTACATAACACCAAGGGTGCCCAAGCAAAGCTGGGAAGCTATCTGCTTCCATGCAAGTGCTAACACTTCAAAGTCTCCTGTGAACTTGGCCCCTTGTATAGTGATAGATGCATCCTTCAAAACTCCTATGGGAGTAGCTTTTGTTCTGTTTTCCATGAACAATACATTAGATGATGGTTGCAATGGGGTCTCCCCATTTGTACCCATGCATCCAATGTAAGTACATTCACTTCCACACCTGTGTCAATCAAAATATTTCTCAACACTTCGTAGTCAATGCTATCGGGGGAATATTTGCATGAAGTATTTTTCTTCCAGGTCTCAATTCTTGCACGCGAGTATTCCCCTTGACCAATTTCCTACTAAAGGAATAATATTCTCTGCACAACATCCTACATACCTCTCTGATGTCATCAATATCAGATGGGGCCTTTTCTGTACCCTTATTCTCCAACTTCCAAGACTACTCTTTCAAACCTTATATTTCACCTTGAAGGCTTCTAAGGACCTCCATAGTTTCCTGATAGACTTCTTTACGATGGGCTGGAATTGGATACCTAGCATGCAAAACCTCCTCCCTAGTGATTGTTGGCTTCACATTTGCAAAACCTCTCTTGCACGTGTTGCCTCAACTCGTGTGGTTATCTTGATTCTTTTGCCTTAGGTTACGGTGTTAACTTGGGCATCCACTGATTCTCTATTACGTGTTAGATTCTAACCATCCCTACGCCTTTATTTTCTTGCTTGTGATGCTTACTGAGATGCTCATACAAGTCCGGACACTCTTCATAACTATGCCTATTTCCACAAAATGAACAGAAATATTTTGCGGGCATTCGTGCCTATAATGGTTAGGTGAGCCACATGTATAGCAAGTTCCTCGAGGGAATTCACTCCTTCCTCCACCTCGGCCTCGTCCTCCATATCCACCTCGATATCCTCGTCCTCTTTCACAAACCCCTTCAAACCTTCCATCATTCCTGTCATAGCATGTTTGATTATAATCCCTATCCTGATGCTCATTCTTTCCTTTAGAACTATTAGCCACACTTTCCTGTCGCACCCTAATGTCAATGGCATCATGGATATGGCCAATCATTCTACAATCTTTGGTATCATGAGTCGTGGACCTATAAATTTTACAAAAGGAGGATACATTCTTCCTGATCGCACGTTGTAGTAGGGGGTAGTGACTAGCATCATGATTCAAATGGCAAATCTCACAGTCTAATAGCAGCGAATGTACATTTATGCGGGGCAACTATCCTTGGTGTGGCCTTCTACTTCACAATCTATACACCAGATTCCTGAGCGTGTCTCATGAGCTGAGTTTGCTGATAATTTCTCTAACTGTTTTGCCATAGCTGCTATCTAAGCCTCCAAGAATGGACTAACTCTAGTGTCAATACTCCCAACCGTTGACACATAAATCTTCTTCCAATGCTTCACGCGGGTCGGTATAAGTTTTATGCGACAATGCTCTTCGAAATGGGGTAATCAATCCCCCGACAAACCATTGTGCATGCTGACTTGCATGAATGTCATAGGAGAGTTTGGATAGAAGTGTTTTAAAACGGGCATCATACTCACGTACACTTTCAGTAGTGCCTTGCTTTATATCCTTGAGTGTGCTTATACTCTTCTACTCAAACTCTGGGATATGGAACTCTTTCAAGAAAGTATCTTTCAATGCTGCATAGTCAATACAAGTTTTATTGGGATCAAACTTCCTATACCAGCTATGCGCGCACACTGTAATGTAGTAGCAAATTGACTTGCCTTGTGCTCAGAAGCCATGATACCTTTCACGTGCCACAATATTTCACACATATGAACATGTTCAGCAGCATCCTTGATACCTTTGTACTCTAGGAGATGAAGGGACATCTCCATATAAATGTTCTGGGGTTGTTGCGGGCCTTGACCACCCAACCCAAAACCTCCTTGGTTTCCTCTTCCTCCAAAACCACCCAAACCACCGGAACTAGAACTGCCCATACTACCCGATCCTCCTCCAGAATTTGGAATAGGGCCTATGGATGTACTCCCATGTGTCTCGACAATGGTACTATCTTTGACCCCTACGATCTATGAAGTAGTCCCGCTTTGAGGTAAATCCCACACTCGACACACTCATATTTTGTGCAGATGATGAGCCTAAAAACGTACCCCCAAAGAATAATGAATTTGTCTGTGCTGCCATTGATGTACTTGTTTTCTGACTTATTTCTGCTCTTTCACTTCCTAAATGAAAACTTTGCTTACCTGTTGTACTAGATACTGGAAAACCAAGCGTAAGGGCTAGGTCAACAGGTTGGCTTAGATGTGCACCCGCGGCTCAGGTCATATCTACTAGCACGCTTCCATGTGAGGCTGAAGAGGGTTCTCTGTTATGCTTTCCTAGGTGGGGGAGTTCCTGATGCTCTTGCTCTTCTTCCTCCCCATGAGCCTCAAATCCTTCACGAGCCATCTCTCTCCACAACACCATTCGTTCTGTAATTTCTTGTTTCTTGCATAATTCCCTCTCACATGCCTCATCATACTTCAGCCACCTCTCTTCCCTCTACCATGCTGCCACTAGGTCTACCATCTTTCACCAATCCTATTCCTACCCCCGCACGTGGAGATTTTTAGCTTTCCATGGGTTTATCTTCCAAGTTCAACGTTACCATTAGTATTTTGATTGCCAACGAATACCTTGCAAATACGTCCCTCTAGGATACCGTAGGAACTGGAACTCCGCTACCTCTGGGCACGAATAAGTCAAAATTGAATACTCCAGAATATAGTTGTTTAGAACACCGTGAAACTAGGTATCTACCATGCGAGTCTAGATCAGGTCAGCATCATATAGTGTTTGAAATTCCTCCTGTGTCCAAACAAGTGTGTGATACCTCCAATTCCACTTAGATGCATATGTAGTCAACCACTCGTATAATTATCTTTGGAAAGATAGCAAATAAGCTCTTGTACAAAGGCTGTCATATAGATTATGCTCTACCCAAGTGCGTGCACTAAATCTAGATCCAAAGGTTAAACCTCCGTACATATTCTTCCTCCGATCGTGAATCCACTCTTGGCAACGCTTCCAAAGTTAGCCAAGATGTCTTCATCGTGAACCATTTTGAAACAATCAAAAAGAGGTCCCGCAATGTAACCAATGATGCAGGCCCAGAATTCTCAAATAACACCTAGTTGCGGGGTACATCACTCACTTAGGCTAAGTGCTCACCCGAAGTGTGTAAAGGTACCGAGTCCCTCTTTAGGGTTCTTTAAAAAGCGGAATGGTAGCATGATGAAGTATTATAACAAACATATATTTAGAAACTAATCCATCTATACATCATTACATCGTACTGGATCTATAAGCGCTTAAGTATAAATCATCATGATAATAATAGTATACATTGTCAAACATATCGATAATCGCTTTTTCGCCAATATTCTTCATATATTCATCGTACCAACAATACAAAAGCTTCATACAATACCAAACATGCACGCATGGATCTGTTATAATTATCTAGTCTCATGCACTCATGTATCTCTAACCCTTCAAAGTATGTGTCTCTGTCTATATCTTACTAAGTAATTCATTACATATATATAGGGTGGGGGACTAGCCCTTCACCGCTTAACTCTACCAAAATAGGTCGCATGCTAATAATAGCCACGCACCTTTTACAACTATAGCCATACATGCAAGTATGCTATCTATAGATCGCTGATAGTTAACTATAGTGGTGGATCTATTCTTAGCTTATGTCCATGCAAGAGTGATTGGACATGCTCTTTGAAATCTCCACAAAGAGTGGCGCGCAAGTCTCGGCATCACTTTGTGTGCTCCGCATGCCAACCTCTAAAAATAGCCCTGATCTCCAAAATCGGCTAAGTCCCGAAAGTCTGACTCTACACCTCCGCACGCGACGCCTTCCTATACCTTCACGCCTTTGCTCCTATGTTGTTCTCCCGCGAGACTTTGTGTGTGAGTTCTACTAAGTGTTTTCTCGATTAACAAACATAAAATCAAAACCTAGATTAGTGTTGAAAAGTATAGATGATTGATAAGGAATAATTAATGTTGAAGTTGACAAAGAAAAAGAAGAATCTTCACTAAAATAACCACCGCCCATGTGGTAAATAGATGTTAAAATCTCAAATAAGACCCGAAAAATATATAAGAAGAGATCTTAGAAATTTGGCTCTTTTTTTATATTTAAGATATTATCAGTCATCGATTCTATCCCAAGATATTTTAAGATGTTGATTTGTATTGGGTTCATCGAAACTATCATGTGCTTCTCATAATGACTTCAAAAATTATGTGCACCTCCATCTACTCTTGAATTCAATTTTTTTGTTTCATATTGTTTGATGACATGTGATGATAATGTAATATATTTTCTTCCCTTGAAACCCTATCAACACTCAAAGTAACATGAACAAAATGACCTATACTAGGCCCGAACTACCCTCCAATAAATATCAAAGGAGGTATTTCTCTACATATCCATGTGAATCATGTCTTATATAGTTTTATGTATATTTAAATCACATGTGAAATGGATTGTTGGTCCTTTTCTATATCCATAGGAAAATATAAGTAAATACATTAATTTTTATTAGTCTTCCTTTTGGTATAAGTTCTAAACTAGATAAATATCTAAAAACTTGAGTAGATTTCCTTTAGAGAATAGTTATCAATTTTATGCTTGATATAGAAAATGGTAGGTACTTATTCTTAAAATAACTTAGAATGAATTGTATGTCGACTTATTAAATTCAAATTAAAACCTTATTGGTGTATAAGTTTCCCATGAAAAGGGTAAAATATGTTCAAGAAGAGATACCCAACTAACCCAACTAATAAAAAGACTTTAAATTTTAAGAGGTCACTGTCATCTTTTTATAGTGGCCCGAGGCAATATCTAAGTAGATGATGCCCCATGATACTACCCAATTGGAATGATAATGACCTATCTAAAAACCCTAAATAGTGTTTCGGACATTTTGGTAGCAACCACGATCATATAAGGGAAAATATATAGTAATTTTATAGGTTTTAAAGTATTATAACTTAAATGTAAATATCATCATTTACCCAAGGTGATAATAAATTCAAGTTGCAAAAGAAAAACAAAGGCGGTGGAAGACAATATAGGGCCTAATTCAAGGGTGAAATATATACCAATAATTTGAACCAATGATCCATATGGGTAAAGTAAACATAAAAATTTGTAATGATAAGGATTGCACCAAAATTATGTATCTATAAATATTATAGTGTGTATTTATCATTTACATTATACTTATTTATATTACATCTCCTTGTTTGGCCTAGATATCTCTTGATGAATTCCTAATGGAAGTTTCTTACTCATAGCTCTTAACTTCTCCTAGAGATGCCTCTTGGAAATGGTAAGGTCCTACACCCCAAACCCTTAGTGATTGATGGTAGATTCCCTTATAGTTCATTTACAACTTCCTATAAACACAACTCTTGTTGTCAACCCTTGACCACTTCATAGACTAGAAATTCATGTGTATGTTGGCCCTAAAATGGTCTTCCACCTTATCTTATTTTATAAGATCTTCATATATCAGTATTGGATTGCATACACCTACTAAGGAAACCTCATATGTAAGGGCAAAAAGAAATATTATCCCTAGAACTTGATGTCCCAACTTTAAGCATATCGGTAAGAGGTAATATTGCGCATAACTAACACAAGAAAAATTACATGAATCATAATTTTTGATGAGAAAAGGATTCATGTTATTAAAAATATGAGATTTTAGAATAATTTCCTTAGAAAAGCTTAAAATAAGAACACCATCAATATAATTCAATGTGAGTGATTGTATTAAAAATACTTGAAAGGATATTGTTGTCTCCTGAAAAAGTGCTCTATGTTTTCATAGCCAAATTCAAATTTTTTGAGCTCATGCCCTTCATTGGTGTTTAAGTCAAATTAGAGATTCAAGAAATTAGCAGAAGTCGTGCCCTAGAACTGTTTAAACCTCTGTTTTTCTCATTTTGAAAAATTCCCCATTCCCCGTCTGTGCACGTAATATCCTCTTTGTAACCTTCATTTCTAATCAAAATTGTTCACTTGTTATATGGCTTGGGTTGTCAAACCATTGTTTTGCTTCCATGCCTCTGGTTAGCGAAGGAAATTCAAAAATTGGACTAAAAATGGCGAAGTTCTCTTCCTCTGTGTATTTTTCCTCTAGTTGGGATGACGAGTGTCTTTCTCCCATCAAATTTTGGCCCCAATGAATGCAGGTACATGGTCAGATCCTATTGGAAGGGGAGGAAGGGGATTTTGGTGAACTTAACACTTTTGGTCGCTTTTGGCAAAAATGGTAAATTTGCCCCACGGACCTGAAAAGTCGAATCGTCGTTGAAAAGTCTAACCTCGGTAACGGCTCCATGTGTCGCAACGTGCAACCTCCGGGCGAGATTCCAAGGGACAGTCTTTAATTAAGTGGATGACTCCACATGTCCCAGGTACAAAATAAAGGTAAAATCGGCTAAGTATGGAAGGCTCAGCGGACGGCTCCACGTGTCGCAATGGCACAACTCCATGATAGAGCAGAAAAGGTCAATTACCAAATCAGCACTAGATCACCATGTGGTCGAAGGCATTGAAAAGTCAAAGCGAATAAGCGGGCCATCGGGAACTTTTGGAAATTTAACCAAATTCCCAAAAGTGAAGTAAAAGTCCTAAAATGCTCTGTAGCTCTGCTAAGGTCTCGGCCCAAAGTTGAAAAGTCAAAGCGAAGAGTGGGCTAGTGGAGGAATTTGTGTTTTTGAGCCTTTTTGTAAAAAAGGTGAAAAGTTAAAAAATGATCCGCAGCCCCGATCAAGCTATAAAGGAAAAAGTCAAAGTTGAAGCCCACAAGGAAAAAGTCAAGGTGAAGCCCGCCATTGAAAAGTCAAAGCGGGAGAGCGGGCCAATGGAGGAAATTGAGGTTTTGAGCCTTTTTCCCAAAAAGGTTAAAATGTTTAAAAAGAGTCATGACCCCGTCTCCAACCAGAATGTGCCACGTGTCCTAGTCAAATCAAAGCAATGGGCCGATGGAGGAAATTGAGTTTTTGAGCCTTTTTCCAAAAAAGGTTAAAATGTTGAGAAAGGGCGCGACCCCATTTCCAATCAGAAATAGCCACGTGTCTAAGTTGAAAAGTCAAAGCGGTGCACGGGCCAATTTGTTCCAAATTGCCAAATCTCTAAAAAATCACAAAATGTGAAGGGCCTCCCAGTAACCGCTTTAATCCCTTTCTGCCACGTGGACGACCCAATTTCAAAGTTAGAGGAGAAAATCAAACGGTCTATATTTAAACTGGCAAATTGAATGTAACGGTTGCTTTGCAAGATCTAGTTTTTAACCTGCCATGAGTGTTTTCTTCACAACAGAGGAATTTGAAAAGGCGTCAAAGATTTGTGAAGTTGTAATGGTTTCTTGCAAAGAATATAATGGCTTCTCGATGTCATTCCAAGGGTGGCGATTGATTTCAAAAAGACTAGAGTGCTCTGTACCTAGAAAAAGACAAAAATGCCATTCTTCTTCTATTTTCTCTTCTTCCTCAAATTTCTTCCATTCTCAAGCTATGTACAAACTCTACTCGAGCTTCAATAAGAAAAGAAGGAATTTTTGCCTCTTTGATTGAGGAATTAATTGGTACTTTGTGACCAATGAGTTTCATTCGGTCTTGTAGCTTCTCCCGCTCATTTATTTTTCTTCTGACTATAAATGTATGTAAATAAAATTTCTAATTGATGTGTGTGGGCATCTGATATTCTACTCACCACATTAGTTTCTCCTACCTTCATTCTCACTCCCTTTCCCTTCTCGGACAAATTTCTTCTCTAGTGAGCAATTCTTAGCTTTGCCACGGGGTCGATGGAGTGCCCCCGCTGTTGGATCTCGGTCAAAAGGCCACCATTGAAATCCACTTTTTCACGCATGCACATACGGAAGTTGCACCATTCAAGTAGAGGGACTTAGATTCCCATAGCGTTGGCCTGAAACTCACCAATTTGTCCAGAAGACAAATTTTCTCGCCAACAGATACTAATGTAAATCACAATAAAAAGGGTACTTTTAAGCCTTCATATATCTAGAGAATCTTTATATCTAGTTTATGTGTTGTTCCATGTCACCACATTACATTTGGGGCATGTTTATTTACTATACATTCCTTACACTTCATTTATTTTCTTATCTCATTGACATATCACTTTTGAGATTTCATTGTGTGCACTTCATTTATTTTCTCGATGGATCAATTTTGAGATTTAAATTGTGAAGATGTTGATTTTCTATTTTTCCATTCATTGTAGTTGTTTACCTTTATTTTTAACTTGTGGCTTCAATCATTCAATACTTGACTTATATTTTTATCTCATGTGAGTTTGTTCCTTGTTCCATTTCATATTCTCGGTGTTTGTCATATGTTTATCATCCAAAGATCTCCAAAGTTTATATCATATTTTTTTTATCTCATGCTATAGTTAATGGAGTTCCCATGATTACATATTATGTGTCAATGTCTCCATGATCTAACTATTTTTACTTCTTATGTTTCCATGATTCCTATCATGCATCCATTGGGATAAAAAAATTTAAACATTCTTTACATTGTTATGATTATCATGTAATGGTGATGTTATATTGCTTATATTTTAAGCCCACATGAGGCTAGCTATCATTGCGGTATTATTAATTCAAGTGTTATATCTCTATACAATATACACATAAATGAATATATGTTATATTATACATGTTACATCTAATATATTTCTTTTGAGATGTGAACCTCACAAGTTAATCTTAAATATCAAAAGAGGGGCATATATCCTACTTAATATATTCATAATTATGATTTTTACACATGGATATAATCATATCCAACATCTACTTTTGAGTGAGTGAGATATTACTTAGATTTTACTCATTTTTCATATGTTTTACTTAGTTTGTACTCATGTTTTACTCAAATAATCAAGCCATATTTTACTCGGCAAGGCTTCGATCCCACTCCATATTCATAGATTTTTAGTATAATGATGAATTTTGTTTCATATTTTCACATTATTATTTTGCAAAGTTTACCCATGTGCGCACAAAAAGGAAAAGTGGTTTCTGCAAGTTCTTGTGTGCATCCAGGTTTAATTTTGGAGATCTAGAGGCATATTATATCCATTTTCTTTTCACTTTGAAAAATACGCTCACACACACATCAAAGTGAGATAAAATGTAAACACCTAGAAAGGCCTAGGGGCATTTATTAAGTGTTATTTCATGTGTTTTTGTATGTTCAAGTCTATTCGTTAGTTATTAGTCCAAATTATAAGTGTTTTTCATTTTTTTATTGTTCCTCCTTCTCAACCACACTAGATCTTTCTTTGTCATCCCTTGTGATTCTTGGGATATGTTCTTGAAGTGACAAAGTGCTCTAACACATGTTGGAAGCATCTCGTGGGGATTCAGACCCACTTTTTTGTCCCTACTAAAATAGAGTGCACCTATCCTCATTATCCCTTTTTCTTGCTTTTATTCATTTGGCGTCAATTCATGCGCCAATATGGTCGTAATTTGAATTCAATTGTCAATAAATACATAAGCGAGAATAGTTCATTAAGATGATAAACTAACCACACACTAGAAATTCTACTCGCACAAAGAAATCATAAGCACATAGGAGAGATCGAGCAATTTTTGAGCATTCATTATTGTTCGAAGTTAGCATTTTATCGTGGAGCAAATCTAATGTCCTATTTATGTCATGCAACTTATATTTATGAATTTATTTCCTTTATGCTATTTACTATTTTCGATATCGAAATTCGGATCCTTTAAGGTCATGATAAATAACAAGATAGTCATTTTATTCACCAAAGTCACTTTGTTTTCTTTGAAATCTTTATATATCACATGTACATCGGAAGCATTCTAGCACAAGGAAGAAATTTGGTTTTGCGGGTAGACAAGAGTCATTATGTGTAGATTAGAGGTAGGATACAAAACATTAAAAAAAAAAAAAAAACAATCAAACTCAATTGTCGGTTTATTTCATAGATTTGTATCACCAATTAGAAGTGACGACACTACCAACACCTATTTGAAACACTTATGGCGATGCCAACTCATATTCCTAATTAAATAAAGATTTCAAGATAAAATTGTTGACATTGTTGCTTACACATTATAATATATAAAATTAAATGTCAGTGATTTAAATATGCCCCTTTTAACAATTTGAAAACACTAGAATTAAACATGGGTAACACGTTTACTGCAAGTCTACAATTCTTTTCACTACAATATTATGATGGGGTAGGTTCTAGGTGATGGAATTTATTTTGGAAGTGCATAATATGTTGGAAACACCTATATTAAGGCCTTGAAACTCGTGTAAGCATTTGTAACTACCAACCCACTTTATGAACAAATAAGGTAATGGCCTTTTGAGAACAAACGGGAGTAAAACCCCTAAAAGTTTGCCATATTTGGGCATAGCATTAACCATGGACAATATCACAATGTGTTAGACATCACAATAGGCAACCATGATTTTTTTAAAAAATTTCCATAAGCAAAAGGACCATAAGTAATGTGCCCATCCATCCATCCATCTGCTTCACAAAAAGATAGCATCTTATGCTTGGTATTCCTTTGACGAGACAACACTAATGATAGTATCCCTTTGGCCCGACAAATCAGGACAGAGATACCAAAGCAGTAATATGAAGGAATGATAGATGCACATGCTACAAACGTTTAGTGACTTTTGACAAGACAAAACGAAGAAAAACAAACAAAATACCGTGGAAATAATTTTTCGAAACATTAACATTTGAAAGGGATAGTTTATCCACCAAGAAAAGGAAATGGAGGAGAGATCCAAGCATAAAGACAAAGTTCATATTAATCTTGTAATTAATTAGTTTTTGGAGTGCGTGCAATTTGGGTTACTAACTTTAGGTGATTTATGTTATGGATTTGTGTAATGGGTGATGTTGTAGTCACATGGGGCCACACAAGTACAAGCGCGTGCTCAGATCGACAAAAATAAATGTTTTGAGGGGCCAAATCAAGTCACGTCTATTTGTCTTATCGCCGTATACATTTGACTTAGGGTTTCGTATTTGCAAGTTGCGTGCACGTGCCAACCCAAGTGTAATCTAGAACAAAATCAATGTGGGGGCGTACAGAAGGTGGGCGCCCACCCTCATATGACCGCCTGCAGAGAAAAAGGAGCCGGAGAATGTGAGCCTCGGGCCTCGCCCGACCTCTTACTTATTTTAAGCCGCCGTGTTGGGTGGGGATGTAACTCTCAATACCGCCAAGATACGAACAACAAAAGCTGCGCCTCCAGTCCCACCTCGAGGCGAAATTTGGATATTGATATGCAACTAACTTATTTAAATTCTCCACCAAAATATTACTCACTCCTAAGGTATCCATCTTTCGATTTTTTTCACACAAATTCATGCCTCTCAAGTCAAAATTGACGGTTTATGCTTTTGAATTCACACCTAGATATTTCTTTAGTGTTTTAGATGACGACAATACTTGAAGTGAAATCTACTTGCATATTTTATAAATTTACTTCTAAATCAAATTATGTGTTTTCTAATTTATTTTATTATTATAAATTATATATCGTTGTTTGATATTAGTTCCTAAATTTTTAACATTTAATTGAAGACGAATTATTGATGGAGCTCAAGTTCGGACCTAGGAAGTCGGTGGAAAGAAATTAGGGCTCCACGAAGCCGGCCAGAAAGGCCGCGGCTAGGGTTCCTAAGCAGGGCCACAGAGTCTGCAGGCCACGTTTGTCCACAAAATTCCTCCAACTTTCTCCTCTGCGTTGACAATGGCGTGCGTGCACAGGAGGATTTTTTAGGGTAAATCATTTCCTATTGCTACATGTAGGGCAAAGTTCTCCGGGGTTCGAGAATGTTTCGGGATGTCTTACATTGTGGATAAATCCGAGGACATTCCTGTGGTTAAGCTCTCCATGTCAGAGGTAGCTAACTCTATTTCTATCCTCAAAGCTACTGCTCTTATTTGTAGATTTAATGGATTTTGGCCTCGAGACAAGCTCTCCACAACTAGGTTCACTCCACTTGGTCGAGTACCTATGAAATCCAACTTTGTGTAAAAGGGTTTTTTATTCTCCAGTTCTCTTTTCCTTCGGATTATTAACGAGTGCTTACCGATGGCCCGTGGTTTTGGGGTAGGGTTGGCCTCTTTCTCACTCCATGGTTTGAGGATTTCGATCCTTCGACTATGGTAGTCTCCAAAATGTCGGTTTGGGTCTATCTCCCTAATCTTCCTCCCCCTTTTGGCATCATGTTGTTTGTGAAGCTATTGGTAACTCTATTGGTCATTTCCTTAAGACGGATGATGAACGGTCCAAACATGGGTTATTCACTTACATTCGTATTTGCATTGAGGTGGACCTTACCAAGGGTCTTCCTAATAAGTTGGAGTTACTTCATGAGGATTTTAGATGGATTCAGATTCTGGATTATGAGAATACCGCCTTTCGGTGCAAATTATGTCACTGTGACAGTCACTGCAAGGGGCTTGCATGCTCTATAAGACTAAAAATTGAACAAAGTGGTTGCTTCGTGGCCGAAAGGTTGTGACCATTTACAAGTCACAAGGTATTGAAGAGAACCCTCTCCCTGACAATTCAAAGTCCATGAGTGAGGAGATTCCCCCTTCTAGAGTTAAAAGAACGCATGTGGCGAGTCCTCGACTTTGACCCAAAGCAGGATCATCCTCACCTTGATTCTCAGCTAGCTTTGCTTTCCCCGTCTGAGAATTGGACTGTGGACACGAGATCCAAGGAAAAGAAGGGCCGCTTTGTGCCTCCTACTACTTGACATGTTACTTGGTCGATGATGGCTTCAACGGATCCTATTTTTGGATTCGAGGCTCCCTCTTTACCAAGTTTTAGCCTCTCCATTTGTATTTGGCTCTGTGGCTCCTTCTAGGCCCTGGGCTTGTTTAGTTCATGTTGCCCTATGGGCGTCTTCATTGCCTTTGTGGAATTTTTTTGTTTCCCTTGCGACATTTTGTGGAACCATGAGTTGCCCGGTGACCCCTTGCTATGTAACTCTCTTTTATTTTCTTAATATAAAGGGCGCCCAATAGTAAAATTTAATTGAAGACAAAGGTTAATTTTAAAATTTTGATTGAATTTGAAGCTTATTTATGTTAGGTGCACAAAATTCTTAAACGTAGTTGTCGAAGAAATGAAGGGTTCCATCCCACTAAATTTTTCTCGGACACAATCTCGACCTCATTTTACATTATTATTTGACATTTCTTAGTATTCATACCTTAGTAGATGGTTGAACAACACATTTAATGTAAACTCTATATTTTGAAAAATATTATTGTTAATTGAAAATCATAAATACATTACTTTAAAACACCGGACAAGTTTCCACGTTTAAATATATAAGATAAATTTTAGATTATTAAATTTTGTAAAGCATTACTTTTTATGTTTATGTCATTTTAAAATGACCAAAACGAATCATCACTATTTTAATGGCTTTTTTCTCATATATATTTATGATAATGATCACTCCTCTTAAAATGATTTCATGAGTTGTCAATTGTAACTATATTAATAATATTTTTACTCCTGTATATTTAAGAATAATTACTAAACAAAATAACCCACTTAATACACAAATATGCCAAACATTTAGTAATAATATAATGTTATTTTGTTATGAAGTTTTGTCCTCCTAATATGACTTGAATTAGAATTATCTTAAACTATTTTAATTCTTCCGTTTGAAATGTTCCTACATAGTCCTCTCTCAAGATCTTTATATAATTGATCCAAATAACATTCTAATATATTTTGTGATAAAATATTTCTTTATTTCTATTATTCATATGTTGTCAATATCATATTTCCCAATCTTTAATATACTTTATGTTCCATCATTTGGTTTTTTATATGAGAATATGTAAACTGATTGGGGATATTAAAATCTATTGGGAGTCACCTTAGGTGGTATATAACACGTGTGATTAAATATGGAATAGTTTTTATTACAAAATTTGCATCAATATATTGGTATAAAGATGAGTAGTAGTGTAAAAGGGGCTCATCAATAATGAGAGTATATAGTGGTAGATACTAAAAATTTAGGGGTGATATTTGTAAACACCTAAATTTGGCAACGAATCACTTAATAATGTTAGTATCGACTTAATCCCTAAATCATGACTTGTGCACCTATTTTGAGCCTAATTGTTATATCCTAGTTCATCCTTAGTCCTATCACAAGACTTTCTCTCCTCATTGTACTCCTTACTCACTCATAGAAAATATCACATTAGTCAAAAGTAGTCTAGGCATCCTAATTTTTGAGCACACAAATTTACAACATTGCACTTCTCTCTTGGACCAAATCCTGTCCCAATGGGACCAAACCATCCAGATGTTTGACTGAAATAATGATTTTTCTAGGGCTACCCAATGGTCGCTTCTCTCAATTTGATATCTTTTATGGGTATGTACTTTACCTATGGGCCAATCTTAATGTAAAATTATACCTACATAACCATATATAAATAATTCAAATGCACTCATTTACTCACCCGACGTTCATATGACACTTTCAAGAGCTCTGCTAGAAAATATCACTCAAAAGGCATACAAAAATCTCCTAAATTTCCCTAAAGCAAGTAGTAGAGATTAGAGCAGACCCCACACAAGTATGAAACACTCCAAACTAGATTTAAGAGTTAAGATTCCCAACCCAAAGGTCCTTGAAGAAAATTCAATCCATTACCAAGAATTATCAAGTGATCGACTTATCAAATATAGTTGCATACATACAATATTATATCTCTAGGTGGAGAACTATGTGTGGTTTGAGGCCTCTTCAAAGTATTGCCAATGTAGGTGGTGTGTGGTTTGAACTTCAACCCAAAACATTAACCTTTTTGTAGGTTTTGATCCATGGTTAGGATTGTGGGTCATTTCAATTGATTGCACATCTTTCCACACATTTACAAGACTTAATATCTTATAGTGAAGCATATTTTAATCAATCACAAAGGCATATAAATTTGTACATCTCCATTAGCCTCACATATGAACAACTAGATAAGGATACAAACTCCAAATAGTTTTGTATGTAAGCAATAAATTTTTTCCCAACAAATAATGTAGATCTAGAATCATAGATGAAGCATCTCGCCAAAGAACTAGTCATTTTTTCTATCTATCACACCCAAATCAACTTCTAGGCCAATGAAATAGTTAAAGGAACTCATCTTCTCATGTATTACACTATTTGGCACATGTTTCAATTAATTTATCTTATAATTGCAACATATATGTATATTTTGATCTCGAATGCTTGATTATTAATGCTGATACATATCTTATTCTAACCCTAATTTGAAATTTAAATGAGTAAGAAGGAATTCTTTATCTCCACACTTATTTATTTTGTAGGTTGGATAAATATTTAGAAACCCTTTATCGCAAGTGTTTTAAACATTTTTACCCAAGTAAACCCCAAGAAAATCCTCCTCTATTTAATTGTTTCTCATACATACTCATTTACATGATGTTCATCAATGCTTTCGTGGAATTTTGTACTTGAAAATTTTAAACAACATAAATTATATAAGTTTTTCCTCACATGTGATATCATATTTTCTCAATCATTTTTTTCCCATGTCCTAACCTTACACATGAGTTTATTTAAATTGATTGAGGATATGAAAATCCTCCTTTATTTAATTAAAGCTTGTACATACTCCTCTACATGATGTTCATTGTGGCTTTAGTGGAATTTTATACTTGAAATTATTAAACAACACAACTACTCTAATTTTTTTACTCACATAAGGTATCTCTTGTTTCTAACAAGGCTTCCATTGAGTTATTCATGAAGATTTTCCCTCACTTTTTTACATTTCATGCTTGACATGCCTCCTACTCCCTATATGATATGATTAGTTAAGTATAAAATTGTGCTTGAAATTTTAAATTTACGTGAAGACGCTCAAAGCTTACTATTATACTAAAGGAAACCTACTAGACCAAACTCTATTACATTGTTATCTAATTTGAAACTAGTACAAATGTCTTAAATAGATGTATTTGAAAAAGTCAAGGGATATCAATTTCAAGGCTCTTATATTGCATTCTTCATATACCATAGTAATTAATAACTCCATTACATTATCCATAAATTTTCTAATGACTGATGTCAAATGGTGTTGAGTTGTGGAGCTCAATTACTTTGGATTAGCATGCAATGTAAAACTTGCTGGAAATAACAGTAATTGTCATCGGTTAGGAGGGACAGGCATCGGTCACCTAAGACCAACATCGGTCAGGCAAGGTGGAACCGACATCAGTTAGGGAGAACCGACATTGATTACCTGTGCAAGGATGTTTTAATTAACTCTCGGGAATTAGATCTATTTTTAGCATTAAAGTATATCTATTGATTGTAATTACATGTCTAAGTGCCCTAAGTCTATAAATGACTATATAAGCATGAAAGCTAGGGTTTAGAAGTAAGGATTAATAAGAATTAAGAAGAACTTGCAAAAGTTAGTGAGAGAGAGAATTCTTGGTGATGAAGCAAAAGCTTGAGAGAAAGAAAGTACTGTACATTTGAGAGGTGTGGAAGATTGTAAATCTTCATTGTATATCTTGTCAAAACTTTAGATAATAGATTGACTTGTTTCTTGGTGGACGTAGCCCACACTGGGTGAACCACGTTAAATATTGTGTTGATTTATATCTCTTGTTTTGTATATTTCTTCTAGTAGAATATCCACTTTTATTTGCATGTATGCTTAGATATGATATATTATCTATACAACCGGTGTGCTAACCCCAACAACTGGTATCAGAGCTTTGTTTGAGGGTTTTATGTGTTGACAGATTTACTCACAGAGGGTTTTCTGATTGAGTGGTAGCTACATCAATGATAGAAGAAAATAAAATACAAGGTAGAGAAATTTGACAACGAAAATTATCAATTATGGAAGATGCATATTGAGGATTATTTGTATCAAAAAGATTTGTATTTACCATTGGATAAGAAGTCTAGACCTACGAAGATGCCCGATGAAGAATGGAAGAATCTTGATAGAAAGACTTTAGGATCTATAAGATTGAGCCTGACAAAGATTCATGGCTTCCAATATTACGTAAGTGATTTCTACGTAGAGAGTTAATGAAATCTCTTGCTAATTTATATGAAAAACATAGTGCTTCAAATAAAGTTTATTTGATGAAGAAATTATTTAGTTCTAAGATGCATGAAGGTGGATCTCGCATCTAGTTATTTGAATGATTTTGATCTATTGTAAATCAATTAAAATTGGTTGAAATACCATTTGATGATGAAGTAAAAGCACTTTTATTCTTATGTTCTTTGCCTGATAGTTGGGATAACTTGGTAATGGTTGTTAGTAATACAACATCTACCAATAATATTTTGAAGTTTGATGATGTGGTTAGTATAATCTTGAATGAAGAAATTCACCTAAGAGTATAGAGGAATCATCATCTGAAATGCTTTGAATGTAGAAAGTAGGGGCAAGTAGAAGGAGAGATCCAAGAGTAAGAGTAATGGGAAATCAAAGTCAAGAGATAGTATATCTAAATCCATAAGTAAGGGAATTACTTGTTGGAAATGTGGAAAGAAAGGACATGCAAAGAAAGATTGTTGGTCAAAGGATAAAGAGAACCAACAACCAGACAAAGGTAAAGAAGAAAATCTTGCTACATCGTAGAGGTAATACAAGATACTCTTATTATTTCTTTAGATAATAGAATTGAATCATGGGTTTTAGATTCAAGAGATTCTTTCCATGCAACCCCTAATAAGGGTTATTTCAAAAATTATGTCCAAGGTAATTTTGGGCATGTTTATTTGGGTGATGATGAACCTTGTAGTATTACTGGTAAAGGGAAGTTCATCTAAAATTACAGAATGGAAATACATGGGTATTGAAAGATGTGAGACATGTGCCAAGCCTCAGGAGGAATCTTATTTCTACAGGGCAACTAAGTGAATATGGTTACATGGTTACTTTTACAGGAGACTCTTAGAAATTCACCAAGGGTGCTCTTGTTGTGGAAAAGGTAAGAAGGTAGGCACGTTATACTTATCTACCTATATTACTCGATTCCTTTTCTCGCATTATCTACTTCAGATTCAGATGCATGCATGTGGCATAACCGGTTGGGCCATATGAGTCAAAAAGGAATGCAGATCTTAAAGGCTAAGGGCAAGTTATCAAATTTGAAAGATTTAGATTTTGATTTCGTGAGCATTGTATCTTTGGAAAGTAAAAGAGAGTGAGATTTCTCAAAGTTGGGGAAACTAAGGAGCATAAATTGGAGCTTGTACACTCAAATGTGTAGGGATCACTCGTAGCTTCTTATGGTGGATCCTAGTATTATGTTACTTTCATTGATGATGCTACAAGAAAGGTATGAGTTTATTGTATTAAGCATAAATATGATGTTTTGAGACTTTTAAAAGATGGAAAACCCTTATTGAGAATGAATCAAATTCAAAGTTAAAGTTTCTTAGATCTCGATAATGGTGGTGAACACCAGTAGCAAGGCTTTCAATGATTATTGTTCGGTGAATGTGATACGTAGAGAAAGAACGGTTCCAAGAACACCACAGGAGAATGGTGTTGCAGAAAGAATGAACAGACAATCATAGAACGTGCTAGAAGTATGAGGATACATTCTAGATTGCCTTTATAGTTTTGGGCAGAAGCAATTGATATAGCGGTTTATTTGATTAACCACGGGCCTTCAAGTTCACTAGATGGAGGAATACTAGAGGAATCTTGGACCGAAAATAGGTAGATCTTTCTTTTCTTAAATTTTTTGGTTCAGAAGCTTTTGTGCATATTGATAAGGAAAATAGGAAAAAGTTGGATGCAAAATCCAAGAGGTGCACTTTCATTAGTTATGGATCTAGTGATTTTGGTTTCCGTTTTTGGGATTTAGAGAATTCTAAAATTATTAGGAGTCATAATGTTGAATGTAATGAAAAGAGAATGTACAGGGATCAAATTTTAGTACCCAAGGATGAACTAGTTGAGAATTTTGTGAATGAAAATGATCTCTTGGGTTTAAAATTATTACCAACAAGGTTACATAGTAACTGATGTTGGTTGACCCATGACCAAAATTGGTCAAATGAACCGGTATCGGTTACAGAAGATTCAAACCAACATCGGTTATCAGAACCAACATCGGTTAGAGGTGACCGACATTAGTCACTGTCGATCTGATACAAATGTCCAGAGGTCCAGATTGAGCCTTTAGTACCCCAAACTCCCGTGAGAAGCTCAAAAATGGTTAGTAAACCTCCGTAAAGATTTACACTTTCCTATTTTATTTATTATTGACTGATAATGGTGAACCAAAAAGTTTTGAAGAAGCAATGTAGGATAAGACCCACATCCAGTGGGAGCATGGCATGGATGAGGAGATGGACTCCTTGAAACATAACCAGACTTGAGATTTGGTTAAGTTTCCAATAGGTAAGAGGAAATTGCAGAACAAGTGGGTTTACAGGATCAAGGAAGAAGAGGGTGGACAAAAAGGTACAAGGCAAGAATTATAGTAAAGGGATTTACACAGAAAAGTAGGTATTGACTTTGGTGAAATATTTTCTCCTGTTGTTAAGATGAATTCTATTTGTATTGTATTGAGCTTAGTTGCGGTAGAATATTTGTATTTAGAGAAACTAGATGTGAAGACGACTTTCCTTCATGGTGATTTGGATGAAGAGATTTATATGCAACAGTCTGTTTGGGTATGAAGTCAAGGGTAAGGATAAATTAGTTTGCGAGTTGAAAAAGAGCATATATGGGCTCAAGAAAGCTCTAAGACAATGGTACATGAGGTTTGATAATTTTATGCATGAGCATGGCTACTTGAGATGTGAATCGACCATTGTTTTTATTTCAAGAAACTTGAAAATGAGAGCTATATTATTTTGTTATCTGTATGTAGATGATATGCTTATTGCATGATTTAATATGTAGGACATTGGTGAGCTTAAGAGAAAGCTAGCTCACACATTTTCTATGAAGGATTTAGGAGCTGAAAAAGAATCTTTGGCATGCAAATACATAGAGACAGAAAAATAAGAAATTGTATTTGTCTCAGGAGGATTATAGCTACAGGGTGTTAGAAAGGTTCAAGATGCGTAATGTAAAACCTATTAGTACATGTATGGTTAGACACTTCAAATTGAGCAAATATCAGTGTCCATCATCACAAGAGGAGGTCAAATACATGACACGAGTGCCGTATGCTTCAGCAGTTGGGAGTCTCGTGTATGTTATGGTTTGTACTGCCGAACGCATACATTGCAAAAACAATGAGAGTTGTGAGTAGATATATGGCCAATCCAGTAAAGAGCATTGGAAAGAAATCAAATGGATACTTAGGTATTTGAAAGGACATATCACATGCAGTTATGTTATGGAGGTTAGAATATTTCATTATGTGGCTATGTTGATTTAGATATGGCTGGAGATTTGGATGGTAGGAGGAGCACTACTAGATATATTTTCATAGTAGGTGGGACAAAAATTAGCTGGATTTCAAGATTGCAGAAGGTTGTGGCTTTGTCTACTATAGAGGAAGAGTATGTTGCGATTCTGAGAGGCTAGCAGGAGATGATATAGATGAGTAGGTTCATGGAAGAGTTGGGAAAAGAGCAAGATGATTGTAAACTATTCAATTGACAGTCAGAGTGTAATTCATTTGGAAAAGAACTCAACATTTCATTCAAGAATGAAACACATTCAGTTGAGGTATCACTTCATACGGCAGGTATTGGAGGATGGACAATTGAATCTGGAAAAGATTCATACAAGTAAGAACCCATGGATATGATAACAAAGCCATTAGCAAAGGAGAAGTTGGAGCTACACTCCACTTCTGTTGGTCTTCAAGTTTGATACTTGAAGAGGAAGAAACAAAGCTAAGGAAGAATCTAAGAATGATGTTGTATAGGTATGGTGCAGTAATTAATCTCCAAGTGGGAGATTGTTGAGTTGTGGAGCTCAATTACTTCGGATTAGCATGCAATGTGAAACTTGCTAGAAAATACAGTAAGTGTCATCGGTTAGGAGGACTGACATCGGTCGAAAAGAAAGAACTGACATTGGTTAGGGAGAAACGACATCGGTTACCTGTGTGAGGACGTTTTAATTAAATCTCGGGAATTAGATCTATTTTTAGCATTAAAGTATATCTATTGATTGTAATTGCATGGCTAAGCTCCCTAAGTCTATAAACAACTATATAAGTATGAAAACTAAGGTTTAGAAGTAAGGATTAACAAGAATTAAGAAGAACTTGCAAAATTTGGTGAGAGAGAGAATTCTTGGTGATGAAGCAAAAGCTTGAGAGAAAGAAATTATTGTACATCTAAAAGGTGTGGAAGAATGTAAATCTTCATTATATATCTTGTCAAGCTTTGGATAATAGATTGGCTTCTTTTTTGGTGGACATAGCCCACATCATGAACCATGTTAAATCTTGTGTTAATTTATATATTTCTTACGGTAGAATATCCACTTTTAATTGCTTGTATGCTTAGATTTGATATATTATCTCGTACAACCGGTGTGTCTAACCCCAACAAATGGTGTCAATTTAATTGCACCACTATATCAAGCTCAAGAAACTCTTTTTAGGCAAAAATAGGTTCCAAAATATACTAAATGGATATGTTATTATGAAATCTCAATCGAATTTTATATATAAAAGAAAATACTTCTAAGTGATGGTCAAATACACAACATTTAAAGTAGAACAATGATTGCTTAACCTCATTGGAATTATAGTTCACCACCACCGCATCACTACACCCTTAACCCATAAAAAGTAGTAGGATATGTATGGCTGAGTTATACCTAACAAAATCTCTTACCTTGTCATATCACATTTATTTTTTCCTTCATATTACTTGTAGAGTTTTCCAATGGAGTAATCATAGCCTAATTAGGGTATAGAAAGGAGGTATTGTATGGTACTTGAACGTCACATTGCGTATTGTGTTCTTATTATAAGGTCGTGGAGGGTTTCACCTCAAAGTTATGTAGTCATATATTTTCAACATTCTACTATGGTCTAAATCATACCATGTGGACATGATATATTCTACTCTTATAATTTTGAAAAATTTATATTGTCCTCTTACTATGATATGTTATTCAATCTACACCTTCACGCGGGCTAAGAAGGTCTATAGATTATCCTCTCTCCTATAAACAATATATATTAGGACACATAGAGGATGATGCAGAGCATCCAGTTTCATAGGAAATCTTGTATCAACCAAATATAGTTTGAGTTAGTTGTTGCATTATGCTTTACATATATTGTTGTTGCACAAGCCATTTTTTTGAAGTGTCTTATTGGCAAGCTACGTAGTAATGTGTATCATTCTATGGAGAATGTAATCTTATTGCATAATGTCGTTGTTATACACAATGTCATTGTGTAATGATTAGTCTAATGTGTAATATACGTTAGTATATGGAGTCTTTATGCAACATGTGTAAACTATTGGAATTTTGTCTTACTAGTATTGGTTGATAGGCGAATGAGGTGGAATACTAAAGAAGTTGGGAAATTATATTGGGATCCACAAAAACTAAGTAAATCGACACAAGATTAAATGGAGATAAATAATACTATTTTTTTTTGAATTAGAGCTAAAAGGTATTGTTTGAATATGTTGAAGACTAAAATGATGTTTGAAATAGGTAAAACATTAGAGAAAGATCATTCAAAGCTACAAAGGATCAAAAAGGCCAAATGAGTTTGTAATGGGTGTTTACAACCTTTTTAACCCTACTATATTAAATTTTATGGACATACACAAAAATAAAAAGGAGTTTAAGGTTTGAAACTAGGATGTATTCTGATTAATTAACTTCTAACATTAATCATATAATATCATAATAATGCATTAGCAATTGCAATTAAAGACTACAATATGATATAAAATTGCAATAATAAGAAGGACAATGTACTTAGCTACACGTGATTTTATAAAAGATATTTGAATGCAAAGACTGGAAAATATGGGAGTACTAAGATTGAAGATTCTTCATTCTAGAGATTGTCAATAGAAAACCTCCTAGTGCAAGACTGTATAACTTAGTCAGTTTGTAATGTATGGTCTTGACCCTATGGTATGGTCTTGGATCATCTTGGAATGAGAATCTATAAAACTATGGTCTTTTTAGTTGTTTGGAAATGTGTCTTACTATCAAACCCTAGTTTTTGATAAATCCCAAAGCCATTTGTACTCAACTCCGAATCACACTCAAACCTAACCATGGTAAAAAAACTCTACAATAATGTTACTGTTTGGATTGAATTGTAATTCATGCACCACCTACATCAACACTACTCAAAAAGGTATAAAATTACATGTATTTCTCTAGGTCTAGCATGTGACATCTATATGAATGTAACTTGTTAGCAGCTTGAACCACTTTGAACATGTTTAAGAGGATTATGCTCTTACTAATATTTTGAAGTAGGTAAATTTGTGTGCTTGGGAATAAGGGAAGCTAAAATTATTAACCTAGTTGAGTTCTTCGAACTATAGTAGTGGCTGACATAATGAATGTTCATAAGATTTGGGAAGATTTAGGGAGCCTTAACTACCTTTTGCAATGTATTTGTAATGGGGCTGCAAATAAACTTCTAAGTTAGTGAATGAGGTGATGTTAACTTGGTTGTATAGGGCTCCAGAGGTAAATTATCATGAAAAGGTGGACATGAGAAGATAGAAAGACCCAAAATTTTTATTTCATTAGAACTAGAGTTGGAAAATGTTTCAAAGTGTAGGACCGTGCATGTCTATCGTGAGTGGATTATTAAACTTGACCGATCCATATTAGTTTGAATAGGAAAAATGTGAATGGAATCTAAAATTTGAACTATAATTCTTAGAGATTAAACATTTATTTCATTGGCTTGTATTAATAATTTTTCAACACATCAGTGTGTGGGAATAAGCAAGTTAGGAAATACACAAAAAAATATACTAAATGAGGATATGATGTGGGTGTTTTTCTTAGCCAAGAAGCATAGTCACAATTAACATCGTTAAAGGGTACATCGACAAATGTGAGTGTCTACATTTTCCCCATTTTAGTATGAAATGAAAATTACATGCATAATGAAAAAGATACCTGGGTGTGTAGACACAATATTTATTTTCTCAAAGTTTTTGTTGTCTACATGTGTTGGTGTTAGAACACTCCATGATGAAACTTATAACACGGAGTGTACTCCATGTCCATAGTAGAAATTTAACTATAAGTTAACTATAAATGTAAAATTTAAACTTGCATAAAGTGAAATAAAGAGGTGTAATTTAGCATGAAAATAATACACCTCTTTATCTTGTAGATGAAAGATATCTCATCCTTTCTTACACTGGAGATTTAGATTGTTCTACTGAAATTTCTAGAGGATCGGGGGTGAATAGTCCTCAATTATGATGATGGAGAAACTATAATATTTGGTGTGTGCAACCTAACACTGAATAAAAAGGTAGAGAGATATAACAATGCACCTCATAAAGGAAGAAGACCACGTATAAAAGTTAGTAACCTTGATATCTTCCCCTTTAAAATGGGGAGAGGAGAGAGTTCCTATGAAGAAATTATATGCTTCAATACTTTCCATAATCCCATGAACCGCATTTATTACATATGGATCTAGGTCTAATTTTTCATATATAATGTTACGATAAGCAAAAATATATATGTGGATCAATCCCATAGAATCGCAGTAATAAGAACTATGAACAGAAAATATAGAAACAAAAATACACAACAAGAAGATAGGATTTAATGTGGTTCACCCAATGTGGGCTACATCCACCAAGAAACACTTTCCTATATTTTATTATGAGCCAACAAGAGTATAATCCACTCTCAGATCAGTCTTCTCATAATTACAAAACACAGATCTTGGTTGGAGCTATTATACCAAAGAGTTTTTTTATTTCCAAAATTAATTTAATAAAGTGAAATATCAAAAAAATTGACCTTAGAAGACGAAAGGGTTTACTGATATCCGTGATGATGGGTTTTGATACCAATGCTTGATTGAAGTTGATGGATCCAAGTGAGCACACAAATTCTCCTTTCGAATGGGATATGCTACCTATAATGCACAAAAACTCAAAAAAAGATAGGATTAGATAGAGATATGGTGGATTTCATGGAAAATTCCAGTCCTCAGAAGTCAATGGACTTCCTTGAAAGGATGTCAATCCACGTTCAAGAAATCAATTTGATAATGATGAGATAAAATGATAAAACATACACAATAACCAACAATGAAAAGGTAAAGGGATTGATGTGGTCCACAACTATATGATGGTTTGATGGTGACACCTGATCTAAAGGGAGTCTAGGGATCACCAAATGGATAAAAAGAGTAAGGATGTAGACAATTGTGCACTCACAAAGGTGAGCAGGGTGATAGATTTGATCTAAATAATTGATAGATTGCTAAAGATGGCTCAAAAGAGATTGATATGACTAGACATACACCTACAAAGGAAAATTTGTAATGAGTGACATGATTTGGATATCGAAGGGAAAGATTAGGGGTTAAATGATCTAACAAATAGGGATAATTGATGATCTAGGGATCGATTTGCGGTGATTGGGAGAATCAATGGCGATTTCTGGGAAATGTACATGGTGATAACAAACAAGATAAAGTTGATTGAGGATTGTAAATGGTGACTAAACGAGATAATAATGAAAAAGGGAAGGCACTTACCTCGTATAAGTTGATAAATGAAGACAATAAGATGATATTACTTGAGAGAGGGAGATTGTAGATGCAAGGATATTGTTGAGTTGATTCTTGGATGTTTAAAAGGATGAAGAAGATACTATTGATGTCTTGAATGCTACTATGATGATCTCTGACTTTGTGACAGGGATATGATATAAAGAAAATGCAATGTGAGGTCTCAAAGAGCGAGTAACCTAGATTGGATTTAAGCAACATAAAGATAAATTTTAATGGAGGTATGAGAATCATTTATATAGGGTCGCTACTTGGCTAGGAGAATCGTTGGTGATTGGTAGGATCACTAAGCAATCCAGGTTTTATAGGGAAAAGGTTGAAACTACCTACCAAATCATGATTTTTGGCTATTTTGATGAAGGATGGGTGTTGGAAAGAGGTTATAAGGGTAAGGGGTTATGAAATGGTTGATAAGTTGGTTTTTTTGGCTTTATTTGATTTTGGTTTCTAAGTGGTTTGGCTAGTTTTAATAGTAAAATAGGATTATAAAACTATAGAATGATATTTACTTGGGAGTAAATATAATGGGGAGAAATAATACTTAGGATAAGAGTTTAATAAATAATATGATGCTGATGTGATAATGTCGAGGGGTGTTAATGGACGCGTACATGGGGATTAACGGTGCTAATTTTAGGTGTTTACATTTGCCCCTTTTTTCAAGTAGTGTGGTGTAGGAAAAGTGCTAGACAAAAATGATTTGTGATAGGTCAATTTATTTCGTATAGGCGACCCCCTAAAACTGGGGTGATTATGACGAACGTAAGGATCACCAATTTGAAAGGTTATTTTGGATAGGTTTGACATGTGTTTAGTTGAAGTTTCCCTAAGACGAGGTATCAAAACAATAGGTGCTACCATGGAATCGAGCGATAGGGGAGCCAAAGGGATTGTTTTCTATGGACATATGATCCATAGGGGTAGGTTACATGGATCGGAAGTTAAGTGACAGGGTAACCAAAGGGCTCACTTCCTATGGACATATGATTTGTCTGCTAAGTTTTGAGATTGAATCTATGAGGGATTGGGATTGCTGGTTTACAAGGATTTGGGGTTATCAAAACGAGTCATTTTTTTGAAAAATGTGTGATAGTGTTATGGAAAATAATGCTAGTTTTTGAAAAAGGATAGTTCAGTTAGAAAAAATGGGATCGCTAAGGATTCGACTAATCACCGGTGAGTAGGGTGAATCGCCAACGATTCAAGGAATCATCGGCGATTTCTGCATGAAATTTCATGGGCTATAAATAGCAAATCCCTTTAGGAATAGTTAATTTTTGTGATTACAGTTTGGGAGAGTGAATTTGAGTGATAAAAGAGTGATTTTAAAGAAATGGAAGTGGCGGGATCATCTAACAAGTAGAGGAAGCCTACACAAGTAGAGGAAGGTCCTTCATTTTGTTGTTTTTGTTTGCTTTTATCTAGTTTTTGAGTTTTTCATTTTGGACTAAGTACAGAGGGTTTATTTTGGAAATCATCGAGAATCACAGGCAATTGTTTGGATCACCAAAGTGATTCATATAAATTATCGATGATTCATTGGATTGTTGGCGATTGAGGGTAATTTTTAGCGATCGATATTTTAGGATAAATGTTTGTTGAAATTTGATTATAATTTATGTTTTTGTGTTTTGTGAATGCAAGTAAAGTCCAAGATGACTATCCGAGATAGAATTCTAGTGATCCTAGTAGAGGTGTAAGAGGATATGTCAGATGATGATTGGGTACATGTGGAGGAGGTGGGTTTTGTAGGGATGCGTTATTATAGAAACATCCATAAGAGTTGAGGATTGTTGTAGGCGTTCTTTGGAGAGGTGGGATCCTACCACCCGTACTTTTTGGTTATCGACGGTTGAGATCACCATTACCATAAAGGATGTCCATAGGATCACCAGGTTGTCAAATCTAGGGAGAGGGTTTTTATTACGTTGATGATACCGAGAGGGAGGAGGTTATATGGGGAGGATGCTAAGAACGTGAGATACACTATGGGTGGGTTTTATTATCGAGACTCTATTCTCCCAAGAGGGAGGGTCATGTTCGGATAATGATGATGATAATGGGAATTTCATGTTTTTCTTTACCTAATTATAGTAGTGGTATATTTCCTTCGATGATGACTGGTGTTATTGCAAAAGATGATGGAGTGTCGTAAAATTTTTGGATAGGCCCATGCATTACTAGTGCAAATTTATAGGAGCCATGGCCTTGGAGGAAATCTGTTGATGCGTAATCACAACACCCCTAATTGCTTACAAGTGAATGGTTGAGGTAGTCAGTGTGATTTGTCAAACATGGAGTTATCCCAAAGTGTGGGACTTTGCAATTGGGATAAACCTCTGGAGAAGGCCAACTTCCTAACCTATCCTAGTGCCAACTACTCTAAAGTGTAGAGAGTTGTAGATCTAACACTAATATAATGTTTTCCCAAGGAGATAGAGTTAGAGAAAATGCATGAAAATTAAAACCTACTCTAAGGGAAGGTGATGCACCAAGGAGTGTTGAACAACCTGCAAAATAAACATAACACAACTAGAATATTGCAATGAAAACACAACAATACACAATAACCTTACATGCAATGAAAGATCAAGAAGATGCAATAGAACACATAAGAGGGTTAAAAAATCAACATATTTGATTTTATTGCTCTCAAATTGATACAATACATCACATTTATGGCCAAAGGCACAAATTTTGCATTACAATGTCTAGTAGGGAGGTTTGGAATCTCCACAAAATCTCTTATAGAAAAAAAGAAGGGAGGGGCATATACAAGGTGTCCAACCTTTTGAAATGAGTACAATATATAGGAAGAATGAGAGAAGGGAGAGAGAGAGAGGAATTCAAAATCTTTCTTCAACCACCCTAAAATGCATTAAAATCACCTGCAATAATGATGGGTGCCATTGCAAAACCCATACCTCCTTGTACTTTAACTTATTGGATAAGAAAGGAAACACATACCTCATCATTAGGGTAGGTGAGAAATATGAAACCACCTCTAAAATGGCAGACTATATTTCTTCATTTTTAAATACTTAGCCTTACTAAATATAAGAAGACCAATCGTGTTGTGTAGAGGAGCTCCCAAATCAAAATTTATGGCCATCTGAAGATGAGGGTGCCATACTGTACTAAATATGGGTGGTTATTTGCCTCTTTTCAGACTATGAAATTGCATCACAATCTCTGAAATCTGAAATTTTAGACTTTTTGATTTCGTGAGTCCAGTTACTCTTCATCGGTCAAATCAGCTTGAGAGTTCCGAAATGCCGAACCTTTGAAGTATGAAATTTGAAATTTGGAGTTCTTAATCTTAAACCATGTCACATGACACTGTTCATTGCTCAAGAAAAAAGGTTTCAAATTTTCAAAAATCCAAAGTCTAAAATTCAGACTTCGGGTTTCAAACCTTTTTTCCTTTTCGGGGAGTTTGGGTTTTGGGATTTAAAGGTTTTGGATTTTAGGATTTGGGGGTTTCAAGGTTTTGAGGGTTTCAGTGTAGGGTTTTGGGGTTTTGGGGTTTTGAGGTTTCGAGTTTTGGGGTTTTGGGGTTTCGGGTTTTCAGGGTTTGGAGTTTCGGGTTTCATGGGGTTTGGGGTTTTGGGTTTTGGGGTTTTGGGATTTGGATGTTTCGGGGTTTTGGGTATCTGTTGGCATATGAAACCTCTGAAATCCCAAAAGCTCAAAGTTTGAATTTCAGACTTTGGGTTTCAAACTTTCGACTCCCCTTTTGCATTCCTTTCCTCCGAGTCCCCAAATTTTTCTTTGGCCTAAATCCAAACACCCCCACCTTTGAAGTCCGAATTTCAGACTTTGGAGCTTCTTCATTTCCCAAGCTCCTATACAATGTGATCAGCCCTCTTCAACCTATTCGGCCTATCCCGAAATGTGATCTCCCATGGCCAAATCGATCCCTCATTTTTCTTTGTGCAAGGTCATGTTTGTCCATTTTCACCGAGGGTAAAAATTGGATAACATGTCCATACAAGATTTGGGATTGATATTGCGTTTCTATTACAACGTTGGGATTTTGAGCATATTGTTGTGGATCATCCTCATGGTTTACCATAAAGAGGTGTGGATATGATTGGGAGATTGGCTAGCTTTATGAGATGACGATTTGACATAGGACATTCCGAGGAGTTCATAAGGAGGCTCACTATAGAGAGCTCCTAATAGGTTTATAGGTCGTGATATACTATGGAGACCTTATATTGGATTTCCAGCTGGCTTGGGGCTAGAGCGTGAGCTCAATACAACTCAACAAGAGCTATAAGTGCAGGGGCGACAAGGGGGAGAGTGGGAGATTATCAAATTTAGCCATGTTAAACTAGAATTTGGTCTAATACAGGATGTTCCCGATGCTCTAATACTATACGAGATGGTATAATGGGGATTTGGATACTCCCAAGGTAATTATGGGACCACCTCTTGCTTTGAATGATGAGGAGGGAGCCATGGGCATGGATGAACATGGGGACATGGTTCGATAGATGATGTTGGTGTGATTGCGGGTTATACGACATGGTGGACTGGGGCATATGTTAAGTGGGAGAAAAATCATTTAGTTTAGAGAGGTAGGAGGATGTGAATCGAGTAGAGGAAGTGCATCAGGTGGTTGATGTTAGTGATGAGGAGGAAGATGGAGACAAGGCAGCCTTGGAGGCCACTATCACACAATTGACAACCGAAAAGGCCACAACACGAGAAAAGAGAGATAGTTGGAGGGTGGAGCATGATGGTTTGGTTGGAGAGAGGGATAATCTGCAGTGGGGAGAGGATGTACTTATAGTTGAGTGTGATAGTTTGAGGCAGGAACTATCACAAGATGAGACTAATTGGGATAAATATAAACAACATAGGGAGACTTTGAGATGAGCTTTTGGGATCATAGGGATGTTAGTGTCGGGTTACGAGTTAGTGGATTGGAGTACAGAGCTAGTGGTCGATGGGACCACCCGAGATAGTTAAGTTGGCTCATTATTAGTTGGTGTGGGAGGAGATAGCCTAATATGAGGACCTAGTGGTGCAGAACTTTCCTAATGCACTTCGCCAGTCGAGCATTGAGCCGAGTGAGGATTAGTCCCTAGCGTTAGTACAATGAGCATGGATTAGCCACCTTGGGGTCCGAGATAGAGGAGAGGGTACCGATGGTGGTGCATAGGGTGCAAGTAACCAAGATGCTCAAGGTGCTCGGGGAGCATCGTTTGTGGTAGCGATTTCTTTGTTACTATTGATTTTACTTGGATGATGTATGATGTAATATCTTTTGATGTGTATGGCTCTTTTATGAAGCCTACATTCGATGTATAGATTTTGATATACGAAGATCATGAGACTCTCGATGATGTATACTGAAATTTGGATATATATATATGTTGATGGGTTTGACTCTAGATTCCTTTTTTGTTTATTATGGTGTGATTGAATTATGTTTAATTATTGATGGTTCTATATGTATTTTTATTATATGTATGTTATTTATGATTTGGATTTCGTGTTGATATCTTATATATATGATGGTTAAATTTATTTTAAAATTATTTTGTTATGTTATGGATATTAATTTTTTATGTTTCTAAAATATCCCCTAATCATAGATGAGTAAATGTGGTAAAATTACTTTACACTAGATTTTATACATACATGATGGTAAAATGTAGGAACAAAGGCTCTTTCACTTTTAGCCTTTATAAATGTTAACATAAATATTAGAAGAAGGTTTGGATGTGGATTTTATGATAGGGGTTATGAATGTCAAAAGTGATTTCTCATTAACTGTGTTTATGGTAAAATGGTCATGAATATGATTAGTTTGTGGTTGTTTAGTCGTCGGAGAATGGTTGTTTAAAGACATCATGATTACGGATTTGAGGTGCATTAGGATTATCTAAATGTAAATAACCTTTATCAATTATATGTTGGAGGACATTTCAGAATGAGTCACACCTTTCAATGTTGTGACATTTGACCCTATGGTATTTACAGTAATCATTTTATCTATACCATGAGGGTTTTGAAAGGCAGACGTATCGCGAGGGCGATAGGTGGAAGAGTGACGATGTTAGCAGCCAAGAGTTTATAAAAACTATGATGTATGAATCACAAATAGGAGTGTAGTTACGTTGAGGATGAGAGCATTTGGTGGTCAAACATTCCTTAGGGGTGGATTTGATGACTACTGTGTTGGCTGATGATTTGGATTTTTCTTGGCTGGAGGATGGTTTGGATGAAAATTCAGATTTTGGTTTCTTTGGTCTAAGTTTGACTCTACCTTCCTCAAGAGCTTGGAGTTTGATTTTTCGAGCCATCATACAAGATTCATCAAATGTATAAAATAATTGTATTTTAAGTGTGGATGAGATATGTTTGGCACAAGAATGAGAAAATAACTCGATTAGCTCAATTTGTGGGAGGAAAATGATAGTTGATTGATAATACCCCTCCAATGGGTGACAAAATCTACAATGGAATCATCTTTGAATTGTTTGATCACGTACTGATGTTAGTGCTAGTGATTTTATGTATGATATTAATTAAAAAGTGTTCGAGGAATATTTACGCAAGTGTGAAAATGAAAAGAGCAAATAATGTGGAATGATGTTATACTTTGGTACAAAGTAGGACTTGTTAGGGACATGGGGAAATTTCTCAACACTAAGTCCTGATCATGAGCAATGAGGTAGTAGGAATGACAGAAGGCCTAGATGTGTTGTTGAGGGTATTCCTTGTAAAATTTGAGAAAATTAGGAAGTTCCTAGTGAGGAGGATATGATTTGTACGACACATATGGATGAATAGGCTCATTATATATTTGTTCCTATGACAATGTGTTCTTAGGGCCCATAGAAGTGGCTTCAAGGCTATATATTATGTTCATTAAGGCATGGAGAGGGTTGGTTTGTGGTTTTTTCAGTGTAGTGGATGAGGATGAACCAGGTTTATTATATGAGAATTGGTTAGGTTGCTGATATGGTTGATATTGTGAGGGAACATTATATTGGAAAGGGATATTTTACTAATGAGGGGTGCCTAGGGGAATGTTATAAAGGGGGTCAGTAAAGCTACAGGTTGTGAAGGTTTAATGTACTGATATTGGAAAGGCATGGAAGTGTTAAGGAGGGGTTGTGATTATTGTGGTACATGTTGAAAGGGAATAGATGTGTGAATAAGAGGTTGTGATTGTTGTGGAATGTGTTGAAAAGGAATGGAAGAGTAAATAAGTGGTTGGGATTCTGAGGTATATGTTGAAAAGAACAAAGGTATGAATGAGAGGTTGATATTTTTGTGGTATGGATTGAGAGGAAGTGGGGATATTAGATGATTGTTGTGAGGATGGGAGAACAATAGAAATAGAGTTGGTATTAATAAGTGGGTTTGATGTTAGAATGGAAATAAATATGTTTTGAACAACGAATGTGGGTTGTTGAGATGGAGTAGTCTAAGATACACTTGACAGATAGCTACGAAGCTCACGGGAGGAGTTTGGATAGTAGAAGAGACTAAAGGGGTTGACATAGATGATGATGGGTTGGTATTGTTCTGAGGTGGGGTGGAGCGAATGAAAGGTATGTTGAAGAAGTGGGTTGTTGATTATTGGTATCCTGTGAGGAAACTACATTGAGGTCAAAAGCTATGATAGGGGCTGAAGACATAATGTTGGATATTTCTGATTGACTATTGATGGGATAAGGGTGTATCTGTTGAATGACTGGTTCATGATTTGGATCGATAAGATGAGAGTAAACACATGAGGGGTTGGGTACATAAGGTCATGGTTTAGGTGTGGATGGTTGAAGATGAACACCCCGGGAAACATGATATGCATTAAGAGCAATGGGGTTTGAATCTAATATTTTAGAAAAGACAGGATCCCCGCTATCAAAGATATAGGGAATAAAAGGGCCAGTATTTAGGATGATGTAGATTGACTACTAGGGGAATGTGATTTTTTTCTTCCGTGGGGGTGATACACTTGTCATTGTTCTAGTAAACGTGAGGCGTCTTTGATGCAATTTTGAAGATATTCAATGGATTGATGAATATTTTTAGTCATTTTTTCAGAAGTTTGGAGGTGATACTATTGTCTTATATGTAACCATGAAAGAAAATAATCACCTACAAAGAAAAATAAATCTAAACTATTGATTACAAATAATAAGAAAAATCACGTAGAAGGAATTTTGATTATCTTTATTATCTAAAAAAGGATGAAATGTGAAAAATGGATGATAGGGTCTTAGGAAATGTCAGTCTATGGATAGTTTCAGGTGATGTTTATGGCTAGAGTCCTTGATATACCTGAAGGTATGTGAGGCCAAAATTTGTGTTGGTCTTTGTACGGGGCACGGTATTAGGGCATACCCCTCACTTAACGGTCCCATCGATTAACTAAAATTGATTAATATTTGGGGTAGTTAATCTAATCTAAGAGGATATAAATGTTGTAAATAAATGTGATAAAGTAATATAGAAATTACTAAATGGTAAAACTAATAAAGTAAAACCCTTATATACAAGAAGGAGGTGAGGAAAGAACTCAACCGATTATAGATGTATATCGCAGAGATAATTGGAGAAAACAAAAGAAGGAATGATTGTACAGAAGTCCCAAAAAGGATGGATCTGGAGGATTTGAGTGGAATGGGGTCCCTAGAATAGAATCGGGTACCCATGGGCACTTTGGGATGAAATCTGAGTGCCCCGATTTCTAAAAATCTCTGGAACTGATTCTCACAGGGTCGGAAGGTGGTCTAAAATCCTCACTATGTGTCGAATTGGGGTTGTTGTCCCATGCTGTATGTCACCAATAATCTAAACTAATGTAGAGACTTGTAAGAAGACAAGGAGTATCAAAACCCCAAAAATAAAAATGCAAAATGAATGGGTAAGACTCGACCTCGGTTTCTAAAATAGTGGGCTTACTACTCTGAGTGCTACAATACACTTAAGACCCAAACGTAGTTCTAGTGTGTGTGTGCATGTCATGCCCTAGGTGCTCTTGTGCCATTCACACTATGTGAAATAGTGAGCAGTAAGTAAATGTAGAAAATGTAATAAAATGTATGCATTGAATAAAATAGAATCCTCCCCCTATGAAGTGTGACTCCCTAGATTGTGCCTTGATGATGGAGCTATGTGGATGCAAATGCAATAGATAGATGCAACTCTAGATAAGCAATAATAGTAGAATGGTGCTAGGTCCCTCATTATGGTATCATAACTTTATATTTATAGGGTTCTCTTGATCTAATTTCATAATTAACCCTGACATGGCTGACTAGGAAAAAGATAAGGATGAAAAATGGCTAGAAAGATCCCAAAAATTGTGGGAAACTAGAAAAATTATCGAGGCACCCCAGTGGGATTGGGGCACCCATGGGTGCCCCAGTACTACTACAGGTTTACAAGCCAAGGATAAAATGACGGAAAGTGCTGAAATAGACTGGTCGTGTGAATAAAAATGTGTGGGAAACGACGAAATAAAATAAAATAAGATGGCTAAAAGATGGGTTTAATTAGTATTTTCTTTACTCAAGAGCCTTCTAAATAGTAGTATGAGTTCGGGATAAATAAATGTCTAAAGTGCATAATTTTTATTACATTTTCCCCTCACTTTATGTTGGTGAGTTGAAATCTCGGTAACATAAAGTAGATAGAAGTGCGTACCTGATGTCCATTAAGAGTGTAGAAAAAATCATGTCGAAGGACTACATAAAAGCATGGAATAAAAGAAAGATGGAGGAGCATGGAAACTAAAGATGAAAAATGTGCAAATAAAAAGTGATGAGAGTGAACCTAGGGCGAGAACGCATGTGTAGTTGTTGTGGTGTGTAGTATACCCATATGGTTAGTAAAGCATGTGTTGTCGCAGAATGTTGTTGTTGATGATATTGTTGTTATTTCCCCCAATTTGACTGCTTATTTCTCATACGGTTAGACCTGCAAGGATAAAACGATCAAGTAGTCAAATATGTATGTATATAAGTGTAAAAATTCTATGTAAAATACGCATGTATATGAAAGTGTAAAATACACAAATGTAAAGTACGTGAAAAGAAAAGTGTAAATGGAACATGTGCACTTGATCTATGTCGAGAGAAAGAGTGTAGAAGGATATCTTTTATTGCGATTTTTTTGGGTGATCTCACACCACCCTGGTTGAAGAAGTGTAGGGAGGAGATGCCTTGTGTCCTCCAAGCTCTAACCGTTTCTACTAAAATGTGTTTGGAGAGATCTTTATAGCGTCCTAGTTTTTGGGAAATCCGATGCCACTAGCTGAAGTAGTGTAGAGAGGCACACCCACTGTAACCCCCAAACATATAACTACTTCCCAAAAATGCTAAGGAAACCATGTCCTATAAAATTAGATGTATATGGGGTTCGTAGACTGGTCTTAACCCACTCACTGTAGAAAACTGAACTGTGCCAATGTAGAATCTCTGTGTTAGTAAGTAAAACCCCCCAAATGATGCCCCCCTTTTTGGGGGCACATGCAATGTCGATGATAGGAGACATGTGGCCCCAAAATAGGACCAACTGCATGTATGTTAGAACCTTGGAATTTACTTGGTAGAAACCAAGGCACACACAAACAAGAAGGATAGCCAAAGAAAAGTGTAAGCAAACAATGCATGCATATAGAAAACACATTTGATCTATGCAAAAAATGAAGTAATGTAAACACACAATAAGAAAAAGTAAGTTGCACAAAGTGGGTTGAAAACATGGGACATCACTCACGATGTCACAAGACATAAAAGTCAATCATGGCCGCAAACAACAAGCAATTTTACAAATAAAGCATAGGGCAAAGCCCAAAGACAATAGAAAACAACATCGACAAGTACATACAAACAAATAAGTAGTCATGGAAACATATAATCCTAAAAACAAGTGTTGCACATGGAACACCCATTAGCATGTTAGATAAATAACCAATATGTCAAAAGCATGTATGATCAAGTAATGTAAGATGCTAAGTACAAAATGAAACAATAACACTTGGATGAGATGAATGTGGATGCCCCTAATGACCAATATAGTAAGGGTAGAAGGCGAGCATCCATGCCGCATGTAGGAGTCTTATATCCATGATCACATTAAAAAAGGGTATAGATAATGAAATATAAGAAATGAATCTAACATGTGTAATAAAGTGATCATGTAAATCACTAGAAATCAAGAATAAATGCCCCCAAGACAATGCGGTATGCAAAGTGGATGGATTGAATGGAACAAAATATGGAATGATAGGAGCCATGTGCCCCTCGAGTGGATGGAAGTGCAATGAGGTTCATTTTTTTACCACCTCGGTAGTCAAGAATGAACCATAAACGAGAGTGCATCATTGGGAAACGGTCAAGTAGTGTTTGTTGTGTTTAATGCATTGTGATGAGTGTGTATGTAGTGGTGATGAAGTACGACATATATAAAGGATGAGCGTGAACCCTATAGCTGAAGCGTATATCAAAATGGATGAAATGGAGGAGTGATGATTTATCCTAAACATATATCTCTATATGATGAATGAATGAGTGATGATTTAGCCCTAAGCATATATCACTATAAAATGAATGGACGAGTGATGATTTAGCACTAAGCATATATCACTATATGCTGAATGGTAAAGAGTGGTGATGTAATGTAGAGTGTACACCACTAAAAGATGATATAATAAGGGTGGTGATCTAGCCTAAAGTGTATACCACTACAAGATATAAAAAGAGTGAGTAGCTATGTAGCCTAGAGCATAGGTCACTAGCCTTTATGAATGTTGTAGTGTTGGCAAGAAAATTTATCGGGTGGACAAATTTATGGGTTTCTTGCCAACAATTTGGGAATATAAGTCCCTCTACTTAAATGATGCAACTTTTGTGTTTACATGTGCATGAAAAGTGATTTCTGTGGTGGTTTTTTAACCAGGGATCCAACAAGGGCACTCCATTGACCCTGAGTAAAAGATAGCAATTTCTTGCTAGAGAGTAATTTGCGAGAGAAGGGGAAGGGAGTGTTATCCATTTATTGCTCGATTGGGAAAAAATAGACAATGATGGTAAATTACACCTTGGGTACGTAAAAATTATTCATGGAGAAATTCTTGAAGTTGGTTCATCGGATGACGCTGCAGTTGTGTGAATCCATCTTGATCTATGAGTTATTGAAGATATCTAGTTCGAGACAATGAGTATTTATTCACAGCATCATATGGTTAAGGGTTGCTCGGGTGTGAACATAGCCTCGACGGGCCAACATTTATCCAACATGGGTGAAAAATGGTTAAATTAGTAGACAAATATTCCAGGTGTCCTACCATTCCTCTATGATGCTCTAAAACCGAGAAAACCCCAAAAAATTCAAAGGGTCGGTGTAAAGTTAAAAATTTAGAGAAAATGGATGTTTGGGGCTCAAGAGCTAAAGTAGCTCACCGAATAGCTCAAAAAGCTCACATAAGGTAGTGTCATCGAGCTAACCAAGTGTATAGGAGGTGATTTGTATCAAGGATCTCAAGTTGCTTATTGTTTTTTGCATAGTGTTAATGAGGGACTTGGGCCATGTTAGTTTGGAGATAATTCGGGTAAGCCAATTGAAGTGATAACGAGTTGGTTTTCATGGGCAGAATCCACTTACCAATTTGACAGATAAAGCTTGGCATGGGATATCCAGGAGGATGGTTCAACATGGTAAATAAGGTCATATTAGGACAAAAATTTAAAATGAAGGGACAAAATCGAGCCTAGTAGGGATAGTGTGCAAGTTTGGGAGGTCGAGTCTTTTTGGGATCTGCGGGTTTGAACTATTGGTAGCTTGACATAGGTTTCGATCTCATCCATAATATTATTGCATGGAAAATGCAAACCGATCAACTCTTCACAATGCAGTGATGGCTCGACTTGAGCTCGTAGGTCATGGATCTTTGATGAGCTTTGATTGAGCTTAGTGGTGGTTGTTAGTAAAGACTCGATCAGGTCAGCTCGGCATTAAGATGAGTTGTAAGGTCGTGGCAAAAGTAGGAAAAAGTAAATTCCATGGAACATGAACGCTTTGGTTGATACACTTCAAAACATTTATCCTCAAAAATCGGTGAACATAGTGGGATAATAAGTTGAATAGCTTGAGTCGAGCTTAGGAGTGATAAACATTGATAGATCGAGTTCATGAGATGTGTCGAAAAGTTGGCGAGAGATGGATCTAGATAATAATAACTTCCACAAACGAAGATGGATGGAGGTTCAAGGATTTGTTGGGTTTGGATGTGAGAGCTAGAATGTGAGCTAAGTAGTGAGTTGACTTGCCATATTTGAAATCAATGGCTCAATTTTTTTCGTATAGATCCATTCCACAACCGAGAGGATGGTAGTGAATGTATTTCTAGGAACCATAGGAATGCAAAACTGGGAGGTCAAGCAATGTTCACAGGGATCAAAATCTCACCAAGATGTTTGTCGAAGAGGAAGGACAAACTTTTAGATGACTTAGCGAGTTAGTTTAAAACACCGCAGAGTTGCCAAGTAAGAAGCTCGTCGATGAGCTCATGGAATAAAATGGCTTAGGCTCGTATAAAATGATGTGTGAATTATAACTTGGGGAAATTTGATATCAATACAAGGGGATCAAATAATTTGTAGAGGCAATAACATGGTGGCTAGGTATTGGGCATGGTGGAATTGTTATGTCATGGAGGAATGCACAAGTGCTCGAGTTAGATAGGAAGAAGCCAAGGATGAGTCATTGAGTGATTTGGTGTGTTGGGAGCTCCTAGAGCACGAATATGGCTCGCTTGCAGGGGAATTTGTGTCAAGGGCAAGATGAGTCAAATATATCAATCCAAAATTGGAGGGGATGTCAAGGTCACAAAGACGAGTTCATAGGTTGGTAAGTTCATTGGTTGGAAAATAGATAACGTTTGAGGAGCTCATGATATTGACTCGGCCATAACACTGGCAAGACCACATGAGATCAAGCTATGTGATGTTTCGGGGATCACCTTTTCAGAGGTTTTTGAGGCAAACTTGGAAAAACCTAAACAAATGTCTGAAGTATGAAAGTACTAATTTCTGACTTTCAGACATTTGAGGTTCAAGGGTTTTTAACATGAGGTGGCGGTGAGATGATTATCTGAAATGCCAAGTGGTCCAAACTCTGAAGTGATGGCCGAGTGATCAGGTTAGAATTCTCTACATGGGATCAATGCAAACAAACGAATTTCTAGTCAATGCATTGAGGTTGATGGGATGTTGATGGTGCATACGGTGAGTTGAAGGGTTCAACCCATATGTTAGCTTAAGAAGTGGGGGTTAGCTCAAAGTAACTCATCATTCACAAAGTGTTACGATCAAACATGTGAGTTGGTTACCACGTGAAATGTGGAGGTATGCCAAATTTGTAGAGATCGTGTCAAAAAAAGTTTATGGTCGTTAAGTTAGTAACTACTAATGTAAAATAAGTCAACACATAACTCAAAATTGTCGAGTGTTTTCTTTTGAGCTCACAAGGTAAGAATGAAGGAGCTCACCAGTCAGCTCGGTGAGATGGCTGGTGAGCCATTTATCAAAGCACTACAATGGACCCCTCAAATGTAAGTCCAACCCAAGGAACAACATCATAAAATATAGAAATATTATTTTTATTAAATGATGAGATAATTCAAAATTTTAATTTATGTAGCATCATGAGGAATTATCAAAGATCCAATGGAGCTAAAATACCCAAAAAGTGACTTTTGCTAAGAAGACCATAATTTCCTTCCCGATTGCCCATTTTTTTACAAAATTACAGTCATTGGAATCGGGAAAGGAGAGCTACACCATGAAATTATCAAAAAGTATATTTTCAAAGGTTTCAGTGTTCCAAATTGCAAGATTTATTTATTACATGAATAGTGCCTCGAAAGGCAGAGCTGCAATTAATGAGGCAAGCATGGACAACAACAATGATTAATCATTTGATACATTTAGGCCTAGATTCTATGGTTTCTTCCTTCTTTCTCTTAATAACTCAAAATTTTCTATAAATTTAAAAGGGGTGCTTATTCCAAAAAAAGGTTAGACATCTTCTCGAAAGGAACGATAACCAGATCGTATTTAAGCCAAGAACATAGATGTTAATCAAACACCACAATCAATAAGATGAAAGTAATTCACCAAAATATCTTTACATAAAACCTTTGCAAATAAATGAGCAACAATATCATATATTATTATGGAACTCAATGCAATACATTGAGAATGGGCCTTTCTTAAATAGGCAAGGAATAACAATCTAAGAACCAAATCAAGGTCGTAGATCAAACCATACATCAAGGAAATAACTAGTCATCAAAGAACTAGTCAAGACCATAGATTTAGGAGAGAACTAGACATCAAGGATCTATTCAATATCATAGATCAAGGAAAGAACTAGTCAATACCATAAATCAAGGAAAGAACTATACCTAACAACTAGATAATATCTCCTAATATCTAAATAAGATAAAAGAAATATTCACACACATAAGTGGGTGAGGATAAATACAATAAAGGTAAATAAAGTACCTAGGTGAACATGAGCTAAGGTAAATACCTACTCTAACACCCCCTCAAGTGAAGCTAGGGGCCAAAATAGATGTGGCATGTCCACAGTATGAGTCCCGACAACTAGGCTTGATGAGGTACTCATGTACAATAACTGGGAAAAAAGGGACACCACAAGGTACCCAAAACCAGTAACAACAAAGTAAAGAGAGTAAAGACCCACTCCAAGGCATCCTAAGAAGCTCAGCTCAAAAAAATTGTACAATGCTGAAGAAGTTTGGTGTGCACTATGGTCTGAATCCACTGCTCGATCACAAAACTCAAAAACAACTGACACTGGGCTCCACCAGAATAGCTCCATACAAGGAGTCTCAATGAAGTGATGTTGAAAGTGTAAAAAAACACCAAACATAATTCGATCAAGTGCTGCAAATAGGTGTGCCATGATCCAAGAACAATAACCAAAGTAACAAGGCAAGGACACAAAATCTAGAGTGTCACGATCCAAGAAAAGCCAAGGTAACAAGGCAAGGACACAAAACCTGAAGAAGCAAGATCAACACCACACCCTCCCATACTACTGAATGGGTGGAGTGGCGCTACAAATATGTATGAGTTGTCAAAACAACTACTTGAACATTGAAAAACTAACACTAGGCTCCACCAGAATAGCTCCCCATAAGAGAGACTATCAACATGCCAAAAGTGTCGAAAATACAGATACAAAATCTCTCAACAAACAAGAGAGATACACTACACCTGCTAAAGAAAAATGCTCAAAACAAGAAGCATCACAATGCAGAAGGTATAGAAAGTGGAGCAAGAGGCTGAATGGTGGAGGAGCCATGCCTGTAGAGTCCTCTCAACAAATGCCTATGTCGCCTCCATGAGTGATCAGATATCCATCCCCAATTAACACAGATGGATGAAGAAGATGCCTGCATATGACTTGGTGCAAAATGCACAATGGGTGCATGCAAAAGAACATCAGAATGTGTGTTAGGTTGATCATGTCTGACAACTAAAATCTCAGGTTTCTCAAGCCTGAGTGAAGATGTAGAACTCATGTGTTGCTCAGGATCCTCAGAAAGAGTCGAGCGAACAAAAAAGGAGCTTTGTCAATGTGTGATCCCAATGAATTATCTCTTGAAAACCAATGTCATGATGAGAATTCCACCTAACATGTGGAATCGAGGAAACAATACCCCCGTGAATGTCTCTTGCCAATGACTCTGCTAGTGATACTCATATAACGGAGCATGCGAGAATTGAATGCAGGTGGTATTCTTCTTAAAAAAGCCATGCAAATGGAAAGAGTAGGATACACAACATGTGGTACTGTCGTACTAGGCACGTATGTGGAAGAGAATGCAAAGAATGGCTTCATAGGTGTATGAGCATCAAGAGTAGGAATGACTCAAAGACCGATAGATCAATGTCAAAGTGGGTTCGGGAGAAATAGTTGTAAGTGGACTAGGAGCATGGATATGGTGTCCACAATATGATGGTGATGTTGTAGACTAACAAGTTTGTTCTACAGGAGTGTATTATTGTATCCTTATCGTGAATGAGTGATTGTAGAAGAGAATTTCACTTTTTGAGTGATCTATTTTCTTCCACAAATTTTACAATATCCTCTTGAAGTCCACATACTTCAGAGAAAAGCATATCATTCTCAGAATCCATGATAGGTACAAACTGCAACTCCCAAAAATTTAGGATGTCAAGCTCAAAATTGCATCCACAATTGATTACAACACTCCTCCATATTTGGAACTTTATAATTATAGTGCAAGTCTCAAAATAAATATTTCCAATGGAAAGAGCATGAAAAAACAAGAACTTTTGCAAAAATGGCACTCAAAACCGAGTTACCGATCAAAAGTTATAAGCTTTTTAATATTTTGCTCTGTTATTTATTTTAGGTGCCACTAAAACAAAATAAAATGTTGTTGCCTTCACCACACAAATAAAATTAAAGGGGCTGAAGTTAAACACCTACTAGTAGGAATCACAAGCTTTAAGCCCTTATATGACTATACCATATGACCAAGGGCTAAGGATTTTAATGGGTTGTGCAGAAAGTCACATCCAACTACCTCTTCTGGTAAAAAACATTATTTCTAAACTGTGTATACAGTGACCTTTGCTTTCAAAATAGCAACCTGCGGATTTTCCCGAAATAGTAAAAACCTCATCCGTGGACCCCTGCCAAAAAAGGAAAGATCCGAAAACCTTCCTGTGGCAAATCGGACAGAGATACTGCTAACAAAAAAACCCAAGATAGATCTCTTTGCGAGAAATCCAACAAAACCTGAATAAATAAAATCATGTTTTTTTCCCTTGGCTTGAATCCCGAGGCACACCTGTGTGCTTCTCTGCAAAAATAAAAAAACACAAAAATGACTGCCTCAGGATGGTCGAGTTTACAATCGATCTTAGGGTTTTCACATCTTTCGAGATCTAATGGAAGCCTTTGTTTTGCATAAAAATGCATGTAACAACAAAATACGACCAAATCCCAAATATATGAATACACAAATAATTTATTTGCAAAATAAAACTTACAAACAGATGTCAATAGCAATCTCCTGCTCTGATACCATGAAAGGAACAATAACCAAATCGTACCAAGCCAAGAACACAGATGCTAATCAAACACCACGATCAATAAGATGAAAGCAATTTGCCAGAATAACTTTACATAAAACCTTTGCAAACAAATGAGCAACAATATCATATATTATTATGGAACTCAATGCAATACATTGAGAATGGGTTTTTCTTAAATAGGCAAGGAATAACAATCTAAGAACCAGTCAAGGTCGTAGATCAAGCCATAAATCAATGAAATAACTAGTCATCAAAGAACTAGTCAAGACCATAGATTTAGGAGAGAACTAGACATCAAGGATCTAGTCAATACCATAGATCAAGGAAAGAACTAGTCAATACCATAGATCAAGGAAAGAACTATACCTAACAACTAGATAATATCTCCTAATATCTAAATAAGATAAAAGAAATATTCACACACATAAGTGGGTGAGGATAAATACAATAAAGGTAAATAAAGTACCTAGGTGAACATGAGCAAAGGTAAATACCTACTTTAACTTCTTCCAAGCTTCCCTCTCTTCACAAGTTGAGTTATTGTGAATTTGTAGGCTCTCAAGCCTTTCTTCTAAAATTGTAATGGCAACCTATGCCTTTCCCTGTTGTAATGATGCACTTTGTGTAAGTGCTTGAAGTAATGGAAATCATGTTTTGTGATCAATTATATGTCCTTACATTATTTTTTGCTTTCTATTTTTCTCTCTCACATGTTTGCAGGTGAACTATACAACCAATGTTTTTCTTTTACAAGTTTTGGAGGTCATTGTGCTTATCAAGGAGTGAAGTATTGTATGTAAATTGGGTTTGTAATGCATGTTCATTCTTCCTCATGATCATCTCTCTTCATTGGCAAGCTAAAATTTTGTCTAGAAAAACCCTTTTCTTGGTGCATCACCACTTCTAAGTTTAGGTTTTATTTCTTGCAAATCTCTCTCCCTAATCCCTTTGAAATGTTAGTATAGGTCTAAGTAGCTATTTTTATTGCATTAGGAGTAGTGTAGTGCTTATTTTAGGAAGAGGAAGCTGACCTTCTCTAGAGGTTCACCTCGAGCCCAAGTCCCACAACTTAAGAGGTGATCCCATGTTACCCAATCACACCGAATGTCGTGTTCACCTTCAGGCCATTTCGGGGGTGCAGTGATTTGGCGATAATAGTTTTTGGTACACCTGGTGGGATAGTTGGTGAATGTTCTAAATTTCACATGTATCCCATTATAATACCTTAGCCATTGTGCTACCAACACTATAAAGTTTTAGCACTCTCGGTGGGACCACAAGAGTCATATCTTTCACAGATTTGTGTATTTGTGTTCACTTTATTTTCATTAAGTTGTTATGCTCTTAGTGAAATTTCAGCCTTAGGAGGTATACCCAAGCACAACTGGTGACTCCATTGGTCTAAGTAACCCACTCTTTGAGTTGCAGACTGTCATTTTTCACCCATTTCCATCTATTTTCTTCCACATATTTCCATTTTTCTTCCATTCATGAAGTTGTGCAATCATGGTTTCATTTCCATAGTTGAGTTCCCACTTGCACCAACAACAAGTACTTTCCATCTTCAGGCTATTTTAACCCACCTCCAGCTCCATTTTATGATGAAAATCAATAGCATGCATATCTCTATGAGCAGAGCCATGGTCAGTTTGATTGTTCACTTAACTATGTAGATTTTCAAGAGTAGGAACATGCAGATGATGGAGGCTATCCTATAGATGAAGATGTAAAGTTACAACTTAAGATGCAGAAACTAGAGGCAGGCATGGTACAATCTAGAGCCATAACTCAAATGAAGGCATTCAATATTGGCTTCAAGGTAGCTTGTCCATGGGTTGGCCCTATGCCAAGTTTTTATAGCTTGTAGGAAAATATTGCTTTTATGACTGAAATGTTGCCTCAGCTTGAAGGTTGGATCGAAGAAATAGAGGCCTATGAGTTTGATGTAATGCAATATTGTCGATGGGTTGATTCTACACCACCACCTCAGAGTCCTCTTCCTATTTCCCAACCAATATCATTTCAATATAGAACCCAAATCCTAGACTTTTCACCTGTTGCCCATGTTGAGAATCCCATTTCTTCATCCCATATCTTACCATTCCACCATGAATCTTATTTTCCTTGTTCTTCTAGGATTCCTTCCTTTCTACAAAGGCCACCAATACAAGAAGTTGTGTCTCTTCCACCACTTCAAACAATGAATGAAACAATTTAGCCCCAACCCACCTCTCCTCTTATAGTTCCGAATCCATTTTGGGAAGACCAAGAGTATGATTATAATGAAGAAAATGAGGAGAAGGTTAAGGAACATAGTAAAGATGAGATTACAAAGAATCTAAAGAAGTTGGCTGCAAGTTTGAATTTCAAGCAATTCCCCCTCCTAACTCAGCCCCTATCCAAGGTTAAGATTCAAGAGCAAACGGTGGAGACTGAATTTACACAAGAACAAGTATGAGAGGATGATGAACATCAGTCTATGTGTTCAGAGTGTAGCATACATGTTTGCACTATGTTTGTGGAGACTTTTGATTCCCAACAAGTTGCAAAATTTTCCAAGGAAGAGCAAGAGTTAGCCCTAAATCTGCCAGAAGAAGAGAATATGCAAGTTGAATAAGAAAGACTCTCAAGAGTACAAGGTGATTCTAGTGAGTGTAGTGATCATGATTGTTTTGTATATCAAGAAATTGTAACACTTATGGACCATTACAGTAGTTTGTCAAGAGATTCATTGGATGATGAAATCCACCATAAAGTGGTTCACGTCATAAAGGAGAGCAATGTAGATTCAACAGTTTCGAGTTCAGAACAAAAAACCCGAGAGGTTTCAAGTCCTTCTCATCCTTCTTTCTGTCAAATTTTTGATTTCTTAGATGAACTTGATCTTTCTAATTTCATGTTTGAGAATGAAAAATGGTAGTGTGAACAAGTTACCATTTCAAAGGACTCTATGATAGAGGAAGAATCCTTGACACAACCGGAAAATGAAGTAGTAGATTATCTGTCTAATTTGGAGGAGTATTTAGATGGACAGGAGCTTATGGAACTTCATAATTTTTTTGTTCCATTACCTATTTCCCAACACACAAGGCTTGTTACTTCAAAGGAAGATGTGGGAGAAGTTAGGATATATTCAAAAGAATTTAACAAATATTATATCAAGGAGAGTCTCTTGCTCTCAATTGTGTAACCTGTTTTGGCTAATGAACTAGTTTTGGAGGAGAATGTTTTTGAAGATCGTGTTGCCCCTAATAATCCTCAAAAGAAACAAGTAAATGAATATGAATTTTCAGGTTTCATGTGGGATGAGAAGGTTAAAAATGTAGAATAACTTTGTCTTCAAATGGAAGTGGAACTCCTATATGAGCAGTATGCTTCAAACACTTGTAGTGATTTTCAAGTGATTTCATTTGAGGTTGCAAGCAATTCAAGAGAGTTTCATGTTGTGAAAAAACTCCTCGTTGTCAAGGAAAGAAAAAGGAAATGAAGAAGAAATTACTTTAGTACCATTCTTTCATGTGGAAGAAGAGTTGTTTGTAAATGGGAAACATGAGAGAAATCAACTCATGGGAAACCATGTTTTTCGGGAATGCATTCGAGTAGATTTTCCTGTTAAAATTGAGACTCAGAGTAATGGGCATTTTCAAAGGGTTAGAATATGTCCCATAAGGTATTTGGATTCTTTGGAGCTAAAAGAGAACTCACAACTAGGCACATCCACTTTGGAATGTGAGGATGAGTTTCACAATTTCAAGGATCAATTATAATTCCTCTACAAGACAAATGCAGAGCAACTAAAAGAGGCATAATGTCTCTTTCTAGTTCGCTCCTTGGTGAAAAAAGTGGAGAATTGGGCTTGTTTAGGTTTTTCACTATCAATCTCAGCTATGTATATCGTTACATCATTTGCATGGCTACCCATTATGAGGAAAGGGAGCTATTTTGCACAACCAGTTGCAGGGTTTGTTTAGCTCACATGTGCCCCTATTAGCATAGAGTAAGAATGGGTTTTTTTAGTATAATAAGTTCATAAAACACTCGCATGTTGCATTTGAAGCATGTATGAATTTCATTTGTTGTGTGTGTGTGTGTTGTGTTTCATGGCTGGTCTTGCACAATGTGTTGAAGGTGAAAGTTTCAAAAGAAAGGAAAAATTCAAGTTTTAATAGAGTTTCATGATGTCCCAAACTCGGTAGATGTTTTGATCAAGATTCTCAGTGTACCATGCATTCCATGAAGTCATGGGTTCTAATGTGATTCATACATGGCAACATTAGATTCTAGGATAGGTTCAAAAGGTAATTTTTGAGCTTAGGATCAGTTTTGGGATTAACAATGACTCCATGCCCAATGGATGTTACAGATACTGGAATCATGCTTAGCGGCAAGCATCCCGAGATGTCACCAAATTTTTTTCCATTTTTGCCCACTTATGCAAAAATAGAAAATAGTGTTAAATTACACCTTGGGTCCAAATGGTTCTTCATGGAGTAATTCGTGAAGTTGGTTCATCGGATGATCTTTGCGGTGTTTGAATCTATCTTGATCTATGAGTTACTGAAGAAATCAAGTTTAGAGAATGAGTATTTATTCACAACATCATATGGTTCAAGGTTGCTTGGGTGAAAAAACAACCTCCGAGGCCAACATTTATCCAACATGGGATAAAAATGGTTAAATTAGTAGACAACTTTTCTAGGTATCCTACCATTCCTCTATGATGCTCTGAAATTGAGAAAACCCAAAAAATTCAAAGGGTTAGTGCAAAGTTAAAAATTTGGAAAAATGGATGTTTGGGGCTCAAGAGCTAAAGTAGCTCAGCGAGTAACTCGATGAGCTCACATAAGGTAGTGTCATTGAGTTAACCGAGTGCATGGGAGGCGAGTTGTATCAAGCATCTCAAGCCGCTGCTTATTCTTTTTACATAGTGTTAATGAGGGACTTGGGCTATGTTGGTTTGGAGATAATTTGGGCAAGCCACTTGAAGTGATGGCGATTTGGTATTCGGTGGTGTGAGAATCCACTTACCAAGTCAACAGGATAAAGCTTGCATGGGCTCTTCGGGAAGATGGTTAAACATGGTAAATAAGCTCGAGATCGGGCATAAGAATTTAAAATGAAGGGACAAATTCGGAGCCTAGCGGGGATAATGTGTAAGTTTGGGATGATCGGGGATAAGTTCACCAACGGAAAGTCAACTCTAGTCAATAGGTCAATAATGGACCAATAGCACTATGACACGTGGAAAAAGGAGAAAAAGGGAAAAATAAAGGTCGTTCAAGTTTTTTGCAACCTTCGGTCTTCGACATCCATAAAAATGGGCCGAAACAAGAGACTCAAATTTTATAACGAAAGGGAGCCCAACTGCCATGAGGATGATTTTTATCAACGCCGACGTGGTGGGTCCTCAAGCCACCACGTGGCTTGCCACCATGAGTTTGAAGTCACCCAATTTTCCTATTGAGGATCAACAAGTGGTCTTTATTTCCATATTTCATTAGTGGAATATCATATTATGGTATGGTCAAATTTTATATTACTTGTGTAATTATTCACCATGTAAATCCATGTCACTATATAGTTACACTGCCACATTAACTGAGTTGGTGAGTTTGTTATATGCCACAACGTTCGGGTTCTATCTAGATTATCTCGGCCAAGCCTACATTCAACAATGGTCTGGATAAAATTTACATTAGCACCTAACTCAACATATACCTCGACTTTACACCATGGTGGGTGGATATGTCTTATTGTATTTATCCTCGACAAAGATATACATAGCACATCAAACATATCTAATATGGACTGATTCAAGCCTATATTTGAACCACAATCCCGTTAAATCCACCACCATGTGGGATATTATCCACATTGTGCAAACAACTCGCGGAAAAGGAGTAGGAGGTGGGATTTGAACCCCTAACCTCATAGTTCTAAGACAAATCCGCTAGCTTGACTCGCAAAGAATTTATAGAAGGACAATGTCAGTGCATGTCGAGGAATAAGGAGCGGTTTTGAAAAGTGCAATTTTGGGGCACTTCTACTCACTTCCGTGATCTCGAGTTATATATGAAATTTGCTCGTAATTTTGAGAAAATCGTGATGATGTTATCATTTATCCAATTTGGAGAATTTTTGATAGATTTATTTTTTGTTAAAGTCACATGAGGGTGTAGAACCAAAGGGAGACACTGCTGTAAGTGGATCAGGAAGGTGAAGGATAGAGGCTAAGCCCCATTAACATCCTTCAAAGGTTTGAAACATAGTTTTTAAGGTTTTTGATTCATTATTGTTTAATGTAAAGGTTATTATATTTACATTTTTTTAACATTATTAATGGATCGTTCACCATGAACCCGAGGACATAGGAATTTCAAACCCCGTAAACAATCTAGTGTTGTGTTATATATTTTTATTTTCAGTTTCTGATTATTTACAATAATTGAATTTCATAAAAATAATGTGGATGCAATGGTAATTATTATTTGACAACTTTGTAAAATCGATTAAAATCAAGAAACAGATGAATTTGGGATTTGATCAAACAGTGAATGTTGAATAAAAAGGAATTTAAATTTTAGTTTGAAAATAGTCCTAAATCAAAATTTGATCAATTTTTGGAGTATAAAAGACTTCAAGTTGATTAAAAATTAACAATCCTTGAAAATGATTAAAAGTGTTAAATTCAAGCATCCATTTTTGGATCATGGGAAGCCGAGATTTTTGTGGCTCATTGCGGGGTTGAATGATTGGTAGCTTGACATAGGTTTCAATCTCATCCATAAGATGATTGCATGACAAATGCAAACCGTGTCAACACTTTGCAATATAGGTGATGGATTGATTCAATGTCATAGGTCATGGAGCTTTGATGAGCTCAGATTGAGCTTAGCAACAGCTTGTTGGTAAAGACTTAGATCCAGCTTAGCTCAACATCAAGATGAGTTGCAAGCTCGGGGCAAAAGCGGGAAGAAGAAAATTTGGCGGAGCATGAATGCTTTGGTTGATACACTTCAGAACATTTAACCAAGAAAATTAGTGAACATAGTGGGCTCATAGGAAGAATAGCTCAAGTCAATCTTAGGAGTGATAAACATTGACGGGACAAGTTCATGAGGTATGCTAGAAAATTTGGCATATGGAGTTAGACAAGAATAAATCGACCACAAATGAATATGGATGGAGGTTCAAGGATTCGTTAGGCTTGGTGTGAAATATTGCTCAATGTCTTGGTGAGCTTTAAAGGCTATGAATATTGCTCGGTTTGTTTACATAGATCCATTTTGCGAGATGAGAGGATGAAAGTGAATGTATTGTCATGAACCACAAGAATGTAAAGTTCGGGAGGTAGAGCAATATTCATAGGCTCTAAAGATCACAAGACGTTCGCCAAAGAGGGGAAGGCCAAATTTTTAGACACCTCGGTGAGAAAGTTTCAAACATTGCAGAGTTGCCAAGTTAGAAGCTCCTCGATGAGCTTGTGGAAGAAAATGGCTTGGGCTTGTATAAAGCGATGTGTGAATTCTCACCTAGCGAGAATTGGATATCAATACGGGGACTCAAATAATTTGCGGAGAGGAAATAACGTGGTGGCTAGGTATTGGGCATGGAAAAATCATTATGTCGTGAAGGATAATGCACGGGTTCTCGAGTTAGATAGGACAAAGCCAAGGATGGGTCATTGCGTGACTTGGTGTGTTGGGAACTCCTAGAGCTAGAAGATGGATCGCTCACAAGGGAATTGGTGTCAAGGAAGGATGAGTCAAATATATCAATCCATAAATTGGAGGGGATATTAAGCTCACGGAGACAAGTTCATAGGTTGTCGAATAGATAATGTTTGATGAGCTTGTAATATTGACTCGGCTATAACACCGACAAGACCGTGTGAGATCAAGCTATGTGATGTATCGGGATCGCCTTTTTGGAGGTTTTCAAGGTGAACTTGGTAAAATACAAAAATTTCTGAAGTCCGAAAGTCTGAATTTTAGACTTTCATATATTCGGGGTTTGGGGTTTTTAACATGAGGTGGCGACGAGCTAAATATCTGAAACACCAAGAGTCCAAAATATGAAGTGGTGGTGAGTCACCAAGTTAGAAGTCGTTGCGTGGGATCAATGCAAACAAATGACTTTCTAGTCAATGTGTCGAGGTTGATGGGATGTCGGTGGTGCATGTGGCAAGTTAAAGGGGTCAGTCCATAGGTCGGCGTAAGAAGTGGGGGTTAGTTCAAAGCAACTCATCATTCACATAGTGTTACATGGAAACATGCAAGTTAGTTGCCACATGAAACACGTAGGTAAGCGAATTGGCGAGATCGTGTCAAAACAATGGTTATGGTCATTAAGTCAATAAATAATAATGTAAAATAAACAAAATGGTCAACACATAACTCGAACCATCGAGTGTTTTCTTTTGAGCTTGTGGGGTAAGAATGAAGGAGCTCGCCAAATCAGCTTGGTGAGTTGGCTTGGCAAGCCATTTATTAAAGCACTACAATGGACCCCCAAATGTAAGTCCAACCCAAGGAACAACATCATAAAATATTGAAATATTATTTTTATTAAATGATGAGATAATTCAAATTTTCAATTTAGGTAGCATCATGAGGAATTATCAAAGAGCCATGGAACTAAAATACCCAAAAAGTGACTTTTGCTAAGAAGACCACAATTTCCTTCCTAGTTGCCCGTTTTTAAACAAAATTAGAGGCATTGGAATCGAGGAAATGAGAGATGTGCCATGAAATAATAAAAAGTGGATTTTCGAGGTTTCAATGTTCCAAATTGTGATATTTCTTCATTTTGTGAATAGTGCCTCAAAAGGTGGAGTTGTGATTAGTGAGGCAAGAATGACCGACAACAACGATTAATCATCTACTACATTCGAGCCAAAATTCTAGGCTTTATTCCTTCTTTCTCTCAACAACTCATAATTTTCTGTAAATGTAAAAGGGGTGCTTATTCCTAAAAAAGGTTAGACATCTTCCAAGATTCCCCTCTCTTCACAAGCTGAGTTATTGTGAATTTGTAGGCTCTCAAGCCTTTCTTCTAAAATTGTAATGATAGCCTATGCCTTTCCCTATTGTAATGATGCACTTTGTGCAAGTGCTTAAAGTAATGAAAATCATGTTTTGTGATCAATTATGTCCTTAAATTATTTTTGCTACTTCTATTTGCCTTTCTCATGTTTGTAGGTGAAATGTGCATCAAGTTTATCTTTTGAACTTTTGGAGGTCACCGTGCTTATCAAGGAGTGAAGTAATGTATGTAAATTGAGTTTGTAATGCATGTTCATTCTTCCTCATGATCATCTCTCTTCATTGGAAAGCTGAAATTTTGTCTAGAAAACCCTTTTTCTTGGTGCATCACCACTTCTAAGTTTAGGTTTTATTTCTTGCAAATCTCTCTCCATAATCTCTTTGAAATCTTAGTATAGGTCTAAGTAGCTATTTTTATGGTATTAGGAGTAGTATAGTTCTTATTTTAGGTGCTCAAGAAAAAATTGTACATAGCAAGAATAGAGGAATGCAAGAGTGGGAAAATAGAAGAATTTCAGCTATCTCTTTGTTCCTTCACAAGAATTTCTCTCTCATGAGATTACAAATTGACAACCAACTAAGAAGAAGCCCAAATGAGGGCTCATTACAATTTATAGAAGAGAGATGCCTCTTCATCTTCCTAATGACACTTCATATGCCTTTTTCTAACTTTAGACTCTTGATATTCCTAAGAAAATATTAAGTCCCTTTTATATAATCAAGGTGACTTAATTTACATTATGTTTCTAAAGTTGTTTTTTTGAATAACTTAAAGGCATATCAAAAAGTGAAAACCCCAATGAAGAATTAGAACATTTGAAGAGAGAGAAAGTTGGGGGAGGAAGAGAGAGAGAGAGAAGAAGAAGGGGGAAGAATGATGTTGATGATGAAAGATCCATCCTCCGATGAAGTCCATAGTTCCTTCCAGATGGCTCGATGGAATGTCCCAATGTGAAGATCTCTGAATCCTTGAACTATTTACACCCTTGAAAAGCTCTTTTGGATGGTTCAAGGACACCTTGAGTTAAGTGTTCAAAAACACTTGTTAAATGAATTCAATGATGACCACGAACACAGACTCATCAAAATATCCTTTAAAGAGATATGAGCTCAAAACCAATCCTTTCAAGTTGAATGAACTTTTCACACCGATGATCACAACTTCTTCACCCTCACATGACTACTATACTTGTGCCTTGAGCCATGAAGTGAGTGTCGAAAGACATTGTCGAGTTCCATGAGATGGATCTCAAATGCCCTATGAGAAATGCCTATGATGATCCTAATGATGATGTTATGACCTGAATGATCATCCCTCTATGTCCATTGTGCCAAAACTTCCCTTTGAGTGTGACTTACTATTAATAGCAAGTGCCAAAATGGGGACTTACTATTTTTAGTAAGTGTCAGAATCCACCTCTTTGAACTCCAGATGATGATGCTAACTTGAATGTCCAACTCTCCATACACTCCCTTTGTGAAATCTTCACTCTTGGAACACTTACTATTTTATAAGCATGTGTTTATGGGACCACTTTATTATTTTTTAGTATGTGGTCATTTTTTTACTATTTTCAGTTCGAATGACTTATCTACCTCAGATTCTTGGATGCACATTGTCTTCACCACCTTCTTCGCACTTTTTGATGATGAATTTCTAAAATAGTAAAGCTATGTAGGAAAAAGATTTATATTTTGGAAAGTGTTTTTCTGGTGATTAGGTTTGTGATGGACACATATTTTTATTGGACTCAATATCATCATCCTCTATAATTTTCCCAAAATTTTACTCTATTTTCCCCATGAGAATTTAGAAAACTAAAATTTAAAATTTCCATCTAACATTGGCTTCGGGAAAGAGCTGATCATGGCAGCCATTAATGGAGCTTGAAATTTTAGGTCTACTTTTTTTGCCTCTCGATCGTGATGAAATTAAATCCATTGTGATGGGTTTTTTTTTTGGATTCCATGTGCAATTTTTTTTTTAGCTCAATTCCATCATTCATTGATGGGAAATATGATGAATGAGAGATGGGCCACCAAAATGAGTTTTTGTTGTAAAAATGATCTAGATCATCATTGAATGAGGATTTTTTGCATCATGATGGCCTTCAAAAATGATAATTCTACAAAAAAATTCATCTCAATCTGTTGAATGGTTTGAAAGATATGAATGAATCTTCGTCTGGTGACTTCGGGGGTTTCTTCGAAAAAACTTTGTTTCTTCACCATTTTTCATTATTTCTCATTCTTCATGTTTTTTGATCTGTTATTCCTTTGAAATCTATGTATTTTAAATGTGAGAAGGACTTTTTGGAGTTGGTTGAGTGCAACAATGGTGGTTTTGATGTCTGAGAAAATATTTTCCGAGTTTTGGTAGGTGGGTAGAGATGTGGGGGATGAAACATGCATGAAAAATGACTAAGTGTTGAATTTATTTCATCCAAAAGCAAGCATAGGAGCTAGGTGGGTTTTTTTGTTTCCCTTATGTCCCATTTTTAAAAGGGATGAAAGGGACATGAAATTCCCATCATCTTGATCACACACTTGGCAAGATTTGATTGGGTGTGCATTTGAGTCGAGGGAGCTTGAGGAGAAGCACCTGGGGGCTGAGTTTTAGGTGTATGGAGAACCAAAGGGATAAGTGGGGCTAGGAATTTTTTTGTCCCTTATGTACTTTTCTAAAGGGATGAAAGGGACATCAATTTCCACTTCACTCAGGTTGCGACACTTGGTGATCATCCGTGCAGTGAGAGGAAAGGCTCCACTAGCTCTCGGGGCTTAACTGGCAATGCAGAGGGTCACGTTGGTGTCTTGGGGGCAAAAAAGGGTTGGGAAATTTTTTTGTCCCTTATGTCCCTTTTATAAAGGGATGAAAGGGACATGAAATCCCTCCAAGCTCCTGGTGCTAACACGTGTCCACTTGAAAATTGGCTAAGTATCGAACTCTTACCTTGAGAGCGAACTTGTGAAGGTCATATCTAGAGTTCCCGATGAGTTTTTGAGGTGAAATTTTATATGAAATTATGACTTAAAAAAATGAATTTAATGGTGATGGTATTAAGTTTTTTATTCATTCTTTTACTTCATCACCTCAAAATGGCCCCTTATTTTTAGGACCATATTGTGAGCATGAGAAAAAATGAGATTGTAAACATATTGCGCCTATGTGTTTATGATGTCTCATTTTTTATATTTAGGGAATGGAAAATACCTTCCATAGGTACTTTTTATCTCCTAATCTTCATGAAATCTCCCAAATATTTTCTTGAAGCTCAAGTGCCTTTTAACATTGTGTTTGTTCCTTTAGGCCCGAAAACCATTTTCGTTGACTTGCTCCAAAACCTCCAAATTTCCAAAATCTCCCAAAATATTTTCCTCATGATGTTCTTAGAACTTGAATTAATCTCCATGTTGAATTTTTCTCCTCTGTTCCACTCTCAGGGGGTGCATTAGTCTCGGAAGGCCAGTGGTAGCCCTTCCCAAAACTTGCTCAAAATTGACATTCTCCAAAAGCTCCTAAAATCACCTAGGGGGATTGAATTTTCTTTCCTAAATCACCTAGGGGGATTAGATGGAAATCCAATTGAGGACCATTACATTACATAATGAGTAAGGCTTGGTGTTAAGAATGGGTAGACCTGGGGTGTCTTGGAAAGGTAAAACTTGAAAGTTTTGACACAAGGGTATCGTTGTCATGCTTGAAAATTGAAAAATTTCCTGTTGCACATTTGCATGAAAAAAATGGCTCTAGCTTGGGGACATGTTATGGAATAAGTGCAGTGAAGACATGACATGAGGAATCCCAAAATCTCAACATATAACACATTGACTAGTGCCTTATCCATTGGGCCTTTGGAGTCATTTACAACTTACGAGAGAGAGATAACAAGGAAGAACACACACACACACAAACAAAAAAAAATGATGAAAGGAAACACACAACACACACAAAAGGGAAAGACACACAAAAAAAAGGAAAACACACCTAAAAATCACCTATGGTATAAGGTGGGGAAAACCCACTTTCATTGAAGCACTTTTCTTTTTAGGGGTTACCCCAAAGAGGTAACATAAATGTCGATGTCTTGCAAAGCCATTGACTAGTTCAAGGAAGTAGCCTCCTTTCCTCAAATGCCTATGAAATCCAGGTGCTTTCATGATTGTCCATGTACTTTGTAGGAGTGAGCCTACATGAGATTTTTGGTTCTCAGGCCTTCACCTAGAAATTCCTTCCTTTATGTTCTTTGAGATCATTTCCAGAGTGTTGACTGCCTTCCATGTTTATCCATAACACTGATATTTCTTTGAACATTTCATCATCATTCCAAGGCTGATCCTTGTTCAAGTTGTTTGAATCTTCTGATCTCTTTTCATTCACATATTCATTCTTATGCATTTGCAAAAGTTCCAAAGTGATGTGATCAATTTGATTTTGAACAAATTCCCAATGTTCTTGCTGTGAACAACTCTCCTCAATGTGAGTTGGCTCAATATTTTCCCTACCACCTTCCACCATGACAAAGGTGTTTTTCTCAAAATTGAAGATGTCCAAAGAGTTCCAAGGAATTTTCTTCTTTTACATTCACAAACTTCCTCTTGCATTGTGGAAGAAGAAGACATGCTTTTTCACTTTCATGCTCACCATTGAGGAAGTCATCCAACCTATCTAACTATTCCATCTCCACATCAAACATAGGTGTATCAAAACAAGGAGCCCTCATTGATTCACATCTTGTCTTGTATCTCCATGGCTCAAGTCAAGAGTTCAAGGCTAAGCTGAGGATCTTCAATTTCTTCTACAACTTTCAAAATATCTTGCATGGATGGCTCTTCCAAATTCATCATAGATTCATCTTTTTTTCAAAAGAGTTTATATATTGTGACTTAGAGGAGTGGTAAAAATATGATCCATACCTTCCCATGATTCATTTGAAGAAACTCCATTTTCTTCTTCTTTTTGTGTTCCCCAAGGGCTCTCTTTCATATAGGTACAAAAAATTTTGACTTATGAACCCTTTTGATAAGGAGAAGAGGTCCATGCTTTGTGGAAATGGCACACCTTCAAGCTCAAAATCCATATCATCCTCATGATAATCATCTTGTCTCCTTGGTTTTGAGAATGAAATTGGCCTCCTCCATATGTTCATCCATGATTGAATTGGGAAGAGAATTTGATTCCTCAACTATCTCTACTTCTTCACATATCTCCATCCCATCATTGATTGAAAAATCAAAGTCTAAAAGAGATTACTCATGAACACCCCAAACTCATCATTTTTATTTCTTCATCATCAATGGAGTCTTCAAAAAGCATCAAATCATCCATTATGCAACATGAATCTTCATCTATTGAATATGTTACTCCTCCGATGAGTTGTCTTTCATGCCTAGAAAAAATATTGCATCTCATCCTCCATAAGAAAATTTCCTCTTCTTCTTTCATGGTGAGGAAAGGAAAATTTTCATCTCTCTCGATGTGAGGAAATAGTTTCCTATCCTGCTACCTTGAAACAAAATGTTCACCCTTGGATCATCTGATTTTTGTACTTGTGTATTTCATCTTACACACCGGAAACAACTTCTTCATCTCCCCTTTCATAGGTATGGTTGCAGAGGACCAGTCCATTTTGATTTCACCACCTAAATCCCTACAAAAACTTCTACTTAGGAGCATGCCAAATGAGGTTGGAATGTCAGCTACCAAAATTGTGAGCAATACTTTCTTTCTGGGAAGTCAACCAAAGCAACTTGAGCATCCTTTATCCTACCCACCAATGACACTTCTTTGGATTCCATGGAATAAAGATCCATTCACATGGGTCAAGGTAAGTCCTAAGGCATTTGTAACTTTCATGGGCATCACATTTTCAGAGGCTCCAGAATCTATGATGCAATTATTGAGTTGAAGCCTTTGATGAAAAGTGATACAGTAAAAAGGTTCAACTTTATTAGTTTTGGAGGCACTAAGGGCTAACATGTTTTGTGAAGGTGGTGTGGATGGTGTGGGAGTAGGCCTTTAGAATTTGAGCTTGACACTTTAGCACTACCACCATGGACTACATTGACCAACCTATCAAATTGAGCAGGGTGTGTTTGCAAATACTCCAATTCTATGATCGAACCTTGGCTTTACTCACGTATTCTACATAATCAAATGGGATCATGACGGATGAATTTGAGGTTTGGGGTGATGGAATATTTACATGGTGAAGGTGTGGTTACCTTGGGAGTTTGATTTTCTTTAATAGGTGTGGTAACTAGTTTAGAAGGGGATGGGGAAGTAGACTTTGGTGCTTACTTTAGATGATTTTGTAGGAGTAGCATTTGAAGAAGAATTATTCTTAGACACTTTAGAACTAGGGGAAGGACTAGAAGACTTACTTGGCATGGTAAATGATTCTTGCTTAGTGGGTCTAGGTTTTTTTTGGTGAGTCCATTGATGGTGGTAGTGGCGACCCTCTGTTGATGATCTTATTTTGTGGAATTTCAATGGGAGGATATTATTTCTTCTTCTTCATTGCACAGACTGTTGAAGATGAAGTTGTTTTCTTTGATTGAGCCCATGTGAACACCACACATGAGAAATCTTGGAGCTTCTTCATCATCATCATCATCTTCTCCTTCAACATACTCAATAAGGCCATTTTGAGTCTCCATTAACTTCTTCGACCTCAAGGTAGTCTCCATCATCACCTTCTTCTTCTTCTTCTGGTTCATCAACATCACACGTAGCATTGACCTAGAGGTGCTTTGAGAGAAAGCCTATGGGAGGTGGGGTGATTCTCGGTTGGTTTGAGGATTTGGCTCCCTTGGAGCATTCCACATGGAGATTTGAGATAATTGTTTCTTCATGGAAACCAAGTCATTTTCCATTTTCTAAACATTGGGTCCATGGTGACTGAGTTTGAACTTTGACCTTTTTTTTTTCCATTAGGACCTTTCACTTTTCTAGACAAGATCAAATCATCTTCAGTCTCAATCATGAAGTCTTGTGCTTCCTTCAAATCCTTAGGTTGGGATCTTTTGAGGAAGAAACCAACTTCCGGTGGTAGAGCACTGATGAAGAACCTTTTCAAGTTATTTTTAGGAGGCACGACATCTTCAGAATCCTTCTTATTATCTAGTTATATTTGGTGAATAAAGTCTCTCATTGATTCAGAAGCTTCTTTCTTCATTTGCACCAATTGGACCAAGAGATCTTGGTAGTCCTTATGTGGTTTTGAACCTATGTTCAAATATATGCTTCTTATATCTTCCCAACAAGTGATAGACCTTGGGGGTAACATATAGAACCATTCAAAACTTTCTCTTGTAGTGATTCCATAAAGATTCAGATAGAAACATCCTCATGTTCTATGCCCAGTACACCACAGTGTGTGATGAATGCTGCTACATGCTCCTCGGGAAGTTGAGAACCATCTCCTCTAAATTTTGGGAAGTTTTTTCTGAGCCTTTTGGTAGCTCATGGAGTGGTTGAGGAAGAGAAAGTGGGCCATGTGTTTCCACCCCATGGTACATTTGGCTTACATTCTTCATGATCCATGATCCATTCTCATTCTTGATTCTAGCTTCTAACCTTTCTAAGGTTGTTGCTTCAACTACTACTCTTGCATCTGCTTCATCTTGAGCTCTTTCAATCTCTTCAATTTGAGCTCTTATTTTTACTTCATCTCTTGCTTCTCTTTCTCTAGCTTCTTCTTTCGGTCTCTACATCGGTGAAATCTTCAATATTCTCATTGATGTATGGAAACTCAATGTCCAATGGATTGATGAACACTTGACTTCCAATGGAATTTTTTCTTGAAGAAGGGGAGACCTTGGATTTCTGAGCAACCTCTTGTCTTCTTTGAAGTTATTTGAAGATGGGATCAGTTTTCCTCCTTGTCTTTATTTCGGTGTACCTTCTATCCACCGGCTTGAAATCTATACTTTCTCTGTGGAGCTGAATTTTCTTTGTCTTTCTAATTCAAAAACATTCTTCTTCAAGGTCCAATACTCTTGTGGAAATGAAGTATTGAGTGAAGCTTTGTTGATTATGCCAAATGGCTTCCCTCAAGTCAGAAGTGATGTCTTCTTGAATATGAAATAGTAAGCTTGGGCCTTTCAACAAGAGGGTTACCTGAAATAGCCATGATTTGTAGACATAAGGCTTGGGTGACTTTTCAAATTCCAAAGTTTTTTTTTTCATTTTTCATTTTCAATTTTTTTTATTTTTCTTTTGTCATTTTTGGGTTTAGATGTTGCTAATCTACCCCATGGTGGGCACCAAAAATTGTTGGTGAGAAAATTTTTCGGGTGGACAAATTTGTGGGTTTCTTTCCAACACTCTAGGAATCTAAGTCCCTCTACTTAAATGGTGCAACTTCCATGTTTACATGCACATGAAAAGTGATTTATGTGGTGGTATTTTGATTGGGGATCCAATAGGGCACTCCACTAACCTTGTGACAAAGCTAGAAATTTCTTGCTAGAGAGTACTTTGCGAGAGAAGGGAAGGGAGTGAGAAAAATAAAGGAGGGGATTAATGCCATGGGTAGAAAATCAGAGTCCCACACCCATTAATCAAAAAGTTCCAACACACATTAAATTTAAGAAGAAACAACCCTGCAAATGGAAACAAGACCAATTAGGACTTATGAGCACAAAGAATCAATAAATCCCTCAGTCAAAAAGGTTATAAACTCCTTCTTGTATTGATGCTCGAGCAGAAATTGTACATAACAAGAATAGAGGAATGCAAGAGTGGGAAAATAGAATAATTTCAGATATCTCTTTGTTCCTTCACAAGAATTACTCTCTCATGAGATTACAAATTGAAAACTAGCTAAGAAGAAGCCCAAATGAGGGGCTCATTACAATTTATAGAAGAGAGATGCCTCTTCATCTTCCTAATGACACTTCATATGCCTTTTTTATAACTTTAGACTCTTGATATTCCTAAGAAAATATTAAGTCCCTTTTATATAATCAAGGTGACTTAATTTACATTATGTTTCTAAAGTTGTTTTTTTGAATAACTTAAAGGCATATCAAAAGTGCAAACCCCAACAAAGGATTAGAACATTTGAAGAGAGAGAAATTTAGGGGAGGAAGAGAGGAGAGAGAGAAGGAAGAAGAAGGGGGGAAGAATGATGTTGATGATGAAATACCTGACCTCTCGATGAAGTCCACAATTCCTTCTAGATGGCTCGATGGAATGTCCTAATGTGACAATCTCTGAATCCCTGAACTATTTTTAGCCCTGAGAAGCTCCTTTGGATGGTTTAAGGACACCTTGAGTTAAGTGTTCAAAAAACTTGTTAAATGACTTCATTGATGACCACAAACATTGACTCATAAAAATCCTTTCTAAAGAGATAGGAGCTCAGAACTGATCCTGTCAAGTTGAATGAACTTGTTTCATTGATGACTACAACTTCCACCTTACACATGTTATACTTGTGCCCCAAACCATGAAGTGAGTGTCAAAATACACTATCAAGTTCCCTGAGATGGATCTCAAATGCCTTGTGAGAAATGCCTATGATGATCCTGAATGATGATGTTGACCTGAATGATCATCCTTCTATGTCCCATTGTGCCAAAATAAAACAGATAAGGGTAAGGTCAAGGAGGAATACCTGTGATAGTCGAAGATCAGTTGTGTGCATGTAGAATGTTAACCAAGTTGATTGTAGAGAGCTTCCCTTTGGCTAGGAGGAATGACTTGAAATAGAATGCAAGACCACAAAATAGGATTAAAACAACAATTGGTGGATTTCCTAGCGAAGCTAGATCCAGAAGCGAGGTGCTTCCTAGAAGGTTGTCAATCCACTTTTAAAACAATTTAAATGCTGATAAGAACATGAAATAAATAGGCCTACTATAGTTGTATAGTTTAGGTATCCTACACAAGCACAATAATTCAAATCTAGTCTAGTAAATGCATGCAAGACTAAATCTAGGAAGGGTGGTAGGTGGTTGAAGGTCTGTAGGTGTGATAGAGGTTGTAAAGGAGGTCTGGAGAAGATTTGGTTAGGTTCTAGGTTGTTTGGAAAGAGATATGAGCTTGCTGGTTTGGAAATATTACCGATTCTGAGAGACCAATATTGGTTAGGCGATTGATGCGTGATCTGGTAATGAACCAATGTCACCTAGATGACCAAAGTGTTGGTAGGGGAATTTGGTAAGAATATTAAAAATAAGGTTTTGGGAGATCTTTGTGATTGCACAAAGAGTTGGGAAGGTTTGGGTGAGGTTGTGGGATTACTAGAAAGACTCAGAGATCATAAGAATGGTATTTGGGAAAGATATGGAGGTTCTATGGGAAAATGGTCAGATGGAGGTGTTGTAGGAGAGATCCGGGTATGAGAGGTGATAAAATGAAATAGATAACTAGTAAATAGCTAATCTACTGAAACCAATGACAAAGAAGAAATAATACTTACTTGTGGAATGCAAGTAGAAAGTAGGTGGTGGTGATGGTTGCAGGAGAATGTGATCTTGAATGAATGCAACAATGACAGGAGGACACAGTGCTTCCCTATGAGTGCACTTTGGAGCTCGGATAAATCTGGGGATGGATGATGTGATGTTTGAACACTTAAGGGTATATGATATGTTGTAATATCACTAAAAATATTGAGAGTCAGTATGCAATGTTGTAAGAGCTAGAAAACCAGATTCAGAACATGAACAAAGAGTTAGAAACTCTTATTTAAAGTAATCGATGATAGTTAGGTGAGTGACGCTAACCGAGGGATAACTAGCACCGGTTAAGCATAATAGGTCATAGTTGCTACAAATATCCTGATCCTTACTAAATTTGGCTTGATCTTGATTTTGGTTTCAGGTCACAAGTGAATAATGTCGGTAAATGGAGTTGGAAAGTGATTAGATGGATAATAGGTCATTAAAATTAGGTTTAGAATAAATCCTAATTGGTTAGGATAAGTGGGGACTTAGTTTAAGGTAATAAATGGAGTTGGAATAGGTCTAGGGTGAGGTGGCTAGGTGAGGTAGGTAATTAACTTAATTTTGGTAATTAAGTTAATTAAAATGTGTGCAAGTGGGCATGGTGGGGGAATAGTATTGAATTAATTAATCAAAGGGGGTTTAGAGGGTTACGACCCAATTTTGGGTGTCTACATTTGCCCCTTTTTGTCACGTAGCTTGTATTGATAAATGACACTGACAAAAATAGGAGTGGTTGCCCCAGGTATGGGTTGAAATTAGGTTACCCTAGGTATGGGTGGAGGTGATCCCCCTTAAACCTAGAATTAATGAAGTATTGGGATGAATCGGTGATGGGTTTGATAAAATGGTAGTTGATGAAAAATAAGATAGGGTACAGAGCCTAGGAAATGGTGAATTTGAGTGTAGGTAATGGCGAGGAATTTAAATGAACGCACACATGTAGAATACGATAAGGCACTAGGTTGAGGAGATCACAAACTCTACATCGTCAAAGGATGACATTTTATCCAAATAATGTTGATGTTTTTCAGTGTGTCTAGGTATATGATACATCTGAAAAAAATGAGGCTAAGTGCGAAATGGGCATCGGTGGGTTACAAAGCACCAAAAGGTTTGGGCTGGTCAAGATAAACATCACGACGTTAGGCAAGGAAAGGTTGGTAGGTAAAATAACACGAGTAAATTTATCACAAGGTATAATGAGCAAGTGAATTTGAGTGTCAAATGGGTGGGTTTGAGTGGGTGTATAGGCGATGCCGTGGGTAAGGTTGAGGTATAAAAAGCACATGCCTCTAAGTAAAATTAGGGAGATGGACAGGCTAGGAAGGCTACTAGGTGAGGTTGTTAGGTGATGGTAAGAATATGGAGACAAGAAATTGGTATCGTGCAACAAAAAATTGGGAAAATTAGGTTAAATGGAAACTAGATGATTAGGAATGGTTGAGTTAATGTTGTTTGTGAATGATTGATTTATTTCCATTATATTGATATTATGGAAAATAGATGATTATGCATGGTTGATTTTTATTTGTTTCGTTTTAATTTCCAAGTTGGTGACATTATGGAAAGTAAATGATGATGTATATGTGTGATGTATGGTTTTTTTATGAGTCAATTTCTAAGGCATTGTTTTGATGGAAACTAACTTAATTAAGTTTTTGTTTGATCTGAAAAAATGGGTGACGAAAACAGTGGAAAATGAGGAAAGGAAAAGAGTGACCGAGCTAACTTCTAGGGGCCCCATGCCCTCGAGTTCTACCTACATAGCCCCAATGAAAGGGGCCTCAGGATGATGTAGTTTTCCCATAAACTAGGGAAGAATGAGATTGGATTAGGTGAGATGAATAGGTAGGTTGGTTGGGTAAGGCATGTTTTAAAATGGGCAAGGCTAAATGTTGAATAGGTGATAGGTAAGGTGAGTTAGACGTAAGTATAGATGAAGGTGTCATGGTTAAATAAATTTTGATGATATTTTCCTGTTGAATAAACAACAAGGTAGGAAGAGGTGAACTGAAAATAAGATAAATGTCCCAAGTTGGAAAAGACCATAAATGTTATACCCTTAGACTCATTGAATGTAAGTCCCTACATACATTGCATGATGGATAGGTCTATAGGTGAAAGAAGTGGCATGATCACAATATGTAAAATACACGCGTCGTCCCTTGAATTTGAGTTAGAAGATATTAATCAGAGGGTAAGGTGGAAGGGTTTGTTAACGTAACCTTGCTATGGGACAACATGCCCCTTCTGCAAGATACCCAAAACCAAGAATAGGCAAGTCCATGACCAAAAGTTTGTATTTTTCTTGATTTTTTTATTTTCTTTTTGTTTATATAGACTGATCGATGCGGGAAGTCTATAATGGGATAAATAGGTTCTCCTTGAGGTCTTCTTGAAGTTGATCAATGCGGGAAGCTCCAAAATTATTTTATTTGAGAGATATAATTTAGTCTTCTTTTTGGATAGACTAATTACAATAAGTGGTTGGATTTTTATAGCTGTCCTTCGAGGGAGAAATCTACTTATAACAACAAGAAAGAGAGGTAGATGTCATTTTGAGGGATTCATCTATGTCTGCTAAGGGACAAGCATATAGGTGACATAAAGTGATGTAGTAATTTATTCAATAGTAGAATGGTCGAAGATGTAAGGAATTAAGGAGCTCAGGTTTGGGTTTACCTTCGAGTGAAGATAAACGATAAGCACCTGATCCATAGGTATGGGAGACAATGTAGGGTCCAAGCCAATTAGGAGAAAACTTTCCCTATTTTCTTTTCTCTACTTTGGTTATGTTTAGATTTTCCTATAGGACAAGATATCCAATCTTGAAATCTCACTCATGAACACATTTTTCATAGGCACACTTGATGCATTTTTGGTAGATTTGAAGATGGTCGAGAGAATTAAAACAATGTTCTTGTAATAACTCAAGTTTCACCAAATGTTCTTTCGCGAAACTCATCATTAGAAAAAATATCTTTAAGTGAGATACAAAGAGAGGGAATTTTGACTTCAAGAGGAAGGATGACCTTTGTGCCATAGACCAAAGAAAAAGGTGTAGCATTGGTAGAGGTACGAATGCTAGTACGATAAGCCCATAAGGTGAAAGGAATGTGTGTGTGCCAATCCTTTCTAGTATCGTCAAGACCTTCATAAGAATTTTGTTTAGGGTTTTGTTGGAAGATTCAGCTTGGCCATTGGTCTATGGGTAATAGGGTGATGAGAAACTTAGTTGAATGCCAAAGTTATCACACATTTTATAGAGGGTTTTTTTTTGAATTGTTTTCCATTTTCAGTGATGAGGCGATGAGGAACACCAAAATGAAAAATGATGTGATGGTTGATGAATTTACATATTTTCTTAGCTTTGGTAGAAATGAGAGGGATGAATTCCACCCATTTAGTGTAGTATTTAGTTCTTGTGATGATCCATTGATGACATTGAGAAGAATGAGGGTTAATCTCTCTGATGAGATCCAAACTCCATTGAGAGAAGGGAAAAAAGTACCTAGCTACTTGTAAGGTGTTACTAGGAGTCTAGTGAAGGTTAGCATCTTTGCTGAAATTTCACACAACATTTGATGTATTTACAATAGTCATGGTTAAGGGTTGGATAGTAATAGCCAAGACAAAGGATACGCTTGGAAACAATGTGCCCACTTTGAAATTTCCACAACAAATTCCATCATTTTAATGGTGTATGGAATTTCGAGAACTAGTGAGGCACTTGAGTAGGATACCGTCGAGCCACGTTTGTAGAAAAGACCACCCATGATGATGTAATGGGAGACCTTGTGAAGTAAGGCTCACCGACCATTGTGAGTGAGGTTTAAAGGTAGAATTGAAAGGAGAGGTAATAAAAAAATTGCTTATACCAAATGTGTTGGGACCCCAAAATATTGGCTAAGTACAAAAAGGTGCGTAGGCGCGCAAGGCCTAGTTAAAGAAGGGTGCGCAAGGAGAAGGTGGACATGACAGGGTTTAAGAAAACCCATGGCACACATGTAGATAGAGATAAGGTTTCAGGACTTAGCCATATTGGGCATTTTGGGCATGACACGAGAAAAATGACCCGATTGTGTATGCAGAGTGAATAAGATGCCAGCTTGACAACGTGATGCCCACAAAAGGAATATGCCCTGTGATAGAAGGTTCTAGAAGACATCATGGAAAAAAGTGGAGAGCTCAGGCTTGGAGGAGCATGCTCCCATGGAGGACCACATTCAGACACTTGGCATCGGATCTGAGGCCATAGAAGGATGAGTTGGCACTTTGGGATGCCTATATATGCGAGCGCCATAGGAGAAAAAGAAGGATAGTAGATATAGATTGGATAGACAGGAGGAGAATATAGAGAGTGAAGCTATGTAAAAATACTCGTGAGAACTCTTGGGATTGGGTAGAGGCTATATAAAGGAGTAATGTATTAAGGGGTTGGGATATAAATTTTTCTTTATATGGATGAAGGACATGATCCCTGCTTTGTGATGTATGACTTCGGTTTGATCAAGCTGTGGTAGTCTAATGGATCCATTAAATGTAATGAGGTTACAAATATGAATGAGTAGAATGTAATTGATTCGGTTCATATCTATATCTTTTCATGGATTTTATGGAATAGATGTAAATCCTTATGTATTTTCCTTTCTTTTGTAGTTCTATCTATTATCTGTAAGTAATCTTTGTTTGGAATGAATACATTTGTCTAGAGGCCGTTTTGAGCCCTATGATGATTGTATGTCTCATTTCCACCTTTATTTATTAAGTTCATGACATAGATGATGGTTTCCCACTTAACTCACATAAAAGAGAGACTCGGCGCCGCGCGTGCCTCGGGTGAGCGCCCAACACCCGCTGGGTGATAGGTCGATGTGCATGGGATTTCTTTCCTTTGTGATGGGTATAAAAATGACTACATCTTGGTTTCATTTCTAGTACTTCTTTTAAAATTTGTAGTGGGAAATGGCATTCATCATGATCTTTGTAATGAGTGATGATAGAGTGTTTAACTTTGGAAATTGTTGAATCATGGTTCAAAAGCATAGAGGATGAATTTTCTCAAAGATTCAACACTGGATCTGAGTTTGATGCACGTAGATGGGTAGAAGAGAACCTCTACCATGATTTATATGAAATGTTTTTCTGTTGCTTCCCAGTAGAGCTATATGAATGGCTCTCGGCATATGTGTCTAGATCAAGATGGTATTATAGATCATGCACGTGGACCCAAGAAGAATACCGAGGTTGCAGGATGTAGATCTGACGTGGACTCATGTTGTGGATCATTAGTGGAAAGGTGTGTTGGCTAGCTACACTCTGGAGTACGCTATTTCTACATATTCTTGTCTAGAAGTTGCTGAGTTTGAGTTTCTGTGGGAGCCTAGAGGATCATTTCTACGTGCTATCCCTATGGAAATGAAGATATTGATTGTTACCTTGAGTTTAGAGGCATTTCCAATGGCTGGCTAAACCATTCTGAGTGCTGGGTGAGGAAGCTAGGGTGGAGGAAGATGGTAGATATTATGACAAAGAAAGAAAGGGAGGAGAGACGACTCAAGTATAGTGAAGCATGTGAAAGGGAGATTACTAGAAAATGTGAGGTTACAAGTGTGATGGATCTATGGAGGCAGATGTTGTGGGAAGGAGTTAAGGTTCACACAAAGGACGTGGAACATGAGCAGTATGTGCTACCCCATCTTGGAAAGCATGTAAGAGAGACCCCTTCGGCTTTTGATGAGAGTTCATTACGTGGAGAGAGAAGAATTCATTGGCAAGTATCTAAACCCACCTAGTGACCAAACCATGATGCTTGGTTTTCCGATCAAGGAAGGAATATCATTGACCCAGTTGGTATCGGTGTAAGTGATATATCTGCGTCTAGGAGATACAATTTTTCATTTCCCACTTCTATGGATACGCATATTCTAGTATTCAGAGGAATTTTTGGAAAAGGAGCAAGTACACAAGCCTTCGGTCTCACATCTGGGAGTGGTGCGGGGTACACTAGTGGTAGTGGGGCATTATCATAGACCATCGTGCATAGTTCAGTGGAACTTTGGGGACCCTTGGCACAACCACTATAGAACCTGGTGGACCTAGTCGGGAGGAATAGGACTCGGTGGATCTCGGTGGGTCGGGAGGAATAAGATTTGGTGGATCCGAGGATCTGTGGCTCAGGAAGCACATGACCTAGTGGATCTGTGGATCCGGCATTGGAGGAAACACTTGGAGGGAACCAAGGCTCTAGCTCAGAGGACAAGGGCCCCACCACCCCTCAAGTATTCTTTGAGATGTCTTTACATTTTCTAGATTACAGAGGTATTGAAGATGTTGCAAAACATGTTCACAAGTGTGAACTGCTATGGTGTGCAAAGGGGATCACAACCCTGAGCGGAAGGCTAGTTAGTTTGTAATGACGTTGCAAGGGCATGCACATAACTAGTATAGGAAATATGACCCTCATCAAATGGTGGTGGATTATACTACTTTAAATAACTCCTTCTTGGAAGAATTCCACATTCTTGAGTTTGAAACAGAAGAGCATCAACACTCTGAAGGAGATTCAACAGGGAATGTTAGAGAGTGTGCGGAGTATGATGCACGGTTTAAGACCCTCCTGTCAAAATTTTCATATGACATTCACCCTTCAAAAACATGCTCAATGGTTTTTGGGGGTTATAACTCCATTTAGAAGAGATTTATCTCATAAAACTTTCACAAACCCACGTGAGGCATTAGAAGCTACTCTGCACACCGAGGTTGTTGGAAGTGTTGATATTGGTGTTAGCCCATTTCTGGAGGCTCAAATTGCTGCTATGGCTAAGCAACTAGAGAAGTTGTCTATGAACTCAGCCCATGAGACTCACAATGGTATATGGTGTACAGATTATGAAGTAGAGGGGCATGTCAAGGATAGTTTCCCTTGGAGGATGGTACGTGCCGTAACAATAGACTATGAAATTTTTCATGGGGACCATGATGCAAGTAGATGTCCCTTGTTACAAAGGCACAATTCGGAAGAATGTGTCTTGCTACTATAATATCTACACCTCTATGACCCATGATACTAAGGATTGTAGGCTTATTGACCAGATCCATGAGGCCATTGATCATGGGGTGCGCCAGACCAGCATTGCCAGTAGTTCTAAGAATGATGATCACCATTATGAGGAGCGCACAGATGGAGGTGCGTGTGGAAGGGGATTTCACGAAGGATTTTGTGGTCATGGTAACTATAGAGGAGGAAGAAGTGAGTTCCCACATGGAACCTATTTTAATTGTGGGTCTATAGAGCATTACAAACGAGAGTTCCCAGACCTATTGCAGTGCTCATGGTGCGGGAAGAAACACAAGTATGAGGAGTTCCTTGAGTTGTTTAAGCACATGAATCAACAGCACTAGAAAGACAAGGGCACTGCAATGGTAAGCATTAAGAAGATACGGACACATAATGGATGCCACGGTAACACGTGATGTAGGCTTAGAACTGTTATGGTAACAACAAGAGCAGAGGCCATGTGCACAAAGGAAATACCAAGGTAGAAGAACCTAGTTTCAAGGGAAGAAGTGGTACATGGGAAGTACCTAGACCCTACGCATCAAAAGGAGGTATATCAAGATACCATGGACGTCATTCGGAGTTTACAGGAGAAATCTAGTGTCTAAAGGAGCAATTCCAGAGGGAGGAGCAAAGAAGGAAGGTCGAGGCACCAAGAGATGACCTGGATGAGGTCAAGGAAGTATGTAAAATGCTAAGGCAAGAGAATATTATTCCCTTGCTAGGATCATGGTTGAGAGAGAAGGTACCACACGCTGGAGAAGAGCGTGAGAGGAAGATCTTGCATGCAAACCTTCCCCCTCACAACCTTAACTATGATAGGGAGATCACATTAAATGTGGTCATGGATGGATGGCTCCTTAGTAATATCCTCATTGACACAGGCACAGAGGTCAATGTTCTCACCTTGGATGCATGGCATCATATGGGAAGGCTTACATTACAACCATCTTTGAATGTGCTATATATGGAAAAAAACAAAGGTAATGCCCATCGGTGTCTTAAAGGATGCATCTATCACCATTCAGGGAGCTAAGTTTACTGGGGACTTTGAAGTCTTGGTGCTCACCGAGGTAGAAAATTTCCCAGCACTACTTGGGCGCCCATGGTGTTATAAGAACAATGCAGATCTTTGGTTCAAAAAGGGGTACATAAGCTTTGAAAATGAGGAGGAACGGGTCATCATACCCCTGGCTAATGGGAAGTCAACACCCTATACTAAACCTTTAGGAGAAGAGGTCCTAGATAGAATATATGTGTGCTTAATTAGGGATCCAGAGATAATCCATCCTATCAATGGAATTATCCAATTTGAGGATGCTCAGTCGATAAGTGACACCACACCACTAGTATAGCATGTGATAATTGGGCGCATGGAACCTATGAGTTGATCGGATGACATTTAAGAGGATCGGTGACAAAGGTGAAAAAGGTGCGCATAGTTTGGTGCCTAGGAGGAAAGGAGCTACCTAAGTACTCAGGAGGAGCCTCCCCTGAGGTATTTTTGTAGAAGATGGAAGCTCAATGGAAGGAGGAAAATGAAAGAAGGGGGATGTTAAGTTACGTCCTACTAGGAACTATGCACTAGTGGGCAACACATCAGGATAATCTCTTGGAATGGCACGAAGTGAGAATTACCTTCTCTATTCATTTCTCTAGAAGTAATGCACCCACCACCATCAAGGACTACCATGGTAAGGAGCCCGCCTCTTTCCACATCTAATCCTATGAGAGAGCCTGGAGGGAAGGCGGGAAGCTTTTCCACCATCCCTCTGGGTACACAAACTATATTCTACACTATAGGGTTGCACACGTGCATGGTACATCCACTCTGAGACACCTCCAAATAGGGAATTAGAAAGAACTAGTGGCTGATCTCATGTCTAAGCATTTGAGTATCGAAGCACCAAACCATCGGTGGATAAGGCATTGCAGGAGATCAAGTGCCTTACGATGGGGGATAGTGCAAAGGAAGAGGATAGGATTGTAGAATTGCTAGGAGAGCCATGCTTGGAGGGAAAATTTGGTGAAGATGAGTCTGATGAGATGTAGTTTGAGCACGCGTGCATAGAGAAAGAAAAAGGCAAGATGGTCTATGTCATAGACAGTGAAGAGATGGAAAATTTGGAGGTTAACCATTCTCTAGGCTCACATGAAGTGATGGATAGTGCTGATGAAAGAACGCACACTATCATGAGCCTTTAAAGACAAAGAAGGTTAATATTGGGTCGAGGTGGAACCCAAGGAAGCTATCATTAGAGATTATTGGTCGGAGAAGGAAGTCTCTAAGATCATTGATCTTTTATGTGAGTTTGAGGATTTATTCCCACGGGGTATCATGAACTCAAAGGTGTTCACCATTCCTTGGGGGAAATGAAAATTAAGTTGAAGGAAGGTGCATGCCCGGTTTGGAAGAGACCATACCGAATGAATCCTAATATGCGCATGAAGGTCAAGGAGGAAATAGACAAGATGATAGCATCAGAATCATAGAGGTCAGTGGAGGAGTCAGAGTGGATAAGTCCAATGGTGATTAGTATAAAAAAGGATGGAAGGATAAGGATATGTGTTGATTATAGGGATCTGAATGCAGTGTGTGTCATTGATCCCTTCCCAACCCTATTCACTGAAGAAATCTTGGAAGGAGTGGTAGGGCACGAAGTCTACTCTTTCACGGATGGGTTCTCAGCTATCACCAGGTGAGGATTGCAAAGGAAGACTAGAGAAAGACAACCTTTGCCACCAAGTGGGGAAGTTTTTCCTATATAGTCATGCCTTTTGGGTTAAAGAATGCGCCTGCTGTATTCTCACATTGTAGTGCAGCCTTCTAGGACTTCATCCATAAGTTTCTCCAAGTCTACCTTGATGATTGGACCATGTATGGACTGGTCAAGGACCATTGTGATAATCTAGATTGATGTTTGAAAGGTGTTGGCAGTTGAGGATATCCCTCAACATCAAGAAGTGTGTATTTTCTACCCCTTTGGGACCCTGTTGGGACACATCATATGTAAAGAAGGCTTGCTAGTGGATCCTGCCAAAATTGTAGTGATTGTGGGATTGGGGGAGCCAACTAGTCAAAGCGCAGTGCGCGGGTTTCTTGACACACGCGCTACTATCAGAAGTTCATCAAGGGGTATGCCAAGATCGCCATGCCTTTAGAAGAATTTCTCAGACATAAAAGTGCCTTCCATTGGGGAACAATGCATAGAAAGGCATTTGACACATTAAAGGATAGGATTGTCACTACGCCCTATACTATGTTTCCCATCTTGGGATAATCACTTCCATGTTCATGTAGATTCCTCCGAAGCGACCATTGGGGCATTGATTACACACCTGGTGAGGGAATTATTGATCACCCCTATGCTTTGTAAGTAGGAAGTTGACACCAACAGAGTAGAATTATACTACAACCGAGCATGAAGCATTGTCTATGATCTACGCACTTCATAAGTTTAGGTAGTATCTACTGAAACTCCCTTTATCTTCTACACTGACCACATGGAATTAAAATATTTGGTGAACAAGCCCATCCTACAAGGGCGCATATGTCGGTGGGTGCTATTATTCCAAGAGTTCAAGTTCACCATAGTTTTCAAACCAAGAAAGAGTAATTCTGACCTGACCATTTATCTAGGATTGATTCAGGGAGGACGCGTAGAGCATTGAAGATACCATGCTAGATGCGTAACTATTTAGGTTGTGGACGTGCCCCTCAAACTTGGAGGATATTGTTATGTTCCTTAAAATAGGTATGGCACCAAAAGGGATGAAGACATTAGAGAAAAAGTAACTAGCCATATGCGTCGCACCCTACATGTTGATCAGTGGGGACTTATACAAACTAGGGTGTGATGAAGTTTTGTGCAGGTGTGTACTAGAGCATGAGTGCCTCGCCATCATAGAGGAAGCACATAGAGGAAGTGTGGGTGGACATTATGTAGGTGACGCCACCGCATGTAAAATATTAATGGTAGGATTATGGTGGGAAACTTTGTATAAGGATTACAAGGAGTATTGTAAAGTGTGTGACCATTGTCAGTGTGTTGGCAAGCTAGACAGAGAGATGAAATGCCTTTTCACCCTATCCCTAGTGTTGAACCTTTTGAGAAATGGGAAATAGACTTTGTAGGCCCTATTGCACCAGCAACGCGTAGGACTGGATCATGCTATGTAATCACTTGCACGGACTATTTGACAAGGTGGGTAGAGGTAGCCCCAACTAAAGACTATACAACAACTACAACAACAAGATTTTTGTGGGAGAACATTATCACGAGGTATGGATTCCCTTTAAGTTTAACTAGTGATAGGGGTACACATTTCTTGAATGAGACCATGAGGATCCTATTAGCAGAGTTCATGGTGGCTCATCACAAAACTACACCTTATCACCCACAAGAAAATGGAACTATGGAAGCATTTAACAAGATACTTGAGTCATACCCTAAAAATATTTGTGATGTCGAAAGACAAGATTGGGATGAAAAGGTATCAGCCGTATTATGGGCCTATAGGACAACTTATAAAAGGTTGAACAAAGCCACACCATTTCAATTGGTGTTTGGTGCGAAGCTATCCTACCAGTTGAGTTTATGTTACCTTCTCTCGCGATATAGCACATGCGGAGGGGGTGGCTAATGAGCAAGCACTTGGAAGAAAGGATTGATAAATTAATGAAGCTTTGGATGAAAGATGATCACTCACCAGGTGGAGCCAAACATCGAGAAAAAAAAGTAAAAAGCATGGCATGATCGCCACATTAGGAACAAGAAGTTTGAGGTTGGGAAGATGGTCTTACTATGATTCTAAGTTTCTGCGCCATCCTAGGAAGTTAAAAGTGCATTGGTTGGGTCCTTACACCATCTCATACATCCTTGATTTGGGCATGTGCCAGTTACAAGCGCTAGATGGGATGAGATTTCTAGGACACTTCAATGGGAGTAGGCTAAAGCCCTACTATAAATAAGTCTTCTTGGTGTTTGTAAATAAGGCAATATTTGCCAATTAGTTTAGAATTTTCTTTAATGCATTTTCCTTTCTTGTGTTTCCCTTTCTCATTTCTATTTTGTGTTGTGCCTTGGGTGCCGTAATCTCATTACTTTTTGAAAGTTATAACTACACAGAGGACCACACATCATTTTAGTGTGGGGTGGAGTAAGGTGGAAGAAATTGAAGTGTGAAGCGTCAAGAAGGATTGCATTAGAAAAGCTTAGTTGAATGGCCTTGTGAAGAAAGTACATGCAAGGAAAGGTGAAAAAGGATGGTTGGTGTCAAGATAAGGCTACATTGGGGATCCATGTACAAGAGAAGAAGAAGCACATAAGCAACATGAGGTAGGCGAGAGAAAAAATCATGACAGAAGAAGTTCCTTTGATACTGGTTATGCACATGCAAGAGTCTCTTGTCAAGATGGATTGGTTACACACCAGAAGGTTGGAGAATTGTCCATGCAAGGTTGGGCACGTGAGTTAAAGTGCTAAAGTCAGGTTTGTTTTGAAAAAAGCCACATTAAGTGTTAAAGTACGGTGGTAGGTAAGGTAGCATTTAATGTTACAAAGTGGGAAAAACTATAAATAAAGGGTTGAGGCATTTCATTATTCACTTTGCGTATACGAAGAAAGAAGTGCTTTTGCATCTTTGTAAACTAGGGCTTCCAGAACTGATCCATGTGAAGAAAAATTTGAAGAGTTTGAGCGTGAGTAACTAGTTTGGATTTGCAAACCAGAAGGAAGGGATTTCATGGGTGTAAGAGAAGTTGTGAGAAGGCACTTGTCTTGTGAAGGAATTATCCCAGTTAGGGTTTGAGGAACTAGGGCACGGTTTAAGGGGTTTTCTTCACAAGTTTGAGATCTAAGGTTGGAAGGAGTGGAAGAGCAGAGTAACAAGAAGAGATTAAAGTGATAAGAGGACCTAGACAATGGCACCCAAGAAACCAACCGTGTCACCCAAGAAGCCAAAGGGCAAGGGCAAGGGCAAGGGCAGAGAGCCAACAACAACCACCACAAGCATGAATGAGGAGTGGTATGTAGAAATGTAGTACCCGAATGGGGTTTTTCTTAGGAAGGAGTGGGAATACCATTTGAGAAAGATGGCGGTGAGCGATTATAACCATCGCATAAGCACAATAGAGAAGGAAATGACACTGGAGTTAGTGCGCCCGATGAACAAAAGGACACCAGAGGGTTTGCCCATCTATAGTGATGAGGTAAAAGTGAAGTTGGAGAAGGCAGGGTTATTGCAACTCTATGAGTTTCCCTACTTTGGAAATCCTGAGTGCCTCTATCAGTGGATGATGTCGCGTGTGCATGAGGACCACTTTTACTTCACGAGGCACAAGATGCGCATAACCCCTCAGCTGATTTCAAAGTTTACAGGCCTCATCTCACGAGGAAATAACATAGATGATGACCTGAGTGACAAGGAAGCCATCAAAGCAATCCTGTCGCTATATGATTACAAGAAGGGGTCAAGGTATTTTGACATTACGGAAATCCTAGATCCCATCATGAGAATGGCTGCATGCTGGTCACAAAGTTAAATGATCAAGAAAGGTGGACATAGGTAAATAAGGCCTGGTTGAATGTATGCAGGAAAATATCAAAGGGCACAATCTACAATTTATCGGCCTTCATTACAGATGAGATAATCAGTTTGTCAGAAGGAGACAAGATACTCTTTGGAAATGTCCTCCTAACAATTGTATTTTCAGAGATAGGAGTGCCTAACATGGCAGACAAGTTTGTTTGGGAGTATCCGACTGAATATCCCTCACCCACGAAAATATTTTCAAAGTATACATGTGAAACAATGACAACCTCCCACAAGGCGTGCACCTGACAAGTGGTATAAGCACTTAAGGGATGCGTTCGGGGTAGAGTGGAGAATCCCAGAGCAACTACCAAATTACTTACAATGGGAGAAGCTGAGTTTGCTATGTACCAACACTTCTGCATAGGTAGGTTCATGATGGTGGATGAAACCATGAGCCCATGGTGTAAAATCCCATTCTCCTTCACCACCCAATACTTCCAAGCGGGAGTTAATAGGTTCAAAGAAGAAAAGAGACTAAGGTTTGACCTTAGTGAAGTTGATCAGACCACAGGAGATGTGCAGACACTAGTCTACCCCAAGAAGCGCGCATACGTGGAAAAGTATGTAGTGCATGAAATCAGAATGATAAAACCCCTGACTCTAAAAATTACAGGAAAGTCTGCGCAAGACGTGTATATCTCCGCATTAGGCCAAAATTTGAGAAAGGCGCATACCTGGAGAATGATGTCTCCATACCTAAAGATCCCATGGGTAGAAGAAAGCCCACACTCAAGAAAAGGGAGAGAGAAGAAGAAAAAGCACCAAGTGTGTAGACTTGCCAACCAAGTAAGTGCCAATGGCAAGCACCAAACCTAGCACCTATATGCATAGGAAGAAATCCTCGGTAAAGGAGAAGACCCCAGAAGAAGAGGTGCCAGAGAAACCCTCACCAAAGAGAAGTCGCCAGAGGAAGTAGAGAAGGTTGGATCCCCTGTGGAAGAGTCACCTCTCAGAAAGAAGCAGAGGATAGAAGAGGAAGCTGACTCGGAGGAGACGAAGAGCTTGGAAAGATACATAGGTGAAAAGGATGATGATGATGAAGAAGATGATCCTGAAAGAGATCAAGAGCCACCTATCTTCAATGTGCATGATTCAGAAGAAGAGAGGTAGAAGAAGAATATGAGTTCCTTTTCATGTGGGCGTAAGGGTAGCCAAGAGGGGGAAGGCACCTAGGACATGGGAAGAAGTGAGGAGGTTGGCACGCAGAAGCAAAAATCTCCAAGCCTTACGCAGAGAAAGTAAATGAGGCAATAGAAAGAGAAGCAACAAAAATAATCAAGGCCTTGGTAGAAAAAGAATTGGAGCGCAACAAGACATAGTGATGGAAGAGGGTAAAGAGGAAAGCATTGAGAAAGAACAAGTCAGTATGGGAGGAGGTCCTAGTCTAACGGTGAGTTTCCCCAAAGGCACATGCTTGGGAAGGAAGATCCTTAATACAGAACGAGGACAAGTCATGGGCTATGTTGATGACCAAAGGAAGGTGTTATGTGTGTGCTTCTAGAGCACTATACCCATGGAAGAAATTCTAGCTATGGAGTCATTTGATGAAGAGGGTATGTACCCCAGGACAAGGAAGATGCTCTCTTGGGCGTTTGAGTCCCATATTGATGAGCCAGAGTTTGAAATATACCAAGGGGAAATCATACCAGTACTAGAGTCTAAGGGAGCCAACCCCTTGGTAAATGCCCAATAGCTCTCAGATGAGCAGTTATGTAATGCGTTGAACAAGGTCATAGTCAAGACTGAGGCTAGGCTCTTTGGAAGAAATGATAGAGTAAGATTTCTAGAGGAAAAGCTAGAAAAGAAGGAAGAGGAGCTGGCTAAGAAGACTAAGGGCTTGAAATAAGAAGAATTGATCAGCGCATAGCTAAAGCATGAACTAAGGGATGAGAAGGCAAGGTGCGTGAAGTATACAAAAATATGGAGTCTATCACAAGAGTCATTATGTTGAAGCATCTAGACCTAATGCCACTTGCGCAAAAGTATGGGTCCACTCTTGAATGCTTAGAAGATCTGACGCATCCTCACCATGGAGAGACAACCATTGGCCCTGGAGTCCACGAAAAAAGTGGCAACATGCTTGGAGAGGGAGGAAAAACTAAAAGTGGTAGCAATCATTACTGAGTATAGCAAGGTACTTGTAGATGTCAAGATTGCTACCCAATCTGCTGAGGTTGCGTACGATAATTGCGCAGACAGGGATAGAGTGGCGAGCATCTTGGTCACCACTCATAAAGTAGAGCTGAAGGAGTTTCAAGAGAAGAATAAGGGAAATAGGGTGGAAAGGGAAAAAATCCTTTTGCCAGGTCGAAAAGAAAATCCGAGGCCATTGAAACCTTAAGGGGTTCAATCAAAAACCGGTTGAAGGAACTATACCCACATATTACTAGAAGGATGGATGCACTTGAAGACATGAGCAAGGAGTTGGAGAAAATTGTTGACACTATGAACACTCAAGGAGATGGACTAAGTTTTGGGGAGGTAAGCTCCCTAGTTGGTGACCTCTGTTAGAGAGTGTAAATGAAGTCAATGCTTGGAACAAGTTAGAGGCTAACTTGCAAAAATATTTTCCTAGCTTATTGTAAATAATGCCATCACTTCCCCATTCTTTCTTCTTTCCCAAATTCTTCATCCCCTTATTCTTTTTCCAAGACGTAATTCTATTGTATTCTTTATTCATTGGAGAAGTGTTCCTATAGATGGAGAACAAGCATAGTGTGGGGTGATGTTAGGACCCAAAATATTGGCTAAGTACAAAAAGGCACGTAGGCGCGCAAGGCCTAGTTAAATAAGGGTGCGTAAGGAGAAGGCACACAGAGGACATGGTTTAAGGAGGGGTTAAGAAAACCCATGGCACACAATGCATGAGATAGAGCTAAGGTTTCAGGACTTAGCCATATTGGGAATTTTGGGCAAGACATGAGTAAAAATGACCCGACTACGCATGTGGAGTGGATAAGGTGCCACTGGCAATGTGATGCCCATAAAGGAATATGCCCATGATAGAAGGTTCTAGAAGAAATCATGGAAAAAAGTGGAGAGCTCAGCCTGAGGAGCATGCTCCCATGGAGGACCACATTCGACACTTGGCATCGATTTGAGGCCGCATGAAGGATGATTTGGTACTTTGGGATGCCTATATATGCAGTGCCCGTAGGAGAAAAAGAAGATAGATAATAGATATATATCGGATAGATAGGAGGAGAATATAGAGAGAAAAGCTCTGTAAAATACTGCAAGAACTCGTGGGATTGGTAGAGGCTATATAAAGGAGTAATATATTAAGGGGCTAGGATATAAATTTTTCTTTGTATGGATGAAGGACATGATCCCTGTTATGATGCATGACTTCGATCTGATCAAGTTGTGGTAGTCTAATGGATCCATTGAATGTAATGAGGTTACAAATATGAATGAGTAAGAATGTAATTGATTCGGTTCATATCTATATCTGTTCATGGATGTTATGGAATAGATGTAAATCCTTATGTATTTTCCTTTCTGCTGTAGTTTTATCTGTTGTCTGTAAGTACCCTCTGTTTGTAATGAATACATTTGTCTAGAGGCGGTTCTGAACCCTATGATTATTGTATGTCTCATTTCCACCTTTATTCATTAATTTCATGACATGGATGGTGGTTTCCCACTCAACTCACATAAAAGAGAGACTCAACGCTTGTGCGTGCCTCGGTGAGCACGTAGCGCCCGGCCAGTGATAGGCCGACATGCATGGGATTTCTTTCCTTTGTGATGGGTGTAAAAATGACTAAAGCACAAATAACAAATGACCCGTTAATAGAGATACATGTATAACAAACATATTGGTTTGTTATATACAATAATATGATCTATATAACCAATAATCTAAGTACGTAATATTGTTTATAAAAATATTACTAACCACCCAAACTATAATGTAAACATTAATATCCTAACATTCCCCCCTTAATGTTTACATGGTAGTAAAAGAACTTTCACACTTCCTCTCGTAGCTTGCTGCCCATGCTTGCTCATGATCTTGGCACACACTTGAACTGAAGGTAGAAGAAGGAACACATCAACTTCTTATCAACCATGCACTGTCGGGAACACATCTGACCAAAGAGGATGGGAACATGCTCAAGAATCATCTGCTTATCAACCAGTCACTATAGGGAACACATCTGACCTAGCAGTTTGGGAACTCAATAAGGAACACATCTAAACAACCTTCAATGGTTTTCCAAAGGCTAACCATAAACCTAGGTATGAACAGGAAAACATGTGACTGTTCAACCTCTTCAAGAATCATGATGCTTTGCATTTCATTGTGCTATCTATTCTTCACTATATTATTACAATGGGGAATTATGTAGGAATAGCCACATCTACTAGTGAGCAAGAAAGAATCTATGTTCTTATTTTTCACACCATGCTGAAATCCATGCCAAAATGAAATGTTGAAATCAAACACACCGCACGCTAAAATAATCACACACATGCCACCAAATCGGTGAAGTAGCCCCATCGTTAGCGGCGATAAGAGGTCGTTGATTGACCTTCATCCTACGATGCCTACATCTTCTATTATCATGCTTCTAGCTCAAAGAAAATGTGAACATGAAGCACATCTGTTTCCCCATTGAGATTATTCTTTTCTCTCCCACCCACAATGTGAAACACTTTATTTTACGGATGTCGGGTAACACCAAAAATGCGTCTGTGAGGAATTTTTTTTTCGGACTTTTGATTCAGATTCACAATTAAATTTTGATGACTAAAATATTTGACTCTTGACAATACAATGATACTTGAAAATAATGAAACTCATTTGAATAACAACATAATTACGACTTTACGATGTGCTTGAAGATGATAAAATTCAAATGAGAGTAATAACTAATAAATAACATACATAATTTTGTTTCGATGACTCGAATATTTATATTGATGATTATGAAAACTAGCTGGAACAATAATATGACAATAAAAATTCTAAAAAAATTGATACCTATACACTCATCCTATAGACATTTGAATAATAATTATGGATTTTGAAACAAGAAAGGACTATAAATAACATTAACACTGTCAAAATAAAAAATAAAAAAACTATATGAATGACTCTAAAATGCAATAAAACAAATACCTACTACAATGAATGTTGACTTATAACATCCAGTCGTCTATTATTGGACGTGTCAAGAAAGTGCAATGTGACTTCATATAGTTTTACTGTTGTAGATCTGTATGAGCAGAGGATGTGTGGCTACGAGCATCGGCTGGATGAAGATTTGATTGCATGGAAACTAGATGACAACTTGCACAAATTATAGACACTCCTCAAAACTGCGTGCTTGTTTGTTTGAAGGAAACAAGTCACTTCACTCAGGAAATTCGATGATGTGGCAGGGAGAATCCAAGCTTTGTGCCAACTCTAAACTGATGATTTCCAGTTAATATATGCACTAGTGCAAATGGAATCAGAACAAAACCAATAGAGACTTCCAGATAACAAATGACATTGCTCAGGTCACTATGGCCACCAACTGTTGCACGATCCAGTAGAAAACAACGAATTTGAAAGAATGCAATGCATTAAATCAGGAGACAAATGGTCAAAGGGCACGTGGGCAGAATGCAGATCAAAACAAACTCAATATTGAACGACCTTCTCCTCCTACACAATGAATATTTTAGCAGCTGGGCAGTTTTTCAATAATGGCGTTACCTCTCAGCTGGGCAACACAATCAAAAGAAATTGAAATTAATGCAATCGATTCATTTGGATGTCAATAAACATAGATGTCGAGCAAGATTGCTATCCACGCTAGGCCAGAGGTGGTAGAGAATCTGGAAGTTAAATATAATGTTTTAACCACTCCAACTCATCAAATAATTACAGATTTATGAAAACTCAAACAACAAAATATTTATTTAATGACATTCAACGATGCAGATTTTTATCTCAATACGAACTTTCCATTATTTGGGGCAGTAAAACAAAGATGCCCCTCCACATATTAGCTGACCATACTCATGAATATTTTGCTGTGATACCACTGATAGATTCTGGCGGAGCTTTATGAGCCAACACAGCCAAACACACTTAAAATTAAGATAACTATATTTTAATGGATTCAACATACTATATGGAGAACATTATAGAGGCTATTATATAGTCATGAAAACAACAAACCAACTTCCTAACTAATACGAAGCACAAATAACAAATGACCCGTTAATAGAGATACGGGATACAAAACATATTGGTTTGTTATATACAATAATATGATCTATATAACCAATAATCTAAGTACATAATATAGTTTATAACAATATTACTAACCACCCAAACTATAATGTAAACATTAATATCCTAACAACCGCAACCGTTGTACAATGACAAAGATTTTTGAGTCGAAAGGTGAGGCAAGTATTTGTGAGGCAAGACAAGCCATGGTATCTCGCAAATTTGTTGGTGGATTGCGGAGTGGTTTGAATGAGGTAATGGTAAAAGGTGGTCAAAAGTAAGCTAGCATGGAACTTATACTTTTGAAGGACCTCATTACGAAACTGGTATAAACCATTGACTTGGTTCACAACCAATTGAGAATAACCAAAGATATTAATGGTTTTAACATCTAAAGCTATGGCAGTTTGAAGACCCAAGACAAGTGCTTCATACTCGCAATGTTATTGGTTAATTCAAAGTCTAATTTGAAGGATAAAGGCATAGGATCGTCATCAAGAGGAATGAGGATAACACCTATACTATCCCCATGTTGCAATTTAGAATAATCAAAGAATAAGGTCATTTGGTAAATGGTAGATTTATCAGGGAAAAACATCGAGGGAAAGAGTAGCGATGGATTCATCCGAGAAATTGAAGTTAGAAGATTGATGTCTAGGAAGTGGAGCATTTGTAAGTTGATCTGCAATGGTTTGGCCCTTAATAGACTTTTGATGAATGAATTCTAGGTCTAGGTTTGCGAGGATCATAAGCCAACACGAGGTGTGTTTATGTTGGTAAGGTTTTGCATACATGTAATGTAAAGGGTCGAGTGTTAGTGATGACGAAGGTTTTATGGTTAAGTAGGTAGTGGTGAAGTTTTGTGGCTACGAAGACTAAGGCTAGGAAAATATTTTCAGCATGGGTATATCTAGTCTCATAGTCTAAAAGCGTATGACTTATGTAATAAACCGCTTGCTCCTTGTGTTTCTCATCGTGATGAGTGAGCATGGCACCTAAGGAATGGTCAGTGGTAGAAATTTATAGGTAAAAGGTTTTCCATCTTTAAGTGGGATGAGAAAAGGTGGTTGAAGAAGGTATTTCTTCAACGCTTGAAGGATTTTGGCACTCATCATTCCAATTGAAGGAGACATCCTTTTTAAGAAGATGATGAAAAGGGTGACATCGGTTAGAAAGTTGGGAAATAACGTGTCGAATGGATTACAATTTTCTTTGCAAACTATGAAGCTGTCTAAGGTTAGTAGGTGGGGAATTATCAAGAATAGCCTTGATTTTGGTAGGATTGAATTCAATGCCTTGCAAGGAGATGATGAAACCAAGGATTTTTCTAGAGAGAAATGCAAAGACACACTTCTTTTATTGAAGGCAAATATAATATTTGACGAGATGGTCAAAGATGATCTTGAAAATTGGGAGGTGTTTAACACAATTTTGGACTTACCAAGAAGGTCGTCAACGTAGTCTTCCAATATTTCATGCATGATATCATGGAAGATATAGGTCATGACATGCTTGATAAGTGGCACCAACATTTTTCAAGCCAAAGGGCATGACTCGATAACAGAAGGTCCCCCAAGGGGTGATGAAGGTGATTTTGTGTTGATCTTCTCCGACACAAGTAATATTTGATTATAACCCAAGAACCCATCCATAAGAGATAACATATCATGGCTGGTCAGTAAGATCAACAAGTTGGTTGATGCTAGGCAAAGGAAAGTCATCTTTAGGGTAGGAAAGGTTAAGGTCATGGAAATCCATGAAAATGCGAGTCCCCCTATTTCCTTAGTGACATGAACAATGCTAGAAATCAATTGTGGATAGTCGATAGGTAGAATGAAAGAAGAAAAAGAATGCACTAGAGTTCATCTTTAACAAGAAGGGTAATGCATGGATGTATTTTTCACACCTTTTGTTTTACGAGTTTCGGCATCAGGGATAGTAACAATATTATGCACTACAATATTAGGGTCAATACCGGGCATATTGGTGTAAGACCAAGAAAAAACATTTCTATGATCTCATGGGAAAGAGGTGAAGGCTTCATGTTTAGAAGAATCTAAAGATTGACATATCTTTAGAATGCAAGGGCCATCCTGAGTGTGAATGTTGATCTATATGGTTGATTCATTCAACATGGTTTGTGTCTCAGAAGGTAACGACCGGTGAATGTAAGAATATTCTACACCTAAATAGGTGAGAGTGTAATCATCATCCCGACATTGAATGATGTTGATAGAAGGTGTGTCTTCCTCTAACATGTTAGGATAAATAAGAGGAAGAGAAGAGGGTGCCTTGCCATCATGATGATAGGTCAAAGATCTCAAAGAAACAATGTTAAAAAAATTTTAAGAGGGAGGGATTCGGATCCATGGACTCTATGGGTGAAGGTGGTGCGATATGTGAAGAGGGTGGAGAAGGTGTTATAATAGGTTACGAAGGTGAATAAGGTTGATCTTGCTCGATGAAGTTAAATCTAGCCTTCTTAGAACTAGGTGGTTCAACAAACTCGATGCCACGATGGTCTTTATGTTTATGGGTTGTGTAAGGAATAAATGTGTGACGAACTTGTTCGTTAATACCAAATCCAAAACCCTTCCAATCACAGTGATGAAGATAGGTGCGGTGAAGTGGTAGTTGGTGAGGTAATGAAAGTCGAGAGGTAAAGGGTCGTGTTTGAGTAGGTGGTTTGGGAGAGTAAGAAGAAGTGTAAAGTCCCTCGAATGTCAAGTTGGTGTGAAGGTGGGGAGGATCGTATGGAAAAACTTCTCCTATATGATGATCATAATGTGGGTGCTGATGAAGGTTTCAATACTCCTTTGGAGTTTGAAAAGTGTCAATTTTGTACAGGTAATACACCCCCAATGTAAGGCGTTGAAAAATACCTACCAAGGGGTCAAAAGTTGGTACTTAGATGGTGGGAATGGATGGGCTACTCAAATTTTGAGAAGAAGGGTTGGTAAATGGGCTAAATTTGTAAGTTGTGGTAGGCTGTGGGGGATAGATGTGATGGTTGAGGAAGATGTAGTAGTAGAAGTGGTAGATGAAATAATAGAAGAAGATGAAGTGACACTTTGGTAGTGGATGAGGTGATATTGGTAGTGGATGACGTGGCGTAGTCGTAGATGCCCTAACTAGAATAAGGACATGATTGGGTTGATACAACATGTTATAGGTTTTGAAAGGTGAAGGATCTTCCTTAATAGTGTAAGGGTGTCCTTCATATTTGAACTTGATGCCGCGGTGAAGGGTCGAAGGTACGCTCCCATGACATGGATCCAGGGTTTTCTAAACAACAAGTTGTATTGAAATTATCCTTTGAGAACATAGAATAGTTTAGGAATGGTGTGGGGACCTACGCGGATGTGGAGAATGATGGTGTCGAGTAGAAGTTAAAGCATCGTTTAAAGAATACAATGTAATCAAGTTATTATGCATGCAATTGACAGGTATGCTCGGTTTTTGTACACATGGAAAGAAATAATATTAATACTCAAACCTCCATTGATCATAATGCATCGAATGCGAGTATCCACAATGTAGATGGAGATGAAGAGGGCGATATCAAGATCCTCTGAATGGTGAGAAAAAAATCTATGAGTCGAGAAAATTAACGACATAATCTTGGTGAATGGTAGTGGCAATAGAATTTTTAGGCGAAGCAGAGAGTAGCCACATGATGAGGGGTGAATATGTTGGTAACGGGCATAGGGTCATTTGGTAGAACCTTAATAGTTTGTAGGATCTCGAGGAGGGCTTGGTGATGAGACTCGAGTTTTGGATGATGTCATATAAAGACATTTTTAGAGGAGATTGATGTAGTTTTTTTTTTACCATGGTGTGATGTATGACTCCATCAAAAATTGGATAGGGTGACCCATAGATGGTTACCTTATGGGTATGTGCAGATGGAATGGTAGGTGCAGGTGCACTAGATGGATTTCCTATTTTCTCTTTTCCCTTGTATTTTGTGATCTAGTGGCTACTCGAACCATATTGATTTTGAAGACCGGAGGTGGAAAAGATGGTTGTGGAGATGGAGGTGAGGGTCATTGGATGGTTATGGGGTTAGGTCATGTGGTGATAGGTGAAGGGGAAATATAATTCTCCTCAAATTGGTCATCCTCTTCCAAGGGGCTTTCTGAATTACAAAGATGAAGGAGAATGTTTCTAAGGGCCTTATAATATTCAATATCATACCATGGAGAGTGACGATATGCACAAATCTTAGCATCGTCAAACCCTTCTAGTTTAGGTTTGAGCGGGTCGTAAGGTTTGATGGGAGGTAATGTGATAGCAGAGGTTTCTAGCAACCTAGCAAGGACATTAGAATAGGATCCCGCCAACAGATCACATTATGAAGTCAGAGTGGGTTTTGGTGAAGGCACATGTGATTTGTGTGGAAGGGGTGTTGTTGGAGGTGACATAGGTGGGGATAATTTTTTAGTAGGTAACGAAGGTTTAATTTTGTTTATTTATTTAGGTTGTACCTTCTTGGGTAAAGGCGCAGGTGGGATATGTGAGGAAGAAGGAGACACAAAAGATGAGGGCAATCTAAAAATCCAAGGTGAAAGTGGCGGTTTTGGTTGTGATATGGTGGTGGGTAACAAAGAAGATGTAGGTAAGGGAGATGATGAAGGTATAGGTGTGGGTGTGGGATGAAGAGGTGGTGAAGGTAAAGGTGTGGGAAAATGAGGTGATGAAGGTGTAGATGTGGGTTGTTGTACCTTGGAATTGCCTTGGTGAAGTGGTTTCTTGACCAAGGTTGATGGATGTGGGCCTAAGATTGATGAAAGAGGTGAGGGTGAATAAGGCCTAGGAGATTGTGTCTTCTTCTTAGGTATGGGAGTTAACTTTGTGATGGGTGGTTGTTTAGTAGTCAAGTCTAATTTGACTATGGGATACAATAGACTAGGTGTAGGATGGACCCCAATGTAGAATTAGGTTTAGGTGTAGGTGAAGGTTTGGGTGTAGGTTAAGATCGAGGTGTATGTGAGGCTAATGAAGAATATGATAATATAAGTGGCTTTGACGTCATGGTCTTAGTTGTTTGGAATATCTTTGGATAAAGGGTAGAGGTGTTTGGGGTAAGAATCTTCATTTGTGTAGGTCTTGGGCAACGTAAGCGCCCCGCAGTGTGGTGTGGTCCACATAATCTAAACGATCATCCAAATAAGAGAATGGTGTAGAGGTAGAGGAGGATGGTGATGAATTGGTGGTAATACCTATGAAAAATTCAGATGCACCGTGAGACAAGGAAGTTTTGGCTTCTTAATATATAGGTATAAGTGATGAAAGAATATTAACAGATCCCGGTAGACTCGGGAGATGCATCACTAATAGGAAGAGAGTATAAAATTATCTCCTCTATGGGTTGAGGAGGGAGAAAGGTAGGTAGTGTAGGATTTTTCTTAGGTAGGGAAGAAGATGAAATAGGTGATTTCATAGGTAGAAGTGTGGATAGTGCGAGCTTCTAGATAGGTGGGGGAATAAGTTGGGTAATATCTCGTGGTAGATGAAGGAGTAGGTAACATAGGCTGCTGGGTAGGTAAAATAGTGGGTAGGGTCAACTCTTCCATGGGTAGAAAAGTAGGCAAGGTAGGTGCCTCCATGGGTAGAGGAGTAGAAAAAATAGGCTCCTCAGTGGGAAAAGGGTCACACACAAGAATTTAGTTAATAGATGGGACATGAGGCAGCTAATCGGAAGAGGCGTATGGTATCAAAGATGACTTGAACCTCATGAACATTGGTATCGAGGTTTCAACCACTTGGTTGGATGAATGTGTATGGTTTGGCAAATGTTTCTTAAAGACATACAAGTTTTGATTGGATGACGCATTGGGGTTATCCAATATAAGATAGCTATTATCTAGCATTTCTTGGACTATGTTTTTAAAAGTTTTGTAATTTCCATTGCTATGACCCCTAACACGGTGATAGTTGCAGTAGTCATTCTCCTTATACCATGCTAGTATAGGATGGGAAGGGTCAAAACCTGTATGTGGTTGAATGGGTGGAAGGGTGATAACACCTACTTTTAACAACTTTTCCAATATAGAGGAGTAAGGTTCTCCTATGGGGGTATAGTGATCGGTTCTAGGTCTCTGCAGGTTTGATAGAGGTCTCAGGTAAATCACATGTGGATGAGGGTTAGGTGAAATTAGGTGGGTAGGTCTCTGCTCTGGGTTGTATGGAAAAATACAAAGACCGATGTCGGTTAAGGGTGATCGACGGTGGTTAGGTGTAATCGGTGCCGGTTATTATGGAAATCTGGGAATGCCACAAAACAAGCTTTGGGTCTCCTTTGTGATTGCACAATGGATTTTGGTCAGTCGAGATGAGGTATTGGGTGATTTAGGTAGGATTTGGTGAGATTTTAATGGGTATATGGAGGTGGAAGTGTTGGAGAAGGTCAATAGGTGGCTAGGTAAACAATAGATGATAAAATAATGATGAAATGAAATAAACTAGAGAGGTATGATGCTATACTTACTTGGATTCTGGTCCTGGATGTCTATGAGTGAGGGATGGAGGTGCTGATGAGAGGTTTGAAGGCTGCAAGTGATCACCAACTAAAGGAAAGCTTCTGCATGGGCTGCATGTACATTCCTCTTTGCTTGGTTAGATTAGATCATGGTTGGGATGGTTGTGCAAGAGAAAGTGCTTGATCTCCTTCCTTGCATGCGTGTTCTCTTTGGAATTCACTCTCTGAAGATGTGTTATCTCTCTGAGATGTGTTAATGCTCACCAACCTTATTTTTTCAACTTCCAACCTTGAGAATAAGGTTGTTTTGGGGTTAAAAGGGGAACCGACGGTGGTTCCGGCTTAACCGGTGATGGTTAGGGGTAACCGGCGTCGGTTAAGGCGGGATTTCCTAGGTTTACTAAACTAGGGAGATCCTCTTGATTTCCTCGGATTTCATGTCATTAACCCATGGATTAGACTGATAACCTCTTGTAAGAATGCGAGAATGTGGTTAGAGGGAATGTAGGAAATGGTTTTTAGGGTTTGGGTAAGTTTTAGTTTTTATGGCAACTTACTAAGAACATGTCTTAGGTTGAGTTGACTTGGTGAGGTGTCTAAGTGAACTATATGTGTGGATATTATTTAAAATAAGATATTTAAATAATAAAGATAGTGAGGATAATGAATTAATTTAATTAAATTAATATTATTAGGGTGAAAGGGGCCATGGTTAGTTGAATGTGATGAAGGGTGCTTATTCATCGAGGAACCAAAGGGGAGTTTGACCTAATTTTAGTGTCCACAGGAGGACCACATTGACACTTGGCATTTGATCTGCTTCGGAGGGAAGGCATGGTAGTGGGTGCTGATCCTATAAAAATAGATGCTTAAAAGTAGGGAAGATGAGCAAAAATAGAGAAGATAATGCATTGAGAGAAAAATGCTTTGAGTAACAAAGTGCTGCATTAATGTTAGTTTTTAGAGAACTTAGTGTACAAACCCCAAAATTACACTTTTTTCCACTTATTCCTAGTGTTATCCTAGTATGCCTTGTTATTCACCCATTTGTAATTAATCAATTATATTAAATAATTATTTTGGATTGTACCCCTTTGATTAATTAAGTTAATCCCATGTATCATTAGTACCCCTTTAGCTAAATTAATTATTATTTATTAATTAAATAATTAATTAATTGTGTATGCACATCCTAGTCATCTGTCACTTGCTCAAACTCCACCTAGACTCCACTTAGACTCCACTTGGACTCCCTATCCTTACCCTAGTTAACTACACTTCTAGAATCCTAGAAAGGTGGGGGAAATTAAATTACACGTACAACCACCTTTCCAAATGTAGCTTTTTGTAATTAATTCATTTACTGCCCCCGAAACTATTGTAACTTCCCACAATGCTATTTTTAGCATACTCATTTATCCATGTGTAACTGATTTCAACTACCTTTTGCCTCTATAAATTGTAGGCTTACCTTCCTTACAAATCCTCTTGAATCTGACATACAAAAACTCTGTTGAATTCACTGTGTTGGTAGCATTTGCATTCAAAGTTTGGAGAGTACTCAAGAGCATCCACAATCATTTCTGACATCCATTTTGCAAGGTCTTACAGGAGACCCTTATTTGAGGTTTACATTGAAGGTTACTTTGAACGCGTTTGCATTATTTTTTAATCTTTCATTCTCAAGTAATTTTTCTTTGTTTACATTTTGACACGTCCAGTGGGACTCCCACATTTCTTTCTTTCATTTTAGTTAATAATTTTGTGATCTAACTCTTTCTTTCTATTTATTGATCTTTTTTAACCATGCTATCAAAATTTTAGCTTCTTAAGTGAAGTACAAAAGTTAGAAAGTCAAAAAAACCAGTCTGTCGGGCATTTTCTCACGTTCAAATTTTTCACTAAGAGCGCTACCGTAACCCATCTTCCGGAAGCCATAACTTTTGCTCCCAAACTCGGAATGACTTCATTTTTTTTACAAAAAGGTATTGAAAAGATATATGCAATGGAAAAATAATTTTCTGATTTGGACTTACAGAAAATTTATGGTTTCATTTCTCCTAACACTTATCTTTTTTTCAAAAAAACAAAAAAATTGTACTTTAATTTTTTTTTTTTTTTTTTATTTTTAACATAATAACCTTACGCGTATGATATTTCCTCATACTATAAAATTCATCTCGAAATCAGAAATGTGATGGTTTCTATATTTTTGGGAATGCACATTTTTATAATCAAAACTTGTTTTACGTGTATGCTTTTTCCTCGCACTTTTGAGTGATATTGGAAATAAAAGTGTGAACTTGCTTCTTTTAGTTTATCCTCTACCTACATTAGGAAAATTTTATAATCCTTTATTCCCGAGGGTTGTGAAGGATGTGATAAGCCTCTAGTATGACATTAGGGTCTATAACAAGGATTCAAATGGGAGGGTATAGCTAGGATTTTTATTAGGGAAGATCTGTAGGAATTAAGTCCTTGTCATTTAACATGTATGGTCTGAGATGACCTCTTTTGATTGTAATGTGGCTACGAACTATTCATATATATATATATATATATATATATATATATATATATATATATATATATGGTTTTGTTAGTATATCATGTTTAAGGGTGTAAACCCTCGTGTTAAATGACTATCATGGTTCAGATCTGATTTAGTATGCTTATTACTTTGTTTCGTAAAACATTAAGATGTGGATCTGTTAGAAGCTCCTTCTACCTTATTAACTAAATGATTGTACTTATCATTCTGCAAATCATCCTCCATCAATGGAAAAACCTTCTCATAATTCTCACATAAAAGAGTGGCTCAAGTGCTGTGTGTGCCTTGGGTGAGCACCCAATGCCTGCTAGGTGATAGGCTGGTAAGCTTGGGGTTAGAAGTGGTATTAAGGGTACATAAAATGAATACACTTATCTTCACTATACCATCCTTCTCAGTCCACTAGATCCATTATTCTACACGCATGTGACCAAATTTTCCTATCTCTGCCTCGTCGCCACCGACTTGGGCCTAGTTTACCAACCTAACCTCCCTCGCTATTATTTTATACTACTTTACAGGGTTTTTTCCCTTTGGTTCTCCTCTCTAGGTGACTTACAACATCTACAAGCTCTTGTTACGCATCTAGACCCTTGCAGTCTATATATTCACTCTAGATCCATCTGTTTCACTCGATTCGTAGACATTTCTTCGAAAACGATGAAATAGATAGGGTAACAAGCGTGGCGGAATACTGTCGAAATGATGGTTGATAGGTTGTTGCATGCATGTTGAATCCTTGATCCACAACTGATCATGAGAGATTCCTTTTGGCTAGGAGGAACTACTTGAAATAAAAAGCAAGACCACCAGAAAGAGTTAAACAATATATGTAGTGGACTACCTAGTGTGTGCTAGATCCGGGAAGTGTGATACTTCCTAGATGGCTGTCAATCCACTGTTTAAAACAATTTAATGTTGGTAATAAAGTAAGTCCTATTGTAGTTAAAATAATTTAGGTATCTCATTTAAAACACAATAAGAAAGATCTAATCTAACATGCTAGGTTAAAATAAGATCCGAAGGTCAAGTAACTAGTTTTGGGTCTCTGTAGGTCTGATAGAGGTCTTAGGTAGGTCACAGTGAGTAAGGGTGATGTGGGAATACGTAGGTGGATTATTGTTCTAGGTTGTATTGGTAGATACAGAGACCAATGCCGGTTAAGGGTGACCGACGCCGGTTTGGGAGAACTGGTGCTGGTTACTTATGGGGTATTGGGAATGTCATAGAATGAGCTTTAGATCTCCCTTATGATTGCACAAAGGACTAGGCTAGTCGAATGAGGTATTAAGTTGTTTGGATGGGATTTGGCAAAGTTTTAATAGGGATATGGAGGGGTGAGTATTAATGGAGGTCAGTGGGTGGCTAGGAGAACAAAGGATGAAAATACAATGATGAAATGAGTGAACTAGAGGAGTAAAATGTTCTACTTACTTGGAATCTGGTTTTGGACATCTGTGAGTGAGGAATGAAGGTGTTGATAAGAGGTTGAATGCTGCAGAGGATCACCAAACATTGGGGAGCTCTTGCATGGGCTGCATGTGCTCTCCTTCTTGCCTGATTGGATCAAATCTATGCTGGGGGTGAGTGCTAGATGGTTGTTGGGTGAAATCATGGATGTCTGTGTAAGAGAAAATACTTGATCTCCTTCTTTGCATGCGTGTTCTCCTGAAACTTGTTCTCAAAAGATGTGATATCTCTTAGGAATCTTCCAACCTCCAAAATAAGGTTGTTTTAGGAATTAAATGGTAACCAACGGTGGTTCTAGCTTAACCGGTGGTGGTTAAGGGTAACCGCGTCAGTTAGGGTGAGATTTCCTAGGTTTACTAAACTCGGCGAGATCCCCTTACTTTTCTCGGGATCTTGTTTCGTTTACCCACGGATTAGACTAGAAGCTTCCTTCTAACATGTGAGAATGTGGTTAGAGGGAATGTAGGAATTGATTTTTAGGGTTTGGGTAGGTCTTAGTTAGTTATGGCAATTTACTAAGAATAGGTCTTAGGGTGAGGTGGCTGATGAGGTGGATATGTGGGCATTATCCCAATTAGGATATTTAAATAATAAATACGGTGAGGATAATGAATTAATTTAATTTAAATAATTAAATTAATATTATAGTAGGAGTGAAGGGGGCCATGGTTAGGTGAATGTGTTCAATTGTTTTTATTTGAAGAGAGACCAAAGGGGAGTGTGACCTAATTTTAGTGTCTACATTTTGCCCCCTTTTGTTGCAGAAGCTTGTATTGTAACTGATGTAGACACTAAAATTAGGTCACACTCCCCTTTGGTCCCTCGACAAATAAGCACCCTTCATCACATTAACCTAGCCATTGCCCCTTCACTCCACTAATATTAATTTAATTAAATTAATTTATTATCCTCACCATATTTATTATTTAAATATCTTAATTGGGATAATGTCCACATACATCTCACCTAGACACCTCATCAAGCCAACTCACCCTAATACCTATTCTTAGTAAGTTGCCATAACTAACTCGAGACTTACCCAAAACCTTAAAAATCAATGCCTACATTCCCTCTAAACACATTCTCGCATGCTTTCAAGAAGATTCCAGTCTAATCCACGGGTGAACAACGTGAGATCCTGAGAAATCAAGGGATCTTCCTAGTTTTGTAAACCTAGGAAATATCACCTTGACCAACACCTGTTACCCCTAACCATCGCCGGTTAAGCCGTAACCACCATCAGTCACCTTTTAATCCCCCAAATAACCTTATTTTGGAGTTTGGAAAACATTGGGAAGATTCTTGAGAGATATCGCATCTTCGACAACGAGTTTCGGCGAGAAAATGCATGCAAGGAAGGAGATCAAGAATTCTCTCCTACACAACCATTCAACACTCACCCTAGTAAGGATTTGATCCAACCAAGTAAAAAGGAATACACATGCAGCCCATGCGAAGTTTTCCTATAATTGGTGATTATTTGCGATCTTCAATCTCTTACCAAAGATCTTCATCCCTCACTCACAAGTGCCCAAGACCAGAATCCAAGTAAGTGGAATGTTATATTCCTCTAGTTCATTTCATTTCATCATTATACTTTTACCCTTTTGTTCTCTTGGCCACCCACAGACCTCCGTTAATACTCACCCCTCCATATACCCATTAAAATCTCATCAAGTCCCATCCAAACCACCTACTACCTCATTCGACTAACCAAAATACTTTGTGAAATCACAAAGGAGACCCAAAACTCATTCTCGTGGTATTCCTATTTGTCACAAGAATCGACACCGGTTACACCCAACCGCCGTCGGTCACCCTTAACCGGCATCGGTCTCTCGTATGTGCCTATACAACCCCGCAATAGTGACCTACCACCTAATTTCTCATAACTCTTATTCACCCGTGATCTTCCCGAGACCTCTGTCGGACCTTCGGGACCTAGAACTAGTTACTTGACCTTCGGATCTTATTTTAACTTAGCCTCTTAGATTATATATCTTTTTATTGTATTTTGGATGAGATACCCAAATCATTTCAACTACGATAGGATTTATTTTATTACTCGCATTAAATTGTTTTAAATAGTGGACTGACAACCATCTAGGAAGTATCACACTTCCTGATCTAGCACACGCTAGGCAATTCACTACACATATTGTTTAACTCTTTTTGGTGGTCTTGCTTTCCATTACAAGTAGTTCCTCCTAGCCAAAAGGAAGCTCTCACAATCAACTATGGATTCAGAAGTCATACGCACACAACAACCCATCAACCAACATTTAAACAAGTATTCCTCCTATGCCCGTTACCCTATCTATTTTGTCAATATTTCAAAGAAATGTCTAAGAATCAGGTGAAACATTTTGGCACACTGGTGGGACCCATTCAGGGTTCCTTGCATTTTATTCATTCTTAGGAAAAATTGTGTGTTTTTTTCCTTCTAAAAGCATACACTTTAATTTTCTTCCTTGGTAACCTACCCTTTCTTTCTATTTTCTCTAAAATAAACCTTTCTTTTGGTGTAATTAAAAAGAACCATTTCTTCTCATTTCTTGCATTTTAGTGAAAGAGCATCCCTCTTTCTCTTCATATATTTGTGTCATCCAACTTCATATTTCAATTTGGGCTTAAAATAAGTACATTGCATTCTGATTTATCTCATTAGCTCACATTAATTTTGGGCAACCTATACGTTGGAATTCATTCCTAGATGATGGTTGAAAAACCAATCGTAGAAAGCACATCTCTCTCTCTCTCTCTGAGTCTTTCCACATTGCACAAAATTCAAAACAAATACATATTATTAAACAACATATTTTAAGAATGCCCGTCAATGATCGCAATGATATGAGGATTGGCAGTACTCCTTAGCTCACTTTGCTTTGTCAAGTCATACTTTAGAGTGAAGCTTGTCCCACCATAACATACCCAAACCTCACCTTTAGATCTCCTTCTTTGTAGAAGCCATCCTCACCAAAAACTCTATTTTACGCTTCATGTGTCAGTCCTTAAATAACATAAGCTAAACAAACATAATAGAAAAGGCAATCTTAGGGTCACATTTTTAGTGTTTTTGCTTGTCTTGCGTTTTGAGGTGAGAGGTCACACTCTTCATTTTTTTGTTTTTCCTCTCACACTCCTCATCATAGTTGGTGTATTCCAAATCTTCCCGAGAGTGTGCCTGGACCATATTCTCATCATTATCATAATTCTCGGTTTTGATTCCTCATTAGATTTTAATTCACAACCGCTTTTATTTCATCACTGCTTTTAATTTCACAAAGGTCGGTGTCGATTCAATGATCATCGCTGGTTACCCTCTCACCATCGTCAGTTATACCAAACCGGTGTCGGTTCCAGGTCCTTTTGTTAACTTACCCAAAAGGACATTTTATTCATCTTCTTCATCTTTCCAGAGTCCCTATCACTGTTATCATTCCCATTGGCCTTGTAAAACTCATCAGATTTGGCATACCTACCAAATTTGACCGTATACCTTGTTTTTCACTCACTATCCATTTCCCGCAATTTTTGGCCGCAGTTACTTGTGACCGGTGTCAGTTTACCCTAACCAGTATTGGTTAGCTTGTTTCACTTTCTACCCAACATTTAGTACGGAATCCACTTTTTACCACCTATTTCACCTATCCACGCTATTTTTATGTGTTATTTATAGAAAAGCGGCCCAACCCGATCGATCCTGGTTCACATGGTGCTAACCTAAAGACAAGCAAGTGTGCTCGTATTCCACGACAATTGTCAACCACTCCCACCTAGTCCTTCACCACCTTCCATTTTATCACCCACCATGGATCCTATCCAACCTATCACTATCACTACCAGAGATGAGTAGTTTGCGCGAATCATTGACCAAAACCTCACCTCCTTGCAGTTTTATCTTTCCCACTCATCCACTCGAGATGACTCAACTCAGGTTGATATATGGAATACCTATATCTATCCCCGACCCGTTCCCACTCCTACATCAGCCCCATCTGGTTCCCCGCTACCTACCTCTACCTTACCCCTAGTCATTTCATAGCTAGGTCCTATACCCGCTATGACTGCCACATCTGCTACATCCATGACACCCGCCACATCCACCATACCTTCAACAACTACCCAAAACGCAACCTCATTCACCCCTAATGTCTTGCATATACCCGTAGCTACATTACCACCTCCGGTGTTAGTGACCCCTACCCCTTTTCAGAACGTGGTCCTTTCCATTCCACAATCGTTAGCCCCCATTTCCACTAGGGTTACCATGACCCTTCCACCTCCATATACATACTATCAGCAGCCTCCCGTTTCATCTCGTTATTCACTCTGAGTGCACGTACCCCTATTTCATCACCTTCTTCTCAATCAACCTACATAGCAGCACCATATACCGGAGTGCCACTCTTGTTATATGCCCAAAACCAATCCTCTCATGCTACAGAGGCATCCAATCATCGTAACCTACCAACGACCTAATCAAATTAATGATGGAAAAGATGCAGACATTGGAGGCATTGGTTTCTAACTCCCGTAACATGCTCACCTACGACAAGATTTACAACGAGCCCATCCACCCATCCATTCCTATTCATCCATACCTCGTTCATTTGGAGATGCCTAAATTCAATCATTTCAATAGCAAATAAGACCCGCACCAAAGATTTACGGTCTTTTAAACACAGTGTTACCTAATCACTCACGATGATGCTTTGCTCTTGAGAACCTATCCCATGTCTCGACTAGACCTATATTAGATTGGTATAGTGGGTTACCTAGACACTCTATATTCTCATTCAATCAGTAGCCCAAGCCTTCTTAGATCAATTCTCCATCAATATCATCAAGAAGGTTACCATGACCAACCTATACCCCACGTCTAGCATGATGAGGAAGAATATATCACATATTTTGTCGCTTGGTAGCATGCCCGATTAATAAGCTCACCTTCCAACTACCACAAACATAACTCATCGAACTCTTCACACGGGCTTGTGTCGGACATATCTCACTCACCCTACAGGTCCAAACCTTCCAAACATTCGACGAAGCATTCACCATGGCACGAAAGTTAGAGATTCGCTATTGAGAGAAGAAAATCTAATTACACAATAAGAATTCAACATTCAAGTTGAATGATACTTCTTCTTCTTCCAAACTACAAAATAATTATTCAAAAGCTAAGGGCACTGATAACACAATGGTACTCAAATCTGGTCTAGCTCATCCATTGAATCAGCTACTCCCTCATCTAATCTCTTACCCGTCCATAATTTTCAATTCGTAAGGGAACAATGGAAATACACCCCAATTGGGGAGCCTTACTCTTCTATCTTAGAAAATATTATCAAATCCGAAGCCATCACCCTTCCGCCCATAAAACCACACACTGGTTTTGACCCTACTCACCCTATGCCCACATGGTATAAAGAACATGACTTCTATAACTATCATTGAGTAAAGGGTCATAGTGATGGTAATTACATCACTTTCAAAAACATTTTCCAAGAAATGCTTGAGAAAGGTGAGTTAACCGTGGATAATCCCAACGCACCTGCCAACCAAAACCTACACATCTTCAAGAAACCATTTCCCAATCATGCCCCTTCATCTGATCAAACCGGTGAGGCCTTGACTCATGATACCCATATCCACGAGGTCCACACTACTTTTAGTGATGCACCTGTTGCCTCCCAATTACCCTATATTTCTTTCATAGAGGATATTCTAGCCCAAAGTCCTCCTTCTAAATTGGAACCAACCTCCTTGTTGCTTCACCCAAAGAGGAACACCTTTCACCTCCTTCCTTACCTATGGAGGAGCCTTCCGCTAACATCGAGACCATTTCACCTTTGGCTTCTCCACCTAGAGAACCGATACCCATAATACTTCTTCAGTCCACGGAGGATACTTATTTACCTCCTCCACCCATATAGGAGTTCCCATCATCTCCCCTATCATAGACCCTATTGAGATACCTTTTCCTCTTGGTGAGCATTCTCCATCAGCTACCCAAGATCCTGCAGACCTACTTTTGGCTCTCTTACCCACGGAAGCTGAAGCTAGCCAATTCCCCATCTCTAAGACACATTTTACAGGAATTTCCATTAGGTCCTCTTTAACTCCACCTACAGACGTGTTGTTCTCACATTTGGCTGATCACTTAGATTATGTGGATAGGGCCTTACTATGGGGGTGACTTTTGCTTCCTATCTCAATGTAGATGTAGATGTCACTTGTTGATACTTCCACTATCTATCTAAAAATATTTCAACCAATCCAAACAAACAAAACCACCTCTATCACAACTTCTTCCATGACACCCATCATAGCTCAACATACACCCTTACCCATAACCCAAACTACATCTAAATTCAAACCCGCACATACATCATCTTCCTCAACTAAACCTATTACCACCTTAGGGGTCACCCCAACCACGAGCCTTACTCATCCACCTATATAATTGGATTTAGCTACACCCTCCATAGTCAATGCCACACCTACTCCGACACCCAAACAAGAACCAAACCCATAGAACTCATAGCTTGGTTGCACCAATCACACTGCACTGCTCCTGTCCATTTTAGGACCTCAACCCCCAACACGGTTAAGAAACCTCTACCCGTCATTAAACCAAAAACACAACAACCCATCCCTTCCTCGCAAACCTCTAACCTACCTAGGCACCCAACATGACTTACACCCACACCTACAACATCTTTACCACCCATACCTCCAATACTCTCCGTAACTTCTTCACTACCCACTACACTTTAGTCTCTATCCCTCACACCCCTTGCATGACCCACATCATCTACCTTCATAGCACCTCTGTTATCCCCCTGGGTAACTCGCCCTCTTCCCCATCTGATTTTCCTTCTAGACCTCATACACCCATATCACCTTTACCCAAGAAGGTGCAACCCAAAAGAAAAACTCCACTACCTTCCAATAAGATAGTCAAAACAACCACACACCCTCCTGCCCGTTCATCTACCATACCCCTAACCAAAAAAACATGACTGACACCCAAGACCATGCTAGCACCCAAAACCATAGCTCAACCTATTCCCCCTCCTGCGAGGACTGTTCATCAACAATCAGTCATACCTACACCCAAACCCACTTTCACCTCTCATTGCGACCCACTAGCGGGGTCCTATGCCAAAATTTTAACCAACCTCCTTGAGACTTCTGTCATTACATTACCACCGCTCAGACCTTACGACCCCCTCAAACCCAAGCCAAAAGGGTTTGATGACACTAAAATTTTTGCCTACCATCATGTGCCATGGAATGATGTGGAGAACTGCAAGGCCTCAAAACCGTCCTTATCCAGTTATGTCCTCTAGAAGCCAACTTTGACGATGACGACCTTCCCAATGAAGACCTTGCCTCACCAACACCCATTCCCACACCGTCCACTCAATAACCACAACCTCCACCCCCACAGCTCCTAGAACCACCTCCAAGATTCAAATTTAACATGGTTCACATCAAATAACTTTCCATGCCACCACTTAAATGTTGTTGCACCTAGCTCACCTCACAAGGTTTTTCTCCTCCGATAGATTTTTGCTCGTCATGTCATTATACCACTCACCCTACACCTTCTCTGTTTGCCCACTCCCCTTAGATCAATATGATCCATGTTACTACCTATTCTCGAAGGATAAAGGTAAAGAAAAGGTGACTGACCCACCAACCAATCCTATACCCAACATACCATCTACACCCATACCTAAAATCACTATCCATGGCCCCACGCCCCATTTCTAATGGAGTCACACATCACACCATGCTCAAACAATTACACCAATCTCCCCTTAAAATGTCCTTACATGACCTCATTCAAACCTCAAAATCCTATCGTCAAGCTCTCATGGAGGTTCTTCAATCTATTGAGGTTTTGTCCAATGACCCTACACCTGTAACCTTCATCATCACACATCATCATGTAGCTTCTCTTACCAAATTACCACCTTCATCTTCACCCCACCCTATTCACCAAGTTTCCTCCCTTAGCTTCTAAGAGGAGGAGATCACACCACACCAAAATGATCACCCATACCTAGCTCTGTTTATCTCTATCCACAAGAATGACATACGGGTGTAACGGGTGATGATTGATGGGGGTGCTAGCATTAACATTATTTCATCCCATACAGTCGCTCAAATGCACATACTTGATAATTGTATGCATAAACATCCTGTCATGTTGCATTCATTTAATGACGCTATCACCTCTACACTAGGCACCGTCATCCTCCACATTTGTGTGGGCCCCCGCACTGTTCCAGAATTATTCTACATCTTGGAGGGGGAATTAAAATATAACTTATTGCTTGGCATACCCTGGATTCGTGTCATGAGTTGTGTTCCTTCCACTTTACATCGTTGTGTAAAGTTTGAGCACGAAGGGTACACCTACACTATCCCAACTAATCCATCACCTTTTAAAACATGCAACATTCTCTACCGACCCAATGATGTGCTCATACCTATTAAGTCATCTATCTCCTCGACCGCTACCACTTCACCTACACCTCCACTTACCAAGATGTACAGTCGCTACCTCAACCGCACATGCCTCCTCCATTCCTACCACTACCACAACCTCCACGGCCAACCCATCAGCTTTCTCAATCCATTAACACCACCTCCGCATAGACCTCGACACATCATCTATTTCATCTACCCACATACTAACCACTGATCCCTTAGAAGGAATTTTCAAATGCCTCACTCTAGGGGAGTACCACCTATATAGCGTCAACACATTTCTTACTCCACAAGAGTACAGAAGTATTCACCAACACCCTTGCTATGATCACTGCATAGGGGAACACCTCCTTTATGTTCCTCCTCACCTTCATACCAGTATCACCTATGGGGGACTTGATACTACCACTTACACACCTGAAACACCGTCACAAACCCACATTTTTTTCACTGACTTCTAGTCTCTCACCAATCACCATTTTTCCCACACCTTCCTGCACCGATGTGCGTGGAAGGGTTTCAATTTTGGATTTTTCAAGCAAGGCTACCATAACATTATTCCATGTACCACCCATAAACATAACAACCATAGTGGTATCAACTTTGCTGAACCACCTACCAAACAGGCCCACATTGAAATCATCAAGGACATCAGCTCTTCTCCGCCTTCTTCACCCACTCCACCTTCATCACCACCTTCACCGACGGATTCGATGGATCTAGAATCTATCCCTCCTAAATTTTTTTTTCTTAAACACCATTTCCTTGGGAACTTTGACTTATCAACATGAGGGAGAGCCCCCTTGCTCTCTTCCCTTCATGTATCCTGAAATGATCGATGACGATACACCTTCAATTAACGTCATTCAATGTTAGGATGATGAATCCATACTCACCTACCTTGGTGCAGAAGACTCATTTATTCATCGGTCGTTACCTTCTGAGACACAAACCATGTTGAATGAATTGACTATCGAGATCAACATTCACACTCAGGATGACCCGCACATCCTAAAGATCGGTCAATCTTTAGATGTTGCTTTGAATAGAAGCCATCACTTCTTTTCTCAAAGATCATAACCACGCTTTCACTTGGTCTTATGCAGACATGCCCGGTATTGACCCCACCATAGTGGTCCACAATATCATCATTGTTCCCGATGCCAAACCCATTAAACAAAAGCTGAGGAAAATGCACCTCGCATTGCTCTTCTCATCAAAGAAGAGCTTTAGTGTCTTCTCTTTGTTTCCTTCATATTACCCATTGATTATCCTTGATATATTTCTAAAACTTTCCCTATCACTAAGGTGACAAGGGGACTCCACATTTGCATAGACTTCCATGACCTCAACCTAGCCTTCCCAAAAGACAACTTTCCCTTACCCAGTCTTGATCAACTAGTTGACCTTATCACTGGTCACGAGATGCTATCACTCATGGATGGCTTCTTGGGTTATAACAAAATATTGCTTGCCCTAGAAGATCAACACAAGACCTCATTCATCACCCCTTGGGGACCTTCTGCTATCGATTCATGCCTTTTGGCCTTAAAAACACTAGTGCCACATATTAGTGGGCTATGACTTACATCTTTCATGACATAATTCATCACATATTAGAAGATTACGTGGACGATCTCTTGCCAATCTAAATGCCGCTCCGAACACCTTGTTTTCCTCAAAACAATTTTTGACCACCTCATTAAATATTACATCTTCCTTCACCTAAGAAGTGCGTCTTCATGGTCCTCTCAGAAAACTCCCGGGATTTATCGTTTCCTTCATGGTATAGAAGTTGACCCCTGCTAAATTCAAGGCCATTCGAAATGCCTCCGCCCACTAACCTTAAACAACTCTGTAGCCTACGGGGTAAGTTACGATCTATTTTCCATTTCATTTCACAATTACTAATCGGTGCCAACCATTTCATCATCTGCTCAAGAAGGATGTCTCCTTTAAATTAGATGATGACTATCATAAAGATTTTTGAGGCCCTAAAACAATATCTCCTTCAACCACCCATGCTCATTCCACATAAGGATGATCAACGTTTCTACCTATACATCTCAGCTACCGATCACTCCTTGGGAGCCATGCTCACTCATCGAGATGAAAAACACAGAGAGCAGGTGGTTTATTACATAAGTCATGCTCTTTTAAACTACGAAACTCGATACACCCATCCTGAAATTTTTTTCTTAGCCTTAGTTTTCGTTGCCACCAAACTTTTCCATTACCTACTCAACCACAAAACCTTTGTTATGACCAACACCGACCCCTTACACTTCATGTATGCCAAACCTTATCAAAATCAATGTGCCGCATGTTGGCTTATGCTTTTAGCTTACCTTGTCCTTGAATTCATTCATCAAAATTCCATCAAGGGCCAAGCCATTACCACCAATTGGTGGATGCATCTATTTCCGGGGATCAACCCTCTAATTTTGACTTTCCAGATGAGTCAATTGCTACCCTTTCCTTGGAAAAACCACCTTACCAAATGACACTCTTCTTTGATGGTTCCAAGTGTCAGCGTGGGGGTGGGGCTGGTGTTATCCTCATTCCTCTTGATGGTGAGCCCATGCCTTTGTCTTTCAAACTCAATTTTTAATGCACAAACAATATAGCTGAATACGAAGCACTTGTATTAGGTCTCCAAGCCACCTATACCCTAGATGTCAAATCAATCAACATCTTTGGTGATTCTCAATTGGTAATAAACCAAGTTAGTGGTATATACCAATGTCGTAACGAGCTGCTTCAAAAGTATAAACATCATGTAGACATACTTTTGACCACCTTTGACCGTTACACCCTTCAAATTGTCCCACGTTCAACCAACAAATTTGTAGATACCATGGCCTGCTTGGCTTTTCAAATACTTGCTTTGCCTGCTGATTCTAAAATATTTGTCACCGTACAATGACTCCAATCACCTTCTTATCTACCTCACGATGTTGACTCCCTCAGAACCATCACCCTTGACCTGAGTGACCTTTGGTACAAACAATACTCCAAATATCTTTCTCTCTCCATCTTACATCTTGGTCTCACTTGTAATGGACAATGCAACTTCCTTAAAAATGTCTCTCGTTACGTCATCTTGGGGGCCTCCTCTATAAGTGTGGCTTTTATGGTATTCTCTTACAATGCCTCACGAGTTCTAAAATTCATTATACATTAAGGAAGTTCATGATGGCATATGTGGAAGCCACTTCGGTGGCCTTGTTTTTCTAAACGTATTCTTCACCTAGGCTATTACCGATCGACCCTTAATCATGATTGTTGTGACTATATCAAGCATTGTGTCAAATTCCAACAACATGCTTTATAGGTCACCTGTGACCTTTGGCCATTCTCTCAATGGGGTTTGGATCTTATTAGAGAAATCAATCCCCATTCTTCCCTATGCCATCAATGGATCATTACTTCTACCAAATACTATACAAAATGGGTGGAGGCCATACCACTCATCTCCACAAAATTTGAGAAAATATGTGAGTTCATCAATCATCACATCATTTGTCACTTTGGTGTTACTCATCACCTCATCACTGATAATGGAAAACAATTCAAAAACAAAACATTGCAAAAACTTTGTGACGCCTTCGGCATTTAGCTAAGTTTATCATCACCTTATTACCCACAAACTAATGGCCAAGCCAAATCCACTAACAAAACCCTAAACAAAATTCTTATGAAAGTGGTTAACGATACTAGGAAGGATTGGCATACACACATTCCTTTTTCCCTGTGGGCATACCGCACTAGTATTCACACTTCCACTGCCACCACACCATTTTCTTTGGTCTACGGTACCGAGGTAGTTCTACCTCTCGAAGTCCAGATTCCCTCACTCCACATTTCTCTCCATGACATGCTCAATGATGATGACTTTTGTCAAGATCGTTTAACACAACTAGAGTTATTAGATGAACATCATCTTAACGCTCTTGAACACCTTTAAGTTTACCAAAAATGTATCAAACGTGCCTATGAAAAGCATGTCCATGAATGAACCTTCCAAGTTGGTGACCTCGTCCTAAAAGAAAATGAACATGTAACCAAAGCAAAAAAAAGTAAACAGGGAAAATTTTCTCCTAATTGGCTTGGACCATACATCGTGACTCATACTTATGGATTAGGTGCTTATCATTTATCTTCACTTGATGGTAAACCCAAACCTGAGCCCCTTAACACCTTGCATCTTCGACCATTCTATTGTTGATTTTTAGTCCTACATCACTTTTTGTCTCTTTCCATGCTCGTCCCTTAAGTGCTATCCACTCCATACACCTCACCAATGATTAAACAAGAATAATGTGAGTACCCATCACTTGTTCTCTTCTCTTGAAAATGTGTACCATGGCACTGTACATAGCATGATTCTCATGGATCCTTTTCATCTACCTTTAGATGATATCCCATGGTCGTTTCACCCTGATTTTTGAATAAGAATCTTATGCTTCACCTTGGTCTTTTCCATGACTTCAAAGACCTCACATGGGACCTAACTCCTTGAGTCAAACTTCTAATATAAAATATGAATCCCTCAAAAGGACATCTTCCTCTCGACAACCACTGCTATAAATAGACTTCTCCCTCAAAGGATAGCTATGTAAAGCCCTTAACAAAAAAAAAGTGAGAGAAAAGTGGAAGCTTCCCGCATCGATCAGCTTCACGAAGACCTCAAGGAGTTAAATTCTTCATCCCATATAGAATTCCCACATCGATTAGTCTATCTCAAATACAAGTCAAAATAGAAAATTTTTAGTCATGGACTTGCCCATTGTGACTTGGATCTCTTTCCCGAAGAGCATGCTACCTCATATCATATAAAATTAACCACCTTTCACCCTTCTCACCATTCCCACTCCCATTTCCTACTACCTCAAGGGACCTCTTGGAAACCAAGACATTTGGTGATCATGTGACTAATTTTCACCGTAGAACAATCAATCATGTAGTGTCTTTAGGGTCTTATGTTCATCACCTCCTCCAAGGTATGATCTACTCGGTATGATCCTAACCAATCAGGTGGCTTTATTTCCCCCTCTTATCTTTTAACCATCTTTATTATGTTTTGATTACCTTACAAAGGACTTGGTCCTCGATGCTTACCTTTGGGGTCCTCTTCTTCTTTCACCACAATCAACATTACCTATATCACTTTACCTTTAACCTACCCACACCTAACAAACCTAAACCCACACCATGCCTACAACCTACCAACTCATTTTCATACCTCCTCATATTCTTCCCTAGCTTATGGGAGAACTACATCGGCCTGAGGTCCCTTTTCACTGGGACTATGTAGGAAGCATTCTAAGGGCATGGGGCCCTTAGAGGTTAGCTTGGCCACTCTCTACCCTAACCAATCCATCTTTCATCTTCCTCAAATACATTCTACCCCACCTAGTTTCTTCTTTATATCAACAATTGAAAATTAAACCACATACATAACACGTTGCTTCATATTTTAATCCTCATCACAACATACATTTATTACGCCTACCATTTCTCTATCATCATTATGCATAGATTATACCACATCTCACATATGACCCATATTATCATTCATTGCACAAAATAATAAATCACAACTTCACCTACTTTGAACACAACCATGCCTAAAACCTGACTCAACCATGCCTAAGACCTGACTCAATCCATGCCTAAACCAGACCTGACTCCATCATGCCTAACTCACCTAATTTCCATCCATATCAAAACAAACAAATCAAAAATCTCATCAACGCACCAATAAATCAAAAGTCTCATCAAAACATCAACAAATCAAGAATCTCATGTATCTCATCATATAAATAAATGTGTATCTCAATACAACATACATGGATATCCCATCATGTCCATCATCTCAAAATCATCGGCACATAGGCCAATACTCAATACAAAATGTCATCGGCATGCAGGCCGGTCTCATATCCAATAAAATAATGAACCAATACAAAATCTCTTTCTCAAGCGTAGGCTGGTGTATGCTCACAATATTCAAAACTTCTCGTATATCCTCGCTATCTTTAGCATGCAGACTAGTATGTGATAAAAAATACAACTATCTCTCGGCACATAGGCCAATATATATCACAAAAATGACTATCATACATCAAATATCAAAAGTCCTATATCAGGCATCTCAAATGGATGTCCTCCATTTATGTATCACCTATACCCTCTCGCCTCCTCCACCCTTGTCTAATGACTCGCTACCATCTCCCCACCCATCATAGGTGGTGGCTAGGTCCCTGCTAGCACCTCACCTGGAGATGGTCTCCGTGTGTTAGCAGCCTCTCCCCGATCTAGCCTCGGAGCTTGATGACCCCCTCTACTCTCCACACTGTGAGTGTGGGATCTAGTCCTCTCACTCGATGCCTACTATGCCTGGTACTCTCCATAGGATAGAAAGTCTATCTTGACCACCATCAGCTGGTACTGGTAGTATCTGGCCTCACTTAGGGCATCCTGTAACCTAGATATAGGCATGGTCTGTGGTGGTCCCATAGGTCTCGACGCCTATACCTATCCCGAGACCCTCTCCCTTTCTCGCCCGTGAACCGGGACCCGGTCTCGGTGTGTGTGGTGGTGCCCCTACCTCACGTGCTTGTATTTGGGCTTGTAAGGCCCAAATCGTGCTCGGGATGTGGACAACTAGCCTTACAAACCTACCACCTATGCATGTAAGGATGCTACCTGACCATCATCCTCCTCTCCATCTCCATCCCCACCACCGGCCATCTAGGCCTGTAGATTGCCACCTATATATGTAGCTATGCTAATTGTTCCTTTGATCTTGCTAGTTGTGTCTATACCATACCCAACTGGGTAATCGTAGTAGCCACCGCCCCTTTAGGGCTCTCTCTGCATCATGATAGTGGATAGATATGGCTACCTCAATCTGGGTGGTATGGCTCATAAATGGGCCACCCACCATTGTCTATACCTTCGTGACCACTCGACATCATCTACCCGCCACCACTACCTCTCCTCCTCCTACCCGTGGGCACCGTAGGTTGTGGTAGAGATAGCAGAGGGCCTCTCCATGTCATCTCTCTAGTACTGCGGGAAGGGCGAGGTACGTCTTGTAATAGCCCAAACTTCTACCAGACTTTGTCCACCGGGATCATCTCATGCTCCCCAACACAATGACCCTGTATCCATCTCAAAAGCTAGAGCTCAGCTATCTCCTCGTGCATATGCCTATATGAGTGGAATCCCACATACGACATCCATATAATGTCCACTCGGACAACCCCTCCAATAACTGTTGGAAATAGGCCACATCATGTGTGGGCCTGTCTGATCTCCGCTCTCCAATATCCGAAACCCATCGCCTGTACCCCACCCATAAAAATTTTGGTGGGAATGTATCTGCTCGGGGCATCGCTACTGCCCGCACACAAGCTATGTGCTCATAAGCCCAAGCAATGTAGTAAGAAGGTACAACATAGGCTGAACCTACATAGCCACCCATAGGCCCATAACTCTTTGTACAACTGCACCAGGAATGTTGGCACCTAGGAAAAGTGGGTCTCCTCTATCATCATATCATGGAGTACCCCCATCAATGATCGGGAAAACATCCACCCTCTACATCTGGACAATGTAAAGTAGCACATTGCCTCCATCAAAAGAACCACTAGCCTCATCTCCTCCAGACGGGCTAGGTACATCTCTCCATAGTGAATGTTGGCACTATGGAATGTCAGCTCGGCCATCCCCTCACCAAACACCATTAGCATCAGCTCCTCTGAGGCCTCGAGAAGATAAAGTAGACCTGTGTACCCAATATGGGTAGCCGTAGAATCTTGAACACATCCTCCAGGGTGATAGTGATCTCACCCATCGGTAGGTGGAATGCATTGGTCATGGAATCCCATCTATCGATGAGCGTGACCATCAAACTAGGTCAGCTTTGACTACATGCCGATATCGCTGCACCTACTCAAGCCAACCACCTCCACATGCTACAGCTCCTATGGGGTCACCGCACCATGCACATTCATGAGTAAGGGCGAACCCCGTCCCACATGCCTAATCGATCTCTCCCCTGCATCTAATATGAACAACACATTAATCTACATTTTTATACCCACACTTGCCCCTTATCATTTCCAACAACCTATTGTACCTCTACCTATCATGATCCCCAACTTATGGCACTTCCCCCCTTGCCCCCAAATACCGATCGGTGCCGCTTCTCTTTAACCGACCCCGATCACCTCTTAACCAACATCGATCACTTTTTAGTGACGGATACCAGATTACACACTACTAACGAAGGCCACACTTGACCGACACCGGTCCACCGTCATGGAAAAAATCCACGATCCCCAAAACCACCCTTTCTTAAAAACTTTCCCCTTGCCCCTTTTCCCACCTAAAATTACCTACATGACCCCTTGCACCTCATCCCATCCCCCCTCCCATTTAATGTTGTTCCCATTCCTATTTTACCCACTTTTCCCCCATTCCCAAATTTAATTTTATTTCACCCACCTAAAAACAAAAACCACAAAACAATTTGTAAATCCTATAATCTATCTAACCGAAATTTGGACGCTTACCTCATCCTACTACCATCGTCTTGGTGGTAAATCTAGCCACTGCAGCGGTGGCAGTAACCAATCCCTCTCTAGCCTCTCGCCATCACTAAATCTCCCCGCATCTCCAACCAATCAAATCACATGCACCAATCCTATGGACCTGCCTCTCACCAACCAATCATCTGCTTCACACCACCAACTCAATTCTCCGTTTCATCTGACACTCTTCTCTCTTTTCTCTCTTTTATCGTTTTCTCAATTCGCTAAATGAAAAATGAATAACAAAAAAACACATATTTTTTTGTAATTATAACAAACCCGACCTAACCGATGTTGGTTAACCTTATCATGGTCGGTTTCACTCTATCGGCGTTAGTTATCCTTAACAAGCAGGGTCACCTTATCTAGCACAAAACCCAACATTTTTCCTTATTACCCTATCTATCCCTCCTTTTTCCACACCTACCCTTTACCCTGACCATTTACCTCACCTAACCTTTACCATGACTATTTACTCCACCTTCCTGACCTTATCATTTACTACCTACCTTTGTCCTCCTTTGGGGACTCCTTATTTTACCCCTCCCCCAGCCTTACCCGTGCCGTGACCTATATATTTTTTAGCTCTGACCATCGCTAGTGACCATTGACCTCACATGTTTGCTATACCTTGCGGCACTCATTACTGTGTTGTTGACCTAATGACCTTACCTAGCCTATTTCTGTGACCTTTTATCCTGACCCTACCTTTGGTGTACCAGAACATACCTAAACATTTTTGCACCTAACCTACATTGTGTTTCTTGACCATATCATATACCTTAGATACCAGAATCATTTTGACCTTGTTTGGATAAACCTATCGACCTTAGACAATGTAGAGTTTGACTGCTCTTCAACCCGGTAGTGTGCTACATTTTATACGTGTGCGTGCATTTGACTGATTATTACCTTTGACCCTGACCCATTACCTAGATTTCCCAAGTAGATCTTTAACCCCTTTTTCCCCCATTCCCCACCTTCCCTTTTATCACATTTACCTTTTATCAAACCACTCACCGATTCTACCTCCTACCTCTTCGGGCCTCCGGTTTGAGGGGATCATCTTCACCCACACATGTGGCAACCACATCTTATTTATGTTAGCATTGCTTACCAATACAAGCTATGCAACAAAAAGGGGAAAATGTAGACACTAAAATTAGGTCACACTCCCCTTTGGTCCCTTGACAAATAAGCACCCTTCATCACATTAACCTAGCCATGGCCCCCTTCACTCCACTAATATTAATTTAATTAATTTAATTAAATTAATTCATTATCCTCACCATATTTATTATTTAAATATCTTAATTGGGATAATGTCCACATACATCTCACCTAGACACCTCATCAAGCCAACTCACCCTAAGACATATTCTTAGTAAGTTTCCATAACTAATTGAGACTTACCCAAAACCCTAAAAGCATTTCCTACATTCCCTCTAACCACATTCCTACATGCTTACAAGAAGCTTCTAGTTTAATCCATGGGTGAACAATACGAGATCCCAGAAAATCAAGGGGATCTACCTAGTTTAGTAAACCTAGGAAATCTCACCTTGACCGACGCCGATTACCCCTAACTATCACCGGTTAAGCTAGAACTGCCATCGGTCACCTTTTAATCCCCAAAACCTTATTTTGGAGGTTGGAAAACATTGGGAAGATTCTGAGAGATATCACATCTTCTGAGAACGAGTTTCAGTGAGAACATGCATGCAAGGAAGGAGATCAAGCATTTTCTCCTACATAGCCATCCAACACTCACCCCAGCAAGGATTTGATCCAACCAAGCAAAAAGGAATACACATGCAGCCCATGCAGAAGCTTTCCTATGATTGGTGATTATCTATAGTCTTCAATCTCTTACCAGCATCTTCATCCCTCACTCACAAGCACCTAGGACCAGAATCCAAGTAAGTGGAATGTTGTATTCCTCTGGTTCATTTCATTTTGTCATTATATTGTCACCCTTTTGTTCTCTTGGCCACCCATAGACCTCCGTTAATACTCACCCCTCCATATACCCATTAAAACCTCATCAAATCCCACCCAAACCACCTAATACCTCATTCTAACCAACCAAAGTCCTTTGTGCAATCACAAAGGAGACCCAAAACTCATTCTGTGGCATTCCCAATTTTCCACAGTAACCGGCACCGGTTACACCCAACCGCCGTCGGTCACCCTTAACCGGCATCGGTCTCTGTATGTTCCCATACAACCTAGAAATGATGACCTATCCACCTTATTCCTCATCACCCTTATTCACCTGTGATCTTCCTGAGACCTCTGTTAGACCTACAGGGACCCAGAACTAGTTACTTGACCTTCAGATCTTATTTTAACTTAGCATGTTAGATTAGATCTTTCTTATTGTATTTTGGATGAGATACCCAAATCATTTCAACTACGATAGGATTTATTTTATTACCCACATTAAATTGTTTTAAACAGTGGATGATAATCGTCTAGGAAGTATCACACTTCCCGGATCTAGCACATGCTAGGTAGTTCCTTTGCACATATTGTTTAATTCTTTTTGGTGGTCTTTCTTTCCATTACAGGTAGTTCCTCCTAGCCAAAAGGAAGCTCTCACAATCAGCTATGGATTCAGAAGTCATACGTGTGCAACAACCCATCAACCAACATTTAAATAGGTATTCCTCCTATGCCCGTTACCCTATCTGTTTCATCAATATTTCAAAGAAACATCTAAGAATTAGGTGAAACAAGCGATGCTTGACAAAAATAAGATGTGGTTGCCCCATGTGTGGGTGGAGGTGATCCCCCTCAAACTAGGAACTTACGAGGCGGAATGCGTAATCGGTGAGTGGTTTGATAAAGGTAAATGTGATGAAAAGGAAGGCGGGTAACAGGGAAAAAGAGCAAGGTCTACTCGTAATCTAGGTAATGGGTCAGGGTCAAAGTTACAACAGTCAAACGCACGCACATGTATAAATTGTAGCACAGTACCAGGTTGAAGAGCAGGAAAAATCTACATTGTCTAAGGTCGATAGGTTTATCCAAACAAGGTTGAGGTGATTCCGATATCCAAGGTATAAGATATGGTCAGAAACATGTCATAGGTCAAGTGTGGGGACGTTTAGGTGTGTTCTGGTACACCAAAGGTAGGGTCAGGATAAATGGTCATGACAAGAGGCAAGGTAAGGTCATTAGGTCAATCAACACAGGTAACAGTGCCATAAGGTATAGCGAACACATGAGGTCAAAGGTCACTAGTGATGGTCTAGGTCCAAGAATCTAGGTCACAACATGGGTAGGGCTGAGGTATGGGTAAAATAATGAGTCCCCAATTGAGGATGTGGGTAGGTAATAAAGGATGAGGGAAAAAGGGTGGGGAATGGTCAGGGTAAAGGTTGGGTGTGGAAAAAAAAAAGTGACGGGTAGGGTAATAGGGTAAAATTTAGGGCAATGTGTAAGAGATGGTGACCGATGCCGATCAAGGGTAGTTGATGCTTTGGTATAGGGTAACCATCCACTGTAAGGTAGGACACGTGATGAGATGTCGGTGAAGGTAAAGCGGGCGTTGATTAGGTTAGGTTTAATATAAAAACAAAAAATCCAATTTTTTTGTTATTCATTTGTCTTCTTGTGAATTAGGAAAATGACACAAGAGAGAGAGAAAAGGAAAAGTGTCCAGACGGAATGGCGAGCTTAGTTGGTGAGCCGAACGGTGGGTGATTGGTAGTTGGAGAGGCGGGTCCATGGGATCAAATTATGCTATTTGATTGGTTAGAGGTGTGGGTAGCGATTTGGTGATGGTAGAGGCCGGAGAGGGATTGGGTGGGCCACCGATGTAGTAGCTAGACGTGCCACCATGGTGGTGGAAGCATGCTTGAGGTAAGTGCCAAACTCGGTGGTGTTTAATTAGATAGATTAGGTGATAAGTTGGGGTTTGGAAGAAATTGGGTTTTTTGTTTTGGGTGGGGAAAAATGAAATTTGAAATGGGGTGGAGTAAATTGGGTAGAATAGGAGAATATGGGGTTGGAGGTGGTTAAGGAGAGGTGTAGGTGAGGATGGGTGGTTAGAAGGGGCAGGGGAGGGAAGGTTTGGAGAAATGAGGGTTTTGGGGGTCGTGGATTTTCACCATGACAGTGACCAACATCGGTAAGGTTAAATCGGTATCGGTCACAAAACATGTGACCGATGCTAGTTTAGTTGTGACCGGGTCGGTTAGAGATAACTGACACCAATTGGGTTTTGGAGAACAAGGGGCCAAAAGGGTCTTAAGTCAAGTGGGTGAGATAGGGAAGGGTAGAATAAGGCATCTAAGTGAAAAGCGGGAGTAGGCGGCAGGAAAATGGGTTTGGGGCAATGAGAGTGGGTTAGATAGGGAAGGGTAGAGTAAGGTGTCTAAGGGTAGAGTAGGCGGGGAAAAATTGGTTTGGGGCAATAAGAGTGGGTGAGTATGGGTATGATGAAGGTGGATTAATTTGTTGTTTGTATTGATGCAAGGGAGAGATCAGCTGTGGATGAGAGATAGGGTGCCACCCCTGCTCTTGAGAGTACGAGGCACGGTGACCACCGAGGAGTGGCGGACATGGAGGAGGAGGGCTTAAGTGGGTTCCGGTGCTTTCGGCATGCGATCTGAAAGCCAAGTTTGATGGTCACTCTCATCGATAGATGGGATTCAGTGACCAACATGTTGTACCTACCGACATGTGAGATGACAGTCACCCTAGAGGACGTGTTTAGGATCTTGTGACTACCAATACTAGGTATACAGGTGTATTCGATCTCCTCTAAGGCCTTAGAGGAGTTGATGCTGAAATTTTTTGGAGAGGGACCGACGGACATGACATTCCATAGTTCCAGTCACTCCGAGCGGGATGTACATAGCCCATCTAGAGGAGACGAGGCTTGTTGTTTTATTGATGGAGGTAGTGTGCTATTTCGCACTACCAGATGTAGAGGGAGGGAGATTTCCCCACTCATTGATGGGGTTACTTGATGATATGATGATAGATAAGACCCACTTTGTCATGGGTGTTAGCATTCCTGTGCAAATGTATACTGAGAGTTGTGGTTGTATGGGCGTCTCACGCAGTTCAACCTATGTTGCACTTTCATTCTACACTATTGGGTCTATGAGCACATTGTCTATGTGCATCCAGTGGGTATGCCCCAATCAGATGCATTTGATCCGGGATTTGTGTGGGTGGAGTATAGGCGATGGGTACCTATTATTGGAGAGTGGCGATCAGACAGGGCTACACATGATGTAGCGTATTACCAATGGCTATTAGAGGGATTTTCTGGGGTAGATATTATATGGAGACCGTATGTGGGTTATCCCTCATATAGACAGATGGATGAGGAGTTAGTTATCCTTCAATTACTCAGATGGATAGAGGGGCGCCATGTAGGAGAGCATGAGATGATCCCCATGGACAGGGTTAGACAACCAGCTTTAGGTTGTGATAGGATATACCTCCATCCTTCTTGCAGTATATGAGAGACGATGTGGAGAGGCCAATACCTCTACCATAGCTGACAATGCTTGACAGGGCAAGAGGAACAGGTGATAGACCGCCGGATCGATGATTCCATAGTGAAAGATAGATATAGAGAGTGGTGGGTGGCTCATTTACAAGAAGTACCACCCAAACCGGGGCATCCAGAGATCTAGCCACCATCATGGTGTAGAGGGATGATCTACATGGGTAGGTGCCAACCCGATTACCCAGGTTGGGTATGGTGCGAGCATAGCTTGGCAACTCGAGGGTGCGGGTAGCGTGTTACATTTACAGTGGTTTAGCTCTTTAGGCCCGATGGCTCGGGGTGGGGATGGAGATGGAGATGGAGATGATGGTCAGGTGGCTACCCTATAGGCATAGGTGATAGGGTTGTAGGGCCAGTTGGCCATGACATAGGCATAGATTGGGGCTTTACAGGCCCAGATATAGGCACAGGGGTAGGGGCCGATGGCACCACCACAAGCACCGGACAGGGTCCCAGTTCACGGGTAGGGGCGGGGATAGGGTCCCGCAGATAGGTATAGGGGGAGGCATATGGGGCCACCATAAGTTGTTCTCATATCTAGGTTATGGGATGCCCTAGGTAAGGCCAGCTACTACCAAGATCAAATTATGGCGGTCGAGATAGATTTCCTATCCTATGGAGAGTACAGGGCACAACAGGCCTCGAGTGAGAGGACTAGATCTTGGACTCATAGTGTAGAGAGCACAGGGGGCCATCAAGCTCGAGACAGGATCAGGGAGAGGCCACTAGCTCATGGAGACTAGCTCTAGGTGATGTGCCAACAAGGGGTGGTGAGATGATACCAGACCAGCGAGATAGGAGCCGAGGAGGAGACTGGAGAGACCGACATGGAGGATGTCTGGTAGGGTGAGGCCTGATGCCCAACCCTATATTTTTGATGTATTGTAGTCATTTTTTTGATATATACCATCCTACATGTTGAAGATAGTGAGGATGTACGAGAGTTTTTTTATATTTTTGAGCATATACTAGCCTATGTGCCGAAGAGATTTTGTATTGTTTTATTATTTTATTGTATACGAGACTGGCCTATGTGCCGATGACATTTTGTATTGAGTATCGTCTGTGTGCCAAAGATTTTGAGATATGGACATGATTGGATATCCATGTATATTGTATTGAGACACACATATTTGTTTATATGATGAGATGGATGATATTTATTGGTGTTTTATGAGAATTTTAATTTTTTTGTGATATGGACGAAAACTAGGTGAGTGAGGCAGGATGGGGTCAGGTTGGTTTAGGCATGGATTGAGTTAGGTTGGTTTAGGCATGGATTGGGTCAGTTGGTTTAGGCATGGATTGAGTCAGGTTGGTTTAGGCATGGATTGAGTCAGGTTTGGTTAGGCATGGATCGAGTCAGGTTGGTTTAGGCATGGATTGAGGTTAAATTGGTTGAAGTTGTGATTCATTAATTTATGCAATGAATGGTGATATGGGTCATGTTTATAATACATGCATGATGATGGTAGAGAAATGGTAGTTATAATAAATGTATGTTGTGATGATGATAAAAATGTTAAGCAACTTGTTGTTTGTTTGGTTTAATTTCCAATTTATGTGATATAAAAAGGAAACTACGTAGGGGAAAAATGTGATTTAGGAAGATGAAAGATGAATTGGTTAGGGTAGAGAGTGGATGAGCTAACCTCTAAGGGCCCCATGCCCTCGAGTGTTGCCTACATAGTCCCAAAAAAAAGGGACCTCGGGCCGATGTAGTTTTCCCATTAAGTACGGAAGAATGTGAGGAGGTATGAACATGAATTGGTAGGTTTTAGGCATGTTGTGTGTTTAGGTCTGTTAGGTATGAGTGGGTTATAGGAAAATTGGTATAGGTGATGGTGATGGAGGTAAAAGAAGAATATTACCACAAAAGTAAGTGTTGAGGACCAAGTCCTATATAAGGTAATCAAAAAGTAATAAAGACAGTTAAAAGATAAGAGGGGGAAAGAAAGCCGCCTAACTGGTTAGGATCATACCGAGTAAGTCATACCTTGGAGGGGGTGATGAACATAAGGCCCTAAAGACATTGCATGATTGATTTTTCTAAGGGTGAAAATTAGTCACATGATCACCAAATGTCATGGTTTCTAAGAGGTCCCTTGAGTCGATAGAAAATGGGAGTGTGAATGGTGAAAGGTGGTTAATTTTTTATGGTATGGGGTAGAATGCTCTTTGGGAAAGTCCATGACTAAGAGGATTTTTGTGTTGATCTGATATTTGAGATAGACTGATCAATGCGGGAAGTCTATATGGGATAAGGAAATTATCTCCTTGAGGTCTTCATGAAGTTGATCAATGTGGGAAGCTTCGGTTTCTCTCATTTTTTTATTTGAAAGAGCTATAGATAGTTGTCCTTTGAGGGAGCAAGTCTATTTATACAAGCGATTGTCGAGATGAAGATGTCCTTTTGGGGAGTCATCTTTTCATTAGAATTTTTGACTGAAGGAGTTGGGTCCCATGTGATGGATTTGGAGTCATGGACAAGACCAAGGTGAAGAGGAAGATTATTTTTCGTAAAGTAGGGTGAAATGACCATGGGATCTCATCTAAAGGTAGATGAAAAGTATCCATGAGAATCATCCTATGTGCAGTGCCATGGTACACATATTCAAGCGAAGATAACAAGTGACGGGATGCACATGATTCTTATTTAATCATTGGTGAGGTGTAAGAAGTGGATAGCACTCATTGGATGAGCATGGAAAGAGGCCAAAAGTGATGTAAGACTAAAATCCAACAATAGAATGGTCGAAGATGCAAGGCATTAAAGAGCTCAAGTTCAGGTTTACCATCAAGTGAAGATAAACAATAAGCACCTGATCTATAAATATGAGTCACGATGTATGGTCCAAGAAAATTAGGAGCAAATTTTCCCCGTTCACTTTTTTCTGCTTTGGTTACATGTTGATTTTCTTTCAGGACAATGTCACCAACTTGGAAGGTTCGTTCATGGACATGTTTATCGTAGGCATGTTTGATACGTTTTTGGTAAACTTGAAGGTGGTCAAGAGCATTAAGATAACATTCGTCCTAATAACGCAAGTTGTGCTAAACGGTCTTGATGAAAGTAATCATCATTGAGCATGTCATGGAGATAAATGCGAGTGAGGGAATTTGGACTTCGAGAGGTAGAACAACCTCGATCTTGTAGACTAGAGAAAATGGTGTGGCCACAGTGGAAGTGTGGACACTAGTGTGGTATGCCCATAGGGCAAAAGGAATGTGCGTATGCCAATCCCTCCCAAGATATCGTTAACCAATTTCATGAGAATTTTTTTAAGGTTTTGTTAGTGGATTCAGCTTGGCCGTTGGTCCGTGGGTAATAAGGTGAGGAGAAACTTAATCAATGCCGAACGCATCGCAATTTTTTTGCAATGTTTTGTTTTTGAATTGTTTTCCATTGTCAGTGATGAGGCGATGAGGAACACCAAAGCAAAAATTGATGTGATGATTGATGAAATCACATATTTTCTCAGCTTTCATGGAAATAAGTGGTATGGCTTCAACCCATTTTGTGTAGTATTTAGTAGCGGTGATGATCCATTGATGGCATTGGGAAGAATGAGGGTTTATCTCTCCAGACAAGATCCAAACCCCATTGAGAGAAGGGCCAAAGGTCACGGGTGACCTGTAAGATATGAATATGTATATGATGAAGGTTGGCATGTTGTTGGCATTTTACACAATGTTTGATGTAGTTGCAACAATCATGGTTAAGGGTCAACCATTAATAGCCTAGGCGAGAATACGCTTAGCAACAACAACGCCACTAAAGTGACCTCCACATATGCCATCATGAACTTCCTTAATGGTATAAGGAATTTTAGAACTTGTGAGGCATCGTAAGAGAATACCATCAAAGTTGCACTTATAGAGGAGGCCCCCATGATGATGTAACGAGAGACATTTTTAAGGAAGGCGTGTTGTCCATTACGGGTGAGATCAGGAGGTAGGATGGAGAGAGCAAGATAGTAAGAGTATTGTTTATACCAAAGGTTGCTCGGAGTCAAGGGTAGTGGTTCGATAGATTAAAATTCACGAGGTAAATAGGAGGGTGATTGGAGTCTTTGTATGGTGAAAAATATTTTAGAGTCGACGGCGAAGCGGTATTTGAGAGGCCAAGCCGGCCATGGTGTCTACAAATTTATTGGTTCAACGGGGACGGTCCAAGGTCATAACGGTCAAAAGTGGTCAAAAGTATGTCCACATGATGTTTATACTCTTGAAGTATCTCATTACAACATTGGTATATACCATTGAATTGGTTTATAACCAATTGAGAATCACCAAAGATGTTGATTGATTTGACATCTAGTGCATAGGTGGCTTGGAGACCTAATACGGCCGCTTTGTATTCGGAAATATTGTTTAGTACAATCAAAATTGATTTTAATAGATAAAGGCATGGGTTCACCATCAAGCGGAATGAGGATAACACAAGCCCCACCCCTATGCCGACACTTGGAACCATCAAAGAAGAGTTTCATTTGGTAAGCGCATTTGTCGAGGAAAGGGTATCAATGACTCATCTGGAAAGTCAAAATTAGAGGGTTGATCCTTAGAAATAGGTGCGTCGGCCAATTGGCTGGTGATAACTTGGCCTTTGATGGAATTTTGATGAATGAATTCGAGGTCAAGGTCAGCTAAAAGTATAAGCTAGTGTGTGGCACACTGAATTTGATAAGGTTTGGCATACATGAAGTCTAAGGGGTCAGTGTTGGTCACAACATGGGTTTTTGTGGCAATGAAAACTAAGGCTAAACAAAGTTTTTCAGATGGGTGTATTGGGTTTCGTAGTCTAAAAGAGTATGGCTTATTTAATAAACCACCCGCTCCCCCGTGTTGTTCATCATGATGAGTGAGCATGGCTCCTAAGGAGTGATCGTGGAGCTGAGATGTATAGGTAGAAAGGTTTATCATCTTTAGGTGGAATGAGTATGGGTGGTTGAGGAGGTATTGTTTTAAGGCCTCAAAATCTTTATGGCAGTATCATCATCCCATTTAAAGGAGACATCCTTCTTGAGCAAATGATGAAATAGTTGACATCGATCGAGATAATTGTGAAATGAAATGGTGAATAGATCAGAAATTACCTTGTAGGCTATGGAGTTGTCTAAGGTTAGTGGGCGAGGGCATTTTCAGAATGGACTTGACTTTAGTAGGGTCAAATTTTATACCAAGTAGGAAATGATAAATCCCAGAGCTTCCCTAAGAGGACTGCAAAGATGTAATTTTTAGGTGAAGGTTAATGCAACATTTAATGAGGAGGTCAAAAATGGTTTGTAGGACGGTGAGGTGCTCGAGTGGTGTTTGGATTTGGCCAAGATATTGTCCACGTAATCTTCCAATATACGATGCATGATGTCATGGAAGATATAAGTCATAGCCCGGCCGATATGTGGTTCCATCATTTTTAAGGCCAAAATGCATGACTCGATAGTATAAGGTCCCCCTAGGGGTGATGAACACGGTTTTGTGTTGGTCCTCTAGGGAAAGAAAGATTTGTTATAACTTGAGAAGCCATCCATGAGTGATAGCATCTCGTGACCAGCGGTAAGGTCAACCAGTGGTCAATACTAGGTAGAGGAAAGTCATCTTTTGGGTAGGCTAGGATTAGGTCATGGAAATGTTTCCAAATACAAATTCCTCCTGTTAACTTAATAATAGGGACAATGTTATAAATCCAATGAGGATAATCAATGGGTAAGATGAAAGTAACGAAAATAAGAAGCTAAATTTATTCTTTGACAAGAAGGGCAATGCAAAGGTGCATTTTCCTCAAAGTGTTTGTTTGATGGGTTTGGCATCAAGAATGGTTATGATATTGTGGACCACTATGGTAGGGTCAATACTTGGGCATGTCTACGTAAGGCCAAGAAAAATATTGGTTATGATATTTGAGAAAAGAAGTGATGGCTTCCTATTCAAAGCAACATCTAATGATTGATTGATCTTTAGGATGTGAGTGTCATCCCGAGTATGAATGTTGATCTCGATAGTCAATTCATTCAACATGGTTTGTGTCTCGAAGGTAATGATCAAAGAATATATGAGTCTTCGACACCAAGGTAAGTGAGTTTAGATTCATCATCCTAACATTGAACGACATTAATTGAAGATGTATCATTCATCGATCATTTCAAGATATAGGAAGGGAAAAGAGGAAGGAGCCTCACCCTCACGTTCATAAGTCGAGAGGCCCCAAGGAAATGGTATTTATGAAAAAAAAATTTATGAGGGAAGGATTCTAGATCCATCAACTCCGTCGCGAAGGCTGCGATGAAGATGGAGTGGGTGAAGGGGGTGAAGAAGGACTAATGTCCTCGATGAGTTCAATATAGGCCTGGGTGGTTGGTGGTTCAACAAAGACGATACCCTTATAGTTGTTATGTTTGTGGGTAGTGCATGGAATAATAGTATGGTGGCCTTTCTTGTAAAATCCAAAACCAAAACCCTTCCACACACATCGATGTAGAAAGGTGTGGGAAAAATGGTGATTGGTGAGTGACTAGAATTCAGCAGAAAATGGGTGGGTTTGTGATGGTGGTTCGGGTGTGTAGGTGGTAGTTTCAAGTCCCCATAGGTGAGACTGTACAAGATGAGGAGGACCATAAAGGAGGAATTTTCCTATGCAAAGTGATCATAGCGAGGGTGTTGGTGAAGACTTCCATACTCTTTTGGAGTAAGGAACGTGTTGACACTATATAGTCGATACTCCCCCAGAGTGAGGCATTGAAAAATACCTTCTAAGGGATTGGTGGTTAGTATGTGGGTAGCTGGTTTGGATAACATGTCGGAGGTCGATGTAGAGGTGAAGTTAATGGATTGGGAAGTTGATGGGTTAGCCGTGGAGGTTATGGTAGTAGTAGGAATGGAGGAGGTATGTGCGGTAGAAGTAGCGGGTACTAGTAGGTGGAGGTGTAGGTGAAGCAAAGAGTGGTTGCATTCATTCATTCATTCACCTAGAAATGAATGAATGCATGGAACCACGATCGGGTCCCACCTAAGCGTGCCAAATGTTTCACTCGATTCTTAGAATTTTCTTCAAAAATTACGAAGCAGATAGGGTAACAAGCGTAGAGGAATACCTATTGAAATGTTGGTTGATAGGTTGTTGTGCATGTGTTAACTCCTTGATTCACAAACTGATCATGAGAGTTTCCTTTTGGCTGGGAGGAAATACTTGAATTAAAAAGAAATACCACCGAAAGAGTTAAACAATATATGCAAAGACTTCCTAGCGTATGCTATATTCGGGAAGTGTGATACTTCCTAGATGGTGTCAATCCTCTGTTTAGAAAAATTTAATGTTGGTAATAAAGTAAATCTATTGTAGTTAAAATGATTTCTAAGTATCTCATTTAAAACACAATAAGAAATATTTAATCTAATAGGCTAGGTTAAAATAAGATCTCAAGGTCAAGTAACTAGCTTTTGGTCTCTAAGTCTCCGCAAAGGTCTTACACAGGTGCCACATGTGAGTAAGGATGATGTGGGAATAGGTAGGTAGGTTACTGTTCTAGGTTATATTGGTAGATACAGAAACCGATGCTAGTTAAGGGTGACCGACGCCGGTTTGGGAGAACCGGTCCCAGTTATTGTGGGGTACTGGGAATGTCACAGAATGAGATTTAGATCTCCCTTATGATTACACAAAGGAATAGGCTGGTCAGAATGAGGTATTAAGTTGTTTGGATGGGATTTGGAAAAGTTTTACTAGGGATATAGAGGGGTGAGTACTAATGGAGGTCAATGGGTGGCTAGGAGAAAAAAGGATGAAAATATAATGGTGAAATGATTGAACCAGAGGAGTAAAATGTTCTACTTACTTGGAATCTTGTTCTGGACGTCTGTGAGTGAGGAACGAAGGTGCTGATAAGAGGTTGAATGCTGCAGAGGATCACCAAATGTTGGGGGACTCTTGCATTGGCTGCATGTGCTCTCCTCCTTTCTGATTGGATTAAATCTATGCTAGGGGTGAGTGCTTTAGATGGTTGCTAGGTGAAATCTGGATGTCCTGCACAAGAGAAAATAATTGATCTCCTTATTTGCATGCATGTTATGCCTAAAACTTGTTCTCAAAAGATGTGATATCTCTCAAGAATCTTCCAACCTCCAAAATAAAGTTGTTTTGGGAATTAAATGGTAACCCGCGGTGGTTTCGGCTTAACCAAATGATGATTAAGGGTAATCTGGTGCGCTTAGGGAAGGATTTCCTAGGTTTACTAAACTAGGTAGATCCCCTTGATTTTCTGGGATCTCGTTTCATTTACCTACGGATTAGACTAGAAGCTTCCTTCTAACATGTGGGAATGTGATTAGAGGTAATGTAGGCATTGATTTTTAGGGTTTGGGTAAGTCTTAGTTAGTTATGGCAATTTACTAAGAATAGGTCTTAGGGTGAGGTGGCTAGATGAGGTGGATATGTGGCATCATCCCAATTAGGATATTTAAATAATAAATATGGTGAGGATAATGAATTAATTTAATTTAAATAATTATATTAATATTATAGTAGGGTGAAGGGGGCCATAGTTAGGTGAATGTGTTCAATGGTGTTTATTTGACGAGGGATCAAAGGGGAGTGTGGCCTAATTTTAGTGTCTACACCATCCTCCTAGGTCACCATCGACCTACCTCTCCATAGTCCTGCCCACCATTGACCCAAACTAGGTACAATTTAATTTACTGATTATTTTAATCAAATAAGCTCTCATATAAGATCTTAATTATTCTCGAGATTCGAGTACTTCTTTTACACATGCTATCTGTGATTCCATCCTTTATTTCATTTCTTTAAAATGGGGGTTAACATCCACCAAGGAATTTAACAATTCTTGGATCTACTTTGTTGGGAAACGCCCGCATATCCCATCTAATTAATCTCCTTTTCAGTCTATCTTATCTTATTTGCAGATCATCACTTACATCGAGGATCAACTACTTAGCACCCGTTCTTCCATCACATCACGTTAGAGGTACCATAAACCCACCATAATTTTTTAGTTTCTAGTTTCTTTCATTGCTTGTTCATTAATTTGATTAGGAATGAAGAAATTTTTCCAACATTTCTGCATGATGCCGGTGGGACTTCATTTCTTTCATATTTTATTTTTCTTGTGTCTTCTACTAACACTGTAGCACAAGGCTTCAATTTTTACTTGCTCGTGTTGGGTTCGGATGCTTGGATTTATCTCTCACTTTAGTTTTAGATAAAAATGAAAATCTCTATCCGTATTCTTCTTTTCACCTATTTTCTCCTTTTTGCATCGTAGTTCCCTTTCATGTGTGTGTCCTCATCGAAATATCACACTTCAATTTGGTTTAAAAAGAACCTTTGTTTTCTACATCATACTTGGTCACATAGTTTAAGTAGGGGTTTAAATTGTTGCATCTCACAACCTAAACCTCACAAATCAAATCACACATCAAAACATCATCCTACCCAGTTGACTGATTGATATTTTGTATCATTCCCATTTTAAGACTTTAGAAACAAGGGAATTTTTTTACATAATGTTCATTGTTCTAAATAAAACATTATTTAGAACACACATTCCATACCAATCAATCTCATAACAAATAACCATATGCAGCTGTAAATGACTCGGTGATACATTGATCTATTCATTCCATGACTCGGTTACCTACCGATCTATTCATGTTTAACTTTAAGTATTGAATACTTATTGTATACTTCGTATACTTGGTTTTCATACCCTTACTAGGTACTGAATGATATTTTTAAAGAACATACCTAAATATTTGTTACCAATATTCATCTGATATCATGTTTCTTTAAACTAGGGATATAGGACAATGCAACTAGCAGCTTGCGATACTTTGGTCAAATATTTACAACATACTGTGTATGTCTCTATTCCTAGATGGCATACTAGTCATTTTAGAATACATCCTTCACCTCACTCCTCTGATATCTAGAATGGTCTTAACTGACTACCGTTAGTCCACTTGCCTAAGGTTTAACCCTATCCTGGGTTAGGAACATATTCTATTATAGGAAGACACTTTCGATGACTTAGGGTAAAAGGGCATACTCGGTTGGCCTAAGTCAACCGGGTATGCCAAGGTGCCCCGACTTATTGAAAGTTACTCCTATCCTAAACATGCTACTAACTCGACCTAGAGATAAAATAAGTTCAAGTACTTATTGTGTGTAGATCTAGATGACCAAATGTAGAAGGGTGTTACCACATGTCAATTGCAACGCCAGTATCCTCGAGAAGACCCAAGTCTTCTCGAAGGTACAACCCCGTAGTTGGCATGTGCCAAATCTAGAAAAATTCCTCACCACAATGTACATACCCTAAGGAGGTTATTAATGTTAAATTAATTTGGATTATAAAACAGATTACATCACTTATGCTAACCCTAATCAAACACTCCTTAATTCCTTAATTTATACTTGAATCAATTAAGCATTAAAGAACTTCCTTTAACTCATGATTGCTTTTAATGTTTTTTTATTTAGTTTAACATCAGTTAACCAAAATAGGAAAACAATATCATAAGTTCCATTAAATATAACTCAATCATTCAGAGAAGGTGTAACAACCAAATTGGTTCAACTAGTGATAGACTTTATAAGAAATTAAGTCTAACGATTAACGATCATATCACCATCCTTTGGGTTACATTTAATTTATCGAGGAAGAACCTTCCTTTACTTGATTAAGTTTTAGGGTTTATCAAACCATTCTTATCTTTCACAAACTCTAAAGTTCCATCACATATTCATTACACATTTCAATACTATATTAGAATTGTTTAGATAAGATTGTTAACTTATGCAACTTAACAAGCTGCATCTTATTAAGGGAGATTAAACTAATTCCCTTTTATCTAACTTATCAAGTTTATCTGAATTAAACATATAACATATATGAATAATATCATCAAGATAGGAATTCCATTTTCTTCATAAATATAAGATAATTTACACAACCAATACGAGTAAACCTTCAACATTCAAATTCCTCATTAAAAATTATTCATTTACAAGACTATGTATTTTAGACATGCTTTGTATAAAAAACAACCTTCATTCCAAAAAGAATACAAATTTTATTTTTCAATACAATTCAAGAATGAATCGAAACTCTTTACATAAGGTTCAAAATTAAATAACCCAATACAACATGAAAGTTCATGTCTTCTTTAATCACTTACGATGTCCATCTGCAAAATTGCTAGCACGGGTCAGTTCAATGAACTGAGCATGATAAGCACTAAGCATTAAAGTAAAGTGCATTCCACTAATTGCTTCATTAAACAACTTTGCTTTCATGAAACAATTGTAAAACATCATGCAGGTAATCATAAGTAATAACATCAAGAAAGAAGTACAATTAAGAAATCTAGATTTACTTTTAAGAAAGGAACATTTTATAATTTGCAACATCAAAATTATACCACAAGACTTAATTGATCCTATCAATTACTTTTAAACAGTCAACAAGTCTTATCATTAAATTATTTCATATATTCATAAGGTTAGAAGGACACCTTTAACTTTTCCCAATCTGTAAGGAGTTAGTTACAACATAACTGATATTCATAAGTTTCATCCCTCCATAAAGACAAAGAAGAGAAATGAATAATGAGAAGTTCAATCAATAAACTTATCAGTCAATAGAAAAAGGATCTCAAACAAACAAGGACCCCAAACCATATTTCATTTCATTTATACTATGAAATGAAGTCCATCATCTATTACAAACTTAGAAATTCTTAAGCTAGTTCCAAAAGAGAACTCAAAACCGAATGCATAGTCAAGCCCGCATACTTCTAATTTTCATACAACCTTCCCGGAAGACCTATTAAATCCAATACCAAATCTCATAAGAAGTACACAAGTACATTCACAATCAGACTTCCTCCCCAAGAGAGTATAATTATTTCTCTTTAATACATGGTGGATTCTACAAGGATATAACAGTGGAGTAAAATTCCTCCAATTGAAAAATATTGGGAAGTCACAACAACTCTCAAATCAAAGACTGAATCCCCATTACAAACGATAACAAAAAAATACAAATGAGAAGGCAGTTAAAAATTCCAAGCAAGAGACACATTACCAACATCCATATAAGGAATACGTGACTTTTCAAACCACAAACAGAATAACAGGTTTTAATTTAGCATTCTACAAAAACCCACTACTCAGATGGAAGTAAGTAGTTAAGTGATTTGATAAGACAAGTTCTGTCCTACCTTCTTCCAACTCATCTGAAAAAAATAACCACAAACCTCTCTAGTTCCTTTTAAATCATGACAGTAGGGTTTGTTCAACATAAAAGATAGAAAGGAAGAAGTAATTCATTCCATGAACCTCTACAACTGATATGACTATCCCATAATAGAACATAGTTCTAGTTCCAATTATTTCTAAGAACAAAGCAGTCAAGTTTTCCCACAAGATACGGGTACACTCAGAGCAGATATGAATAGAATACACTCTAAAATTCACACGCCTCGTCAAGTTTGAAAACACAGTGCAGTCTAAAAGGTAGAAGTAAAACAACCATTCCTTCTCAAAGTCAAAACAAAGGAGGCCACAAAGAAGTTATACAGTCTACTTCGACCAAACAACTCACAAGACCCCATCCATCAGATAGTAATAAAAGAGACTGAAGTTTTCAATTCATAATACCTATAAGTATACAACTCATCGATTCCAAATATAGAATCAAAACAACCATCAAGGAATACATGTGTTACATTAAATACGTGCATCGGTCACAAGTTCAAACAACACAAGCTCAAATACGAATTTAAAATGGAATCACATGGCTCTAATAAAAGCTCAGAATAACACCAACACCCTATTACGGGTTCAAGCCTTCCATTTTCCTAAGGAAGAATAAAACCTCAGTTAAGAACTTAAGTACAGAGCACAACGTAACAACTCAACAATGAATTCAGTATTCATAAGAACTATATACAAGTTCCAAGGTTCAAAACTTCAATAAGTTCAACACATACAAAGCAACACACAGTCCCAATAATGCTAAAATAAATCTCGTGCTTCAATACAATTTTACAATCCCTACAGAGCTTCACTTATAGCTCACAAAATGCAAGTATAAACAAAGATTCAAAACCCAACAAGCAATAAGCCACTCTTTCCACATTATTTTTGAATGCAAGAAATCAAATCTTCGAATACAAGCTACAAGCTTCAAATACAAATAACAGAACTACTAGTTTAAGATACAAAGTTCAAATAAGCTTCAAGTACAGGTTACAGAGTTCCAAAACAAATCGTATGCAAACCTCTAACAACCAGTACAGAGAAATTTCCCAAAAACTATAAATAAAAACAAAGGATTCTCATCCCAAAACCCACATAATTTCCAAGAATTCATGTAAGTGAATAACCATTTACATCATGCAAATATAAAATTTCCAGTGAGCATAATTTTTTTAATAAATCATTTAGAAGAAAGTAAGAAATCTTAATGGGTAGAGCCTATTATGCCTGATAGTGCCTCTTCCGATTCGAAGAAGACTTCTAGCCGAGTTTCCAAGACCTCTTCTTCTCCAAGCAAGAGCAAACAACTAAAATATTTTTCCACAATTCCACTTATACATTCCTCAAACCGAAAATAACTCAACGAGTTCAAAAATAGACACAAAGTGGAGATCAAACTATTGGTTCAAAGAACTAGATGGCTCCATGCATAGAAAAATCGTGAAGCATACAAAGAAAAACAACCCCCAAAAATCCTCCAACATGCCTTCCAAAACGGCTTTCTCGCCAAACCCGAGGCACATTAATGCCATTAAATCAAATTTTCCTGCTTATCTTTCCTTACCACCACCATTCATAGTTAGCGATACCTAATTGCACTTCGTAATGCATTTCCAAACTTAGAGATGCCTCAACGTAGGTTCCTCTAAACTTTCACTAACCCCTGCCACATTAGCGGTACTTTCATGTATTCAAAACCAAATCAAATCAAACCCCAATAAAAAGCTTAGGAACCGCCACTTAGTTCCCACTTTCCAATGGCCCATAGGTCTCCTTTCATATCCCATTAGTTTAGGATAGATATAATTTACTTAGGTTAGATCTTAGGTTAGTTTAAATAAATAACCTTAGGATATAACCCCCAACAATAATTTTCCACCTTAGGATAGGATGTAGATTTAACCAAAACAATAGGTTTAGAAATAACTTAGCATCCCCTAGGTTATTTCCTTTCAAGATAACAACTTAGGTTAGAATGTTGTCCCACTCAAAGTGGTGTAGTAGTAGTTAGGTAAATTACCTGAGTCCCGTATCTATTAGGGTAGACTGTATAGGTAAAAAGGTACATAATAATATTTTTTTCAAGAATCCGAAGCATGGTTTCTATTTCCCTTAACACCATAAGCACCTACCGCAAGGGCTCGACCAAGAAGAATAGAGCTCAAAGACAAAATAGAATGCAAGCACTTTATTTCCAAGATGATAAAGAATTTGCAACAAACACAAGTTCAATCCGTTAAGCCTCATAATCGATGAATGTCAGTTTTTCATTCAGTTTTGATAAGAAGATTTAAAACATACCTTGGATCAATGGAATTGATTTGAGGATGAGTCCAATAGTGAAAGTTAAGTTCCTTCCTTCCTAAAAGAAGGATTCTTCCTCTAAAAAGAATCATCGTCCCGATGATTACCTCATTTTAGTCATTGCATTTAGGATAATCAATTTTTATTCACTTTCTTAACATATGTTTGCAACAGTATCAAAATTTTAAGTTCCAGAAATCAACATTAAATTGTTGTTTATTCAAAACAAATAAATATCTGCCCAAAACTGGTATACTTATTATATTATAAAGAAAAAATTGCCATTTTTTATCAATCAGAAAATCAATTCTATTCAAATAGATATGGAAAAGTAGTTTTCATATCATCCTTGTTTTCCTAGGTTGCACTCTCTTTGTTAAACTGGTCCGATTGGACCTTGAATTGACTTATATCACGATTTCTCAAATGCAAATGGCGAGTTTCTAGAACTCGTATGGGTTTAAAAATAAGTATTCTTGGGTCTTGGACCTGCAAGGAATTCCAATGTAACACATGTGATAAATCAAACATATTTCTTAAGCAAAAATATAGAAAACATCATGCATTTGTGATAAAGCAGGAGGTAATGCTAAGCGGTAAGCTACAGGGTTGATTACTTCAACTATCTCAAAAGGTCCCACATAACGAGGTGATAACTTGGTAGCCTTTCCAAAAGTTATAGAGCTCTTTTTCGGTTTGACCCAAAGAAATAATTTCTCACCAAGTTCAAACTTCCTATCTACCCACTTCAAATCAACATAACTCTTTTGTCTATCTGATTTGCTTCTTTCAAGCGTTCACGAATCAATTTAACTTGTTGTTCCATTTCAGTAAGGATTTCAGGTCCAATTACCTCTCTATCCTCCATGTTGTCCCAACTAATAGGGGTTCTACATTTTCTTCCGTATAATGCTTCAAAAGGTGCCATCTTAAGAGAGGCATGATATGTATTATTATATGCAAACTCAACTCGTGGAAGGTACTCTTTGTAACATTCCTATTTTAAGATTTTTGAAACAAGGGAATTTTTTTGTAATGTTCTCTGTTCTAAATACATAATTTAGAACACAAATTCCATAACAACCATTCTTATAAAAGATAACCATATGCAGTTGTGATGACTCGATAAGCTACCAATCTATTCATTTCATGACTCAGTGAACTACCGATCTATTCATGTTTAACACTAAATATTGAGTACTTTTCTGTATACTACATATACTTGGTTCTCTTACCCTATTCTGGGTATTGAGTGATCTATCTAAGGAACCTAACTGAATAGTTGTTACCAATATTCATCTGCATCATGATCCTTAGACTAGGCGACATAGGACAATGCAATCAATGAACTTGCAATACTTTGGCCAAAGATTTCTAACATATTGTTCGTATTACTTATTCCTTGATGGCATACTTGTCAATCTAGAATATGTCCTTCACCCCCACTCTATTGTTATCTAGAATGTCCTTTACTAACTTTTGTCAGTCCTCTTGCCCAAGGTTTAACCCTAGTTTTGGTTAACAACGTAGGTTATGATAGGAAGGGGCTCACAAAGACTTAGGATATATTGGCATATTGGGTCAACCTAGGTCAACCCCGTGTGCCAAGGTACCCTAAGTCCTAGAGGGCTACTTCATATCGTAACTATGCTACTACCCAATCCTAGAGAAAAACTAAGTTCAAGTCCATAAGTGTGTAGATCTAGATGATCAATGCAGAAGGGTGTTGCCACATGTCAACTACAACACTTGTATCCTCGAGAAGATCCCAATATTCTCGAAGGTACAACCCTACAGTTGGCATGTGCCAACATCCTACAGAAATAACCTCATCGAGATGTACATACCCCTAGGAGATTATTAATATTTAGTTCATTTGGATACTTAAAAGCATATTTCGCAACCCCGCCCAAACCCTAATCCAACTCTCCCTAAGTTCTTTTCTAAATCAGGTTCCATTAATCTTTGAAGCACTTCCTTAACTTAAGATTGCTTTCGATGTTCTTTAATTTTTTCTTAACAAGCAACTACCAAGAAGAAAGTACAACAACCTCATAAGTTCCATTTAATGTGACTTAACCATTGAAGGAAGTGTAACAACCACCTAGGTTGTAACTTAATAGAATTTATTAAATGAAGTCTAATGATTATAATCATATCTTCCTTTTTGTTTACTTTTTCATAAGAGAGGAAGAGTCTTCCTCTTCATGGTTAAGTTCTAGGGTTTAACACACCCTTTATGTCCTTTACAAATTCCATAGTTTTCATTGTAAGTTCATTACACGTTACCTTAATAATATGAATTGTTTAGATAAGAGCATTGAATTCTACAACTTATTTAGCTGCATCACATTTAGGGAAATTACTCTAATTCCATTTTTCCTACTTATCCAAGAATACTCATTTAAACATATAAATAACATGAAGAATATCAATAGGATAGGATTCCATTTCTTTTACAAAGGTACAAGATAATTTACACAACCCATGCAAGTAAATTCTCATCCTTCAATTCATTTTCAAAACTTATACATTTACAAACTTATGCATTTTAGGCATACTGCATGACAACAACCTTCATTCAAAAGAATATAACTTTTCTTTTTCAATACAACTTAAGAATGAATCAGAATTCTTCACAAGAATCAAACTTAGATCAGCCAATGCATCATATAAGTTTTTGCCTTCTTTTATCACTTACGAAGTCCATCTGCAAAAATTGCTAGCATGGGTCAGTTCAATGAACTGAGCATGATAAGCACTAAGCCTTAAAACAAAGTGCATTCCACTAATTGTTCTAATAAAAACAACCCTGCTTTAATGAAAAATTAGTATTTCATACTCTAAGCATAAGTAATAACAATAAAGAGAAGAGCATTAATGAACCAGAATTCACAAAAAGAAGAACAAAATATAATCTATAATATATGTCTTACAAATTAAAGTATAATTGATCCTATCAATTATCTTTACCAAACAATAGATCATAACATCTCATTGTTTCCAATCCTACCAAAATATAATACAACACTTATCTTTACTATAAGATACAAGAAGTGTTTACAACATATTCTCTCTAGGATGTTTCATCTAATTTTTCAAGTAAAGAAGAAGAGAAACCATTTCCATTATGCCAAAGTACATAACATCCACAAAGCAAGAAACAGTGCATATCATGACTTAAATTGTTTCCTTTAAAGGACATCTACTTTAACATTCAACATTTTACGGTATTCATCAGAACAGATTCACATAAAATAAATCCAAGAAGGAATGATGGATTAACAGTCAAACAACAAGTTTGCATTTCCTTTGTACCAACCAATCATCAATCTCTTTCTACTTCATTCCAGTCAAATGACAAGTATAAGAAGACTAATTAAGTACTGATTCTCTTTTTCCAATAAGAATAATTAATAGAAGGTTCCAACCAATGAACTTAACCCAACTACATTAGGAAAGGAGTCCTAATAGAATATGATCCCAATCTATAATCATTTCTTTCAACTTAATTAACAGTTTTACCTTTTCTTATACATACAGTCTAAGTTTGTGCAAAGGTTCCCAAAGGAGTGAACAAGAACAACCTCAAGGTAATAAGAAAACATGCTACAATTTTTCTTTCTTAGAACCCTTTACCATCAAACAGTGAAGTTCCATCAATCCTTACCCTTAATTTTCCCTTTTTAAACTCGGGATAATAAAACAGTGAAGTTCAAACACAACCCACAATCAATTTTGAATCGCAATTTATCTTTCAAGACTTAACATTCATTTATTGGACCCAACAAGAGGTGTGAAATCTGAGTAGGTACTAGCACTCAAATTCTTCCCAAGAGTTCAGTCCTATATTTCAACATATTACTATAAGAGGTAACAGATTGGGATTCCAATAAGAACGATAAACCAACAAGATAATTTTAGTCAAGATCATGAAGAGTTTACCCAACAACCCTCTAAACCATGTTTCTAGTTTTAAAGTCAAGACCCGAATGAATATGTTTGAAATACAACCAGTTCAAGACTCAATATGTAATTCAACACAAGAAATCATAAGCTCCTTCAAGGTTCAGGATCATTCAAGAGAATATAAACAAGTTTGGGCAACAACTTGTTCCCTTTTTAGTTTACCTTTTAAAACAAGAAAAACTACAAAAGAATACCAGAACAGAACCGACTTCTCGTTCAGGTTACCATTTCCACAATAAGTAATAATTTCATTGTACAGACTTTGCATCACAGAATCTCACATGAGTTTGTATATACACCAGCATCGTAATGCTATGCCGAAAATAATGTAATTACTTATAAACATTTAAAAATAAGAATAGAGCTTCCATTTTCTATTAACATCTTATCAAACCCTGTTTCCCAACTCAACGAAATGTAAGAACCTTAATAGAGCTCAGACCAAACAAACAACAAAACATGAAATCCATGTTCATAATGAACCTTCATTAACAATTTATATGGTCATAAGAACAATAAATCACAAGCACCGTGCCATATGCACTTCAATCAACAGTCCAATTTATCCAAGATAATAAAACACAGGCTCCAAGTTATATGCGGGTTTCAACCATAGTCTAAGTTTTCGCAAGATAAAATACAAGAACCAAGCCATATACGGTTTTATCCACAGTCCCATTTATCTATGAAATAAAACGCAAGCACCATAGAACCACGAATCTCCAACAATAGTTCTCTCCTAACAAAACAAGTTTCTAATAGAAATCTCAAACTTGCATACAAGTTTTCATAAGAACACGAGTTCTTTACCAGCTCGAGATCACAAAACACATCGAGTTCACAAAACACTAATCTCAATAGACACAGGTGGAACTCAGAGTTTCCACAAAAACTCAGCTAGTAATTTATTGGCAATGAAAGTAGTTGGAACCCAAACAAACAATTTCCAACAACCAAAATGCCAAACAGAGTTAACAAATTTGTACTTGCATGCATATTTCTTTGTGCTAAAACAATACAACATAAGTTTCTAACAGAATCACATATTCCATGGATTCAAAACCTAGAATGCAAGATTTACTAAACCCATAAATCAATTAACCAAATAGAGCATGCAATGCACAAAACTCAATAGAGCAGAGTTGCTTTAATGAAAACACTTAGAGGAAAGCAAGATATTTTAACAGTTAGAGCCTATCATGCCTGATAGTGTCTCTGTCAAATCGAAGAAGACCTCCAGCCGAGCTCACTTCTTCTCCTCTTCTCCATGAAAGATCAAACAACCAGATACCTCTTCCACAATGCCTCTTATAAATTCCATGAAACAAAAATAGATTTGAAACCTCAAAAATAGCCATGAAGTGCAGTTCAACCTGCTGGTTCGAAAAACTAGAGCGCATGCAAAATGAAAATTGGAAAACATGCAAAGTGAAACAACCCAACAAAAATCCACTTGGCATGCCTACCAAGATAGTTTGGGCTCGTAAACCAAAAGCAATTAATTCCATTAATTCCAAATCTCCCGCCTAATCTTCCTTGCCACCGCTACCAAGTCTAGCGAATGCCAAGTCAAAATAACATGTATTTCCATTTTAGTGATACTGCCACCTAAGCCTCCGCCAAGTCATCTAGCCCTTGCCAAAATTGGAAGTCCGTATGCATTTACCAACCTTATCAATAACATAAATAACGTAGGAACCGTCACCCAAGTGCATGCGACTACTTTAGTCCCCATTCATATCCATTAGTTTAGGATAGATTAGATTTCTTAGGTTAGATCTTAGGTAGAATTAAAATTTATACCTTAGGATATAACACTAACAACTAACCCCCACCATAGGCCTTAGCAATTAGGTTTAGATAAACCCTCATAGGTAAATAATTCAAAGTGCCATAGTTTAAAACACTAGGTTAGGTTACAATAATACCTTGTAGTATTAGGATCTAGGTTAATTTAATACCTAGTAACCTTTCTAATTCCATTAGCACCGAGCTTAGGTTAGGTTGCAATTCAACCAATCATAACAGAATAAGGAGCTTTAGGTTAGAATCAGAATTCTATCAAGTGACATAGCTTAGGTAGAATTTTTTTTTTACCTAGCTTAGGATCCCGTAGGTTAGTCCTATATAGGATCCTGGATCTCTCTTATGCCATGAACAGGTTGCATCTCTATTTTCGTTAGTAATGACCTGTCATGGTCGATCTCCAAAGACCCAAGCAAAACAACCCACTGAATGGAAGTACGTTCACATAGAAATCAAAGAACTTGTAACTACAAAGTTCAGTCCAATGTGTATCTTAACTCATGGAATGTCAATTTTACCATTCGTTCAACAGAGCAGATTTAAAACATTCCTTGGATCACTAAAATTGATCCAAGGATGAGTCAGATAAATAGATAAGTTTACAACTCTTAAACCAGATTGCAAATCACCTACCAGAAGTGAAAAATGGATTTAGGGAAGCCATTCCAATTCAGTCAAAGGATCTTAAGAGTAGAAAATACTTATCCATATCAAGCATGATTTCCAATAATCAGAAGAACATATCCTTATAAGGAAAATCACATGTCAACACTTGAATGCAAAGCAAGAAAATAATAAGCTGTCAAGGGTGTTACACTCTTCCCACTTATACTACTGATCCATACAATACATTCGTAACATATCCTCTAAAACTTAATTAACTCTTTTAGTTTGTCCATCCATTTCGGATGATACACTTTGAATTGAAATTCAACTTAGTTCCTAAATCTATATTAAGCGTTTGCCAAAATCTTGACATCATTCTAGGATCTCTATCTAAAATGATTAACTCAGGTACTCCATGTAATATGAAAATTTCATGTATAAATCTTTTAGCTAACACAGAGAATCATCCTTCGATTTCTAGCAATAAAACGTACTACCTTTGTTAGTTTATCCACAACTACTAAATTAACATCATGTTTATTTCTTGACATAGGCAACCCTTATACAAAGTCCATACTTGTCACTTTCCATTTGTACTTTGCGGTATGCTATGAGGATACAAAAACCGGTGGGTGCATATGTTCTGCTTTAACACGTTGACATTTAAGGCATTGTGTCACAAAGTCTGTAACATTCCCATTTTAATACTTTAGAACAAGGATTTTGTTTTTACACGATTAATGTTCTCTGTTCTAAATACATAATTTAGAACACACATATCATAACAATCATTCTTATAACAGATAACCATATGTAGCTGTAATGACTTGGTGTACCACCAATCTATTCATTCCATGACTCGGTGAACTACCGATCTATTCATGTGTAACTTTGAGCTTGAAGTTTTCTACTGAACACTTCATGTTCATGGTTCTCTTACCCTATTCTGGGTTCTGAGTGCTCTACCCAAGGAACCTATCTGAATAATTGTTACCACTATTCATCGGCATCATGATCCTTAGACTAGGTGACATAGGACAATGCAATCAACATCTTGCGATACTTTGGCCAAAGATTTATAACATACTGTTCGTATTACTTATTCCTTGACGGCATACTCATCAATCCGAAATACACCCTTCACCCCACTCTATTGTTATATAGAATGTCTTATACTGACCTCTGTCAGTCCCCTTGTCCCAAGTTTTCACTTTGGATTGGGTTAACATCATAGTTCACGTTATAAATATGCTCTTAAAGACTAGGGGTAAGTTGACATACTGGGTCAACCGAAGTTAACCCCATGTGTCAAGGTACCCTGAGTCTCAAAGGGCTGCCTCATAACCTGACTATGGTCCTAACCAGTCCCAGAGAGAAATATTGATCAAGTCTCAGGTGTGTAAATCTTAACAATCAATGCAGAAAGGTGTTGCCACATATCATCTGCATTGTTGTATCCTCGAGAGGATCCTAATCTTCTTGAAGGTACAACCTTGCAGCTTGACGTGTGTCAACATCCTACGCAATAACCTCGAGAAAGATGTACATACCTCCAAGAATTTACATACGTTAAGTTATATTTGGGTTACAGGTGCACATAATTAGGTAGCCTTCCCTAACCCCGAGTCCAACACTCCTTAAGTTACCTTTATGAAAATAGGGTTAAGTTTTACAAAAGGGTTTTAATTAGTTTATGATTGTTCCTGGTTTTCGGTTGTACCTAGTAACCCTTTAACAAAAAAATAGGACAACAACCACCTAAGTTTCTTCATTTAGAAAATGACTAAACCAACAAAGGAAATGTAACAACCTTATAGGCTGAAATATATTAGACTTAGTACCGTTAAGTCTTAATAATTTATAACCATATATAACTTTTATAATTAATGCATTACGAGAAGGGAAAATTCTCTTCTATTCTAGTTACATTTTAGGGCATAGTTCACTCTCAACGTTCCTTAAAAATGTAGTGATCTTATTTACAATTTTTAATCACAATAAAAGTTATAAAGAATCACTAATCAAAAATGCATTATTCAGCCATATAATTGGCTATGGCAAGAATTCATCAAGATTCCATTGTAAAGAATAATATGAATGCACACTCATTGATATAGATAATAAGAAGATCATCCTAAACAAGTAAGTTACACAACCCACATAGGTAATATCTCACTATTTCATTCATTCATTCATTTCCAAACCTATACAATTACAACTTATGCACTTCGGCATACTTTAAGACAATAGCCTTCAACAAAAGAGGTAACTTTCTTCCATAATACAATTTGGAAATCAAATCAGAATTCTTTGTAAAAACCAATTTAGAACAATCAATGCATCATATCAGATGTTGTCTGCCTTTACCACTTACGATGACCATCTGCAAAAATTGCTAGCACGGGTCAGTTCAATGAACTGAGCATGATAAGCACTAATCCTTAAAACAATTGCATTCCACTAATTGTTTCCATTAAACAATCCTGTTATAATGACATCAATTACTTCATACCTTCTATTTAAAGTGAAGCCAGTATAGGAGTCCTAGTTCATTGTTAAAAACAAAATGGACAGAAGGAAAACCTATTCTGCCTGTCCTAAATTAAAGTATAATTGAATCCAACAATTACTTCACAATCCCAAATCATGATACACTCTGGGTTTTCTTTCTACCAATTACAATACAACTTTATACCATAACTCAAATTACAGGCATAATTTCAACTTAATCTATTTCGGATGATTCATCTTATACAAGAAAATAAGAAGGGACAATCTGTATCTTAAGTACCTAACCATCCGAAAAACCGAGAACAGTGTAAATCATGTTTTAATCAACTCTTATTTAAAAACTAAACCATTTTAAGGTATACATCCAACAGGTTCATATACAAGCAATTTGAGCAAAGAATGGATTACTGCCACGTGCAAGTCCACCTAACAAACTACCCTTAACCTTATTATACTAATTTTCAATCAATGATAAGTATGCAAAACATTAGCTACAGATTACCTTTTTGCAAGAAGATAACAAACTGAGTTCTAAATCAAGATCTTAACACTGCTAATAAACAAAAGGAGTCTTCCAAGTTAAGATCTCACCACTTACTATTTCTTTCCACTTAATTTTAACAGTCCTGTCATCCCATAACCATACTGTTGAGTTCCTTATAGAATTCTAAAGAAGAGCACATTATCATTCCAAAAGAGAGTATAAACACTTTCATATTTTTGAAACCCTTTAACAATTTTCCTTTTCAACTCAGAGGAAGAAAACAGAGAAAATCAAAACACTATTGTAATCGAGTTCAGAACTACATTAACTTCCAAGAAGTAATATACATTCTCTAGTCCAATCAGGGAAGGAGAAGATGAGTAATTCAAACACTTAAGTTCAACCAATAGCTCAGGTCAGGTAGAGCCACCTTAAGAGTTTTCCAATAGATCCCTACAGGTTCTACAACTATACATTCAACAAAAGCCAATAACATTTTTTTTTAACATAAAACGTTATAAACGATCAAAACTTAGACTATAATCCTGATCTAATAAAATAGTCTACATTTCATCCACTACTCAAACCATTTGAGTTTAAGGTCAAGTTAGGGTAACTTCCCATTACCCTCATTTTCCAATTGATCAAAAACTGAATCATTCTAACCATTGCACTATTTGGTTGCTATTTTATTTCAAGACACCAAACCAAAAATGCATGTATAGAATTAATAATCGAATTCTAAATACAGATTCAACAATACCCAAAAGCCACACTATTCATACCATAGTAGTGAATAATGCATTATCAGTCAAGAAATAAATAGATCTTTCAGTTGCATTTAAAACATTTCAACCCTAATTCCAACTTCAAGGGCATGCAATAGCTAAATATTGATAAAACTTGTCGACATTGAAGTCATTTTTAAATAGAGTTCCATCATCATTTAACGCGGCCAAAAGAAATAGATTTTACAATCATCTTAAGGTAGCATTAAACACAGTCTTATCTTAACCAAAACATTAAACATAATTTCCCATTAATTCTTTTCCAAGATTAACCACGAATTTGCTAGGGAAACAAAAATCATCCAAGTACATTTCCTCCAGTGCATAACCATGTTCCTAATACTCATGATTAATCACAAAAACAACAGTTAAACCATATACTTCCTTACTCATAGTACCTGTAAACATAAGAACATTCAAACCCTTTCGAAATAAGAGGTACAGGCTTAAACCTCATACAACATTTCCAAATCACGCAACTAAAACAGTCAAGTTTCATAGAGTATACCAACAATCCATCCACAAAATCAATTACCTATTTCCTTGAACATGGACCTGTTATAGTCAGAGTTCTTACGATGTAAGCAAACAATAAGTTGTTCCAATCCTAACCAAAACAGTAAGGAATTACCATGGTGTTTAAAACTTGCAATCATTTAAAATGTTTCTTTCCATGGAGCCAGTTTCTAATCTAATAAATGAGTCATATAAGAACTTACAAAACTTCCAAATGGATAGAAAAACTCCAAGTTTAATCCACAACAAGGGAACAAAGAATAATGTAAAGCAGGTTTCATTCAGGACCCAAAATTCCATGTTCAACCCAGAACCCCAAATTTACATAAAACCCATAATCATTGTTACCAGCCAAGCCAAAAATGCACATATATCATTAGAACAGAGTTGTTCTAATGAAAACATTTAAAGGAAAGCAAGATTTTAACAGTTAGGGCCTATCATGCCTGATAGTGTCGCTAAAAAGTTGAAGAAGACCTCTGGATGTGCTCGCCCCTTCTTTTCTTCTTCCATGAAAGATTAAACAACAAAATATTACTACCTCCATGCCTTATATATTCGCCACGACACAGAAGTAAATTTGAAACTTTCAAAATTGCCATGCAACGAAGAGTAAACTATTGGTTTGAAAAACCAGTGCTCATGTAGAGTGAAAAATGGAATGCATGAAAAACAAAACAACCAAGAAAAATTCCATTTGCATGCCTTCCAAAGCAATCCGAGCTCGAGAACCTATGCAAATTAATTGCATTAAATTTCTTTCTCCCACCCATTTTCCATTGCCACCGACCACCAAAGTTGGTGAACTCCAAATTAAAATAAACAAAAGTTTCCATTTTTAGAGATGCTGCCATGTAAGACCCCTCTTACCAAATTAACCTCTGCTAACCCTGGCAGCACTCCATGTCCTTCATCCTTATCCTTTCCTTAAATGCCATAGAAACCACTACCCCAAAACTTGCGACCCTCCTTAGGTTCCTTTTCATAGCATTAGTTTAGGATAGGTTAGTGACTTAGGTTAGATCATAGGTAGACTTAGTCTTAATGCCATAGGATATAACATTAGTCACCCACCTTAGTATTAGGTTTAGATAATCCTTAGGAATATCAAGCACATAGTTTAGGACTAGGTTAGATTAACTAACCGTGCAACAATAAGTTATAGCTTAGGTTAAAAACTAATAACCTTACTGATTCTAGTTTAGGTCCACTAGATAGGATTAATCAGTATACAGAATTCAAACAGAATAAAACATTCCCGGATCAGATTCAGATTTTGCATCAAGTAAATTAGCTTTAGATGGAAAACTTACACATCTTACCTGGCTTAAGGTCTAGGTCCTTTCTGATGCTAAGATGACTGAAACCAGATTCCGATTGCAATGATCTGCCAGATTAACCTCTGGAATCCAACAAAACTTTCCTCAATGGACATATTTTATATGCAGGAGGTTTAAAAGAACTTGTACATTCAAAGTTCAGTCAGACTTAATAATTCATGAAATGTCATTACATAACTGTTCATCCCGAATATAATTAAAACATTCCTTGGATCAATGCAACTGATCCAAGGATGAGTCATATAGGTAGATAAATCCACAATCTTCCAGAAATCAGATTGCACTCATATGCGAGGGATGAAAGAAAAAGAGTCCAAGCATATTCCAGTTCAATCAAAGATCTTAAGAGCAGAAAAAGACAACCAAATCAAGCATGACTTCCTGAAACCAAAAGAACATATCCTCATATGGGAAAATCACATATCAACACTTGAATGCAAAGGAGAAAGTAACAACAGTTCAGGGTGTTACATGCTTCCCTCCTAAAAGAATCATCATCCCGATGATTACAACCTTTTATTTATCTTCTGGTCAGTCAATTCTTTCACTTATCAAATCAACTATTTCAAACTTAAATAGTTCCAGAAATCAGTATTGTGTTACCATTTATTCAACCTAAATAAATGTTTGCCCCAAAACTGGCTTACTTAAAGTCATGTAAAAGATAAATTCACAATTTTTTTATCACCAATGATTCGATTCAATTTAAAAAAAGAAAGGGAAAAGTAGTTTTCATATCTTCCAGATTTTCCCAAGTTGCACTTTCTTCGTTAAATTGGTCCCACTGGACCTTACATTGTTGTATTTCATGATTTCTCAAATGCAACCGGTGAGTTTCCAGCACTTGAGTGGGTTTAACCATGATTATTCCTAGGTCTTGGACCTGCAAGGAATTCCAATTTAACACATGTGACAAATCTGAAACGTATTTCTTAAGAAAAGAAATATGGAAAACATCATGCATTCATGACAAAGCAGGTGGTAATGCTAATCGGTAAGCTATGGGATTGATTACTTCAACAATTTCAAAAGGTCCCACAAAATGAGGTGATAACTTGGCAACCTTGCCAAAAGTTATAGAACTCTTTCTTGGTTTAACACAAAGAAAAACCTTTTCACCAAGTTCAAATTTCTAGTCAACCCACTTTAAATCAGCATAACTCTTCTACCTATCTGACTGCTTCCTTCAATCGTTCACGAATCATTTTAACTTGTTGTTCCATTTCCATAAGGATTTCAGGCCCAATTACCTCTCTATCCTCAATGCTATCCCAACTAACAGGGGTTCTGCATTTTCTTCCATAAAGTGCCTCGAAAGGTGCCATCTTAAGAGAAGAGTGATATGTATTGTTGTATGCAAATTCAACTAATGGGAGATACTCTTCCCATTTATACTGTTGATCCATGTAATACATCCGTAACATATCTTCTAACACTTGATTTACTCTCTCAGTCTGTCCATCCATTTCTAGATGATACGCAGAACTGAAGTTCAGTTTAGTTCCAAGAGCTACATTAAGTGTTTGCCAAAATCTTGACATCATTCTAGGATCCCTATATGATATTATCAATTCAGGTACTCCATGTAATCTGAAAATTTCATGTACAAATATTTTAGCTAACACAGGAGAATCATCCTTTAGATTTCCAATGCAATAAAATGAGCTACTTTCGTTATTTTATCAACAACTACCAAAATAACATCATGTTTATTTCTTGACATAGGCAGCCTTTGTACAAAATCCATACTTATTACTTGCCATTTGTACTGCGGTACGCTATGGGGATATAATAAACTAGCTGGGTGCATATGTTTTGCCTTCACCTACTGACATTCAAGACAATGAGTCACAAAATTAACAACATCCTTTTTCATTCCTTTCTAGAAATATTGTTGTTTTAGATCGACAAGCATTTTAGTAATACCTGTGTGTCCAAAAAAAGGGTGAATTATGAAATTCAGCTAATAATTTCTTTCTCAAATCATTAAGTAAAGGTATGTATACTCTATTTTCATAACGTAAGATTCCTTCATTATCAAAATGAAAACCTTTATACCTTTCATCTTTTGAATCTGCAGCAAGAACTGTTTTTACTTGCTAAAAGTATAAATCAGATTCTAATGCACTTTTCACTTCATCTTTAAACTAAGTTTTTAGTGTTATAAGAGTAGAAATGTGCTTCCTACGACTTAGAGCATCTGCTACTCTATTCTCTTTTCCTTTGATGTAACTTATATCAAAATCATATTGAGACAAAAACTCTAACCACCTTCGTTGTCTTGCATTCAGATTAGGCTGAGTGAAAATATATTTCAGCCCAAGATGATCAGTTTTCAACTCAAAAGGTTTACCAAGTAAATAATGCCTCCAAACTTGAAGTGCATGTACTATGGCAGCAAGCTCTAAATCATGTGGAGCATAATTCAACTCATGTAACTTAAGTTTTCTACTTTCATACGCTATGACATGATCATTTTGTAACAAAACACCTCCAAGGCCTTCCCCGGATGCATCCGTTACAACAGTAAAGTCTCCATTAGGATCAGGTATAGCTAAAATAGGTGCTGAAGTCAACTGACTTTTTAAATTTTTAAAATTAGATTCACACTTATCATCCCAAGAAAATTTCTTATCCTTTTTCTGCAATGAAGTTATCGGTGCAGCCACTTTAGAAAAATCTTTAACAAATTTTCTATAATAACCAGCAAGGCCCATGAAGCTTCTTACTTCATGTACATTCTTTAGTGCAGGCCACTCGGTTATTGCCACTATTTTAGAAGGATCTACAGAAATTCCTTCTTTACTTATAACATGACCCAAATAATGAACTTCGATATCAAAGAAAGAACATTTGGATAACTTACCGTATAATCTTCTTTTACTCAGAATTTCCAAGACTACTTTCAAATGCTCATTATGCTCCTCGACACTTTTAGAATATATGAGAATGTCATCCAAGAATACAAGCAGAAAGTTGTCCAAATATTCTTGAAATATATTATTCATTAAGTTCATAAAAGTTGCAGGCACATTAGTTAATCCAAAGGGTAAAACTATGAATTCATAATGTCCATACCTTATCTCGGAAAGTTGTTTTATGAATATCTTCATCTTTAATTATCAATTGATGATACCCAAATCGAAGATATATCTTGGAATATACCGATGACCCATGCATCTGATCAAACAAATCATTGATTCTAGGAAGTGGATATTTATTTTTGACTATTGCTTTGTTTAACATCCGATAATCGACACACAATCTAAGTGTTCCATCTTTCTTTTCACAAATATCACTGGTACTCCCCAAGGTGAAACAATTGTCTAATCAAACCTTTAGAAAACATTTCTTGCAACTAAGCCTTAAGCTCAACTAATTTTGTGGTAGTCATTCGATAAGGTGCTTTAGAAATAGGCTTCGTCCCTGGTTTGATTTCAACGGTGAAGTCAAACTCCCTTTTGGGTGGTAAACCTGGTAATTCTTCCGAAAATACGTCTCGAAATTCTCAGAATAACATATCATTTCATGAAATCACCGTCTTCTTTTGCAGATTCAATTTTTTTACCACATATAAGGTACAACCTTTATTTTTGGTCTTTTTAAGTTGCATAGATGACAATTTCCTAACTAAAAATTCTTGTTTTACACCTTGAATCTCTTGTTTTTTCTGAGATCATCTAAACATCTTATATGTTTTTCAAAGTAGTCCACTTTTTCTTTATGCTCAACTAACCAATTAATGCTAATGACAAATCACATAGGATCCTAAAGGTGCAACATAGAGATCAACTTCGGTGGAAAAGTTAGGTAAGTCAAGGACTGCCCTTAAAAAGACACATATTAACTATATGAATTGAATTATTACCATAATGTACGATCCATGATTTATCCATGTTTCTAGCTTTTCTTTTAAGTTTCGAACCGAGTTTACTAGAAATAAAACATTCAGTAGCTCCTGTATCAAAAAGAACAATTATAGATATGCCAAATAACTTACCAGGAACTTCTATAGGTGTCACTTTCTTTTCAGCTTGCTTGTCTGCTACTGTAGCATGTATTTTATGTTGCTTGATTATGATCATCCTTCTTCAAAGGAAATTGGTTTGTGTAATGATCTTTGCCACAACTATAACAGCCTCATACAGTCCCTTTTAGGCTCGAATTATTTCCACCTTAAAATTATGACGTTGGCCTCTATAGGACTTCGCCCATTATTATAATTCTTGGAAAAATTATTCTTTGCATTTCAGCAGGATTGTTCTATGTTGTTTTCTTATTATTATCCATTGAAAACTTATTTTTTTGCCAAAATTTTTCCATGGCCCCTTCTTGGGTGCAAGAGAAATCGAAGAAGAGTTTGGAATCTTCTTCCACACTTCATTAATCAAGGACACAAAGTTCCTTCTTGGTTATACAAGATCACCGAGCTTGCAAAGTTGAAGAGCATGCGATCGGTAAGACTAACGAACTTGAGACAAATGATCTTCACAAAGAAAATAAACGAAAGCTTAGGAATAACAGAGATCAGATAGACAAAGAATGGAAAAGTCCTTCTGTATTGATTTCTTTGTAATCTATTTACACTTTTAGAAAATATGCCAAGTTCTTCCTCCTCCTTTTGAATGGCGTAAAGAAGGCCATTATATAGCTTACAAATCAGTTACTCTTCGTAACCGCTTCTTTAACCAAGAACAGTTAAGGACCGCCAATCGCAGTACCTCAACCCGTTACAAAGAAAACGGAAAAAGAAATGGAAGAAGAGAAAAGAACAAGGAGAAGAAGACAGGTGGCCAGTCACTGAGAGGGACCCACCGACTTCGAATCCACGCTGAATTTCTTTAACACCTCACCATTTCTCTCCATGAGGGACCGACGTGTTGGCCGTGATCGCGTCCAAAATCCAAGACATTTCTCCATCTCTTTATCAAACTCGACATGAGTATGATAATCTTTGTTTGCTTCTCCAACGGTAGATCAAGAGAGCAGATTTCCTTCATTTTCTCTTTGGAGATTGAGCTTTCCTTGAATAGATTATCTTTGACATAAGCTGTAAGAATTGCGAATTGAGCTTTGATTTCTTACAAGGAGAAGGGAAACACTGAGAATTTTCATCCCTAAGATGACAAAGAATATCCTTGAAAGCCGAGACAACCAAAGGTCTTGAAAACTTCATCCTTCTCGAAAGCAGGAGAAGACTCTTGAATGTCCTTGGAATTTGGTCTTCGATTGATAGGTTCGTGGGTCCAGCTGCAACTTAAATTCATATTCGGGGATTTCGGCCGATAGGGGAACAGGAACAACTTGCACTTTTGAAATTGGGACATTTGGGACATGAAAGAGTGAAGTATGCGGTTCGGATTTCGCCAAACGGAATAGATTGCACAGAGCGCACTTTTGAACTTGGGATAGGCGGGACAAAAATGTTCGACAGTCCGAAAATGGAACAACTTCAGGGATTTCGGCCGATCGGGGAACAGAGCGCACTTTTGAAATTGGGACAGTTGGGACATGAAAGAGCAAAGTACGTGGATTGGGTGCTTTGGCCGAACATTGAACAACTCACACGAGAAGTTTGGGACACTTGGGACGAAAAGTTCCGATGGGCCCGAAATCGGGACAATTTCAGGGAAATCGGCCAATCGGGGAACCAAACGCACTTCGAACTTGGGACAGGCGGGACAAAAATGTCCAAAAGGCCCGAAATACATACAAAATGACCCAAAACATAGATTTTTCTCAATTTCACGACTTGGTACATTAGAGAAAACACTTAAAATTTTGAAATTTTTTAACTTTCATCGAGCAGGGGAATTTTGAGTGGACAACAACTGGCTCCTTCTGGGGATGACTTGGCATGAATTCAAGGAATGAGACAAGGCAAGAACTTAGAAAAACTTAGGGGAAGCAGACAAGACCTTATCCATTGGGCCACGAGTCAAAAAGCAGATCAATATAGAGGACAACACACCAAAACAAAAAGGGAAAGAAAAACAAAAACACATATGTAATATACAAAGGACTCCTAATCACGTAGACTTGAATAACTTGAGATACTACCCCTATAAGGAAGTGGTAGAGAAGAACCATCCATGTAATCAAGATTTCACATGCAAAGTGCCTACTTGAAGGGTCCGAGCCACGGTCAAACTTTCCATGCCCACGAGGTTCATGTCTTTTGTCCCATAACAACACGGTGTCTCCAACTTGGAAATCTCTGAACCTGGCTTTCTTATCAAACAGGACCTTTACCTTCTGCTGGTGAATAGATATCTGATCAGCAACCTCCAATCTGTCCTCATTCAGTTTGTGCAGGTACATAATTCTCTTGTCTAAAGCATCTCTGAAACTAGTATCCTCAATGGCCTTCATTAGGTGCAAGGTCAAGGGCGCTCCACCACCACCGGCAATTGAGCTTCAACTCCATACACCACTTGAAAAGGAGACATTCCAATAGCTCTCTTTGGTGTAATCTGTCTGCCCAAAGAGCATCATAGAGCTTCTTGTGCCAGTTTCGTTGAGACTCATTTACTAACTTCCTTATAATAGTCACCAAATTTTTGTTAGTGGATTCTGCTTGCCCATTTCCCTGAGGGTAGTAATCTGAAGAGTGAGCCAAAGAGATGCCATACCCATAGCAGAAGTCCATTATCTCAGCAAAGAGAAATTCGAGGCATTATCTGTTACAATCTTGTTAGGTACACCATACCTTACCAAGATGTTCTCTTTGATGAAGCTGCATACCACTTCAGAAGTAGTGCTCTTGACTGGAATAGCTTCCACCCATTTGGTGAAGTAGTCCGTGGCAGTTAGTACATGAGTGTGACCAGCACTAGAAGTAGGATTAAGTGTACCAATGAAGTCCAAACCCCACTGTTGAAATGGTTCCTCAATCACAACTGGCTTGAGAGGCAAAGAGGCCAATTTAGGTCTTCCCACAAAAGTCTGACAAGCCTCACATTTATCCACCCACTTGGATGCATCTCTGAACAAGGAAGGCCAGTAGTATCCTCCACGGAGTATCTTATGAGCTGTAACCGTTGATGAATAGTGCCCTCCACATGCCTGATCGTGAAAAGCTGAGAGCAACTTCCTCTGTTGTTCCTTGTCCACACACTTCAAAATCTCCCATCTAAGCCACGCTTGAACAAAGCATTTTCCCATAATACATATTACACCGACCTCAATTTAATGTTCTCTTTTCTTTGGTAGTTAAATGAGAGGGGCATTCCCCATAGGTGAGAAAATGGGCGATGTCAGCATACCATTCTTTAACTGAACTAAGGAACAGAACGGTAGGAAGGCCAACTTTGTTCTCCAATACTTCATGCTTAGCTCCTTCAGCAATGAGCTCACAAAGGCCTTTTCCACGAACCAGCTTGGTCGCTTGATGTCAATGTCATACTCTTGGACCTTAGCAACCCGGTTCCCTCTCTTGGATCCAAATTCTTGTTGTGTGAGGATTGACTTAACAAACATCTCGGGACCAATACCATGGAATGAGAGTTGAGGATGTAAAAGCGAAACTCGCTGACATCTTTAACCACCGCAAAAGCATGCTTCTCCATCATGGTGTACTTCAACTCGTGATCTTTCAGAATATAGCTCATGAACGCGATTGGGAGTTCATGCTCATTAGAGTCTTCTTGAGTTAAGACAATGAGCAAGGTATTATCTGTAGCATAGCAATAGATGATGAAATCTTTACTGAAATCAGGACAGGCTAAAACAGGAGTTCTAGCAATAGCTCTCTTGATACCTTCAAAGGATTCCTTTCCTTCAGAAGACCAACCAAATGTTTGCTTCCCTTTCATCATCTGAGAAATATTCAAAGTTAACTCTGCAAAATCAGGGATGAATCTTCTCAAGAAATTGATCTTACCAAGAAGGAGTGCACGCCCTTTTTGCTGGTTGGGAGAGGAATTTGTCGGATGGCTTGAACTCGTTCAGGATCAATCTTAATACCATCCTTGGAAACGATGTGCCCTAATAACTTTCCCTCAGTGACACAAAAGATAGATTTTTTAGGGTTCAGAGAGATCCCATGCTCTCTGCATCTCAACAGAACTGTCTCTAGGTGATCAAAATGATCCGCTCTTGTCTTGGAAAACACTGTCAGGTCATCAAGATATATGACAATACACTTCCCTTTCAAGCTTCCAAAAGCCAGATCCATGGCTCTCTGAAAAGTGGCACCAGCATTAATGAGCCCAAAAGGCATCCTCTTGTAAGCAAAGGTGCCCCAAGGAGTAGTGAAAGATGTCTTGTGTTGATCTATAGTATCAACCTCTACCTGATTATAGCCCGAGAATCCATCAAGCATAGATAACATTTCGCACTCAGTAATTGCTTGCAAGACACTTGATCCATCATAGGCAAAGGATAATTATCTTTCAAAGACGCCTGATTCAGGTTCCTGAAATCAACACAGATGCGGATCTCACCATTTTTCTTCCTAACAGGCACAATATTTGCAATCCATGTTGAATGGTGAATGGGAAAGATGATTTTAGCCTTCAACAACTTCTGAATTTCCTGAAAGATGGTGTCAGCTATTTTGGGATTGTATTGCCTCTATTTTTGCTTGAAAGGCTTAATTCCAGGCTTAAGAGGAATAGAGTGCTGCATATCTTTTGGCTTGAAGGCTTTTAGATCCTCATAAGAATAAGCAAGAACATCCTTATACCTCCTTAGAAGATCAATTGCTTTTCTCCTCTCATCTGCTGTGCAACATTTTCCAATGTTCACCAGCTTAGGGTCATTAGGACTCCCAATATTGATTTTGTCACACTCAGCTGATTGTTGAGGTCCGAGTAGAAGCCTAGATTTCACATACCTGTCATGTTTATCAAATAGTTCCTCCAAACTCACCAAACCTTTAGGAATCTTGTTTCCTTTGAGATTGATGCATCCATCTTGATCTGTTTCTTCCCCTTGGGTGACTGCTTGATCAAAGGGCACATTCTCACGAGGTAGGTTGTCACTTCCCTCAAAATACAGTTGTTCGAAATTACCCTTGAGTTCCAGGAAGGAAAGCAAATGTTGATCATCATTGAAAACTTGCCAGTTATTGGTATTGTCAGGTACACTAGGCCGATGGACCATTTCAATAGTGAACTTATCCTGAGAGAAATCAGGATGAGGAATCAGTAGCGACCCTGAGACTGCTAGCGAATCAGCCCTGCTGTTCTTCTCTCTAGGTATGGCCTCAATGGAGAAAGCATCAAGGAATTCAATGGAATCCCAAACCTGATTCCGGTAATGTTTCAGCCTTCCATTTTTCACTTGAAAAAGGTTTCTGACTTGCTTTACAATCAATTCTGCATCACCACGAGCCAGAAGATTCTTTACACCTTGTTCTTTGGCCACTTGCAATCCGAGAATGAGAGCCTCATATTCTTCATATTATTAGTATTCTCAAACTGCAATTTAAATGAAAAGGGGTGTAGGCTTCCTTCAGGTGACACCAGCAGGACACCGGCTCCGAACCAGCTGAAGAACAACTTCCATCAAACTCTAAAATCCAAACCCCATTAGGATCTTTAGGAGACACTTTGGGGGGTCGGATTTCATCAGGGGACATAATCATGTAGTTTCCATGCCCCATATCCTCATAAAGTATTTGTGCTCTAGGGTCATCCGTTTTCTGCACAATATACTCAGACTGCTTCTCAGGCAACAACTTCTTCATGTGTCCATTGACAGGTATGAGTGCATGTGACCAGTCCATTTGGATTTCCCCACCCACGTCTTTGCAGAAGTTCCTACTTAGCAACATCCCGTATGAAGGGGAATATCTGCCACTAAGATGGTAGCCAACACTTTCTTTTCGGGTAAAGCAAAGAAAAGCTACTTGTGCATCTTTAATTCTCCCGACCAGGGCACTTCCTTACTCTCCATGAGTAACAAGATCCATAAGTGCACGTGAGAGTTAGGCCTAAAGCATGAGCCACTTTAGCAGCATCACATTATCTCGAAGCTCCGAATCTATGACACAATTACTCACCTATGACCAGCTATAAGAAGTGTTACATAAAAGGCTTGATTTTGTCAATAGGCGAAGTGACAATGCGCTACCAGACTAGGTCAGTGGTGCAGAGAAGGAGGAGTGGGAAAAGGCCTTTAGAGGTGGTCTTAGAGTGGGAATTGACAAAGTGGATCATTTTAGCAAAAGCTTTGGGATGGGTTTGATAATACTCAGCTTCTGAGATTTGGACCTTGGTCTTTTTCAGGTGATCAACAATGTCAAAGGATCCGTAAGTGGACGGGCCATCATCATTCAATCCTCTAGGCTTATCAACTTTAGGAGAAAAGAAGAAGTGACTTTAGTAGTAGGATTGATAGGACTCACCTTTGGTGTATGAAGTAGGGATAGGAGATCCTCTTTTTGCAATCACGGGAATAGTTGTTGTTCGCTCCTTAGATTTCTTGATAGGTCATGTCACTTTCTCCCTCCGACTTGTCTGCTCTCGAGTCATGACAGCTGAATGATTCGCTATTCATGTCTCGCTACCACTTCATCATAATCATCTCCATCATCAATGCCCTCGGTGGTGAAGAAATTTACTCGAGATCCCTCAAGTTCCTCCTACTTCATCATCAACTTCTTCGCAAACTCCTCGCAAGCTTCATTATCCTCATCATCATCGGCTCTTCAACTTCACAGTTGCATTCACAGGAACCTTAACAGAGGTCCTTCAAGTGCTAGTCTTGTTTGAGAAGAAGGCAAACGATTCCTAAATGGAAATTTCTCCTTGGAACATCTCGCATAAGGAGCATGCTTGAGCTAATTGTTTCTTTATAGCAATAAGATCATTTGCAAGTTTCGAACTAATGGATCAAGATATTAGGTCCAGGGGTGGAAGAGGAAGAAGCAAAGAGACTTAGATTTGGGAGGGTCTCTTCTCAACTTCCCGACATGATCAAGTCATCTCGATACTAACAATGCAGAGTTTGATCCTCGACCAATGTTTGCGAGATTAGCCCTTCTTAGTGCATAACTAACTTTGGGCGATTGAGCATTTAGGAAGAAACATTTTTGAATTTGATCAACAGTGTCGGGTAGGTCATGGAATTTTTTGATCAGTCTGTTGAATCGGGCCACAAATTCTCTCATGGGTTCTTGTGAATCTTTCTTTATCTGAGAAATTTGGGCAAGCAAGGCATGCACATCTTCTGCTGGTTTGAAACGGTTTTCAAACTGAGTTCTCATTGTGCCCCAGTCGGTGATAGCGCCAGCCGGAAGGTGGTAGAACCAATCAGCAGCATTATCTTGTAACGTCTCAACGAAGAGTCTCACGGAGACGTCTTCATGCTCAACTCTCAGGACTCCACATGCAACAATGAAGGCTGCGATGTGTTCATCAGGATGCACTTTGCCATCACCTTTGAACTTAGGAAAGTTCTTCCGGTTACCTCTAGGTAACTCATGCAAAGGCTGAGGAAGAGCAAGGGGCCCGACACGATGACCCCATGGTAATGGTGCCGCCATTCTTGGAAAATGGCTTGGAGAGGAACTGCAACACCAGCAAGAATCAAAGCTCGCAGATTAGGGCTAGCTGGCTCTGAAGGAATACCACCCGTAGGAATTCTATCTTGAACAGGTGGAGTGCTTGTCGAACGAGTCCTTCTATTTCTTGTTGGGAAAGGAAAACCCTGCTGCTCCAAAATCTGAAACTGAGAATCTTCAATACCAAGGGCCCTTCTCCCTCGAGTAAAACGCGGAGTCGCCAGATCAAAAGATGATCAAAAAATTACAGAACTGGAATATGATTTTCCCCAGCGGAGTCACCAAAAACTATTGGTCATCAGATAGGACTTTACGAAGAGCAACAATCGGGGGGACAAGAAGTCCCTCCTCTTTAATGGGAGAGGTTCCCTTATTCAGAAACAAACTTATTTACAAATGTACAAAACATGATTTGTTGGTTAAACTTGGATATCACGAAAGTGTTTTCTATGAAGATCATCAATTACAAAAGGACTGAGGAAATGAGAGTACGGAAAGAGCAGAAAGGCAACATGCAGAATTATAGATATCAGAGTAATTCTTTATGTATGCGAAAGTCACAGTGAATTGAAACAAGATCATTTGTATTGAATAAATAAGATGGAATTCAAAGACACAAAGTTCTGTAAATAACATCTACTTAGAACACAAAGTTTCTTAACATAACATAGATTCATTAATCAAGGACACAAAGTTCCTTCTTGGTTATACAAGATCACCGAGCTTGCAAAGTTGAAGAGTATGCAATCGGTAAGACTAACGAACTTGAGACAAATGATCTTCACAAAGAAAATAAATGAAAGCTTAGGAATAACAAAGATCAGATAGACAAAGAATGGAAAAGTCCTTCTGTATTGATTTCTTTATAATCTATTTACACTTTTAGAAAATATGCCAAGTTCTTCCTCCTCCTTTTGAATGGCGTAAAGAAGGCCATTATATAGCTTACAAATCAGTTACTCTTCGTAACCGCTTCTTTAACCAAGAACAGTTAAGGACCGCCAATCGCAATACCTTAACTTTTACAAAGAAAACGGAAAAAGAAATGGAAGAAGAGAAAAGAACAAGGAGAAGAAGACAGTGGCCGGGCCACCGAGAGGGACCCACCGACTTCGTAATCCGCCGCCAATTTCTCTAATGCCTCACCATATGTCTCTCCACGAGGGACTCGACGTGTTGGCCGTGATCGCGTCCAAAATCCAAGACATTTCTCCATCTCTTTATCAAACTCGACATGAGTATGATAATCTTTGTTTGCTTCTCCAATGGCAGAAATTAAAGAGAGCATTTTCCTTCATTTTCTCTTTGAGATTGAGCTTCATATGAATAGATTATCTTTGACATAAGCTCTAAATTGAGCTTTGATTTCTTACAAGGAAAGGGAAACACCAGCATTTTCATCCTAAAGATGACAAGAATATCCTTGAAAGCCGAGAAACAATGTAAAACTTCATCCTTCTCCCAAGGTGGCTTTGGTCTTATTGATAGTATCGGAGCCGCAACTTAAATTCATATTTAGTTTCAAAAATAGCATATTCGGGTAGAGAGGAAAAAACTAAGTATGGAATGGCATTAGGTTCAAGGCTTGGACATGTGAGACGCGAATGCGCGAAACACGGCTGCTCTCCGATTCGATTGAAAACAAGGAGAAGATGACAAATGCATTTTGGGACATTTGGGATGAAAAAACAAATGCTTTTGGGTGTTTCGGGAAAATGGAACAAAGGCCCGGTTTGAACTTGGGACATTTGGGACGAAAAGTTCGAGTACGCGCGTTCGGGCATTCAAATTCGAAAATTTTGGGCACGGAAAGTTTGGGACACTTGGAACATAAAAGAGCGAAGTACGCGGTTCGGGGTTTCGGCCGAAAATAACAACGCACTTTTGAACTTGGGACATTTGGGAAAAAAAGTCCGAAGTCCGCGGAACAACTTCGGGATTTTCAAAAAATGGACAAGCACACTTTTGAAATTTGGGACATTTGGGACATGAAAAGAGTGGTACGCGGTTTGGGGTTTCAGCCGAAAATGGAACAACAAAAGCGCACTTTTGAACTTGGGACATTTGGGACAAAAATGTCCGACAGGCCCGAAAATGGAACAACTTCGGGGATTTCGGCCGATCGGGGAACAGAGCGCACTTTTGAAATTGGGACAGTTGGGACATGAAAGAGCGAAGTACGCGGATTGGGTGCTTCGGCCGAACATTGAACAACTCGCACGAAAAGTTTGGGACACTTGGGACGAAAAGTTCCGACGGGCCCGAAATCGGGACAATTTCGGGGAAATCGGCCGATCGGGGAACAGAACGCACTTCGGAACTTGGGACAGGCGGGACAAAAATGTCCGACAGGCCCGAAATACATACAAAATGACCCAAAACATAGATTTTCTCAATTTCACGACTTGGTACATTAGAGAAAACACTTAAACTCAAAATTTTGAAATTTTTACTTTCATCAGAGCAGGGAATTTTGAGTGGACAACAGCTGGCTCCTTCTGGGGATGACTTGGCATGAATTCAAGGAATGAGACAAGGCAAGAACTTAGACAAACTCAGGGAAGCAGACCAGTACCTTATCCATTGGGCCACGGAGTCAAAAAGTAGATCAATACAGAGGACAACACACCAAAACAAAAAGGAAAGAAAAACAAAAACACTGTACAGAATATACAAAGGACTCCCTAATCACCTATGACTTGAACAACTTGAGATACTGCCCACTATAAGGAAGTGGGAGAGAAGAACCATCCATGTAATCAAGATAAAAGGAATTCTCACCAGCAAAGTGTCTGATCTTGAAAGGTCCGAGCCACAGGGAATCAAACTTTCCATGGCTGCCACGAGGTTCATGTCTTTTGTCCCATAACAGCACGGTGTCTCCAACTTGGAAATCTCTGAACCTAGCTTTCTTGTCAAACAGGACCTTTACCTTCTGCTGGTGAACAGATATCCGATCAGCAACCTCCAATCTGTCCTCATTCAGCTTGTGCAGGTACATAATTCTCTTGTCCAAGCATCTCTAAAACTAGTATCCTCAATGGCCTTCATTAGGTGCAAGGTGGCGGTTCCACTTGTCACTGGCAATTGAGCTTCAACTCCATACACCACTTGAAAAGGAGACATTCCAATAGCTCTCTTTGGTGTAATCCTGTCTGCCCAAAGAGCATCATAGAGCTTCTTGTGCCAGTTTCGTTGAGACTCATTAACCAACTTCCTTATATAGTCACCAATTTTTGTTAGTGGATTCTCGCTTGCCCATTTCCTGGGGTAATAATCAAGAATGAGCCAAAGAAATGCCATACCCATAGCAGAAGTCCATTATCTCAGCAAGAGAAATTGAGGCATTATCTGTTACAATCTTGTTAGGTACACCATACCTTACCAAGATGTTCTCTTTGATGAAGCTGCATACCACTTCAGAAGTAGTGCTCTTGACTGGAATAGCTTCCACCCATTTGGTGAAGTAGTCCGTGGCAGTTAGTACATGAGTGTGACCAGCACTAGAAGCAGGATTAAGTGTACCAATGAAGTCCAAACCCCACTGTTGAAATGGTTCCTCAATCACAACTGGCTTGAGAGGAAAAGAAGCCAATTTAGGTCTTCCCACAAAAGTCTGACAAGCCTCACATTTATCCACCCACTTGGATGCATCTCTGAACAAGGAAGGCCAGTAGTATCCTCCATGGAGTATCTTATGAGCTGTAACCATTGATGAATAGTGCCCTCCACATGCCTCGATCGTGAAAAGCCGAGAGCAACTTTCTCTCGCTTGTTCCTTGTCCACACACTTCAAAAATCTCCCATCTAAGCCACGCTTGAACAAAGCATTTTCCCATAATACATATTGCACCGACCTCAATTTAACAGTCCTCTTTTTTTGGCGTTAAATGAGAGGGGCATTCCCATAGGTGAGAAAATGGGCGATGTCAAAGATACCATTCGTCAATCCGAACTAAGGAACAACGGTAGGAAGGCCAACTTTCTCCTCCAATACTCATGTTTGGCTCCTTCAAAGCAATGAGCTCACAAAGGCCTTTTCCACGAACCAGCTTGGTCGGCTTGATGTCAATGTCATACTCTTGGACCTTAGCAACCCAGCCCCTCTCTTGATCCAAATTTTTGTTGTGTGAGGATTGACTTAACAGTTGTATATCCGGACCAATACCATGGAATGAGAGTTGAGGATGTAAAAGCGAAACTCGCTGACAGCTTTAACCCACCGCAAAAGCATGCTTCTCCATCATGGTGTACTTCAACTCGTGATCTTTCGAATATAGCTCATGAACGCGATTGGGAGTTCATGCTCATTAGAGTCTTCTTGAGTTAAGACAAGCAGCCAAGGTATTATCTCAGAGATAGTAATAGATGATGAAATCTTTGCTTGAAATCGTGACAAAGCTAAAACAGGAGTTCTAGCAATAGCTCTCTTGATACCTTCAAAGGATTCCTTTCCTTCAGAAGACCAACCAAATGTTTGCTTCCCTTTCATCATCTGAGAAATATTCAAAGTTAACTCTGCAAAATCAGGGATGAATCTCCTCAAGAAATTTATCTTACCAAAGAAGGAGTGCACGCCCTTTTTGCTGGTTGGGAGAGGAATTTGTCGGATGGCTTGAACTCGTTCAGGATCAATCTTAATACCATCCTTGGAAACGATGTGCCCTAATAACTTTCCCTCTGTGACACAAAAGACAGATTTTTTAGGGTTCAGAGAGATCCCATGCTCCCTGCATCTCAGCAGAACTGTCTCTAGGTGATCAAAATGATCCGCTCTTGTCTTGGAAAACACTGTCAGGTCATCAAGATATATGACAATACACTTCCCTTTCAAGCTTCCAAAAGCTAGATCCATGGCTCTCTGAAAAGTGGCACCAGCGTTAATGAGCCCAAAAGGCATCCTCTTGTAAGCAAAGGTGCCCCAAGGAGTAGTGAAAGCTGTTTGTGTTGATCTACAGATCAACCTCTACCCGATTATAGCCCGAGAATCCATCAAGCATAGATAACATTTCAGACCCTATAACTGCTTGCAAGACCTGATCCATCATAGGCAAAGGATAATTATCTTTCAAAGACGCCTGATTCAGGTTCCTGAAATCAACACAGATGCGGATCTCACCATTCTTCTTCCTAACAGCACACAATATTTGCAATCCATGTTGAATGGTGAATGGGAAAATGATTTTAGCCTTCAACAACTTCTCGAATTTCCCGAAAGATGGTGTCACTATTTTGGGATTGTATTGCCTCTGCTTTTGCTTGAAAGGCTTAATTCCGTGCTTAAGAGGAATAGAATGCTGCATATCTTTTGGCTCAAGGCTTTTAGATCCTCATAAGAATAAGCAAGAACATCCTTATACCTCCTTAAAGATCAATTGCTTTTCTTCCTCTCATCTGTGTGCAACATTTTCCAATGTTTACCAGCTTAGGGTCATTAGGACTCCCAATATTGATTTTATCATACTCAGCTGATTGCTGAGGTCCAGTAGAAGCTTTAGATTTCACATACCTGTCATGTTTATCAAATAATTCCTCCAAACTCACCAACCCTTTAGGAATCTTGTTTCCTTTGAGATTGATGCATCCATCTTGATCTGCTTTCTTCCCTTGGGCAACTACTTGATCAAAGGGCACATTATCACGAGGTAGGTTGTCACTTCCTCAAAATACATTGTTCCAAATTACCCTTGAGTTCCAGGAAGGAAAGCAAATGTTGATCATCATTGAAAACTTTCCAGTTATTGGTATTGTCAGGTACACTAGGCCGATGGACCATTTCAATAGTGAACTTATCCTGAGAGAAATCAGGATGAGGAATCAGTAGCGACCCTGAGACTGCCAGTGAATCAGCCCTGCTGTTCTTCTCTCTAGGTATGGCCTCAATGGAGAAAGCATCAAGGAATTCAATGGAATCCCAAACCTGATTCCGGTAATGTTTCAGCCTTCCATTTTTCACTTGAAAAAGGTTTCTGACCTGCTTTACTATCAATTCTGCATCACCACGAGCCAGAAGATTCTTTACACCTTGTTCTTTGGCCACTTGCAATCCGAGAATGAGAGCCTCATATTCTGCTGTGTTATTAGTATTCTCGAACTGCAATTTAAATGAAAAGGGGTGTAGGCTTCCTTCAGGTGACACCAGCAAGACACCGCTCTAGAACCACCATGAGAACAACTTCCATCAAACTCTAAAATCCAAACCCCATTAGGATCTTTAGGAGACACTTTGGGGGGTCGGATTTCATCAGGGGACATAATCATGTAGTTTCCATGCCCCATATCCTCATAAAGTATTTGTGCTCTAGGGTCATCCGTTTTCTGCACAATATACTCAGACTGCTTCTCAGGCAACAACTTCTTCATGTGTCCATTGACAGGTATGAGTGCATGTGACCAGTCCATTTGGATTTCCCCACCCACGTCTTTGCAGAAGTTCCTACTTAGCAACATCCCGTATGAAGGGGGAATATCTGCCACTAAGATGGTAGCCAACACTTTCTTCTCGGGTAAAGCAGCAAAAGCTACTTGTGCATCTTTAATTCTCCCGACCAGGGGCACTTCCTTACTCTCCATGGAGTAACAAGATCCATAAGTGCGCGTGAGAGTTAGGCCTAAAGCATGAGCCACTTTAGCAGGCATCACATTATCTGAAGCTCCGGAATCTATGACACAATTACTCAGCCTATGACCAGCTATAAGAAGTGTTACATAAAAAGGCTTGATTTTGTCAATAGGCGAAGTGACAGCGGCTACCAGACTAGGCTGTGGTGCAGAAGGAGGAGTGGGCAAAAGGCCTTTAGAGGTGGTCTTAGAGTGGGAATTGACAAAGTGGATCATTTTGGCAAAAGCTTTGGGATGGGTTTGATAATACTCAGCTTCTGAGATTTGGACCTTGGTCTTTTTCAGGTGATCAACAATGTCAAAGGATCCAGAAGTGGACGGGCCATCATCATTCAGTCCTCTAGGCTTATCAACTTTAGGAGAGAAAGAAGAAGCAACTTTAGTAGTAGGATTGATAGGACTCACCTTTGGCATAGATGAAGTAGGGATAGGAGATCCTCTTTTTGCAATCACGGGAATAGTTGTCGACTGCTCCTTAGATTTCTTGATAGGCTGTGTCACTTTCTCCCTTCGACTTGTCTGCTTCTCGAGTCATGACAAAAATGATTCGCTATTCATGTCTCGCTACCACTTCATCATAATCATCTCCATCATCAATGCCCTCGGTGGTGAAGAAATTTACTCGAGATCCCTCAAGTTCCTCTCGCTTCATCATCAAATTCTTCTTCGCAAAACTCCTCGCAAGCTTCATTATCTTCATCATCATCCGGCTCTTCAACTTCACAGGTCGTTGCATTCACAGAACCTTAACAGAGGTCCTTCAAGTGCTAGTCTTGTTTGAGAAGCGAGGTAAACGATTCCCGGGCTGGAAATTTCTCCTTGGAACATCTCGCATAAGGAGCATGCTGAGCTAATTGTTTCTTTATAGCAATAATGAGATCATTCGCAAGCTTTCGAACTAATGGATCAAGTATTAGTCCAGGTGGAAGAAGAAGAAGCAAAGCAGACTTAGATTTGGGAGGGGCTCTTCTCAACTTCCCTGACATGATCAAGTCATCCTCGATACTAACAACGAGAGTTTGATCCTCGACCAATGTTGCGAGATTAGCCCTTCTTAGTGCATAACTAACTTTGGGCGATTGAGCATTTAGGAAGAAACATTTTTGAATTTGATCAACAGGTCGGGTAGGTTGCGGAATTTTGTTGATCAATTTGTTGAATCGGGCCACAAATTCTCTCATGGGTTCTTGTGAATCTTTCTTTATCTGAGAAATTTGGGCAAGCAAAGCATGCACATCTTCTGCTGGTTTGAAACGGTTTTCAAACTGAGTTCTCATTGTGTCCCCCGGTGATAGCGCCAAATTGAAGGTGGTAGAACCAATCAGCAGCATTATCTTGTAACGTCTCAACGAACAGTCTCACGGAGACGTCTTCATGCTCAACTCCCAGGACTCCACATGCAACAATGAAGGCTGCGATGTGTTCATCAGGATGCACTTTGCCATCGCCTTTGAACTTAGGAAAGTTCTTCCGGTTACCTCTAGGTAACTCATGCAAAGGCTGAGGAAGAGCAAGGGGCCCGACACGATGACCCCATGGTAATGGTGCCGCCATTCTTGGAAAAACGGCTTGGAGAGGAACTGCAACACCAGCAAGAATCAAAGCTCACAGATTAGGGCTAGCTAGCTCTGAAGGAATACCACCCGTAGGACTTCTATCTTGAACAGGTGGAGTGCTTGTCGAATGAGTTCTTCTATTTCTTGTTGAAGGGAAAGGAAAACCCTGCTGCTCCAAAATCTGGAACTGAGAATCTTCAATACCAAGGGCCCTTCTCCCTCGAGTAAAACGGAGTCGCCAGATCAAAAGATGATCAAAAATTACAGAACTGGAATGTGATTTTCCCCAGCGGAGTCGCCAAAAACTGTTGGTCGTCAGATAGGACTTTTAAGAAGAGCAACAGTCAGGGGACAAGAAGTCCCTCCTCTTTAATGGGAGAGGTTCCCTTATTCAGAAACAAACTTATTTACAAATGTACAAGACATGATTTGTTGGTTAAACTTGGATATCATGAAAGTGTTTTCTATGAAGATCATCAATTACAAAAGGACTGAGGAAATGAGAGTACGGGAAAGAGCAGAAAGGCAACATGCAGAATTATAGATATCAGAGTAATTCTTTATGTATGCGAAAGTCACAGTGAATTGAAACAAGATCATTTGTATTGGATAAATAAGATGGAATTCAAAGACACAAAGTTCTGTAAATAACATCTGCTAGAACACAAAGTTTCTTAACATAACACAGATTCATTAATCAAGGACACAAAGTTCCTTCTTGGTTATACAAGATCACCGAGCTTGCAAAGTTGAAGAGTATGCAATCGGTAAGACTAACGAACTTGAGACAAATGATCTTCACAAAGAAAATAAATGAAAGCTTAGGAATAACAGAGATCAGATAGACAAAGAATGGAAAAGTCCTTCTGTATTGATTTCTTTATAATCTATTTACACTTTCAGAAAATATGCCAAGTTCTTCCTCCCTTCAAATGGCGTAAAGAAGGCCATTATATAGCTTACAAATCAGTTACTCTTCAGAATCGCTTCTTTAACCAAGAACAGCTTAAGGACCACCAATCGCAATACCTCAACCCTTACAAAGAAAACGGAAAAAGAAATGGAAGAAGAGAAAAGAACAAGGAGAAGAAGATAGGTGGCTACCACACGAGAGGGACCCACCGACTTCAGAATCCGCTGCCTGAATTTCTCTAACACCTCAGCTATTTCTCTGCCATGAGGGACTGACGTGTTGGCCGTAGACTGCGTCCAAAATCCAAGACATTTCTCCATCTCTTTATCAAACTCGACATGAGTATGATAATCTTTGTTTGCTTCTCCAACGGTAGATTGAAGAGAGCAGATTTCCTTCATTTTCTCTTTGGAGATTGAGCTTTCCTTGAATAGATTATCTTTGACATAAGCTCTGAATTGAGCTTTGATTTCTTACAAGGAAAGGGAAACACTAGAATTTTCATCCTGAAGATGACAGTGAATATCCTTGAAAGCCGAGACAACCAATGTGTCTTGAAAACTTCATCATTCCCTTCGCTACTGTCCTTGGAATTTGGTCTTCAGATTGATAGTATCAGAGCCGCAACTTAAATTCATATTTAGTTTGAAAAACAACATATTCGGGTAGAGTGGAAAAAACTAAGTATGGATGGCATTTGGTTCATTTGGGACATGTGAGACGCGAATGCGCGAAACACGCGGCTCGGCCGATTCGGGCGAAACAAGGAGAAGACGCACAAATGCATTTTGGGACATTTGGGACGAAAATGTGCGAAGTACGCGGTTCGGGTGTTTCGGCCGAAAATGGAACAAAAGGCCCGTTTGAACTTGGGACATTTGGGACGAAAAGTTCCGAGTACGCGGTTCGGGCGATCGGCCGAAAATGGAACAGCTCGCACGGAAAGTTTGGGACACTTGGAACATAAAAGAGCGAAGTACGCGGTTTGGGGATTTCGGCCGATCGGGGAACAGAGCGCACTTTTGAACTTGGGACAAAGCGACAAAAATTCCGACAGTCCGAAAATGGAACAACTTTGGGGATTTCTCGAACAGAGCGCACTTTTGAAATTGGGACAGTTGGGACATGAAAGAGTGAAGTACGTGGTTCGGGATTTCGCCGATCGGGAACAGAGCGCACTTTTGAACTTGGGACAAAGTGGGACAAAAATGTCCGACAGGTCCGAAAATGGAACAACTTCGGGGATTTCAGCCGATCGGGAACAGAGCGCACTTTTGAAATTGTGATAGTTGGGACATGAAAGAGCGAAGTACGTGGATTGGGTGCTTCGGCCGAACATTGAACAACTCACACGAGAAGTTTGGGACACTTGGGACGAAAAGTTCCGACGGGCCCGAAATCGGGACAATTTCGGGGAAATCGGCCAATCGGGGAACAGAACGCACTTCGGAACTTGGGACAGACGGGACAAAAATGTCCGACAGGCCCGAAATATATACAAAATGACCCAAAACATAGATTTTTCTCAATTTCACGACTTGGTACATTAGAGAAAACACTTAAACTCAAAATTTTGAAATTTTTTAACTTTCATCAGAGCAGGGAATTTTGAGTGGACAACAAGATTTGCGTACATACTTGAGGAGTTTTGTAAACCACTCCCGGACTCGATTCATGCTTAGTTTCCTTGAGCTAAGTTCTGAAATTTTGTCATTTTCTGATCATAATAAAGTTGTGGCAACCAACGTTGCCTAAAATAACCTTTAAATTGATCCCAAGTGATGTTAGTTTCATCAATATTTAGCTCATCCTTACGGCTGTCCCACCATGAAGATGCTTCATGGGAAAGCTGATATGCTCCCCAAATAGCTTTGGTTTCCTCCGAGAAGTTTCTTATTGCAAAGTACTTCTCCATTTCGCTGAGCCAATTCTCAGCTCCATCTCCTAATGTGGTGCCATCAAATTTAGGTGGACTTATCCTTTTTATATCATTAGTGAGTTTCGCTACCAACCTGGCCTTTTTGTTTTCTGGTTGGATAGGTACATTTCCATTGTTATTACTAACACCCATATCGGGGTTGTCCTCAGGAGGTGGCTGATTGGTATTACCAACTTCTTCTTCCTCCTCATTTCCCATCACTTGTTGTTCAAGTACAGCCAAAAAATCTCTTGTGTTCAACAGGAAGCAAGTATCTCATCAAGTCTTTGGGCTGTTGCTGCTTCTTCCACAGGTGGAGCATTATTCACAACGTTTCCCCTTGTTCTAACCATTTTCTGTTACAAGAAAATTCAAGTTTTCATCATATTATGGACACAATAGGTCCAAGAGCTGCAACCTTCAGCTCTGATACCAAGATGTAACATTCCCATTTTAATACTTCAAAATAAGGAATTTTTTTTTTTTTTACATGATTAATGTTCTTTGTTCTAAATACATAATTTAGAACACACATATCATAACAATCATTCTTATAACAGATAACCATATGCAGCTTGTAATGACTCGGTGTACCACCGATCTATTCATTCCATGACTCGGTGAACTACCGATCTATTCATGTGTAACTTTGAGCTTGAAGTTTTCTACTGAACACTTCATGTTCGTGGTTATCTTACCCTATTCTGGGTTCTGAGTGCTCTACCCAAGGAACCTATCTGAATAATTGTTACCACTATTCATCGGCATCACGATCCTTAGACTAGGTGACATAGGACAACGCAATTAGAAGCTTGTGATACTTTGGCCAAATATTTATAACATATTGTTCGTATTACTTATTCCTTGACGGCATACTCGTCAATCTAGAATACACCCTTCACCCCACTCTATTGTTATATAGAACGTCTTATACTTGACCTCTGTCAGTCCCCTTGTCCCAAGTTTTCACTCTGGATCGGGTTAACATCATAGTTCACGTTATAAAGATGCTCTTAAAGACTAGGGGTAAGTTGACATACTGGGTCAACCGAAGTTAACCCCATGTGTCAAGGTACCCTGAGTCTCAAAGGGCTGCCTCATAACCTAACTATGGTCCTAACCAGTCCCAGAGAGAAATCTTGATCAAGTCTCAGGTGTGTAAATCTTAACAATCAATGTAGAAGGGTGTTGCCACATGTCATTTGCATTGTTGTATCCTCGAGAAGATCCTAATCTTCTCAAAGGTACAACCTTGCAGTTGACGTGTGTCAACATCCTACGGAATAACCTCGGAAAGATGTACATACCTCCAAGAATTTACTTACGTTAAGTTATATTTGGGTTACAGTCCACATAATTAGGTAGCCTTCCCTAACCCCGAGTCCAACACTCCTTAAGTTACCTTTTTGTAAATAGGGTTTAGTTTTACAAAAGGGTTTTAATTAGTTTAAGATTGTTTCTTGGTTTTCGGTTGGTACCTAGCAACCCTTTAACCAACAAAATAGGGCAACAACCACCTAAGTTTCTTCATTTAGAAAATGACTAAACCAACAAAGGAAATGTAACAACCTTATAGGCTGAAACATATTAGACTTAGTACCATTAAGTCTTAATGATTTATAACCATATATAACTTTTATAATTAATGCATTACGAGAGGGGAAAATTCTCTTCCTATTCTAGTTACATTTTAGGGCATAGTTCACTCTCAACGTTCCCTAAAAATGCAGTGATCTTATTTACAATTTTTAATCACAATCATAAGTTATAAAGAATCACTAATAAAAATGTAGTATTCAGCCATATAATTGGCTATGGCTTTCTTAAGAATTCATCAAGATTCCATTGTATAGAATAATATGAATGCACACTCATTCATATAGATAATAAGAAGATCATCCCAACAAAGTAAGTTACACAACCCACATAGGTAATATCTCACTATTTCATTCATTCATTCATTTCCAAACCTATACAATTACAACTTATGCACTTTGGCATACTTTAAGACAATAGCCTTCAACAAAAGAGGTAACTTTCTTCCATAATACAGTTTGGAAATCAAATCAGAATTCTTCGTAAAAACCAATTTAGAACAGTCAATGCATCATATCAGATTTTTTCTACCTTTACCACTTACGATGACCATCTCGCAAAATTGATAAAGACAGTGTCGTTCAATTAACGAGCATGATAAGCACTAATCCTTAAAACAATTGCATTCCACTAATTGTTTCCATTAAACAATCATGTTATAATGACATCAATTACTTCATACCTTCTATTTAAAGTGAAGCCAAGCAGGAGTCCTGGTACATTGTTAAAAACAAAATTGATGAAAGGAAAACATATCATGCATGTCCTAAATTAAAGTATAATTGAATCCAACAATTACTTCACAATCCCAAAGCATGATACACTCTGGGTTTTCTTTCTCCCAATTATAATATGACTTTATACCATAACTAAAATTACAGGCATAATTTCAACTTAGTCTATTTCAGATGATTCATCTTATACAGGAAAATAAGAAGGGACAATATGTATCTTAGGTACCTAACCATCCGAAAACCCGAGAACAATGTAATTCATGTTTTAATCAGATCTTATTTAAAAACTAAACCATTTTAAGGTATACATCCAACATGTTCATATACAAGCAATTTGAGAAAATAATGGATTACTTCCACGTGCAAGTCCACCTAACAAACTGCCCTTAACCTTAATATACTAATTTTTAATCAATGATAAGTATGCAAAACATTAGCTACAGGATTACCTTTTTGCGAAGATAACAAACGAGTTCTAAATCAAGATCCTAACACTCGCTAATAAATGAAAGGAGTCTTCCAAGTTAAGATCTCACCACTTACTATTTCTTTGCACTTAATTTTAATAAGATCTTGTCATCCCATAACCATACTATTGAGTTCCTTATAGAATTCTAAAGAAGAGCACATTATCATTCCAAAAGAGAGTATAAACACTTTCATATTTTTGAAACCCTTTAACAATTTTCCTTTTCAACTCGTAGGAAGAAAATAGAGAAAATAAAAACACCATTGTAATCGAGTTCGTAACTAGATTAACCCAAGAAGTAAAATACATTCTCTAGTCCAATCAAGGAAGGAGAAGATGAGTAATTCAAACACTTAAGTTCAACCAATAGCTCAGGTAAGGTAGAGCCACCTTAAGAGTTTTCCAATAGATCCTTACAGTTCTACAACTATACATTCAACAAAAGCCAATAACATTTTTTTAACATAAAACATTATAAACGATCAAAACTTAGACTATAATCCTAATCTAATAAAATAGTAGATTAGGATTATAGTCTAAGTTTAAGGTCAAGTTAGGGTAACTTCCCATTACCCTCATTTTCCAATTGATCAAAATCTGAATCATTCTAACCGTTGCACTATTTGGTTGCTATTTTATTTCAAGACACCAAACCAAAAATGCATGTACAAAATTAATAATCGAATTCTAAATACAGATTCAACAATACCCAAAAGCCACACTATTCATACCATAGTAGTGAATAATGCATTATCAGTCAGAAATAAATAGATCTTTCAGTTGCATTTAAAACATTTCAACCCTAATTCCAACTTCAAGGGCATGCAATAGCTGAACATTGATAAAACTTGTCGACATTGAAGTCGTTTTTAAATAGATTTCCATCATCATTTAACGCGGCCAAAAGAAATAGATTTCACAATCATCTCAAGGTAACATTAAACACAGTCTTATCTTAACCAAAACATTAAACATAATTTCCATTAATGCTTTTCCAAGATTAACCACGAATTTTCCAGGGAAACAAAACTCATCCAAGTACATTTCCTCCTGTGCATAACCATGTTCCTAATACTCATGATTAATCAAAAACAACAGTTAAACCATATACTGCCTTACTCATAGTACCATAAACATAATAACATTCAAACCCTTTCAAAATAAGAGGTACAGGCTTAAACCTCATACAACATTTCCAAATCACACAACTAAAATAGTCAAGTTTCACAGAGTATACCAACAATCCATCCATGAAATCAATTACCTATTTCCTTGAACATGGACCTGTTACAGTCAAAGTTCTTACGGCGAAGCAAACAATCAGTTGTTCCAATCCTAACCGAAATAGTAAGGAATTACCATGGTGTTTAAAACATGCAATCATTTAAAATGTTTCTTTCCATGGAGCCAGTTTCTAATCTAATAAATCAGTCAGATAAGAACTTACAACACTTCCAAATGGATAGCAAAACTCCAAGTTTAATCCACAAAGAGGGAACAAAGAATCATGTAGCAGGTTTCATTCAGACCCGAAATTCCATGTTCAACCCAGAACCCCCAAATTTACATAAAACCCATAATAATTGTTACCAACCAAGCAAAAATGCACATATATCATCGTACAGTTGTTCTAATGAAAAAATTTAAAGGAAAATAAGATTTTAACAATTAGGGCCTATCATGCCTGATAGTTTCGCTAAAATTTTGAAGAAGACCTCTGGATGTGCTCGCCCCTTCTTTTCTTCTTTCACGAAAGATTAAACAAAAAAATATTGCTACCTCCATGCCTTATATATTCCCCACAACACAAAAGTAAATTTGAAACTTTCAAAATTGCCATGTAACGAAGAGTAAACTGCTGGTTTGAAAAACTAGTGCTCATGCATAGTGAAAAACGGAATGCATGAAAAACAAAAACAACCCAGAAAAATTCCATTTGCTTGCCTTCCAAAGCAATCCGAGCTCGAGAACCTATGCAAATTAATTGCATTAAATTTCTTTCTCTGCCCATTTTCCATTGCCACCGACCGCCAAAGTTGGCGAACTCCAAATTAAAATAAACAAAAGTTTCCATTTTTAGAGATGCTACCACGTAAGACCCCTCTTACCAAATTAACCTCCGCTAACCCTGGCAGCACTCCATGTCCTTCATCCTTATCCTTTCCTTAAATTCCATAGAAACCACCGCCCCAAAACTTGCGACCCTCCTTAGGTTCCTTTTCATAGCATTAGTTTAGGATAGGTTAGTGACTTAGGTTAGATCATAGGTAGACTTAGTCTTAATGCCATAGGATATAACATTAGTCACCCACCTTAGTATTAGGTTTAGATAACCCTTAGGAATATCAAGCACATAGTTTAGGACTAGGTTAGATTAACTAACCTTGCAACAATAGGTTATAGCTTAGGTTAAAAACTAATAACCTTATTGATTCTAGTTTAGGTCCACTAGATAGGATTAATCAGTATATCAGAATTCAAATAGAATAAAACATTCCCGGATCAGATTCAGATTTTGCATCAAGTAAATTAGCTTTAGATGGAAAACTTACACATCTTACCTGGCTTAAGGTCCAGGTCCTTTCTGATGCTAAGATGACTGAAACCAGATTCCGATTGCAATGATCTACTAGGATTAACCTCCAGAATCCAACAAAACTTTCCTCAACAAACATATTTTATATGCAGGAGGTTTAAAAGAACTTGTACATTCAAAGTTCAGTCAGACTTAATAATTCATGAAATGTCATTACATAACTGTTCATCCCGAATATAATTAAAACATTCCTTGGATCAATGCAACTGATCCAAGGATGAGTCATATAGGTAGATAAATCCACAATCTTCTAGAAATCAGATTACACTCATATGTGAGGGATGAAAGAAAAAGAGTCCAAGCATATTCTGGTTCAATCAAAGATCTTAAGAGTAGAAAAGACAACCAAATCAAGCATGACTTCCCGAAACCAAAAGAACATATCCTCATATGGGAAAATCACATATCAACACTTGAATGCAAAGGAGAAAGTAACAACAACAGGTGGGTGTTACAAATTCTATTACATCCTTTTTCATTCCCTTCCATAAATATTGTTATTTTATATCAAGAAGTAAGCATTTTTGTAATACGAGGGTGTCCGTAAAAGGTGAATTGTGGAATTAAGTAACAATTTCTTTCAAATCATTTAGCGAAAGTACATATACTCTATTTTCAAATCGTAAGATTTCTTCATTATCAAAGTGAAAACCTTTATATCTCGAATCACTAGAATCTGCAGTATAGCAATATCTTTACTTTTCGAAAATAAGAATCGATTCCATAACACTTTTACTTCATCCTTAAATTGAGTTTTCAATGTTATAAGAGCAAAAATGTGCTTCCTCCGACTTAGGGTGTTAGCCACTCTATTTTCTTTACCCTTGATATAATTGATGTCAAAATCATATTGAGACAAAAACTCTAACTACCTTCATTGTCTTGCATTAAGATTTGGCTGAGTGAAGATATATTTCATCCCAAGATGATCGCTTTTAGTTCAAAAGGTTTACCAAATAGGTAATGCTTCCAAAATTGCAATGCATGTACAATGGTAGCAATCTCTAACTCATATGGAGCATAATTCAACTCATGTAACTTAATTTTTCTACTTTTGTAAGCTATGACATGACCCTTTTGTAACAAAATACCTCCTAGACCTTCACTAGATGCATCAGCTACCACCATAAAATCTCCATTAGGATTTGGTACTTGTGAGAATAGGTGCTAAAGTTAACTGTTCCTTCAAATTTTTGAATGCTATTCACATTTCTCATTCTAAAAAAACTTTTTATCCTTCTTCTGTAAAGAAGTTATTAGTGCAGCCACCTTAGAGAAGTCTTTTACAAATTTCCTATAGTAGCCAACAAGTCCCATGAAGCTTCTAACTTCATGTACATTCTTTGGTGCAGGCCACTTAGTTATAGCTACAATTTTAGAAGGATCTACAAAAATTCCATTCTTACTTATTACATGTCCCAAATAGTGTACTTCTGTGTCATAGAAAGAACATTTAGACAACTTACCGAATAACCGTCTCTTTCTTAATATTTCCAAAACTATCTTCAAATGCTCATGGTGTTCCTCAATACTTTTAGAATATATGAGAATGTCATCTAAGAATATGAGCACAAATTTTTCCAAGTATTCTTGAAAGATATTATTCATTAAATTCATAAATGTTGCAGGTGCATTAGTTAATCCAAAAGGTAAAACAATGAACTCATAATGTCCATACCTTGTTCTGAAATTTGTTTTATGAATATCCTCATCCTTAATTTACAATTGATGATATCCAGATCGAAGATCTATTTTTAAATATACTAATGCTCCATGCATCTAATCAAATAAATCATCAATCCTAGGGAGTGGGTATCTTTTTTATTGTTTCTTTGTTTAACATTCTGTAATCAATGCACAGTCTAAGTGTTCCATCCTTCTTTTTCACAAAAATTATAGGTGCTCCCCAAGGTGAAACACTTGGTCTAATCAAAACTTTAGACAAAAGTTCTTGCAACTGAGCCTTAAGCTCTACTATTTTGTATTAGTCATTCAATATGGTGCTTTAGAAATAGGTTCAGTTCCAAGCTTGATCTCAATCATGAAATCAAACTCCCTTTTGGGTGGAAGACCTGAAAATTCTTCTAGAAATACGTCACTAAAGTCTTGTAACAGTGGATATCATTCCATAACATCGTTGTTCTCTTCAGTTGTTTCAACAATTTTTACTGCATATAAGGTACAACCCTTATTTTTGGCCTTTTTAAGTTGCATAGCTGACAGTTTTCTAATAGAAATCTCACATTTCACACCCTGAATCTCTGTTGTTTTTCAAAGAGATCATCTAAACAACTAATGTGTTTTTCAAAATAGTCCACTTTAGTCTTATGTTCTGCTAACCAATTAACACCTATGATTACATCATAAGACCCCAAAGGTGTAACATAAAGATCAAATTCAGTGGAAAAGTTAGGTAAATTAAGGATTACTCCAAAAATACACATACTAACTATATGAACAACATTGTTCCCATACTGCATACCCATGTTTTATCCATGTTTTTAGCTTTCTTTTTAATTTTTCTGCTAATTTATTAGAAATAAAACATTCAATAGCTCCGGTATCAAAAAGAATAGTTATAGGTAAACAAAATAACTTACCCAAAACTTCTATAGGCATGGCCTATTTCTCAGCCTACTTGTCAGCTACTGTAGCGTGTACCTTGTGCTACTGATTACGATCGTCCTTTTTCAAAGGGCACTGATTTGCATAATGATCTTTTCCACAATTATAAAATCCTCCTACAAGTCCCTTCCAAGGCTTGCTTTTATTTCCATCCTTAGAGTTATTGTTTAGACCCCATAGGACTTCTGTCCATTATTATTGTTCTTAGCAAAGTTGTTTCGTGCATTACCATCAAACTTGTTTGTTTCTGCTTTCTTGTTAGTATTAGATGAAATCTTACCTTTCATTCCAAATTTATTCCCTAGTCCTTTCTTAGGTGCAAGATATGATGAAGAGGAGTTGGGATTTTTCTTCCTTACTTCCTCTTTGTGAGCAGAAATTTCCTTTAATTTCTATTCCTACCTTATGGCCTTTTCAACAACCCCTTCCATCATGGTTAGGTTGTGAACATCCACCTCTCCTCCTATAACGGATTCAATCCCATGATGAATTTCCATATCCTAAACTTCTCATCCATTTGGTACTGAGGTACATACATAATGAGTTTTGTAAATCGCTCCCAAGACTCGCCACAATTAGCTTCCCCGAGCTAAGTTCTGAAGTTCAGGTCATTTTCTAATCATAGTAAAGTTGCGGTAGCCAACGTTGCCTAAAGTAACCTTTAAATTGATCCCGTGTGATATTATTTTCATTAATGTTTAACTCATTCTTTCGACTATCCCACCATGAAGATGCTTTGTGAGAAAGCTGATATGCTCCCATATCACCTTTATTTCTTCTGAGAAATTTCTTATTGCAAAGTATTTCTCCATTTTGATAAGCTAGTTCTCAGCTCTGTCTCCTAATGTGGTGCCTTCAAACTTAGATGAACTTATCCTTTTATATCATTAGTGAGTTCACCGCCAACCTAGCCTTTTTGTTTTTAGGTTGAATGTATGTTCACATTGTTATTATTAACACCTACATAGGCATTGTCTCCGGGAGGTGGCTGATTGTTGTTGTCGCATCTTCTTCCTCCTCATTTCTCATTACTTGTTGTTCAAGTACAACCAAATTATCTCTTGTGTCCAACAGGGAAACAAGGATCTCATCCAGCTTTCTCGGGTAGTTGTTACTCCTTCCTCGTGGAGGGTTATTTGTAACATTTCCTCTTCTTCTAACCATTTTTTGTTACAATAAAATTTAAGTTTCATCAAATTATGGACACAATAGGTCCAAGAGATGCAACCTTCAACTCTGATACCAAGATGTAACATTCCCATTTTAATACTTTAGAAACAAGGGAATTTTTTTACATAATGTTCACTATTCTAAATAAAACATTATTTAGAACACACATTCCATACCAATCAATCTCATAACAGATAACCATATGTAGCTATAAATGACTCGGTGATACACCAATCTATTCATTCCATGACTCGGTTACCTACCGATCTATTCATGTTTAACTTTAAGTATTGAATACTTATCGTATACTTTGTATACTTGGTTTTCCTACCCTTACCAGGTACTAAGTGATCTTTTTAAAGAACATACCTGAATATTTGTTACCAATATTCATTTGATATCACGTTGCTTTAAACTAGGGATATAGGACAACACAACCAAAGCAACTTGCGATACTTTGGCCAAAGATTTACAACATATTGTGTATGTTGCTATTCCTAGACGACATACTCATCATTTTGGAATACATCCTTCACCTCACTCCTCTGTTATCTATAATGGTATTAACTCGACTACCGCCACCACTTGCCCATGGTTTAACCCTATCTTGGGTTAGGAACATAGTCTATTATAGGAAGACACTTTCGATGACTTAGGGTAAAAGAGCATACTTGGTTGGCCTAAGTCAAACATGTGTGACAAGGTGACCTGAGTTATTGAAAGTTACTCCCTATCCTAAACATGCTACTAACTCGACCTAGAGATAAAATAAGTTCAATTCATTATTGTGTGTAGATCTAGATGATCAAATGTAGAAGGGTGTTGCCACATGTCAACTGCAACGCTATATCCTCCAGAAGACCCAAGTCTTCTCGAAGATACAACCCTGCAGTTGGCATGTGTCAATATCCTACAGAAACTACCTCATCACAATGTACATACCCCAAGGAGGTTATTAATGTTAAATTAATTTGGATTATAAAATAGATTACAACGTCTATATTAACCCTAATCCAACACTCCTTAAGTCCTTGTTCTATACTTGAATCAATTAAGCATTAAAGAACTTCCTTTAACTCATGATTGCTTTTAATGTTTGTTTATTTAGTTTAACAACAGTTAACCAAAATAGGACAACAATATCATAAGTTCCATTAAATATAACTCAATCATTCAGAGAAGGTGTAGCAACCAAATTGGTTCAACTAGTGATAGACTTTATAAGAAATGAAGTCTAACGATTAACAATCATATCACCATCCTTTGGGTTACATTTCATTTATTGAGGAAGAACCTTCCTTTACTTGATTAAGTGTTAGGTTTTATCAAACCCTTCTTATCTTTCACAAACTCTAAAGTTCCATCACCTATTCATTACACATTTCAATACTATATTAGAATTGTTTAGATAATATTGCTAACTTATGCAACTAAACTAGTTGCATCTTATTAAGGGAGATTAAACTAATTCCCTTTTATCTAACTTATCAATTTTATCCGAATTAAACCTATAACAGATATGAATAATATCATCAAGATAGGAATTCCATTTTCTTCAAAGATATAAGATAATTTACACAACCAATACGAGTAAACCTTCAACATTCAAATTCCTCATTAAAACTTAGTCATTTACAAGACTATGTATTTCAGGCATGATGTATGAAAAACAACCTTCATTCTAAAAAGAATACAAATTTTCTTTTTCAATACAATATAAGAATGAATCAAAACTCTTTACATAAGGTTCAAAATTAAATAACCCAATACAACATGAAATTTCTTGTCTTCTTTAATCACTTACGACATCCATCTGCAAAATTGCTAAGTACGGGTCAGGCCAATGAACTAAGCATTAAAGTATAGTGCATTCCACTAATTGCTTCATTAAATAAATTTTCTTTCATGAAACAATTGTAAAACATCATGCAAGTAATCATAAGTAATAACATCAAGAAAGAAGTACAATTAAGAAATCTGGATTTACTTTTAAGAAAGGAACATTTTATAATCTGTAACATTAGAATTATACCACAATACTTAATTGATCGTATCAATCACTTTTAAACAGTCAACAAGTCTTATCATTAAGTTATTTCCTATATTCGTAAGGTTAGAAGGACACCTTTAACATTTCCCAATCTGCAAGGAGTTAGTTACAACATAACTCATATTCATAAGTTTCATCCCTCCATAAAGACAAAGAAGAGAAACAAATAATGAGAAGTTCAATCCATAAAATTATCAGTCAACAGAGAAAGGATCTCAAACCAACAAGAACCCCAAACCATATTTCATTTCATTTATACTATGAAATGAAGTCCATCATCCATTACAATCTTAGAAATTCTTAAGCTAGTTCCAAAAGAGAACTCAAAACCAAATGCACAAATCAAGCCCACATACTTCTAATTTTCATACAACCTTCCTGGAGAAGACCTATTAAATCCAATACCAAATCTCGAAGAAGTACACAATACATCACAACTAGACCGCCCCTCTAGAGAGTATACTTCTTTCTCTTTAATACATGGTGGATTCTACAAGGATATAACAGTGGAGTAAAAGTCCTCCAATTGAAAAAGATTGGGAAGTCACAACAACTCTCAACTCGAAGACTGAATCCCCATTACAAACAATAACAAAAAACGTAAATGAGAAGGTAGTTCGAAATTCCAAGAAAGAGACACATTACCAACATCCATATAAGTGATATTGTGACTTTTCGGACCACAAACAAAATAACAGGTTTGAATTTAGCATTCTACAAAAACCCACTACTCAGATGGAAGTAATAGTTAAGTGATTCGATAAGACAAGTTCTGTCCTACCTTCTTCCAACTTGTTTGAACAAAATAACCACAAACCTCTCTAGTTCCTTTTAAATCATATGACAGGTAGGGTTTGTTCAACATAAAAGACAGAAAGGAAGAAGTAACTCATTCCATGAACCTCTACAACTGATATGACTATTCCATAATAGAACACGCCCAGCCCAATTATTTCTAAGAACAAAGCAATCAAGATTTCCCACAAGATACAGGTACACTTAGAGAAGATATGAATATAATACACTCATCAAATTTGAAAACAAAGTGCGAGTCTAAAAGGTAGAAGTAAAACAACCATTCCTTCTCAAAGCCAAAACAAAGGAGGCTACAAAAATTTATACAAATCTACTTTGACCAAACAACTCACAAGACCCCATCCATCAGACAATAATAAAAGAGACTGAAGTTTTCAATTCATAATACCTGTAAGTATACAACTCGTCGATTCCAAATACAAAATCAAAACAACCATCAAGGAATACTTGTGTTGTGTTAAATACGTGCATCGGTCACAAGTTCAAACAACACAAACTCAAATACGAATTTAAAATGGAATCACATGGCTCTAATAAAAGCTCAAAATAACACCAACACCCTATTACAAGTTCAAGCCTTTCATTTTCCTAAGGAAGAATAAAACCTCAGTTAAGAACTTAAGTACAGAGCACAATGCAACAACTCAACAATGAATTCAAGTATTCATAAGAATTGTATACAAGTTCCAAGGTTCAAAACTTCAATAAGTTCAACACAGACCAAGTAACACACAGTCCCAATAAAGCTAAAACAAATCTCGTGCTTCAATACAAGTTTAGAATCCCTACAGAGCTTCACTTCCAGCTCATGAAACATAAGTATAAACAAAGATTCAAAACCCAACAAGCAATAAGCTAGCTCTTTCCACATTATTTTCAATGCAAGAAAACAAAGCTTCAAATACAAGCTACAAGCTTCAAATACAAATAATAGAACTACTAGTTCAAGTTACAGAGTTCAAATAAGCTTCAAGTACAGGTTACAGAGTTCCAAAACAAATCACATGCAAACCTCTAATAACCAGTACAGAGAAAGTTCCAAAAACTATCAATAACAAAGAAAGGATTTGCATTCCAAAACCCACACAATTTCCAAGAATTCATTCAAGTGAATAACCATTTACATTATGAAAATATATAATTTCCAAAGTGAGTATAACTATTTTAATGAATCATTTAGAAGAAAGTAAGAAATTTTAGAGGGTAGAGCCTATCATGCCTGATAGTGCCTCTACCGATTCGAATAAGAATTCCAACTGAGTTTCCAAGACCTCTTCTTCTCCAAGCAAGATCAAACAACCATAATATTTTTCCACAATTCCACTTATACATTCCTCGAACCGAAAATAGCTCAGAGAGTTCAAAAATAGCCACAAAGTGGAGATCAAATTGTTGGTTTGAAGAACCAGATAGCTCCATGCGGAGAAAAAATCATGAAGCATGCAAAGCAAAACAACCCCCAACAAATCCGCCAGCATGCCTTCCAAGACGACTTGCTCACCAAACCCGAGGCACATTAATGCCATTAAATCCAATTTTCCTACTTATCTTTCCTTGCCACCACCATTCATAGTTGGCGAGACCTAATTACACTTCATAATGCATTTCCAAACTTAGAGATGCCTCCACATAGGTTCCTCTAAACTTTCACTAACCCCTGCCACACTAGCAGTACTTTCATGCATTCAAAACCAAATCAAATCAAATCCCAATAAAAATCTTAGGAACCACCGCTTAGTTCCCACTTTCCAATGGCCCATAGGTTCCCTTTCATATCCCATTAGTTTAGGATAGATAGAATTTTCTTAGGTTAGATCTTAGGTTAGTTTAAATAAATAACCTTAGGATATAACCCCCAATAATAATTTTCCACCTTAGGATAGGATGCAGATTTAACCAAAACAATAGGTTTAGAAATAACTTAGCATCCCCTAGGTTATTTCCTTTCAAGCTAACAACTTAGGTTAGAATGTCATCCCACTCAAAGTGGTGTAGTAGTAGTTAGGTAAATTACTTGAGTCCTATATTTATCGGGGGTAGAAACGTATACGTAAAAGGTACATAATAATCTCTTTTTCTCAAGAATCTAGAAGTAGGGTTTCTATTTCCCTTAACACCATAAGTGCCCTACAAGGGTCGACCAAGAAGAGCCGAGCTCAATACAAAATAGAATGCAAGAACTATTTCGAAGAAGATAAAGAATTTTCCACAAACACAAGTTCGGTGCATTAAGCCTCATAATCTATGAATGTCAGTTTTTCATTCAGTTTTGATAAGAAGATTTAAAACATACCTTAGAATCAATGGAATTGATCCGAGGATGAGTCCAATAGTGAAAAGTAAGTTGTAACTCTTAAAACTAGATTGCAACTTATCCAATGAGAAGTGAAATAGATTATTGCAAGCAACAACATACCAGCCCTTTAATCAAAGAGCATAAATGATTTATCCATTTCAAGCATGATCTTCAGCAGTCAAAAGAACACATCTTTATCAAGAAAATCACATGTCAACACTTGAAATGCAAAGGAGGAATATAACTATTTCGAGGGTGTTACATATTTCATCACCAAATAGAATCCACCTAAGCTTTTCCAAGCCATAACAAACCTAAAACCAGACATATTTTGCCTTCTCCTAGGTACCTCGTTATCCATCCCCTTTTCTTTTTCACACATTCATAATCAAAACATAAAAATAATTATTTTCTTGACTTGTCTGATTTAAAATGGAACATAACTTTTCCTTGAATAGTTCTACACAAAAATCCACCATGACCAATATCCCATCCAAACCCTTGGTTGCTTCTAGGCCTTCTTCTATCCCTATCTATGAATTCTTACATCATAAACCTACCACCTCTCGATCACGTTGACTAGTGGATCCTATTCCACCTCCATCACCTTGTATCATCCCTGCTTCATCTGACATCACCATGCCTATCCAATCTATTGACATTCCCATCCCTCATATATTAGATCCTCCCATCCAATCCCAACCATCCTACCATGTTCCTATTTATCCACATCATATGTCTCCCCAACAAATCCGATCTTCATCACTTGACATATTCAATCAACCATTCCCTAATCCACCACCAACAAATTTGTCTTCACCTTCTACACCATATCAATTCAACCTATTTTCAATCAACACCATACATGAGAAACCTCCCTGTTATGTTTGTGGAGCCTATTTTCATGTTAGAGTATGGTACACCTTCCATGTGTTACACTCGGGTATTTTTACGGCGGTCCCGCTCACTGGTGAGTGGGTCAGGGGGGTTTGGGGCGAAGCCCTTGAAGCAAATTTTCATGGGTGGTTTATTAACCCATGGGTAATGGGTAACCGTTATGGGCTGTTTTTGGGCCCATGGTTTTTTCGGTCTTTTGCCCATTGTTTTGATACCCATGGTTTTTGCCCTTAGTTTTGATACCCACGGTTTTGCATCAAACTGCTTAAGCAGTTGTCTATTTATATGGTCTTATGCATATGATAGATAGACAAGAAAATGTATTGCAGATGTGTTTTGAATTGGCCGTGAATTCTAGAGTTTGTTGAGCATAGCTCCAAATGGATCTGGGTATTGTATTGAGAGAGCAAAGTGGCTTGTAATAAAATTTGAGCAAGTGATTCTTGGTGGGCGTAGCCCAAATTGGGTGAACCAAGTTAAATACTTGTCTCTTTGTGTTGTGTTATTTTATTCTGCAATTTTATTTGAGATCTGTAATAATTTCGCATATTAGTTTTTTCATTGTGATTCTGTGAGGGATTATTCCGCATATTTTATCTCTTATTTCCTAACAATTGGTATCAGAGCTTGGTTTGGTTTGTTGAAGTGTTGAATTACAGGGAAAGTTTTATCTTGAGTGGGAGCTATGGCAGATGATGGAAGATCTAGGGTTGATAAATTCAACAGCGTAACTTCAGTGTTTGGAAGATGCAGATGGAAGATTACCTTTATCAGAAGGATCTTTATACTCCGTTGTCTGAGAAGGTGAACAAACCCTCGAGTATGAAAAATGTGGAATGGGATTTGTTGGATCGGAAGACACTTGGAACGATCCGGCTGTGTCTTGCATCTTCGGTATTATTTAATGTTTCAAAGGAAAAGACTACAAAAGATCTAATGGATGCATTAGGGAAGTTGTATGAAAAACCCTCTTGCCTCTAATAAGATATTTTTAATGAAAAAGTTGTTTAATATGAAGATGTCCGAGAATAGTTCAAAGAGTGCAGATTATTTAAATGATTTCAATACGGTAGTGAATATGCTAGCTTCAAGCATACATAGAATTTGATGAAGAAGTTAGGGCTTTATTAATTCTGTGCTCTTTACTTGAGAGTTGGAATAGCCTGGTAATGGCGGTAAGTAACTCGGTTCCAGCTAACTCAAAGTTGAAGTTTGAGGATGTTGTAGGGGTGATTCTAAGCGAGGAAATGTGAAGAAAAAGCTCTGGGGAATCTTCTACTTCAGGGAATGCTTTGACAGTGGAAACTAGAGGGAGACAGAAGAATAGAGGAAACCGTGGAAAATCAAAAGATCGGGCAAGGTCAAAATCCAAGAACAAGATTGTATGCTGGAATTGTGGAAAGCCTGGGCATGCAAAGAAGGACTGTTGGGAGCTTTGGGATAAGAAGAAACAACAAGAAGAAAACAAGGAGGCAAATGTGGCAACGGGTAATGTATGTCAGGATGCTTTGATTCTTTCTTTGCACAATATTACTGAATCTTGGGTTTTAGATTCAGGGGCTTCTTTCCATGCTTCTCCACATAGGCATTATTTTGTTGATTATGTTCAAGGGATTTTGGGCATGTTTTTCTTGGTGATGATGAGCCTTGCAGCATAGTTGAAAAAGGTTCTGCATTCTGTGTTAAGATGCGAATGGGAATACTTGGCTATTGAAGGATGTTAGACATGTGCCTACATTAAGACGAAATTTGATATCGGCAGGGCAGTTGGGAAGTGATGGTTGTACTATGATATTTACAACGAGACTCTTGGAAGGTTACTAAGGGTGCTCTTGTGGTGGCAAGAGGTAAGAAGGTTGGAACCTTGTATTTAACCACTGATAATACTAATGATTGTAATCTTGTGGCTTCAGATGCAGATACAACATTATGGCACTATAGGCTCGGTCATATGAGCCATAAGGGCATGGACATCATAAAGAAGAATTTTCCTGGATATACAGAAACAAGTTTGGAGTTCTGTGAGAACTGCATATATGGGAAACAGAAGCGAGTAAGGTTTCTCAAGGTTGGACCTATGAAGAAAGAGAGTAAGTTAGAGCTGGTACATTCTGATGTGTGGGGGCGGCTCAGGTATCATATCTTGGGGGTTCAAGTTATTATGTTACTTTTATTGATGATGCAATAAGGAAAGTTTGGGTTTATTGTATTAGACACAAATCTGATGTATTTGACACTTTTGTTAAATGGAAAGCTTTGGTAGAGAATGAAATAGGTCTTAAGCTAAAATGTCTCAGGTCAGATAATGGAGGGGAGTATTGCAGCAATGAATTTGATGATTACTTGTTCTAAGAATGGAATCTGCAGTAAAAGACGGTTCTAGGAACTCCATAGTAGAATGGGGTATCAGAAAGGATGAACAGAACAATAATGGAACGTGCTAGGAGCATGAGGTTACATGCAGGACTGCCTCTTTCTTTTTGGGTAGAAGCGGTGAGCATAGCTGTGTACTTGATAAACAGAGGACCCTTAAGTGCCTTGGATGGAGGCATACCTGAGGAGGCATGGTATGGTAAGAAAGTTGATTATTCATTTCTTAGAGTCTTTGGATGTGAAGTGTTTGTTCATATAGACAAGGATGATAGGACCAAGCTAGAGGCTAAATCAAAAAAATGTACTTTCATTGGTTATGGTGGTGATGACTTTGGGTTTAAATGTTGGAGTATTAAGGACAAGAAAATCATTCGGTCTAGGGATGTGGTCTTTAATGAGAAAGTCATGTATAAGCAATAACTTGATTGCAGGAAAATAGGGAAGAATCCAAGAAAGAATATGCAAAGTGGTAGAGGATCTTCTAGATGGGAAAGTGACCCATGAATCGAGTTCAGAAACTACTCAACAAGAACCCCAAACTCCTACGGTGAGGAGGTCTTCTAGGGTAAGAAAAGAACACGAACGGTTTTCCCCTTCTCTTTATTATTTATTACTCACCGATAGTGGAGAGCCGAGAGCTTTGATGAAGCAATGCAGGGTAGATTCCAGTAAGAAGTGGGAGCAAGCCATGGATGAGGAGCATAAGTCTCTCATGGAGAACCGGACTTGGGATTTGGTGAAGCTACCTAAAGGCAAAAGAGCATTGCGAGAACAAGTGGGTGAAGATGAAGAAGGAGGAAAGAAAATATATAAGGCCCGATTGGTGGTCAAGGGGTTTGCACGAAACAAGGTATAGATTTTGATGAAATTTTTTCTCCTGTAGTAAAAATGACTTCTATCAGAATCGTTCTTAGAATAGCAAAAGTGAGAGAAGACTTGCACTTAGAACAATTACATGTAAAGACTACATTTCTCCATGGCGATTTGGAGGAGGAGCTATATATGCAGCAGCCAGAAGGATATGAAGTCAAAGGTAAAGAGGAGATGGTGTATAAACTGAAGAAGAGCTTGTATGGCCTGAAACAAGCTCCACGTCAATGGTATAAGAAATTTGATAGCTTCATGATGGAGCAAGGTTATATCAGATGTCATTCTGACCATTGTGTGTATACAAATAAATTTGAGGATGGAAGTTATATTATCCTATGTTTGTATGTTGATGACATGTCAAGCAGTAAAAACATGTAGGAAATAAAAGTACTCAAGAAGCAGCTAAGTGAATCATTTGCTATGAAGGATTTTGGGGCAGCCAAACAAATCCTTGGTATGAGGATATCTCGGGATAGGAAGGAATGGAAGCTGACTTTATCTTAGGAAGAGTACATTAAGAAGGTCTTGGAGAGGTTTAATATGTAGGATTCTAAACCAGTTGGGACTCCTTTGGCAAGCCATTTCAAGTTATCAAAGGAGCAGTGTCCCAAGACAGAGCAGAAAGAAACCAGATGTCCAAGGTACCTCACTCATCAGCCAGCTGGCGCTTTGATGTATGCTATGGTGTGCACTAGGCCTGATATTGCCCATGCAAAGGGGGAGCTGTGAGTAGATTTATGAGTGATCCGGGTAAGAACATTGGCAAGTAGTAAAGTGGATCCTTCAGTATTTGAGAGGAACCATGGGGACAATTTTGTGCTACAGTGGATTAGACACCACTTTACGTGGTTATGTAGATTCAGACATGGCTGGAGATGTAGACAGCAGGAGGAGCACAATAGGTTATATTTACACTGTAGGTGGGACAGCAATGAGCTGGATTTCATGACTATATAAGCTGGTGGCTTTGTCAACCACGGAGGCTAAGTATATTGCTGCCACAGAGGCAAGCAAAGAGATGATTTGGCTACAACAATTGCTTGAGGATTTGGGGCATAAGCAGGAGGAATGTAAGCTATATAGTGATAGTCAGAGTGCTATACACCTAGCTAAGAACTCTGCTTTCCACTCCAGGACGAAGCATATACAGTTGAGATATCACTTCATCAGGACAACTTTGGAGGAAGATAAGTTGAAGTTGGAGAAGATTCATACCAGTCAGAATCCTGCAGACATGATGACCAAGGTGGTCACAAGGGATAAACTAAATCTATGTTCAGATTTGGTTGGCCTTCGCGGATGACAATGAAGGGTTGAGAAGCTTGCTCAGTGGAAACTAGTCTCCAAGTGGGAGATTGTTATGTTTGTGGAGCCTATTTTCATGTTAGAGTATGACACACCTTCCATGTGTTACACTCGGGTATTTTATGGTGGTCCCGCCGCCGATGAGCGGGTCGAGGGGGTTGGGGCGAAGCCCCTGAAGAAAATTTTCATGGGTGGTTTATTAACCCATGGGTAATGGGTAACCGTTATGGGCTGTTTTTTGGGCCCATGGTTTTTTTCGGTCTTTTGCCCATTGTTTTGATACCCACGGTTTTTTCCTTGGTTTTGATACCCACAGCTTTTGTATCAAATCGCTTAAGCATGATTGTCTATTTATATGGTGTTATGCATATGATAGATAGACAAGAAAATGTATTGCAGATGTGTTTTGAATTCAGCTGTGAATTCTGTAGAGTTTGTTGAGCATAGCTCCAAATGGATTTGGGTATTGTATTGAGAGAGTAGTGGCTTGTAATAAAATCTGAGCAATTGATTCTTGGTGGACGTGGCCCAAATTGGGTGAACCACGTTAAATACTGTCTCTTTGTGTTGTGTTATTTTATTCTACAATTTTATTTGAGATCTGTAATAATTTCTACATATTAGTTTCTTTTGTTGCGATTCTGTGAGGGATTATTCCGCATATTTTATCTCTTATTTCCTAACACTCCCTCCACATCTATTTTATCTACCTCATCATCTACTCCCATCTTAGATATTATTCCTACACCTCCTTCAAGGGCTATCCTCACATCAACCATACCCACAATTACATTACCTACCACCTTAACCTCCACCACTTCTCTTGCATTACCTATCCAAATCCATTTAGACACATAAGTAACTAGCCATTCATATAGTTATATCGTAAAGATAGAAAAGAAGCTCTCGTGACAAACATTCATACATATTTTGATCCACCCATGCACGTGTGTCGAACCTAGATCCAATGTTAAACCTCCGTGCGTATTCTTCTTCCAAATATTTAATCCACTCCTCAACACTTGCTAAGGTCAATTGTTATGTCTTCATCGTGAACCATCCTGATAATAACTCAAAAAGAGGTCCTAGTAATGGAACCAATGATGCAACCTAGAATTCACCAGTAAAATCCTTGGTGCACTGGCACATCACTTAGCCGAGACCGAGCGCTCACCCAAAGCATGCAAAGGGACCGTAACCCTCTTTAGGATTGTTGTTGTAGGAGGTTGGCATGATGAAGACTTAATACATTCAGATCCATAATTAATATAACATTCTACATAGCATATTTAGATCTAGATCTTAAAGAATCATGAATCACACAATAAACATAGCGAAATCATTTATGCAGTAATAAACTATAAGCATGATTAACACCTTGATTCAGCTAATAACCTCCATTACATTAAATGAAGTAATACACAAAATATTCCTTACAATAACAATAGTATAAGCTTATGTGCGTAACTGAACTTGACAACATAACTTCACACTTACTTTGCTCTGACACTCTCATATTAATATCTATCTCTATATATCTCATACTACACAGACCATTACATATTTATAAGGGTGAGGAATTTCCCTTCACCAATTATCTAATCCCAAAATAGGTCACATGTTATTATTAGCCATGCGCCGTTACAAATATACTTATTCCTCACCCTTATATACTTATTAGCCATGCGCCGTTACAAATATACTATTTTGGGATTACAAATATACTTATTAGCCATGCGCCGTTACACATGCAAGTGCGCTAGTTCAATATACTTATTCTAGTTAATCAGTAAGTAGTAAATCTATTCTCAGCTTGTACCCATGTAAAGAAATTCGTAGCTGATCTTCCAAAATAGCCAATGCGTGTTACACAAGTCTTTAACCAATTTTTGTTTTCAGCACGCTATCTCCAAAAATAGATCATACATGTGAAAATGGATAAGTCCCAAATCTATCTCTCTTCTTCACATGTGATTCTTTATTGAACATTACGTTCCTTTGAATGCACTATTCTTCCATGTGAACCTTCTATATGTTTTTTGCTAAGTGCCATATTTTGACTGACCAACATTACCCCACACTAATTACATTTCCGCCTAGAAATGGTTGTCTCCAAAATGAATCAAAGAATATGAATAGAAGAATAGAAAGAATTTTTATGAATAATGACTTTACCTCGCAGCATATTCTCGATTCAACCGTAAGAATCAATTCAGGATATTATTATTTTATTTCCGCCTCTAAAGTTTGCTAATCATTGAGCGCGTCCTTTGCCTTTTCTGGGATATCTACTATAATTGACTCTATCTCATATTTTGCAATATTTCCTTTCTCATTCTGTAAGACCAAAACAATGCTAGATATTACAGTCATTCTTCTTTCTAATAAATCCATCTTTTGTGTGATGAGTTTCCCGTGTTCATCTAGCCTTTCCTTGTGTGTTTCTTATGTTTCTGTAAGGGCCTCACGCTTCTTCTTGACAAGCGCTAATAATTCTACGCAGCCTAAGGTCTCATCCTTCATGGATTTTAGGACTTCATTGTCTTCCATAATGGTCTTGGTTCTTATAACGGCTTTTGGGGCTGTACAAATATTTAACACTTGATTTGTTTTCTTCAGTTCCTCCTACAAGATTTGGAGCAATGCCTCATATGATGCAATCTTCCTCATCACCAAAGCCTTTTCTCACTCTGCTTCCTGCTCAAGATTCTTTGGTGCTAGCATGTGTAGAGGTCCATCTTCAAGCACCAAGTCCACCAAGGTACGTACATAATGCATCACTGAAGGAAAATTTTCTGGTACCTTGGATTCTAGGTGTGGTCTCGCCTTCAAGAACAAGGTCTCCAATTTCCTCTACCATGCTTATAAATGCACTATTCTTCTTTTGCTCCAAGTCCTTTTCTTGCTTTAGGCATGCTATTTCTACATCCTTAGTTTTGATTTCTTCTCTTAGCACCCTAATTGTTGCAGCCTTATCCACATTTCGTCATGCCACCTCTGTCGAGACTTTTACCAAAGCATTACTCACTTGTTCATCTGACATAATAGTAGGCTTTACTGTTATGTGTCTAGCCTGAGGTGTCTTCTTCAACCTCCTTGATACACATGACTCTTCACATACATAAAATTCCAGTTCATCCATGTGTGTGTGCATAGACCATGAAAACTACTTCCTTGTGCACATGGTTGCCATATCTTCATCCATCATCTCCCACCCATACAACTCCTTTGGTGTCATTGTGCTTTGAAAATGGGCACAAATAATTTTACCTATGTCCTCAACATAGCCCATGACTAGTGCAACATATTCTCCACTTGTTCTTTTTGATCTTGGCCCCTTAGGAACTTGAGCATTAAGATTTGGAGCTTGTTCTGCTATGCCCTAAGTAGTCTCTTACGCTGTCTCATATGCCTCCTTTTCTCCTTCTTCTCCATCCTTCATTTCTTCATCCTTTGGCTCTTCCACATTCTCTGGAGGTGTAGGATATTTAGGTGCACTCTCCTCAGACTCTTCCATTTCCTCGTTCGATTCAAATTCTTTCTTCTCTTCTCACCGGCTTTCTTATGTGGAGAGATTCATGGTGATCTACACACTAATTGTGGAGTAGCACCTTGGGTTATTATTCTCCTAACTACCCTTTTGATGTGTCATTCTCCTTGTACTACATCCAAGTCCTCATCACCTTCCTCTTTTAGCTAGGGTGGAGTAGTCACGCACTCGGCTTCTAACCTATCTATACGCTACCTCCGCCTCGTGCTCCAAACCACTACTATCTTCATGCTACTCTTCTTCACCATCTACTTATAGTTTCTCTATGGGCTTAGGTGCTGGAAAATTTTCCATTGTATGCTTACATTTTGGCAACCACCGGGAGTGCGACATCATTCTCCACATACTTATTGTTCTCTAGCTTGGGCTTGAGTTGAAGGTACATAAGCGCTGCTCCAGTGTCCCCAACTACCAAGCTTACAGGCTTCATGCTTATAACATCTGAACTAGCCTCTCAATGTAGGCAGTCCCTAGATATACATGTTTTTCTCAGTGTATGGTAGTCACAATCTACCTTGTCTGCATTGAATCTTAGGTGGAACACATCCGAAAACCGGTGAACTGATGCCTAGAAATATTGTGTTGTGAAGGCATATGGTAATTTGCACCATGGGATCCAAGCCCCATCTTTCATGGCAAACCACATGATGCAAAAGTGCTGGTATACCACAAACTACACTACCTTCCCTACTACCGAAGGTAACTCCTTGGGTATGCACCATTCTTCTTCAAACGCTGCACGAAGCCTATCATACCACTTCTCCACCCTCTACTTGAATGGTCTCGCTGATCCTTCACACAAGAACTTGTCAAATCTTTCTGCAAGTGAATTGTTCTCCATAGGGTATTCCTAGATTTTCTCCTTTGGCCCATCGGGCACCCCGATTTCCATAAACACTAGAGACAATAGAACAGCCCCAAAATTGATTTTCTCTCCTATGTGTGCTTCTTCAATGATGGTTTCCACAATGTAACTAGAGATGTTATAAGTCACTCCTTGTGACATCTTCTTCACAATGTGTAGCCAAATTGTGTTTACTTGTGACCATCTTTCTTGGTCAGGAAACTTTGTCACTAAGTGTGCAACTACTTGTATGATTGGGTACTTCTTTATTTTATCAATTTCCATGCCTTGCAAACCCTTGGTATACCCCAACTCCTTCCTTTTCTCTAGGATTATGGCCTTATTAGTTAAATCACTATCTAGATCTACCCCAAGTGCCTTTCACCATATTACTATTGAGATCAACACAATTGTGATCCTTACCTCGCATCCTAAAAGTAGAAGAAATATTCATGTACCCTTTGTTATCCAAAATAAGCCCATACTTGTTTTGGTTAACTTGCCTTCATTCTTCCTTCCTTTTGTTGTAGGCATATTTTTGTAACTTTAAATCACTTAAAAGTTCCTAGAGATGACTTCATCAGATAGGATTTTTCTTCCCTTTCCGAAAAGTGACGAAGTCCTCTTAACTCCAAATATTCTAAAAGTTATGGCTCGGCAAAGGTGGGATGCAAATTTTTCCCAAGGATGAAGGTGGGTTAGTGGAAGAAAACTTGACACTTAGCCATTTTGGCTAAAAGGTGCAAAGTCACAAGCTGGCCCATGGGACCGCGGAGGGGAAGCAAGTGAGTTAGCAGAGGCATGGAGAAATTGTTGGCACTTAGCCCTTTTGGGAAAAAAACCTAAGGGTTAAAATTTGGCCGCACCCCCACATCAAATCTGATGATGACACATGGCACTAGCCGCCAAGGTGAGCAATCGGAGAAACAAAGGGAATTTTTCCCTTTTGCCAAAAAATCTAAAGGAGAAAAAATAAACCAAGGTCTAGCATTCATTAGAAAGGTGCCATGTGTGTAGTCTATGTCCGCAACGTCTATGGATCAATCGAGAGCACCATGTGTCATCGTGAGTGGTGAGGCGCGAGAGAATTTTGGGAAAATTTCCCAATTTTACGAAAAGGGGCAAAATGTTGTTTTGAAGCCGTGGATCAACCAGAAGGTGCCACATGTCATCAAAGAAGTGGGGTGTGGAGATTTTCTGGAAATTTTTCCAAATTTGAAAAAAGAGGGAAAAAGTTCAAATTTCGCCCGCGAACCCGAATTTTGCCCTAATTTTGCCCTGTTTTCCCGAAATCTTCAAAGGACCATATCTTTCAAACTAGAGCTCATGTTTTCATGATTTTGGTGTCATTGGAAATTTATTGAAATTATCTACACGATGGAACCATCAATTTTGAATTTTGATAGAGTTTGATGGGAACAATTTGAAGAAATGTCTCTGGTATGGGAAAAAATGTAGAACTGACCCCCAACCACCAAAATATATGAAGTATGGTGTCTGCTTTCTTCTCCAAAGCATGGCGTAATGTCTCAAAAATGCATTTTTGAGGGTGCCCTTGCTATTTTAATGAATCTTGTTGGTGGTTAGAGATGTCGAATCAATTTGCCTACGTTTTTCACCTTTCTTCGCTGTTTGATCAATAAATGCAAATTTTCATCTCATTGTAAAGGGTTGGACATTTTTGTTCTTGTAGACTCCCCTCCTCCCCTTGGCATGTGAATTCGTGGAGTTTTAGGCCTCCCATTGGAACTACAATACATGTTTTTCCTCCTTTCCATTTTAATGTATTATATCAAAAACTAGGAATGATAAAACATGGTTTATGAATGAATTTTCAATCCTTTCTGTCATTTATTGTTTCCTTCTAATCCTTCATTACATTTGGAAAATTTTTGCATGTTATAGTGTTCCATTCTTATGATCTGTGTCTATTTGTAAAAATAGAGGTCCATCACTCCTTTGGTGTATCACCATTTTTACTTAGTTTTGTTTCCTTTTGCATCTTTTAACTCTGTCTCCTTGGAATCTAGAGTAGGATTTAGCATTGAACCTCTACAAAATTCATGCATACACCTAAACAAAGGGGTAAGAACCAGATTTCTCTAGAGATTTTTCTCACCTTGCAAGGTCCCACACCTTGGAGAAAACTCAATGTTGTGCAATCACACTAAATGACCCAATTCTAGACTGCATATCTGAAGGTCATTTAGGGGGTGTTGTAGATTTGCACTAATAGTTTTGGCACACCCAGTGGGACCTTAGAGGTCTTCATCTTCATTACAACAAATTTGATGTGTAATTTTTGTAAGTTTCTTGCTTGAAAGAGCCTTGATTTGCACATCTGACGACTCTAAAAGGATAGAATCAACTAGTTTCAGTAGTCCAAGCTTGAAGATTCATGAGAAGGATCCAAACAAGGTCAAGGACTAGAGAAGAGGGATTGTTTAACTATCTCGTAATTATCCCCAAAAAGAGGAGAAAGAGGAAGAAGGATTCAAAGGTCTCCATCTCCACCAAACAGAACTCTATCAACTCCTCCACCTGGTAGACCTTTCATCCAATCAACAAGGGTTCTCAAGCCAATCAGAATGGCACAACCCAATCCTTATGTCAAATTTATTGGCAATAACCATAACCCAGTTCCAATTACAGCATTAAAGAACATCCCATACTTTACTTGGAGAAAATCAAACCACTTCGGTGATCATGTGAAGGAAATTGCTTATGTTTGTGCAATCTATGAGATTGTTGAGATGGAAATTGTTGTCAAATTGTTGGCATCTTCATTCAAAGGTAAAGCCTTGCAATGGTTCGAGAATCCTTGATAGAAGATCTATCCAAAATTAGAACCAGTTGTGCACAGCTCTCCATAATGAGTTTGGAGAGAAAGGGGACAAATTGTCTCTATTGGAGTAACTAACAACTATTAAGAGAGCTCCCAATGAGTAGCTAACAGACTTCAATTTCAGATTTTAAAGAAAATGGGATAGAATCCCATTAGCAATGAGGCCAACAGCTCAAGGTGCTTTCTTATACTTTCTCAAGGCTTTAAATTCTGACATTTCTATGTTGATCCAATCCATGGGAGGTGCAACTATACCTGCAGCTTACAACATCGTCATTAGGGCTGATAATTGTTTGATCCAAGCTAGTAAACTTGCACCTAGGCCTCCTATGCCCTTATATCCAAATTTGGAAAACCCAAGTACTAGTCAAGCACCTACTTTAGGACCTATTCCCACTCCTAGAAATCGAGTTCAAAGGAAACTTCTACATCATCCTCTAGTGCCTCAAATGGGTTTCAAGAAGTTATGAAACAATTGCAATATTTGGGAAATGAGATGGTCATGCTCAAGAGGTAGCAAGATCAAAGTTTTAGGCCTTCTTATCAGCCTCAAACTCAGCCTAATAGACAACCATATCAGCCTAATAGGCCACCCAACCCATCTGTAAATCAAAATCAAGTAAGGCCTCCTGCCAATAGACCATTTCAGCCCTATAACCCCAATGTTGCATCTACCTCTAAAGCCTTAGTGCCAGTGTAAAATAATATAGCTCAAGAGTATGATTGGTGTAACCCATGCAATGAACCTCACAACCAATCTATGTGCTTCAATGGTGCTTTGAACCAAGATTTGATGGTGACAACAACTGGTGTAGAGAGTGAAGCAAGTCAAGAAACAAACCAACAACAAGGGACATTTCAACAAGATACAACTCCAAATGAGACTACACTTGTGAATTGGTAGGCTGAAGATTTTTGTGGTATGAATCAAACACCTTCTCAGAGTGTAGCAGCTAACACATGGTCAAAAGAGAAATATTAGTGAAGGGAAGTCATTAGATCCAAGTGATTCAGAACCTTACATCGCTCCACAAGGTGTTGGAAAACAAAATGCAGTTCCAAATGTGCAAGGACAGCCCAAGCCACCTTCTAGACTAGCTCAAATACCAACTATTGTAGCCCATGTACAAGAAAATAATGTGTAGACTAAACGATAGAAAAGAGATGGTTTATCCCCATTTAACATCATTAAACAAATTAAGAAGACAATGTGAACATATCTATGTGGGAGTCATTATCCATCATAGGACAAATGGATCTATTACAAGCTGCCATGAAGAATTGGTCAACCTCAAATCAGCTAGCTCATATGTAAGAGAAGGTACTCACAAATGCTACTCAACTTGAAGGGAATCATGGAGGACAAAACGTAAAATTTTGAATCCTCCTCTAATCTATGTTTCATTAATCATTGGGGATAAACTTTTACATAATTATATGATTGATTCTAGGACAAATAGTTATGTGATGCCTAAGAAAATAGTTGATTAGTTGGGCCTTTAATATAAAGTCACCTCCAGGGGGTGGTGCAATTAAATGGGACAATAGTAGCAACAGCTTGGGATAATTAAATATTTGAGCCTTACTTTGCATGCATGCCCTAATGTCACTATTTTTCAAGATGTGTCGGTGATAGATTTTCCACCACTCTTTGTCAATTGTTTGTCAAGGGATTTCACAATAGAATTGGAGGATACCTATCTACGATTAGTCACACATATTGTTTAGGAAAAGTATGGATCCAAGGCCACAATCAGGGTTGAAACTATTGCAAACTTTCACATTGAGCCCCATACTCCAAACCCAATCAATGTCAACCGTTCAACATTTGATCAAGAGGATTATCCAAGCACACATGAAGTGACACCAAAGTTGGAAGCATTCCAAATTTGACTCTTGACGAATGGGAAAGAAAGGTACATGCTTTTGATCCCTACAAGGAAATAGAGGAATATAAACTAGGAATCTATTATATGCATAAAGAAAATCAGCCTCTTCCTAGCATCACTAAGCTAGACCATAAAGATGACAATGAGGTATGGCAGTTGTTCTTTGATAGATCAAGAAGTAGAAAAGGTGCGGGAGGAAGAGATATGCTTGTTTCACCTTAAGGCATTAATTATTATTCCGATTTTATATTTTAGTTTGCATGTTCTAACAACATTGCTAAATATGAGGCTTTGATACATGGATTGCATTGGTCAATGAAGACAGGCATAAAAAACATACAAGTCTTTGGTGATAGTGAGCTGATTATTAATCAAGTTAAAGGACAACATGCTGCCAAGAATGAATTGCTCAAGAGTTATAAGAATAGGGTGTGGGACCTCATTGAGGATTTTTAGGGATTTTGCATCAACTCCATCCTTAGGAAAGAAAACCAAGTTGATGACATGGACTTGCAGAGTTGGAGCAACTTTTGATGTTGTGGAGAGTATCATAAGAGATTAAATGTAGCCAAACATCCATGTGATTGTGAGGCCATCAATTCCAGAAAATAATGCAAGTTGGCAAGTGTTTGAGAGTGACAAACAAATCATCAATTTCTTGCAAGAGGAAGCTAAGTTCTCAGCCAAAAATCAAGAAAAGTTGGAACAGTAGTACGATGATCAAGTGGTACAGCTGAGAACCAACAAATTGCCAAAAGGAATTGTGACTTTAGAGTCTATCTTCAATCTTAATTATCAATTTAGGAAGGATAAATAAAACATCCAAGTCAAGGGAGAGGATTTAGAGCCCATCTCAGTTGGAGAAGGAAAGTCACTTCAAATTGGTAAAGTGGCAACCAAGCAAGAAATGTATGAATTCATGCAACTTTTCCAAGATTTCCCAGATGTATTTTCTTGGAGCTATGCAGACTTGAGAGGTTTCAATCCCAAGCTAGCTCAACAAACAATTGAACTAGATCCAAGTGCCAAGCCCATCGGAAAAATATAGACCGGTCAATCCACACATCGAGCCTCTCATGAAGAAGGAATTCAATAAGTTAATAGAGGCAAGTATCATATTCCCCTTCAAGCATTCAAGATGGGTTACAAACTTGGTTCCAGTTATAAAGAAGAGTGGAGAAATTAGGTCATGTGTATACTTTAGAGATTTGAACAGAGCATCCCTCAAGGATCACTATCCACTTCCTTATATGGAGCATATTTTGCAATTTTTGCTAGCTCGAGAGGTTTTCATTGCTAGATGGTTATTCAGTGGTATAATCGGATCATGGTAAAGGAAGATGATGAGTTCAAAATAGCCTTCACCACTAAATGGGGAGCCTATGCATATAGAAAAATGCCATTTGGGCTATCTAATGCCGGAGTTACTTTCCAAAGGACAATAGATATGGCATTCAAGGGATTGATCAACAAAATAGTGCTGATATACCTAGATGATATTACTGTATTTTCTAAAAGTATAGTAGACCATCTCTTTCATTTGAGACAAGTGTTCCAAAGATGTAGAAGATTTGGGGTATCCTTGAATCCCAAAAAATATTCCTAGCTCATGAAGGAAAGCTCCTAGGCCACATTGTTTCCAAAGAGGGGTTAGAAATTGATCCAGAGAGGGTTGAAGCAATAAGAGCACTACCATTGCCAAGGCATAAGAAGGCTCTTCAAATTTTCTTGGGAAGAATCAATTTTGTTCGAAGGTTTGTTCCAAACTTTACAGCCCTTGTCAAGCCAATAACTATGATGTTGAAGAAAAGTGTGGCATTTAAATGGATAGCTGAAGGTAAGGCAATCAAAGAAGCTATCTCATGGGCTCTAACTCTCATTAACCCGATTTCTCCAAAGATTTCATCCTTTATGCATTTTGTGGTGGTGATACAATTTCTGCAATTTTAGTACAACATAAAAAAGAAAATGCAGAGTAGCCAATTGCCTTCTTTAGCCAAAGCTTGGAGGACTATGAAGTAAGGTATTCATTCATTGAGAATCATGTTCTTGTAGTGATTAGGAGCTTGAAGAAATTTAAGCATCCAGCTTTTAAACAACAAGGTTCAACTGTTGATTTCTCATGTGGGAGTTAACGACTTCCTCCTCAACAAAGATCTAAATGAAAAATGTACAGGGTGGATTACTCATGTCATGAAGTATGAAATTGAGATCAAAGTCACCAAGATGGTCCAGGAAAGAAATTGTGTGAGCAATTGGCCTTGAGTCAACCAATTGAAGCAAGCAAAGAGAAGGATGTTGTTTTGGTACTACAAGATAGCCAAGAACAAAGAGATGTTCAAGAAGAAAATGGTAGTGAGCTCACTCCTTATTGGACCCAAGACACATTGCACTTCTTATAAATAGGCCTATTCCCTCCGTAGATGAATAGAGCCAAAATAAGACACTTCAAATTGTAGGCTATTCTGTATGCACTTGTTGATGGCATCTTTATCAAAAAGGATATCAATGGAGTGTTGTTGAGATGCATTGGGACAAATCAGATTGAGAAAATGTTAGAAGAGTTCCATGATGGATCAGTTGGGGGTCATTTTTCTCCAAGAGTGACATCTCTCAAGATCATGAAGGCTAGTTATTATTGGCCCAAAGTGTTTGGTGATTGTTATGCATGGATCAAGAGGTGTAATAATTGTGCATTCTTCATAGGTAAGGAGAGGTTAGTAGCACTTCCATTACACCCAATATTAGTTGACCAACCATTCATGCAATGGGGTTTGGACTTCATTGGAGTCATTAATCCAAACTCAAGCCAAGGGCACAAATGGATTCTAATAGCAATAGACTACTTCACCAAATGAACTGAGGCGGTGGAACTCAAAGAGGAAAATGAATCTAGCATTCTAAACTTCTATGAGGGGATAACAACCAGATTTGGTATACCTACCGCTATAATATTAGATAATGCATTGGAATTCATAGGATCAAAGATAACTGAATGGGCTATTAGAAATGGGATCTATTTGAGCACTTCATCAAATTATTACACTCAAGGTAATGGCCAAGCTGAGTCCACAAACAAGAATCTATTAAGGATCATTAAGAGGACTCTTGATAAAAATCAAAGGACTTGGCACACTAAGCTCAAATCAGCTCTATGTGATTATAGGATAACTCCCAAGAGATCCATAGGTAACTCTCCATTCAAACTTGTTTATGGGAAAGAGGTAGTCTTTCCTATATCACTTGAGTTTCCAACATTGGAACTCATGAAGCAATTGGAATTGTTGGATTTTGAGCCCATGGAGGTTAGATATGCAGAATTGATGGAACTCCAAGAAATTAGAGAGCATGCAACCCAAAAATGGGAAAGGACCAAGCATTGATCAAGAGAAGCTTTGATAAGAAAGATAAGGCTAGAACTTTCCAAGTTGGAGATTTAGTGTTGAAATAGGATGCAGACCAAGAAAAATAGGAAGGCATTAAAAATTTGATGCCATTTGGAGTGGCCCCTACATGGTCACAAAATGCAAAAATAGAAATGCCTTCCAATTGTCTACATTAGATGGTGAGGAACTGTAGATTCCGCTTAATGGAATCCATCTAAAACATTACTAGTAGAACGAAACTTCTCACATTGTTCATATTAGCTTAGATTTTCATTCCTCCAAGTGCTTATGCACATTTTTTTTTATAGCTTAGATTTACATTTCCATAAGTGTTTTAGCACAGGTTTTTTTTCCCTAAGGATGTATCTTTTGCAGATCATGTTCTAGGTCAAAGTAATTTTCTACTCTCACAATCTTCATCTTAGAGATTTTCTAATGAATTGAGAGTAACAAGCGGTTGAGTTCATGAATTCATGCCCAATGGATTACTTCAGGTAATCTGGTCACTTTATCTAGCAAGCAGATGATCCCTCTGAGTCACCAAAATTGTTATCCAAAATAAGCCCATGCTTGTTTTGGTTAACTTTCCTTCATTCTTCCTTCCTTTTTCTGCAGGTAGATTTTTGTAACTTTAAAGCACTCAAAAGTTCCTGGAGATGGCTTCATCAGATAGGATTTTTCTTCCCCTTTCTAGAAAGGTAAAGAAGTCCTCCTAACTCCAAATATTTTGAAAGTTATGGCTCAACGGAGGTGGGATGCAAATTTTGCCCAAGGATGAAGGCGGGTTGGCGGAAGAAAACTTGACACTTAGCCCTTTTGGCTAAAAGGTACAAAGTCACAAGCTAGCCCATGGGCCCATAGAGGGGAAGGACGTGAGTTAGTGGAGGCATGGAGAAATTTTTGGCACTTAGCCCTTTGGGAAAAAAACTTAAGGGTTCGACGGTGCAACCCACATCAAATCGATGATGACACGGCAACCATCACCAAGGGGGACAATCGAGAAACAAAGGGAATTTTGACCTTTTGCCAAAAAATTTGAAGGAGAAAAAATAAACCAAGGTCCCACATCCATTAGAAAGGTGCCATGTGTCCATTCCATGTCAGCAGCACCGAATCAATCGAGAGAGTGCCGTGTGTCATCAAAGTGAGCGAGGCCACGAAAATTTTCAGAAAATTTCCCAATTTTGTGAAAAGGGGAAAAATGTTGTTTTGAAGCCATGGATCAACTAGAAGGTGCCACTTGTCATCAAAGAAGTGGAGTGCTGAGATTTTTTGGAAAAATTTCACAATTTGGAAAAAGAGGGAAAAAGTTCAAATTTCGCCCATGAACCCGAATTTTGTCCTAATTTTGCCCCTGTTTTCTCTAAATATTCAAATGGCCATACCTTTCAAACCAGAGCTTGGTTTTTGTGATTTTGGTGTCATTGGAAAGATGTTGAAATTATCTACATGATGGACCCCTCAATTTTGAATTTTGACAGAGTTTGATGGGAAAAATTTGAAGAAATGTCTCTAGCACGGGAAAAAATGCAGAACCGACCCCCAACCACCAAAATTGATGAAGTATGGCATCCACTTCTTCTCCAGTATGGCTGACTATCTCAAAAAATGGATTTTTGAGGGTGCCCTTGCTATTTTAATTAATCTTGTTGGTGGTTGGAGATGTCGAATCAATTTGCCCACATTTTTCACCTTTCTTCGTTCTGTTTAATCGATATATGCCAATTTTTGGCTCATTGTAAAGGGTTGGATGTTTTTTTCTTGAAGACTCCCCTCTTCCCCTTGGCACATGAATTCATGGAGTTTTAGGCCTCCCATTGGAATTGTAATACATTTTTTTCCTCCTTTCCATTGTAATGCATCATATCAAAAACTGGGAATGATAAAGCATGCTCTGTGAATGAATTTTCAATCCTTTCTTGCATTTATTGTTTCCTTCTGATCCTTCATTACATTTTGGAAATTTTTGCATGTTCTAGTGTTGCATTCTTATGATCTATGTTTATTTGCAAAAACAGAGGTCCATCACTCCTTTGGTGTATCACTATTTTTTAGTTAGTTTTTTTCCTTTTGCATCTTTTAACTCTGTCTCCTGGGAATCTAGAGTAGGATTTAGTATTGAACCTATGCAAAATTCATGCATACACCTCAACAAAGGGTTAAGAACTTGCTTTCTCTAGATATTTTCTCACCTTTTAAGGTCCTACACCTTGGAGGAAACTCAATGTTGTGCAATCACACCAAATGACCCAATTTTGGATTACGATCTGAAGGTCATTTAGGGGTGCTTTAGATTTGCACTAACACCCTTCTCATCAACCACTACAAGGTACAAGGGTTCATATTTACCAAATTAGGGAAGCTCATATAATCGGTCAACTCTAATCTACTTCAACAACTTCTCCCCAGCGTCATCATACACCGGCATGTCTTCTGTTGTGTGCTTATTTATCTTTGTGTTTAATAATGCATCCAACTCCTTCTTATTTTTAGGTGTACGATGGTTGTAATCACTGATATTACTCTTTAGGATGTGGTAATCCCATTCCTGACCAAAAATCACACCCTTCGGATACTGAATTTATGAGAAATTACCCTCAGGATTCATTTTAACTTCTACTTCAACTTTCTTCTTCCCCTTAGCTCCCATGGTAGGTGATTTATTTGGTGCCATATATAACCTACAACCTTCTAACTTGAAATACTTACCTTCTATCTCCTATAACATGAAAACCCAAACCCTAGCTCAATTCAACATGCCCTAGCTGAAATTATGTGCCCTATCTCTTTTACAATGCCTTTCTTTTCTCAAACCCTTCGCAACTAAGGATGTAAGCTTCCTCTGCACATAAATCTACTCATCACATCTCGATTCAAACTCTTCGTACTTGAATACTCTTCTTGAAGCTCGATCGCACATGGATCTTTCAAATTATCATGATTACAATAGTAAGAATGAACTCACATCCCCTCCTTTTATATATTTTCAAAAATTTAGTGTATTTATTGCTCCTTCACCTACCAACAATCCTCATTAATTGATCCTTTTTTTCCATTTTCTACATGATACATCTTCACACCCCAGTCATAACCTTCTAGCATGCCCTCCTACCTTTTGGCTGCAGACTTCTCTTTAGTGTGCTTCCATGCACCCGAGTACCTTGTCATTGCTACACCTTCCATTGGTAGTCTTCATGGCCTCCACTTACCTCGTGTTATACTTTTTCCATCATTTATCTCCATCTATGGTCATCTTGTCTAGAAGCAATCTCTTTTCTAACAATTCTCCAACTTGAATAACACCCGTAGTAGTTTTTCCTTTCATATGTACTTATTTTCAATAGTCTGTACCTAGATATCAATAACCACCCCACACTAAGGGTATGTGTAGTCCTCTGCACATATAAATGCTTCAAATAGTAATTAGCTTCTGGCATGCAAACACACTTATTACACAAAAACACCAACTAAATTGAAAAAGCATAGCAACAAATAAGGAAATACATTAAGGAAAATACAGAATTGAAAACATTAATCTAAATGACAACATTTCCTTATTACAATTACCAAGAAGACTTAATTATAGTAGGGCTTTAACCTACTCCCGTTGAAGCACTCGGGTAATAGTGTTCCATCAAGCGCCTCTAATTGGCAAGCATCTAGTTTCAAGTATGTGAGTGATAACATACGACCCCAACCAATGTACTTTGAGTTTTCTGGATGGCACAAAAACTTAGAACCATAAAGGAGAACCATCTGTCTAATTGTGAACTTTTTATTCCTGATGTGCCTATCATGCCATACTTTTTACTGTTCTTTTCTTTGTTTTTACTCCAACAATGCTATTGCTCAGCACTCATCCAACTTGATCAACATTTCAATCTATTCTTCTAATACTTTCTCATCAGCTAGACCTCCAACACACGCAATACGCAAAGAAGGTAACATGAATTCCATAGGAAGAACTGCTTCCGCTCCAAACACTAACTGAAATGGTGTGGCTTTGTTCAACCTTTTATATGTTGTGTGATATGCCCAAAAAAGCTGTAGATACTTTATCATCCCATTCCTTTCTTCCAACATCATAATTTTTTTCCAATGTTTGGCTAAAAATATTATTCAAAGCCTCAAGCTTCCCATTTTCTTAAGGATGATATGGTGTAGTCTTATGGTGTGTAATCATGAATTCATCCAACAAAATTCTAATTTTCTCACTTAGAAAGTGTGTGCCCCTATCACTTTGGTCAAAATTAAACGGCATTCATACCTCATAATAATATTTTCCCATAGAAACCTAGGCTGATGTCGCCATTTGTGCAATCCTTTGTAGGTGTTTCTATTTGCCCACCTTGTTAGATAATCTATGCAAGTTATAATATAGCATGATTGAGTCCTACACGAGGTTGGTGAAATAGGACCAATAAAATCTATAGCCCATTTTTAAAACAATTTTGTTCTACTAATAGGTCCTAAAGGCATTTGATCTCATTGTCCTAGTTTTCCAAGGAGTGACAATGATCACAAGCCTTATAATATGCCTTGTAATATTTTTACAAGGTTTCCCACCAGAATCTAATGAGTAAAATATTGCACATAATGTGTCACCTACATAGTGGCCACCTATAATACCACCATGAGCTTCTTCCGTAATATGTGTGTGATAATGCTCCTATACAGAGCGGCGCAATACTTCATCCCGACCTAATTTGTACAGTCACCGCTAATCAACATATAGGGTGTTGCACGTATAGCAAGTTGTTTCTTCTCCAAGGATTTCATTCCTTCTGGTGCCATGCATGTTTGTAGAAAGACAACAATGTCCTCTAATTTTGATGGTGCACGTTGTAACCTGTATAACTATGCATTGGGCATGGTATCTTCAATGGCCTGTGCCTCTTCTCCTGACTGTATTATGGATAAATGGTCTAGTCCAGAATTACTTTTCCCTAGTTTTACCACAACTGTGAAATCAAATTCTTCAAATAAGAGTACCCATCTCCATATGCACCCCTATAAAATAGGATTATTTACCAAATACTCCAATGTCATGTGATTTTTATAAAAGAAAAATGGTGTAGCTAACAGTACTATCTAAATTTATGCGGTGGATAGATCATTGTGACAAGGCCTCACACTCGGTTGTTGTATAATTTTGTTCTACATGAGTCAACCTTCTCTAGCGACAAAACATATAGGATGATCTACAATACCTTCCTCTGGCTGAGCCAATCTTGTGCTAATGGATGTGCCGAGGTGTCCACATGTATATGAAATGGTTGATCTCATAAGGGAAAGCGTATAATAGGTGTTGTAGTAAGTTGTTCTTTTAATGCCTCAAATGCACGTTGTTGTGGTTATCCCCAATAAAACGTCCCTTTTCCTTTGAGTAACTATTCTAAGGGTGTGGAAATCTTAGCATATCCTTTAATTAACTTCTGTATGACCCAAAATATGCACACCTCACTCGATTGGTAGGCTCTTTTAGGCCGATAATGACTACAACCTTAGTTGGATCAACCAACAAACCTTCCTTGTAGATTATGTGTCCTAACAGTATTCCAAATGGTGTAACAAATATGCACTTCTTGATGTTCAAAGAGATACTCAACTGTCTACATATTTCAAACATAAAGCATAGATTTTCACAATGGTCTTTGACCAGTCCATACACCATCCAATCATCTAAATAAACCTATAAGAATTTGTGAATAAACTCTTTAAACACCTACACAACTATGCGTGAAAATAAAAAAGGTGTATTTTCATATTAAAATGCACCACATTATAGGCTAAGCTACCCCATTCGATAGTAAAAGTAGTGTTTTTTCTAATCCTCCTAGGAAATCCTAACCTGATGATACCTAGATAACCCATCTGTAAACGAATAGATTTTGTGCCCTACAATGCCTTCTAGTAATTCCTCAGTGAATGGAGTAGGAAAAGGATCAGTCACACATGCAACATTCAGTTCCCTATAGTCCACATAGATCCTAATCCGTCCATCCTTCTTAATATTGATCCCCATTTTGACTTGTCTAGGGGCTTGATGATTCCAGACTTCAACATTTTGTCAATATCTTCTTTGAAATTTTTGCACAAGTTGGGGTTCATCCTATAGGGTCTCTTTCTAACTAGGTGTGCACCCTCTTTAAGATTTATCCTTATCTCCCTAATGATTCATGCACACCTTTAAGCTCGTGGTACCCCCGAGGGAATAAATCCTGATAATCCTGTAGTAACTCTATGATTTTTGCCACTTCAGAGTTTGACCAATAGTCCCCAATTATGGCCTCCTTAGGCTCAGCATCTGATCTAATATTCACTTTCTTTATCTTCATAGGTTCATGATAGGCATGCATGGTCTTATTTACACTGTCCAACACCTCATGCCTACCTGTTGAATGGTTTACATCTAAATTTTCTACTTCTTCGTCATCCACTAAGTAGACCATTTTTCCTTTTTATTTCTCAAGGTAAGAACACTGAAGTAGTGTGGCATTGACCTCTATTTCTTCAAAAAATGTGCTACTAAATATCCTTCATCCAATAACTCTGAATGAGTTCTTCAGCCTTGGCACTATCTCCCATAGTTAAGTGCTTTATGAATTTTAATGCTTCTTCCACCGGAGGCTTGGTAGAGAAGAAGTCAAATGTCTAGGTCATTCCTGCAATTAAATCTTGCCAATTTCCAATCTCTCTATGGAGTTCTACATATACATACCAAGCACACGTGCAGCCTTGTAAAGTGGAATAAAACTTTTGCACCTAGAGCGAAGGTGGTAAAGCTTCCTGCCCCTTTGTCCAGAGTCTCTCACACTGCTTTGAACGTGGTGTTGAATAGGTTGATTACCATGATAAGTGCAGATTTGAGTAGGTGCATTTCTCCTGAAGAACCTAGTGGAAAGAGCAATCCTAATTTCATTCCATCCTACAAGATTATCCTTATGGACCACCCACCAATGACACTGCTGCTGTCCCACGTAGGGTATATGCTAGCATATTCCTTATCTGTAGCGGGTCTATCCACTATTCTTCCATGATGTGCATGAACACTATAGGGTCTCCTTCTCTAGTGTAACAAGGTATCTATTTTTACCTATTCTCCTGATATAATGTGGTTTGCTAACCCTAGGAAATATGCTCTTTACTTCATGCCCTACCACCTCATAAGTGCTATTAGCCCAATTATCAAAAGCAACACTCGTAGTATCACTAATAGACTATGCATCCTCCCACTGAAGGATTCCTTCTTTACATGGCTCAAGCACCTCTGGATCCTGGATGACACGTACATAAATCCTATTTGGGTATTCTTCACTCAAGGGATCAACATAGGGCACAAATTTTCATCATCTGTTAAAGGGATAGTAACTCTTTCCTCATTGTTTTCAAAGCTGATATAACCCTTGTTGAACCAAAGATCATCATTATTTACATAGCACCAAGGACTCCCCAATAGAGTTGGGAAGCTATCTGACTCTTCCAGTGCTAAAACCTCAAAATCTCCAGTGAAGTTAGCTCCTTGTATGGTAATGGATGCATCTTTTAAAACTCTGATGGGAATGGCCTTAGTCCAGTTAGCCATGACCAATACATTAGAGGATGGTTGTAATGGAGGTCTCCCCATTTGTACCCATGCATCTAAGGTAAGAACATTGACTTATCTTATGCGATCAGATCAATATATTACTCAATAGCCACCCATTCAAAACAACATTTAGAGTTATTTCCTTTTCATAATATAGGCTATGAGGGTGAAGATTTACATGCAGGATCTGCCATCCAGTCTCGATAATTATGTGCAGATTTTTTAATTTTAACCAATTCCCCAATAGTGGAATGATATTCTCTTGCGCAACAATTTTCACACTTCTCTCAAGTCATCCATATCAGTTTGGATCATCTCTGATGCTTTCTTTTGCTCCATATTTCGTGATTTCTCCCTTAAAGATTGTATTTCACCACTGAAGATTCCTGAGTACCTCCATGGTTTCCTAGTAAACCTCCTTCTAATGGGTGGGATCTAGGTACCATGCATGTAGAACCTCCTCCTTAGTGATGGTAGGATTCTGCTGTAATGCTTCTTTTGCATGATCCACTTCAGTGTGGGTCGTGATATTTATACGTAATACCTCAGGTTCTGGTGTAAACTTTGGCATCCACTTGATTTTCCAAAGCACACCGTATCCTTAACATCCCCGTGCCTTTGTTTTCCTGTTTATGTTGCTTACTAAGATGTTTATACAAGTTCGGGCATTCCTCATAGATGTGATTCTTTCTATAGAAAGAACAAGCAATATTCTGAGGACATTCACACCTATAGTGGTTTAGAGATCCACATGTGTAACATGTTCCGTGAGGAAACTCACTTCTTTCATCACCACACCTCGACCTCCATATCCTCCTTGAAACCCTTAATCTCTACCATGACCTCCTTCAAAATTTTGATTCCGATCATAGCACGCTTGATTGTGATCCTGATGCTCACCTTTCCCTTGAGAGTTATCTAATACTCCTCTCTTCCGCATATCGATATCTATGGCATCATGGATCTAAATAATCAACTTTGTAGTCTTCTCGTATTATGAGTCGTGGGCCTGAAAATTTTAGAATAGCGGAGACATTCTTCCTTATGATGCATTGTAACAAGGGGTAATGACTGAGATCATAGTTTAAGTGACATATCTCATAGTCCAACAACAATGAGCGTACTGATATTTGGGGAAAACTATCCTTTGTGTGACCTTCTACTTCACAATCTATGCACCAAATCCCCGTGTGTGTTATTGGTGCTTGATTTGATCATGCCCTAGTTTTCCCTTGAAATTCTTCAATCTACGGCTCTGTCATATTTTATATTTCCTCAAATGGATGTGTGAAAGGTTTTCTTCATTTGTATGCTATTGAAGATCCTTCTCCATGGTCATGGATCACATTTGGGCCTTGTATCATTTCCAAATTCTTTGTCCTTAAAGAAAAATTCAATTTTGGGCACAAATGGTGATTTCCCTACATTTTATGGTTTGACGGGCATGTTTTCCCGTCAAATTATATCTCAGCATCTTCAACTACGTGGTCTCTTTTGATTGGATGAGGCACGTTGGGTCTATTTTATAACTTGTAACTTTTTGCTATGTTTGCAAAAAGATCAATTGGTCCCGCGGCCCCGTTGAGTTCTGATTGGCCGGTCAAATTTATAAAGGTGGAGTGAATTTCTCTTTTTTTCCCGAACGTGTATACATGTTCATTTTTAATTGGTTGCAGCTCGGTGGGTCTTTTTTGGTGAAATTTTCCACTTTGGTCACATTTGTAAAAAATACCAAATTGGTCATGCGACCTCGATAGTCTCTGATTCGCTATTCAACAAATATGAAGTGATAAGGAAAAATTCTTACTTTGACCCCGAAGATGGACACGTGGCCGTTTTTCAAGTTACAAGCGGGAAGGTGGGTCGGTGGAAATTTTTGAAGTTTTTTGCCTTTTTGTGAAAAAGGAGCAAAGTTATAAATTGATCCATGACCCTGTAGGGGACAGAGTGATGTCACATGTTTGAGTCAGCATTTGAAAAGTCAAATCGGGAGGCGAGTGCCAAGAGAAATTTGGAACTTTTTTTCTTTATTATGAAAAAGGGATAAAGTATAAAAGTGAAGCGTGGCCCCGCCAGGAAACAAATGAAGTCTGCATTGAAAAGTCAAAGGTGGGGAAGCGGGTTGCTGGAGGAAAATTGGAAATTTTTCCTTTTTTTTAAAAAGGGTAAAATTACATAAATGAGCCACAACTCCATCAAAGGCCCAGATTAAGCCACGTGTCGAGCCCATATTTAAAAGGTGGAGGGGGGGAGAAATATGAAAATTGCACATTTTCTCCAAAAGTCATAAAATGTAAAATGCACCCCCATGCTTGTTTCGGCTCTAATATTCCATGTGGATGGCTCTAATTTAAATGTGTGAAAGGGTAGAATCAAAATTTATGCGTGCATCATATGGTTTTACTACCATTAACGTTCCATGACTTCAGGGGATGCAAATACGCATCATTTTTCATGGTGAATATGAATGATTTCTTTTCATTTCTATTAGCAAAGTGCAATTGAAGTGTTGTGGAGCTCAAATTTGTGAATCTGAGGAAGTGCAAGAGTTGATATTTTGAAACAAAGTTACTTGGGAACCTGCAGAAAATGAATTGCTAGATCCAGACAGAGAAAATTGTAGAGGAAAGAATGAGGAGAAGGAAGCTATAGGTGCAAAGGATGAAAAACGTGTTGCTAGAGGAGATGACTGGATGCCCCAGTTAAAACAATGATGGAAATATCTGAAATGATTCACCTTTTGAACACTGAAACTTTTTGTTGTAAATATGTTAAACATCACTTTCTAGAAATCATGATCAAATATGTAACAAAAAAGGTTCCTCAAATATTCTTTGTTTGGGGGGGAAGCTTTAATGTAAATGAGTGCTATAAAGGGCATGAGTTAGTCATGCAAATGGTCGGGGGTTTAATTTTTACGAGAAAATTTGAGAAAGCCCATATTCCTGAGAGACCATCTAAGAAACTTGTTAATCTCTTATGTTTTAGATTTGATCATGTCAAGTTTGTTATAAGTGTACAACCATTGACAAGCTCTGAGATTGTTCAAGAAACCTTCCTCTGCTGATGAATCTAATCAACTTTGAATTAATCTATGTTAATCTTGGGAAAATTTGTGTCTGCTTTATTTAGAAATGTTTGCAAATAGTATTTCTTATTCCTATTGCAATCTTATATTATAATCTCTCTTAATCACACAGGATCTCATCCCTTTGATAGTTTAGTGGAATTTGCAATTTCATTATGAGAAGAGCCTTCATCCTGTAATGAAATAAACAATTTAAAATCACTTTACTGTCATTTTGTTGATAAATATTGTTTGTAATTCTTTGAGTGTATCTTAGACGTGATGAACCAGATATTGATAATGTTTAATTGAGCCTTTTAACTCGAGCCTTCATGTTAAATTATTGGAGATTGTGTGAAACCATGCAAATTTGGGCCTCCATTAATGCACACCTTTTGGTTGAAGGAATATTTTAGCTATTCTGAAGCATTATGTCATTTAATTTTCCAATTGTTGTGAAGGTTCTCAAAGATCTAGAAAAATCAAGTTTATCTTGCTTAATCTCCCACCAAAAATTATTCAAAAACAATGAATCCTACCTAACTACCCTTGTTTTCCGTGTATTTCCAAAATGAATAAATTATACTACAAAATATGGTAGAAGAAATCATGATTACATAATGTCTTTAGTAACCTTAACCTTGTTTATAAAATATCACCATTCTTTAGAAGTGACAACTCGTGAGAGTTAAATTATGGTGCATTGATCATATTTTCTCAAGGTTTCCTTTCAAATTTGTGCAAAGAAGGATATCTTCATTCTCCTTCACCAACAGAGGTTACAAAATGGGTCCTCTCACCTTGGTTGAAAGGCACAACCTAAAGTAGTGAGGATAGATCAAATCCTTTTGAAGGTGTTATCCATTTCTCCAACATCTGAGTGATAAAGAGCCAGCTGAATCACCTCCTGCTACAAAATGACATACATGATGATTTATCTGTCTCTAGGCTTCTTGTTAAATTTGTGATGATGCTCATCTTGCAAAGGAGAATCAATTTGGATACCAACACCAGATTGGTGCCATTGCAGGATTATTTGAACTCCAAGAATTATTTGTGCAAAGAAAACATATACGTCATTATCGGGATTATTTGAACACCAAGACCTATTTGTGTGGCAACAACACTAGATTGGCACCGTTTAGGGACATGAAGGTGTGTGCAAATTTTGAACACCATCAAAAATGCATATAGACCTTGGTAAATGCTTCTTACAAATTTTAAAGTGCAAATACATTGTTGAAACGTCATCATGTGTCCATATTTGTAAGAATCGAGAAAATTTACAAGTTTTGCGTGTAATATTTCTAATTTCTATTGGTTTTTGCACTAATTTTACATCAACAATGTTAAATACAGGTAAAGGAAGGTTAGATCTATGAATCTTTGCATGAATTAGTGTTGAAAGACATTTCACAGATCAATTTTAGTGCATTTACACAACTAAGGTGAAAATCCTTAGTGGAAACTTCGTGTTGAATTAATTTTTGATAAATGCCAGTGTCTTAACCTTATTAATTGAAATTTATCACTAATCTTTGCAAAGCTGGAAGGAAGAAGATCTTTATTCATTAAATACCCTACTAGAAGGTTGTTTCCAGAATTGGAAAGACAAATTCTGAAGGAAGAAGAATTTGGAAAGTTGTTAGAGATCAAAAATCAAGAAAAGAGTTATCAATTATGGAAACTAATCAGCTTGTCATTGAATATTGCCATACTTCCTCAAGTGCTTCTGAATCAGGTAGTATTTTTATAGATTAGAATTCTCCATCTGGAGAGGGGCCTTCATTTGTATTTGAAAAGTTTGTGTCTCATTTTGTCCTTGTGTTTTCCAAAGTTGATAGGATCTTCCAAGAAACAAAGTTTTAGAGAACATTCATTCTGAGAATTACATTCATGTTCCTCACAGAGCCCTCACTCCTCATCATTTTGTATCTCTTGTAAATTCACCACCTCAAAACAACATGGCCCAGCCCCCACCCAGACCTCCATTTGTTGTTAATACCTTTGGTCCTATAAATTTTAGAGGTATGGATGGATATCCAAATGTTGTGCCCCAAGATGTTAGAAATAGACTACCTAAATTTCAAGGAAATAATGCTATTACTAGTGATCAACACTTAAAGCTTTTTTTTAATATGATGGAAGACTTTGAGATCGAATTTGAGGATGTGTACATAAAATTGTTTATTCATACTCTAGAGGAGGATACACGAGGACTAGTATAAATATTTGCTAGAAATCCATTGATTCATGGACAAAAATGAAGAATGCTTTTAGATTTAGTATGGGGATAAACAAACCCTCGTTTCTTTTATCATAATTTAAAAATATTAAGAAGAATCCTAATGAAATTTGTTCATGATTTCAATACTTATTCAATAAGACCTTGAGAATAGGTTACCTATGAACTTAAGGCCAACCGATGTTTAATCTTTGATGCTTTTAATAAAAGTATTCGATGCATTTGACAAAAACACCTTTATGTTTTCACAAGTGCATATACCAACTCACAGAGGTTGAATTGATAACATACATCTCCAATTCCCAGTCCCTACTGAAAAAGAACCTCAAGAGAAAGCGAAGTTGCTCATAAACTACCCGCCACAATCCTACTCTAATGCAAATTGTGAAAAGTGGCTAAGTCCTTGTCCTAGAAATATTTGGGACATGCGGGACACCAAAATGCATGGTTCACTAAAGCCTCCAGCGGCCCCCGAGAAAGGACACGGGGACGTGAGAAGTCTTCCAAGGAGCGTGAGCCATCGATAACGCCAAGTGCATACGAGAAATAGGGGACGTGGAAGACCATTTTGATGAAATCTAGCAAAATACAATCCTGCAAAACATTTCAAACATACACAATGATAAAAAGATCCTGTGGACGTATCCTTAGACACAGATTATTATAATCAAGGCATGAAATGAATGGTAAAGAAGAATGCAAGAAAACATAAAAAAAGTCAAAACTTATAGTTTTATTGAGCATTGATATGCACAACCAATGATGATAAGTGTCCATGATCACAAGTTTAAGAAGTCCACAACAAGGGCCTGCAAACACATGAAAAGGTGGATTTTGGTAGAGCTTTGAATTACCCGGCAATGATCCCAACACTCCACGTGTATCTAGATGAGAAGAGAGCGAAGAGGGGAAAAGAAATTTAAATATCCGTTTTCAACCACTTGTAAGAGGCATTAAAATCTTCGTGAATGATCATCATATCTTTCGATCCAGGATACCCATATTATCCAGTGTTCTTAATATCAACAAAAATGATGAAATTGCTCTAATGATTCCCATCAATCTTGCATTTTGTGCTTTTTGAAAAATTAAGAAAATGTTTTATGATAGGTAAATATACTAATTTCATTAAATCCATAATTTATTGATTTCTTTAATATTGGAGCCATGATTCCAACGGTACCGCCGTCTTGTTTTCGCTGAGAAATATTTTGCCAAAAGCCGGCCTTCTACCATAATGAGATGATTTTAAATGTATCTTTGAGAAAGACCATTAACCCGACTTGATTCTAATTTCCTCTCTCTTTAAATTCTCTCATTCTTTAGTATATATTGTAAAGAGGAGCTCCTTTAACTTGTAGAGGATTGGACATTCTTGTTTCCGCATCCTTTCTTCTTCCTTCGTCAGGAGAATCTGTGGAGCTTTTAAACCTCCCATATGGATTGTAATGCCAATTTTTGCCTCTTGAGTTGCCATTGCGCAAAAATGTACCATTGTCCACAATGTTCCACATCATCGACTCTTGAGCAATATATATATGTCTGCATGTGATTGATTCTAAACCCTCTCATGTATTCATTGTTGTCATTTTTGATCTTTATTGCAGCGCTCACACCTATGCATGGTGTCCTAGATGAATTTATGTGGTCTGCAATGTTTAATTTTGCAAAATGGGTGTCCAATTCCTCGGTGCATCACCTCCGTAGTTTAGGTTTTATTTTTATGCATTCTCTAATGTCTCCTTGCAAATTAGATTATTTGTATTTTAGTAAAACCTCTGCATTTTATTACGATGCATCCGTGACTCCAATTTAGAGGAATAAACCAGCTTTTTTGCATTTTTCCTTTTTCATCTTTACAAGTCCCAGAGAGTTGGAGAAAGGATTCCATGTTGTGCAAAAACACATGATTGATGCCTTGAATCAATCAACTTGCTTGAAAGAATTTGATCATGTTATCAAAATTACCTCAAGGGTGAATTTTAGATAATAGTTACTTATTTTAGGGAAAAGAACCTAGGAACTTTGAGGCAAGTCCATTACCATGGATTGGCTTTCATATTGAAAAAAACATTAAAGCAATTAGTAAACCTCCTAAGAGAGAAGGAATAAAATTGATAAATTTAGATAAGCCTCAATCAAACAAGGTTGTCAATGTGGAGGAGGTTGTAAAAACTCTAGCCGGAGTTATTAAAGAAATATCTTACAAGTTAGTCAAGAGTAGAGAAAGGAATTGGAAAAAGTTCCCAAGGTCATCATAAAGCACAATGTCAAGAAAGATTTTAAAATCATCCTAGGGTGATCAAAGATCTGGTGATAGAGGCAAAGGACCCATGGGGTCAAGAAATATACATCCTCAAGCCCATGAAAATAGAATCTTGCTTGTACCTTTGACTACTAGAGTTGTTCTTGTGGGAAAAGCAATGAAATTGATTGGTGTGACAGATGTTTCTTACCACATCCCATATGATGAAGAAAAAGAATTGAAGAAGCTGATGATGATGACATGGATGATGATGTGTGCATGATGGGGTGTTCTACAAGATCATCACGCAAGGAGGAACTTCAACCTGAATTAATCATTTCCAAAACTATTACAGATTTCTACGATTTCATTCACTAGGTATTACCCCTTCCTTCCCTCCCATACTTTTGAAATTAGATATCATAAAAGATTTTGAGTTGCCTAATAATGATTTTGAATACTTAAGGGAATTAATGATTAAAAATTATGATGGAGGAATCCCTTCTAAGGAGGATAGGCAGTTGTTAATGAATGTTGTGGTTGCCCAAGAAAAATAATATAACACTAGGAGTAAAGTTGTCAAAGGGGCAGGGCCTCAAGCCAAACCAAAAACTCCAGTTCTCACCAATATCCCAAAAGAAAATCCTAAGAAATATACATCTGGAAAAGGCCTTGTTTCCCCAAACAAAACTCGGTATCCCTTGCCCATGCTCAGAATGTGAAAAATCCTTTGTTGTTAGATGAGTTTGTTAGTCTTCCTCCAAATGTTTCCTTTACCCAAATATGTTCCTTATGACATTGCCCAAGTCTTGAGTCAAATCAAGATTTATTTTCCAATTTTTGAGTTCTTAGGATTCTTGAGCACAAGAAAAGGGCCTTTGAGTATTTGGGATTGAAAGAAGAAAATATTACCCAAGGAAGAAATGTAAACAATGTTGAGACTCCTCCTACCATTACAAGTTGGAAAAACCCCAAATACTTGAAGAACTAGGTGAGCACTTGAAGTATATTTGGGAACATCCTTGGTTGAGTCCCAGCTGAATGTAGATCCATTTTCACTACTTTGATTATTAGGGACAAGTTGTTACACAACTGTATGTTTGATTGAGCATCATGCAATGTTATGCCTCTTGAGGTCATGAATGAATTAGATATCAAAGTGATAGTAGCTTATGGGAAGTGCACTACCATGGATTCCAGAGAGGTGTCAGTGGTTGGATGTGTCAAGGGTTTGATAGTGTAACTTACACCTACCCAGGCAAGAACTTAAAACTAGATGTTGTTATTGTTGATTTCCCTGCCAAATGGGGAATGTTGTTATCAAGAAAATGGGCTGCTAGTGTGGGTGGGAGTGTGTAAATGGATATTTTTTTAACTATACCTATTGAGGGAAGCCTTGTAAAGTTGTATGGTGAAAAGAAGATGCTACATCTCATTGAGGATCCCAATAATGCTTCCTATGAAGTGTTATACACTGACATTGATGTTGATAACTTTGTTGGATTTGCTGATGGTAAAGAGCACAAAATTGATCAATGCAAGTCTCTTAAACAAGTAGGTTCTCCTTGGAATTTGTTGTTTGATGGGGCTTGCTCTAAATTTGGAAATGGTGTTGGTATTGTTCTGATATCTCCAGCCATGAAGAGTTTGTTTTTTTTTAAACTCAACTTTGAGTGCACTAACAATATTGCAGAATATGAAGCACTATTATTAGGTTTAAGAATTGCTTAGAAATATGGTGTTAGAGACATCATTGTTAAAGGAGATTCAAAGCTAATTGTCAAGTAGGTTAGAAAACTATATGCAACAAAAAATCATAGAATGAAGCATTGATAAACATGTAGTCTGGGATTTCATTAAAATGTTTGACTCCTTCAACATAATACATCATGATAGGAAGTACAATACTCTAGCAAAAATTGGCCGTATTGGGGTCTAGATTTGAAAATTGTATCATCCCCTATTGTGAGTATAATATTGTGATATTAACTAGGCCATTGTTCTGAAAATGTTAAACATTGGAAATTTTTCAAAGAGATGGCCAGTGACAAAGGTTTTTGAGAACCAAGGATAATTTACCAATCAACGATATATTGGGAGCAAATGGTTTGTGCTCTGATGGAAAGGAGACTTTATTTGGCAAAGACATCATTCATTGAAGACTAATACTATTCCTACTATAGGTTTGGTAGCACTTGAATCAAACATTTGATAATGATGATTGCATTTTCAATGAAAACATGTCATTACCTATTTTAGGATGTTGAAGAGCACGACCTAGGGGAATGAAGGATAAACCACAAGATTTGGCTAGGTAGCAAATTGTTGAAGCAATGAGAAGAAAAGAAGTCATATGTCTAATTTTGAAGAAATACCAAGACTACTTAGCATGGTCTTATTCTCGAACTAAAAGTATACATGAGAGGATCTTTTCCAACACTTTCCCTTGGAAGCTTCTGCTAAGTCATTTAGGTATAAACAGAGGCGCGATCAATCCACTCCTTTCCCAAGATGCAAGAAGAATTGAAAATTTTTTGGGATGGAGGAATCATAGAACCTTCAAGGTACTCATCATGGGTTATAAACTTGGTACTAAATAAGAATGAAGATATAAGGCTATGTGTGGACTTTAGAAACTTGAATAAAGCATCAATGAAGGATAACTACATCTCCAAATATGGAAAATTGTTACAATTGGTTACTTGATTCGAATTTTTATCCACCTTGGATGGTTTTTCTCGGATATAAAGAGGTAGTTGTGAATGAATCGAGTGAATAAAGACTACCTTTACCAATCCTTGGGGAACGTATGCATATGTCGAATGCATTTTGGTCTAATGAATGATGGAGCCACTTTCCAAAGAGCAATGGATGTAGCTTTCTCTAGCTATATTAGTGATTTCATTGTTGTATGTCAAGATGATGTGACTTTTTTCTCCGTAAAAGGAGTGACCACCTACAACACTTAGAAAAAATACTATTAAGATCCCATTTGAGTATGGTATTTCACTAAATCCCAAGAAGTGCCATTTTGGATTTCGAAAGCAAATCTTCTTCGACACATTGTGTCAAAGGAGGGGGTCATGATTGATCCTCAAAATATTAAAAGCCATCATTAAAAGTCCCTATTCCAAGAACCAATAAGGGAATTCAATCCTTTTTTAGGAATATTAATTTTATTAGGTGATTTATCTCCAAATCTTGCTGAATTAATTATCCCAATCACTAACATGTTGAAGAAAGATCAAAGTATCAAATCGGAAGAAGTAGCTATTCAAGATTTTGCTGGGATAAAAGAAGAATTAAAGAATGCCCTTGGACCCTTTTTAGTAGCTCTAGATTATAAGAAGGATTTCCAACTATTTGCTTTTCTTCAAAATACCTATTGCATCGTGTTGTTGCTTGAAGGATGATGAGGGAGATGAAAGACCAATTGCCTTTTCCTTGAAGGCATTACAAAGAGCAAAGTATACTATTATGGAGAAGGAGGCATTTGCTTTGGTAAATACAACAAAGGTCTTTTTACACAAGTGCCATATATTCAGCTCAGTTCCAAATTCATTGCTTATGTTCCCCATGCCATGTTGAAAGATATCCTATCAAATGGAGGTTTCAAGAAAGAGATGCCGATGGTCAAAAAAACTGCAAGAGTATGATATGGACATCCAAACAACAAAATTGATCTAAGGTTTGGGTCCAAAAAAGAATGGCAAAGAGTAATCTACAAGCGATTGAGGTAAATGAAGTTGAAGAAGAAAGGTGAATGTCTTGAAAATGTGATGAATTATAATCAAAGTGAATGGTACAAGGACATCATTTTTATCTCAAACATCTACAACAATATTTCCTTACAACATTTGAGCAAGAATAAAAAAAAAATAGCACTTAAGTTAGCTTCCCAAAAATATGTCATTACTAATTTTGGGTTAGCTTGGAGAACCCCACGAGGGAGTTCTCTTAAGATACATTCTTCAGATAAAGCCCTAAAATAATTGCTGATCTCCATTGAGGACTTTGTCAACTGGGGAATTTTTACTGGAAGAGTCACAACTCATAAGATCTTAAGGGCTGGTTATTAGTGGGTGACTCTTTTCAAAGATACAACTCGTTGGTAATAAAATGTGAAAGTTGTGAACACTTTTATGGAAGACCGAAAGCTTCTCAAAATCCCTTCCTTTGTAGCTTGTATCAATTAAAGCCCCATTTAGGAAATGGGGAATGGACTTCATTGGTGAGATTTCAGATCCTTCAAGTGCTGGCCATATGTGGATTTTAGTAGCCACTGATTACTTCACCAAGTGGGTGGAGGCAATCCCCACCAAGAAAGCAACTCACCAAATTGTCATGGATTTGATTACCAATCATATCATTTGCAGGTGTAGAGTTCTTGTTAAGATAGTTACTAATAATTCCATGAGATTCAGGGTAAACTCTTTGGTGGCCATGTGCCATGAATATGGGATTAATTTTACATATGCTTCTAATTATAATCCCCAAGGAAATGGACAAGCAGATTCCAACAATAAAAATCTGTTGAAGATAATTAGAAGAACTTTGAGTTGAATAAAAGGAAGTGGGGTGAATATGAAGTTTGTTGTTTGGGCTGATCGAATCACTATTAAACAAGCTCCAAAAATCACATTTGAGTTGGTGTATGGAACTCAAACTCGCTGCCCCTCATATGCAATTTTCTTCATTTCAATTTCTTCAACAACTCAAAAGATCAAGAGGTTAGTCCCTTGAAGTGATGCTCTCATCAATCGATTGTTGAGTTAGATGAAGAAAGAAGGGCATCCCATTAGAGGCATGTAAAATTCAGAGAGAAATTGAAGAGGTTGTTTGATAAGAAGGTGACTCCAAGAGATTTCAGTGTGGGAGATCTTGTGCTATTATGGGATAGCAAGCATGAGGATAAGGGAAAACATGGAAAGTTTGATGCATTGTGGATGGGCCCTTATTCAATTGACATTCGAATTGGTGAACATACCTTCTTCTTAAAAGACCTAGATGGGGAATTGCTTGAATTTCCTTTGTTAATGGAAGGAATTTGAAACATTTCCTTGATTGATTTCTCATAATCGAGGTATGCACCATTGTATAGTGTAAAGTCTTGGGTTTTTTGTTCTATTTTTTCATTTTTCAGATTTCAGCTTTGCTTACCCTGGTCCTTGGCACCATTTTTGTTGGTTTCTCAGTTTGTTCTTGGAGGGTTGGCTCATGAATCCAGCCCAATGGTTTATTTTTGGCACTTGGTCTACTATTTGTTCTTGTGGCACTCACTTGGAGTTCCCATCCCCGAGTTGGAGCTAATGTACTCAATTTGATCATGCCCTAGTTTTCCCTCAAAATTCTTCAATTTGGGCTCTGCTTTTATTTTCTATTTCCCGATGGATGTGTGAAAGGTTTTCTTCATTTGTATGTTATCAAGATCCTTATCCATGGTCATGGATCACATTTTGGCCTTGATCATTTCTAAATTCTTTTTTCTCCTTAAAGAAAAATTCATATTTGGTTGCAAATGGTGATTTCCTGCATTTTTGTTGGGTTTTGGGCATGTTTTCCCATCAAATTATATCTCAAATGGTCTTATTTTCTACGTGGTCTCTTTTTTTGGATGAGGCACGTCGGTTCTATTTTATAACTTGTAACTTTTTGCTATGTTTGCAAAAATATCAATTTGATTGTGGCCTCGTTGAGTTCCCTTGAAATTATTCAAAATTTATAAAGGCGGAGTGAATTTCTTTTTTCCCAAAGGTGTATACGTATTCATTTTTAATTGGTTTAAGATCCTTCTTCATGGGTCTTTTTAAGTGAACTTTTCCACTTTGGTCACATTTGTAAAAATACTAAATTGGCCCCATCAAATTATATCTCAATAGTCTTCAACTATTGTTCATTCAAAAATATGAAGTGGAAGGGAAAAAGTCTTACTTTTTGACCTTGAAGATGGACACTGTGGCCATTTTTAAAAAACAAAAGGCGTCCCCGTGGAACATTTTGAAGTTTTTTTGGCTTTTAATAAAAAGGAGCAAAATTATAAATTGATCCATGACCCCTGAATATGGACAGAGTGATGTCACATGTTTGAGTCAGCATTTGAAAAGTGAAATAAGGAGGGTGGAGTGCCAGGAGAAATTTTGAAACTTTTTTCTTTATTATGAAAAAGGGATAAAGTATAAAATTGAAGCACGACCACGAAGGAAACAAATGAAGTCTGCATTGAAAAGTCAAAGGCAGAGAAGCAGGTCACCGGAGGAAAATTAGAAATTTTGCCTTTTTGTTAAAAAGGGTAAAATTGTATAAATGAGTCACGACTCCATCAAAGGCCTAGATTAAGCCACGTGTCGAGCCCGTATTTCAAAGTTGAGGGGTGGGGAAAATGTGAAAATTGTGCATTTTCTCCAAAAGTCATAAAATGCAAAAGACACCCCAAGCCCGTTTCGGCTCTAATCTTCCACTGTGGATGACTCTAATTTAAAGTTGTGAAAGGGAAAAATCAATGGTTATGGTGCAATGCATCTGGTTTTTCTGCCATTAACATTCCATGACTTTAGGGGATGTAAATACACATCATTTTTCATGGTGAATCTGAATGATTTCTTGTCATTTCTATCAACAAAGTGCAATTGAAGTGTTGTGGAGCTCAAATTTGTGAATCTAAGGAAGTGCAAGAGTTGATATTTTGAAATAGAGTTACTTGGGAACCTGTAGAAAACAAAATTTCCAAATCCACAACAAAGCAAATTGTAGAGGAAAGAATGAGGAGAAGGAAGCTATAGGCATAAAGGATGAAAACGTGTTTCCAGAGGAGATGACTAGATGCCCCAGTTAAAACAATGATGGAAATATTTGAAATGATTCACCTTTTGAACACCTGGCAAATTTTTGTTGTAAATCTATTAAACATCACTTTCTGGAAATCATGATCAAATATGTAACAAACAAAGGTTCCTCAAATATTATTTTTTTGGGGGGAAGCTTTAATGTAAATGAGTGCTATAAAGGGCATGAGTTAGTCATGCAAATGGTCGGGGTTGAATTCTTAAGAAAATTTGAGAAATCCCATCTTCCTGAGAGACCATCTAAGAAACTTGTTAATCTCTTATGTTTTAGATTTGATCATGTCAAGTTGGTTGCAAGTGTACAACCATTGACAAGCTTTGAGATTGTTCAAGAAACCTTCCCCTGCTAATGAATCTAATCAACTTCAAATTAATTTGTGTTAATCTTGGGAAAATTTGTGTCTTCTTTATTTCAGAATGTCTACAAATAGTATTTCTTGTTCCTATTGCAATCTTATATTATAATCTCTCTAAATCACACAAGATCTCATCCCTTTGATGGTTTAGTGGCATTTACAATTTCATTATGAGAAGAGCCTTCATCTGGTAATGAAATAAACAATTTAAAATCACTTTACTCTCATTTGTTGATAGAGGTTGTTTGTAAGTCTTTGAGTGTATCTTAGACATGATGAACCAGAGATTGATAATGTTTAATTGAGCCTTTTAACTCGAGCCTTCATGTTAAATTCTTGAGATTGTGTGAAACCGTAAAATTTGGGCCTCCATTGATGCACACCTTCTGGTTAAAGGAATATTTTAGCTATTCTGAAGCATTATGTAATTTATTTTCTAATTGTTGTGAAGGTTCTCAAAGATCTGGAAAATCAAGTTTGTCCTGCTTAATCTCCCATCAAAAATTATTCAAAAACAATGAATCTTACCTGAACTACCCCTGTTTTCCTTGTATGTTCACAAATGAATAAATTCTACTACCAAAATATGCAAAAGCAATCATGATTCCATAATGTCTTTAGTAACCTTAACCTTGTTTAGAAAATATCACCATTCTTTAGAAGTGACAACTCATGGGAGTTAAATTGTGGTGCATTGATCATATTTCCTCAAGGTTTCCTTTCAAATTTAAATACGTGATGATGCTTAGCTTCCAAATGAGAATCAATTTTGTTACCAACATGTGTCTTATGGGCTGAATTAGATGATAGTTTCTCCAACCGCTTCACCATAGTTGTGATCTGTTCTTCTAAAATGGGCTCACCACAGTGTCTTTACTTCCAACCGCCTCTCAACATGTAAAGTCTGCTTTGATTGCTTAGAATGGATCGGTGTATGTGTTATTTTATATTTCCCTTCTAAAAGGTGTTATTAGGACCCCAAAACACCATTTCACATGTTGGCTTGCATGAATATCATAATAAATCTTGGATAACAGTGTTTTGAAATGAGAATCATACTCTCTGACACTTTCAGTAGTGCCTTGCTTAATATCCTTGAGCACACTTATACTCTTCTACTCAAACTCCAGGATATGAAATTATTTAAGGAAAGCATCTTTTAAAGTTGCATAGTCTACACAAGTTTGATCAGGGTCAAAAATTTTGTACCAACTGTGTGCACACCCTTGTAACGTAGTAGTAAATTGATTTTCCCTATGTTCAAAATCCGTGATTCCTCATACATGTCATAATATTTCACACATGTGCACGTGTTCAAAAATTTTTCTATGCCCCTATACTCTAGGAGATGAAGATAAATCTCCATGTAAATATTCTAGGGTTGATGCGGACCTTACCCACCTGATCCGGAACCTCCTATGTTTCCTATGCCTCCAAAACCACATGTACCTCTTGATCCTGACCTCATAGCTAGAGTTGGACTAGAAGATGTACTTCCTTGTGTCCTAACAGAAGTACTTGAACTATACCCCGACATTATATGAAGTATTACTACTCCTAGAAGAGAGTCCAAAATTCTCGCACACCTGAATTCAGTGTAGATGATACACGTGAAAAGGTACCCCCATATATAAAAAAAGCCTTTTACACTCCCATAATTTTACTTTTTACTTGAATCAATCCTACTCTCACAATGTATAAGTTACCTTGTTGACTATTTGTTGTACTAGATAATGGAAAACCAAATGCAAGATCAAGGTTTCCGTGTGGATATAGATGCGCGTACAAGGCCAAAGTCGTCTCTGCTGGTGTGCATCTACATGAGGATGAGGTGGGTTTCTTGTCATTCTTTCCCAAATGGGGGAGTTCCCGATGCTCGGGTTCCACGCCTTCCGCATGAACTTAAAACCCTTCCCTAACTATCTCTCCACAATGCCATTCACTTTGCAACATCCCGCCGCTTTGTAATCTCCCTTTCACACATCTTATTATACTTAAGCCCCCTTTCCTCTCTTTTCCTTTCTCGTCACTAGGTCTGCCATATTTTACCAAACATGATCCCGCCCTTTTCGTGGTGGGGTTTAGCTCACCATCAGGTTGTTCTCCAAGTTTAGGGTTACCATCAAAATTTTGATTGCCAAAGGAATGCTTTGTAGGTAAGTTCCCGGGATATTGTAAAAATTAGAATTCAACTACCTCTGGGCATGAATAAGTGGAAATTGAGTACTCCAAGATATGGTTATTCAAAACAACATGGAACCATGTATCCACAACACGAGTCCAAATTTTATCAACATCATAAAGGGTCTGAAATTATTCCTACATCTAGACTAGTGTGTGATACCTCTAATTCCATTTAGAAACATAAGCAACCAACCATTCATACAGCTTCTACCAGAAAGATAGGAAAGAATCTCTCGCTACAAATAGTCATACGATTCTCGATCCACCCATGCACATGTATCAAACTCGATCCAATGCTAAAACTCATGGCATATTATTCTTCCAAATATTTAATCCACTCCTCAACACTTGCTAAGGTCAACCGGTATGTCTTCATCGTGAACCATCCTGATAACAACTCAAAAAAAAGCCCTGATAATGGAACCAATGATGTAACCTAGAATTCACCAATAAAATCCTAGGCACACTAGCACATCACTCAACCTAGACTGAGTGCTCACCCGAAGTGCACAAAGGTACCAGGCCCCTCTTTAGGGCTGTTATTGTAGGAGGTTAGCATGATGAAGACTTAATACATTCAGATCCATAATTAATATAACATTCTATAGAGCATATTCAGATCTAGATCTTAAAGAATCATGAATCACATGATAAACATAGCGAAATCATTTATGTAGTAATAAAATATAACCATGATTAACACCTTGATTCAGCCAATAACCTCCATTATATTAAATGTAGTAATACACATAAGCTTCCTTACAATAATAGTAGTATACACTTATGCACGTAATAGAACTTGACAAAGATGACTTCACACTAAATTTTATCTCACACTCTCATACTTATATCTATCTCTGTATATCTCATACTACACAGACCATTACATATTTATAAGGGTGGGGAATTTCCCTTCACCGCTTATCCAATCCCAAAATAGGTCACATGCTATTATTAGCCACGCACTGTTACAATAATAGCCACACATGCAAGTGCACTAACAATAGAATTCTTCTAGTTAAAATTCAATAGTAAATATGTTCTCAGCATGTACCCATGCAAAGCGCTTCATAGCTGATCCTCCAAAAATAGCCAATGCGTGTCATGTAAGTCTTTAACCAATTTGTGTGTTTGAAACGTTTTCTCAAAAAATAGCTCGTACACGTGAAAATGGATAAGTCCCAAATATATCTCTCTTTTTCATGTGTGATTCTTTATTAAACCTTCCGTGCCTGTGAACACACTCTGTTCTTCCACATGAACCTTCTTTATGTTTTTTTCTAAGTGTCATATTTTGACTGACCAACAAAGAAGGAGAAAACAAAGAAAAATCCATGGCCATGAAATGATAATTTGAAGAAATATCTCAAACGGATGCGTGAAACAACAAGCTATATTTTTCTATTCATTCCTCTACCCAAGGCCATCAAGAAGAAACCTTCAAACTCTCCTCTCATGTAATAGAGCATTCATAGCAAAGAAATCCCACTTCTAGCTCAACCAAGAAAAAAACAAATTTCTCGATCAAACCATTGGGAAAAACTAAGTAGAATTGCACATGAACCATTGAAGAAAAAACCACATCAAAAATATAAGTTTTTTTCAAAGAAGAGAACCAAACCTTCAATTTTTAGGTGCATTAATGGCTGCCACATCTAGAAGTACTTGCCCGGGCCCAAAATTTGAAACTTTAAAATCTCCAGGACTATTAAGCAGACAATCTTGAAATTTTAGAGGGGTGATATTGGGAAAAAATATCATATCAAAAAACTTTGTTCCATGTCAATCCAACCTCTAGAAGCCCACTTTCTAAAAATAGTAGGTCTACTACGTAGGGATTGTTATTTCAGAAAGTTGTCAATGTAAGAACTTGCGAATCGATGGTGACATTAAAGATGCACTATGAACTAAGAACTCACCAGAATGAACATTTTAGAAACCTACTAAAAATAGTAAGTGGTCCCACAGACACCTGCTAAAAATAGAAAGTTGATCCAGAAGGAATGAGGAACGTAGGGAGAAAGAGGAAAATAGAGCCACAACATCCAGTTGAAGATCGAGGACTTGATTTTTCACACTTACTAAAAATAGTAAGTTGTTCTTTCTGGCTAAACATGAAGTCGAAGTGGATAGGTCAGAATCCAAAACAACCCTTCACTTGTGAGTATGATGTGGAAGAAAACGATGTCTTGTACATTGACCTAAACGAACTTAAGACTTACATGGACTCTAAGGACTGAAAGAGGATTAAAGACCAGATATTCACAAGTGGCTTGTTCTCGATCACAGACATCCAAAGTTGTCTCGTATAGAGTCTCAAGTTAGTCCTAGACTACTCTTTCCACTATGAGTTTGAGACACGAACCATCCGAGCTGATAATGGTACAACGATGGTGGTCATCATCCCTAGGACCATTTCAATCTCTCTACAGATACCAACATCCCCCAACATGGTCGTCATCTCAAAGGATAGGGCCATGCATAATTGGGAAATAATGGATTCATATGTCCAAGGAGTAATGCTCACCTCATGGTTGAAAACAGGAAGAAATCCTTTCAAGATGCCAAAGAGTCTTCCAAGGTGTGAGTTCCGAGAAGGGTATTCTGATGTCATCACTCTTCTCAAGATAGTTATGGGTGAAGCAAGCATGAGAGACATCCAGATCGGATGGGCCTTTTCATCCTGACACTGATAGAAGGAAATTAGAGGATTGACTAGGGGTATATCATCAATGAAAATCTCCTTCTGTACCTACTCCAAGTGCCCACGACAAAAAATTTCCTCATGAATTCTTACCAAGTTTATCTCCTTGCAAGATCGAGATCATTCAAAGGATTTTCTCTCACGTAGAACATTACTTTAAAGGTGCTTGCATTCGAGAAACTTCCACAATTGGTAATGGAGGAGAACAACAGGTATTTCTCTTGCGTGAATGATGCATTCACCATATACGTGGTCCAAAGCTTAGAAGAGGATCTTGAAGCTATCATGTCACCACAAGCAACATCCCTGATCAAGTAATAGGTCTCTTACTTCAAATAATTCTCAACCTTCTCCTACATACGAGTTACTGGCTTCGACTGAGCTCCACTATGACCGCCTAAGTACCTCGGTGACTAGATTATATTGTTCACGATCTATAGGTAAGATCACTCAAGGGAATAAAAATATCAGAAGTAGGAGAGATAAGTTGATTTCATTCCCTATATCACTAGGGGTGTTCACATGTACAAGCTCAAATGATGCATCTCACCTCGGAGGACACTTTCACACATCTAACTTTGTATTCCTATGTTGCTAGGACAAACCTTGAAATTTGAGAATATCCGGACTCGGGTCTATATCCCAGAATCAATATAAGCCACAAGTCAAGGACTATTAGGCCAACTATACTGGTGAGTTTGAAGTATGTGAAAAGGACCATATGAGGATGACAATCAATGAGATGAAGAAATTCAAGTTCTCTTGGTATGAAGACATCTTACATGATGATGGGACAAAGATTTATGACCTTGAGTATGTATCAGTCAAGATGTCCCCAATGCCACAAATCAACTAGCATGTTTGTGAATTAGGAGATATATTGGACCGAACTGAAAATTTGGTGAGGAGAACGAGGAACTGGTTTCATAAGAAAATGGATATGGTCATCTAGTCATGAGGAATTTCTCCAAGCTAGAAGAAAACTTCACATCATTTGTCTTCAAAAGTGGTGGAGGTGACTTACAACTCTAAACAATCTAGAGTAAGTTGAAAAAGGAAGGCAATAAGATTGGAAACTTGTTCCCGTGAGAAGACACCCAAGAAATTCAGTAGGTAAAGTAGGCTCATTCGCATATCTACATGAGGAAACTTTGATCACAATAATGCAAACAAAAATCCAGCAATGTAAGCATAGGTGAATGAGGAGTACATGGTTCACGATTCAGTCTTCAAGGTACCACAGGAGGTCTCACCTCTTGTTGACACCAAAAATCCTCTCATTTAGGATTTTCTTCCTCCTCCGTAAGAAGGAATGGTTAGTGCACCCATCATTGAGCCTAAATCTAGAGAAATGTTTCGTGAATGTGGAAATGATCATCACCGACACTCACACTATGTAACAACTAGAATCCCATGATCTATCATCTATTCTCTCATTGGATAAAGAAAAAGGTCAAGAAATATCACACATACAACCTCATGATTCTACAGTGGGGAGATAGGTAATCAATACATCAAAGTATCTCAGCCAAAGGTAATCAAGCTAGTGGATGAGATGACACCAGCTGACTACGAGATGAGCATGATCCAATTAGGACCAACTACTCATGAGGGAGATTTACACATATATCAACAATCTTCTACTCACATGGTGGCAAGGAATAAAGAATATAAAGAGAAGATTGAGGTACTAGAGGAACAAGTACAAACTCTTTCATCTTATGTGCAACACCTAGTGGAACCAAGCACTACAACACTTCCTATTGAGAAAGTGGCACCCATCAGTAGCTTTGATCTAGAATCCATCAAAAGAATGCATGAGATCACAATGCAGGGGCAAGAAAATAATGAATAGATCAACTCAATCTCCAAAAAGGGAAGCTAGAACTCTAAGAAGCAGTCAAGCTCTTTGTGTACATGTGTGTAAAAGAAAAAGAACATTAGAAATCCTTGTGAATTCATGAGAGAGATATCCTTATGAAGAGAGCAAAGAGATAGAAAATTTATTCTATTTTCCCTACTCAAAATGTCTTCCATTTCAACGATATGTATAATTTTTCTTGAGCTTTAATAAAGGAAGAAGGAATTTTATCCTTTTTTGACTGAGGGGTTTAGTGGTACTTTGTGTTCATCAAACTCTATTTGGTCTTGTTGTTGTTACGCAGATTTGTTTTCTTCTAAATTCAAGTACATGTAATGAAGTTTCTGGTTGGTGTATGCAAGTCTCTGATTTTCTACTTACAACATTAGTTTATCTTTTCTAATTTTCTCACTCCCTTTCCCACTCTCCTAGAAAATTCTTCCCTTGCGAGATATCGTAAGATTTTTCCTGATGTCGGTGGAGTGTCCCTATTGGATCCCCGACTATAAGGCCACTAGGAGAAAACTCATTTTTACTTGTGCATGCACATACAACAAATTGTAGACTGATTAAGTAGAGGGACTTAGAATCCCAGAGCATTGGCAAGATAACCACCAATTTTTCCCAGAAAATTTTTCTTGCCAACAGTTTTTGGCACCCACCATGGGGAAAATTTAGCAAAGATCTACACCCGAATACGACCGAAAGTTTGAAAATACAATTTTTTTACAAAATTCAAAATACAAAAAGGGAAAATTTTCTAGAATTTGAATAGCTATATAAGCCACATGTCTACAAACCATGGCTATTCTGGGAAATCCTCTTGTTGAAAGACCCAAATTTCTCTTCCACATTCAAGAGGATATTGCTTCATATTTGAGAGAAGCTATTTGGCATAATAAGAAATGTGTCAATCAATACTTCATTTCCACAAGAATTCTTAACCTTGAAGAGGAATGTGCTACTGAATTAGAAAGGAAAATATAAATTATGGCACCGCAAATAAGAGCATAGATTTTCAAGCTCAAAGATAGAAGATACACTCGACAAGAGAGATAAGAAGGAAAATCGAATTTACTTTGGAAGAGCTTCAAAGAAGACAAGAGCTACTCATAATTAAGAGGTCTCCCTTTCATCAAAAACTGGTCACGTAAGGAACGCGAGTGTTGTAAATCATTTGGATGATGAATTTCCATACATCAATGAGAACCTTGAATATTTCACTAATGTAGAGACCAAAGAAAAATATAGAGAAAAGAGAAATAAGAGCGGAAGAGGAAATAAGAGCTCAACTCAAAGAAATTGAAAGACTTCAAGCTGAGGAAGATGAAAGAGTAGTAGCGTGGTCAGTAACCTTACCATGGTTGGAAGCTAGAAATAGAAAAAAATGGGGATCATGATCATGAGGTCCGTAGGCCTAATGTACCATGGGGGAGAAACACTGGACCACTCGCCCTTGCTCAACCACTCCACGAGCTACCAAGAGGATCAAGAAAAAACTTTCAAAATTTAGAGGGGATCGCTTTTCAACTCTCCAAAGAATATGTAGCAACAGCTTATCACTACTTCGGTGTATTGGGCATGAAGGATGAAGATGTGTCGGTTATCCTCTTTGTGAGTCACTCCAAGAAAAAGCTGCTGAATGGTTCTACGTGCTACCCCGAGGTTTGTCACTTGTTGGGAAGATATTAGAAGTGCATTTGAACACATGTTTAAGACCACAAAATACTGTCAGATATCTTGGTCTAATTAGTACAAATGAAGAAAGAAACCTCCAAATCAATGAGATACTTCATAGAAAGATATAATAGAGTGATAAGAAGAATCCTCAAAGATGTGGTGCCTCTTGAAAATAATTTGAAGAGATTCTTCATCAGTTCCTTTCCATCAGAAGTAGGTTTCTTCCTTAGAAGAACCCAACCAAGAACATTGAGGGAAGCTCAAGACCATGCGATAGAAACCGATGATGATATAATCCTTTTTGACAAAGTGAAAGGCCTAAATGGAAAGAAAAAGGGCCAGAGTTCAGCTCAGTCACCATAGACCCAATGTTTGAAAACGTGGTGAATGACTTGGTGGCCTTGAATAAACAGCTTATCCTAGATCACAATACAAAACACTCCAAGGAATCCAAATCCTCCCAATAGACCAAGTATTGCCCCACCTCCTCGTTGGCTCACTCTTGAAGCACCACCAATCAATGCCACTTGTGACACCAAAGAACCAGAGGAGGAAGCAAAAATTAAAGACCCCAAGAAGAAAATGTGAAGGACTATGAAAACTATCTTGAGGTTAAGGAAGTTGATGGTGATACACACAATGACTAGTTGAGTACATTGATGATGAAGAGTATGATGATGAAGAAGCTCCAAGTTTCTCACGGGCATCCTTCACTTCTCGCACACCCAAGAAAGGTGCTCCATCCTCGGTGGATCAGCCAATGAAAGGAAAAATAAAGAAGATTCTCCTGCAGAGGTCCCATAAAAAAATCATCAACATAGGATCACCATTACCACATTCTACGGAATTGGATAAATTAAAAGTAGACCCATTGGTTAACAAGGATCATGATGCCATATCGATTAATTCATCTAATCCTTCTCTTAGCTCAAAGGTTACTAAGAATAATTCTCCTTCAAATGTTGTTCCCGTAAAAACATCTAAGGTTTCATCAAAACCTACATCCCCATCTCCTTCCAAGCCAGTTAATGCACCCGTGAAGGAAAATTCAACACCCAAAATAGCAAAGCCTTCACCATGTAAATATTCCATCATTCTCGGAACCTCTTCCTCACCCACCATAACCCCATTTGACTTTGTGGAACATGCAAGCAAAACTAAAGTCCAACTCTTAGAAATAGAATACCTATAAACGCATCCCACCCAATTTGATAGGTTCATTGATGTAGTTTGTGGTAGTAATCCTATAACCTCAGTCCAAGTTCTAAAGGCTTACTCCCACACCATCCACACCACCTTCTCAAAACATGCTAGCTCTTAGTGCCTCCAAAACCAACAAGGTTGAACCTTTCTACCTGTCACTCCTCATTAAAGGCTTCCAGCTAAATAATTGTATCATATATTCTGAGCCTCAGATAATGTGATGCCCATCAAAGTTGCAAATGCTCTAGGCCTCACCTTGACCCAGAAAATGACACTTACTATTCAATGGAATCTAAACAAGTGCAATTCATAGGATGAATCAAAGATGCAAAGGTAGCACTATCTGATTTTCCGAGCAAAAAGTGCTCCCGACCATCCTATTGGTGGAAATACATACATCCTTTAGCATGCTATTGAGCCGAACCTTTTGTAGAGACTTGGGTGGAGAAATAAAAATGTACTAGTCATCTGCAGCTATTCTAGTGAAAGGTGCGATGAAGAATTTTTTTCCAAGAAGGGAAAATGAAGTTCACAGATGAAAGTCCGATGCTCCAAAGGCAAACATTTTCTTTTAAGATAGTGGGCTAGGCAACTACTTCCTCACATTAGAAAAAGATGAGAATTTTCCACTTCTTATGGAAGAGGAAGAAGATCAATTTTGGATGATGGAATTTGATGGTAGTCATTCTAGTGCAGGTTCAGGAGTAGGTGTAGTGTTGTATTCTCCTTCTGGTGAATTGTACCTATTTTCCTACAAGCTGCAATTTGATAATATGAATAACATGACAGAGTATGAAGCTCTCCTCTTAGGAATAGGTGTGGCAGAAGACATGGGAATCAAGAAGCCGAGATACTTGAGGTGATAATAAAACATTTCCATCAAAAATATTAGGTGAAGAATCCAAGACTCGGAATTATAGAAACAAAGTATGGGACTGCATTGAATATTTCAATGCATTTTCCATTGAATATATCCCAAGAGAAAATAATGAAAAGGATGATTCTCTTGTGGTGTCAGATTTCCTAGTGACACCTCATCCTTCTTTTGGTAAAGACAAGGTGACCATTGAAATGGTATTTATGCCTAGTGTACCAAATAATGCAAATCATTGGAAAGTCTTTAATGATGATAACCAGATTTTAGCATTCTTGGAATAAAGAGATAATTTCAACAATCTCTTTTTTGAGGGAAGTGAGAATCCACACCGAGAAGTGGTAGTTGGAGAAGAGAAAGAAGGAATTGAAGGGGTTGATGAAGGAGTGATCAAATTGAAAGGAAACAAGATTCCCAAAGGCCTAGTTTCTTTGGAAGACCTCTTTGACAAACACGATAGATTCATTCAAGAGAAAGAAAAACAATATTCTTGGTGCCCAACTAATTTTGATAAGGAAAACATCAACATGCTGGAGGATGAGAGGATGGTCAACATTGGAAAATGTTGCTCGCCCGAGGAGAAAATAATATTTTTGCACTACTTAAGAAATATTCGGATGTTTTGGCCTACTCTTATGATGAACTCAAATCCTTCCAACTGAAGGAAATACATCACTCGATTCCTTTGAAGTAGGATGCCAATCCATTCAAGAAAAAAAAGGCCATACAACCCAAATATTGCTGATACCATCAAGGAGGAGGTAATTAAGATGCTCAATGCAAGAATCATCTTTCCCATCTACAATTCAATGTGGGTGGCTAACATTGTGCCAGTCGGAGAAGAAATGGTGAAATAAGAATATGTTTAGATTTCTCGCAACTTAAACCAGCATCACTAAAAGATAATTGTCTTCTCCCTATCATGGACCAAATTTTGCAAGATCTCACCTAATCTAAAATTCTTTCATTTCTTGAAGAATTCTTAAGGTTTAATCAAATCAAAGTGGCGGAGGAGGATCACACCAAGACAACCTTCACAACACCTTAGGGCACTTTTTCCTACAACATAATGCCTTTCGGCCTAATCAATGCGAGAGATACATTTCAAAGGGTGATGGATTTGGAATTCAAAGATCTAAAACATTGCATTGTCATATATCTTGATGATCTCAAAGTGTTTTCAAAGAAGAGGGAGATCATATCCATCACTTAGAACAAGTACTTGTAAGGTATAGGAAACATGACATATCACTAAATCCAAAAAAGTGCATTTTTGGAGTCACAGAAGGCAAGTTACTGGGGCACATTGTGAAAAAAATGTGGAGCACACATTGATCTTGAGAGATTATGATCCATTCAAGCGTTACCTCTACCCACAAGCAAGAAAGGAGTTCATTCATTCTTTGGAAAGGTGAATTTTCTTTGTCGCTTTGTTCCTGAGTTTTCTGAATTGACAAAGCACATCACCACCATGATGAAGCCACAAGAAAACTTCAAATGGAACAATGAAGGGAAGGAAACATTTGAAGATATCAAAAAATCTATTGCTAAGGATCGACTCTTGTGTCTCTAGATTTTAACAAAGAATTCATCATGTATTGTTATGCATCAGAACATACCCTCTCTACCGTCCTTGTTTAGAAGAATGATGAAGGTGTGGAAGCACCTATTGCTTTCATGAGTTGTCCATTGAAAAAGCATGAACTAAACTATAGCCAATTGGAGAAGCATGCCTATGCAGTGGTCAAGGCTGTAAAAATTTCAGGTTTTACATCCTCAACTCTCATATAGTGGTGATGGTCCCCGACAAAGTGCAATCAAGTCCATCTTAACACAACAGATCCTAGAGCTAAAAGAGGAAATTGGATTACAAAGACTCAAGAATATGAACTCAAGATTTGACCATCCAATCTGGTAAGGGGAATGGTTTGTGTAGGTTGATTGTTGAAGATGAAACACTCAAATCTCAACACGGTGAAGAAAATTTTGCTTTCTCAACTTGTCCCAAAACAATCCACAGTTCTCTTTGTAACCACTACTGATGAGTGGTATGCTGATATTTCCTATTACTTAACTTATGGATAATTCCCTCCTCATCTTGATTACAAGAAAATGAGAACACTCAAGATGAAGGTGATAAAGTTTGTAATCTAGAATCACATGCTTTACAAAATAAGTCTAGATGGATGCTTCCTTAGATGTGTAGACAAAGAGCAGCAAGGAAAATTACTTAAAGCATACCATGACCAAGCATGTGGTGGAAATTTCTCAGCGATGGTCACTACACACAAGATCCTCCAAGGAAGGTATTATTGGCCTACCCTCTTTGCAGACACTCAAGATTGGGTTTCCAAATGTGAAGCATGCCAACAATTCGTTAGGAGACCACAACTTGCTGCACTACTACTCAAATCAATTGTTATTGAAGAACCATTTTAGTAGTGGGGGCTAGACTTCATTGGTGTTCTGAATCCTCACTCAAGCACGGGCACACCTACATGCTCACAACAATAGATTACTTCACAAAATGGGTGGAGGCCATTCCATCCAAGAAAGCAACACCAAACAATATGCAACTTCATCAAGGAGAATATCATAGTACGTTTTGGAGTACCATAGAATATTTTAGCAGATAACGCTACCTATTTCTCTTCAAGGGAGTTGACCGAGTTTTTCTATGGCTACATAATCTCTTTATCTCATTTATTAGACTACTACCCATAGGGAAATGGACATGCCAAATAAAAAAAAAGGAACATTGTGACCATTTTCCACAACCTTGTAGATGAGAACTAAAGGAATTGACAAAAAACATTTTATGATGCATTATGGGTGGACAGGATCACTCCCAAGAAGGCAATAGGTATGTCACCATTCAAACTGTTGAATGGGGTCGAAGTAGAAATTCCCATCACAATTGAGATGTGAAATCTCAAGTTGCTACAGGTAATAGAAGATGGGAAGTACAAGGATTCCATTGAAAAAAGATCCTCTTTCTTGAGAAGCTAGAAGAAAATAAACTCTGAGTGGTGGACTGTATCAAAGAACACCGGTTGAAAGTAAAGAATTTTTTTGATAAGAAAGCCAAAGTGAGGGAATTCAAAGTTGGAGACTTCGTCCTGCTATGGGATAAGAGAAGGGAACCAAAAGGAAGCCATGAAAATTTTGATTCATTGTGGCTCGGCCCATTCCAGATTTGTGAAGCTTGTGGCGAGAATGTTTTTATACTCTCATATTTGGATGGAATGCCACTAGAATTACCTCGCAGTGGGAAATACCTAAAATTGTATCATCAGTGAAAGTGGGTTGTCCCCCACCTTATACCATAGGTTATTTATAGGTGTGTTTCCCCTTTTTTGTTGTGTGTCATGTGTCTCCTTTCTGTCATTTTGTGTGTGTGTGTGTGTGTGTGTGTGTGTGTGTTTCCTTCTTCCATTCCTTCTTTCTCAAAATTGTACATGACTCTGCAAGGCCCAATGGATAAGGCATTGGTCAACGAATTATATGGTCTAAAATTAAGATTCTAGATTCCCATGTCATGTATTCACTACACTCATTCCATGCCATGTCCCCAAGCTAGAGTCAATTGTTGTCATGCAAATGTGTGATAGGGAAATTGGAAGTTTCCAAGCACAACAACCATACCCTTGTGCTGAAATTTTCATGTTTTATCATTCCTAGGCATCCCAGGTCAAATCTATCAGTCTGGTCACCCATTATTTGATGTAAAATTGGTACCCTAGGTGATTTAGGAAATTCAATTTAATCCCTCAGGTGATTTTAGGAAGTTCTAAAAGATGTTATCTTTTGGAAGTATTGGGAAGGGCTATCGTTGGCCTTCTAGATCAACCCCTGAGTGTAACAAAAGGCTAAAATTAAACATGGAGGTGAATTGAAGACATTAGAACATCATGGAAATTATTTTTGAAGGTTTGGGGAAGTTTTGAAAGACTTGGAGCAGTTTGAGTAAAAATAGGGTTCACAAGCCTAGGCAATACACAAGCCTAAAACAACTACTAGTCTTCAAAAGAAGATTCTAGGAGCTCTGGATGGAGTTAGATGTAAAAAAAACATCAACAGAAATAGGATTCCAAGACCTACATGATGGTGAAATAATATTTTTTACAACATCTTGGAGCATAGGTTTTATAGGCGGTTTTTCACAGTACATGTGGAGTCCAAAATCAAAAATCCACCTTTTAGGAATCAAATGGATGAATAAAGACATGAGAAACCCATAATTGCATTCAAAATCCATTTAAAGTTAGGATCATATAAAATTTCACCAAGAAATTCCACTGGGAGATCAAGTTATCATCGTTCCAAGTTACCCTCTTGAAGATAGTTCAGGAGTTAGTCAATTTTCGGAGGACACGTGTCAACACCAGAAGCCTGGTGGGATTTTATGTCCTTGAGGTCAAGTACACCAACCTTGGAAAATTTTCTCAGCCCCATGTGACCTCTGGGACCCTCATGTGACCTTCAAACTTGAAAATTCAACCCCCAGGTGCATTTTTGGAGCTCAAATTCCCTATCATCGAATCGAGGACACGTGTCAGCTCCAAGACCACCGTGGAATTTGATGTCCCTCATGTCCCTAAGGTCAGGGATAGAAGACATGGAAAAATGTTCCCATCCCCTATGGGGAGTCTTTTGGTCATCCACGTGACCGAATTTCAGCCCCTAGTGCTTTAAAGCAACTTTTTTCACCTCCATTCCCTGTCGTCGGATCGAGGACACGTGTCATCCTCTTGACCACTGTGGAATTTGATGTCCCTCATGTCCCTAAGGTTAGGGACATCAAGTCATGAAAAATGCACCCAGCCCTCTCCCTCCATGATTTCAAAAATTTAAAATATTCACCTACTTTCAAGTGCTTCTAACTGTTTCCACTCCCGTGCACAGATATCTCCATTCTTCCTCTATAACTTCTCATCCATCATTCTACCATTGCTGAATATTTAACCAGACCTGAAACCAAGGTATTTACCTCACTCCATAGAAGCATGCAGGTCCCAAAGGGAAATATGAGAAAACATAGAAGGAGAGGCATAGAACGAAGAAGGAGAAAACAAAGAAAACTCCATGGCCATGAAACGAAAGGTTGAAGAAATATATCAAATGGATGCATGAAGCAACAAGATGTATTTTGGTTTTCATTCCTCTATCCAAGGTGATCAATAAGACACCTTCAAACTCTCATCTCGTCCAAAAAGCATCCACAAGGAAGAAATCCCACTTGTAGCTCAACAAAGAAAAAATCTAATTTCCCATCAAACCATTGGGAAAAACGAAGTAGAATTACACGTGAAGCATTAAAAGGAAAAATAATAATAAAAATATAAGTTTTTTTGCAAATGGAGGAGAAAACCATACCTATAATTTTGAGGTCCATTAATGGTTGTCACATCTAGAAGCACTGTTAGGTCTAAAATTTAAACTTTAAAATCTCTTGGACTATTAAGTAGGTTGGCTTGAAATTTCGAGGGGTGATATTGGGTAAAAACCATATCAAAAACTTCATTCCACATCAATCCAACCTCTAAAAGGCCACTTTCTAAAAATAGCAAGTCTACTACATAGGGACTACTATTTCGGGAAAGTCATCAACAGAAGAACTGCGAAGGAGACCGTGACATCAAGATGCACTACAACTAAGAACTCAGCGAACTAACATTTTTACACTTAATAAAAATTGTAAGTGGTCCCATAGACACTTTATAAAAATAGAAAGTTGATCCAAAAGGAATGAGGAATGCAGGGAGAAAGAGGAAAACAAAGCCGCAACATCCAGTTGAAGATTGGGGACTTGATTTTTCACACTTACTAAAAATAGTAAGTTGTTCTTTCTAGGATAAACATGAAGTCAAAGTGGATGGGTCAGAATCCAACACAACCCTTCACCTGCGAGTATGACATGGAAGACAATGATGTCTTGTACATGGACCTGAATGACCTTAAGACTCGCATGGCCTCCAAGGACCGAAAGAGGATTGAAGACCAAATATTCACAAGTGGCTTGTTCACCGCTGCAGGACACCCAATGTCTATGTAGAGTCTCGAGTTAGTCCTAGCCTACTCTTTCCACTACGAGACCAAGACACAAACCATCCGAGATGACACCGAATGACTACGAGATGAGCACAATCCAATAAGGACCAACCACTTGTGAGGGATATTTTCACATATATCAACAATCTTCTGCTCGTATGGTGGAAAGGAATAAAGAATATAAAGAGAAGATTGAGGTACTAGAGGAACAAATATGAACTCTTTCATCTTATGTGTAACACCTGGTGGAACTAAGCACTACAACACTTCCTATTGAGAAAGTGGCACCCATCAGTAGCTTTGATCTAGAATCCATCAGAAGAACACATGAGCTCACAATGCAGGGGTGAGAAAACAATGAATGGATCAACTCAATCTTTGAAAAAGGGAATCCAAAACTCCAAGAGGTAGTCAAGCTCTTTGTGTACATGTGTGCAATAGCCAATAGAATGCAAGCACTCAAAGAGGATGTGGAGAAAGAAAGAGAGTACTGGGAACCTTTGGGACTAGTAGTGAGTGAGATGAGCAACACCCATCGTCAGGAGTTGATTGACAAGAAGGTTTTGAAACTCCTACAGAATACTTGACACATGTATGGGTGAGGGCCTTAGAAATCAGGTTTGAGGCAATCAATCGGGCCTTCATAGAGCTAGAGGAGAAAGAAGAACAAACATATAAGTCTGCAAGATAGTATAAATTAGAAAGTTTGGAAACTTGGAGTACTGTAATGAGTGAACACACAACTATTGATGAGTTGATTGGCCCTTTCAAAGAATATGTCAAGAAAGGGGTGGGAAACCCATTTTCCTTCACTAAGGATACTCTCAACTTCCTCTCAGAGATCCGAGCCTCCATTGCACTTATCACATAAAATCACTCATCATGGTTTGGGAAGTGCAAGGACATCAACAATGTGATCGATGGATGGACCAAAACCTTGAGCTGCATTCACATCCCTCATGCTAAAAAATTAGAACCTATAGTGGCTCATTTCAACAAGGATCTTGGAAAGATAGAAGTCTTCTCAGGAACGTGAAGTGGAGAGCAGTCAGAGAGTAGAGCCAAGTCCACCACAACAACTCATTCTTCTGCATAATTCTTCTTTTTTCTTCTTCTTCTTCTCTTCTCACTCAACGCTCTCTCTCATCAATGTTATATTTTTCTTTGAGGTTTTCACTTTTTAATATTAATTTGAGTGACTTTAGAAACATAATGTAAAATTTAAGTCGCCAAAATTTTATAAAAAGGGAATTAAATATTTAAGTGGAATTTGAACAATCTAAAGTCAAATTAAAGTATTTGAAAAGTCATTGGGAATATGAAGAGTTACATCCTCTTCTATAAATTGTAACTAGCTCCTCATTTGATGGTCTTCTTAGACAACTTCTAAAATATTCTTAAACTTCTTAAATATTGGAGCTGTTTTTTTGTGAATTCATGAGAGATATATCCTTGTGAAGAGAGCAAAGAGAGAAAATTTCTTCTATTTTCCCTACTCAAAATGTCTTCCATTTCTATGATATGTACAATTTCTGCTTGAGCTTCAATAAAGGAAGAAGGAATTTTATCCTTTTTTTACTGAGGGGTTTAGTGGTACTTTGTGTTCATCAAACTCTATTTGGTCTTGTTGTTGTTACATAGATTTGTTTTCTTCTAAATTCAAGTGCATGTAATGAAGTTTCGGCTAGTGTATGCAAGTCTCTGATTTTCTACTTGCAACATTAGTTTATCTTTTCTAATTTTCTCACTCCCTTTCCCACTCTCCTAGAAAATTCTTCCCTTGCAGATATCTGCAAGCTTTTGCTGCAGGGTCAGTGGAGTGTCCCTGTTGGATCCTCGATCGTAAGGCCACTAGGAGAAAACTCATTTTTACTTACACATGCACATATGACAGTTGCACCAGTTAAGTAGAGGGACTTAGACTCCCAGAGCGTTGGCAAGATAACCACCAATTTGTCCCTGAAAAATTTTCTTGCCAACATGTATATTTATGTAAGGGCAAATGAGTACTATTAACAGTAGCCTATTTTTGGGAAGGTGCATGGGTGCTTTGAAAGGAAAGTCCCCACCCCTATAAATATGTATTAATTTGCATAGTTTAGATATCCCATGTTTTGTAGAATAATGCTACTGCTTTTGTATGCACTCATGAATCATGGTGATATTATTATGATATATGAAGCTTCTACATTTTACAATATTTAATATAATCAAATGAATATTGGTGTTAGATGTAGTGAACATAGATCTTACATGGTAAAACTAATTATAGTGATTTTTAGTTATTCCTTCATATGGTGTAGATCTAGATCTACTTTACACATCAGTAGTTTACTTGATTATTTGTTATGGATATGAAATATACTTGTAATAATGTTGACATATTGAACAAGCTTCAATAAGAGGGATATGGTACCCTTGCATGCTTTGGGCGAGTGCTTAGTTCTTGTTGAGTGATGTGTCAACGTTCCTTGGGCTATTTGTAGTGAATTCTAGGATACATCATTGGTTCCATTTCCAGGAAATTTTTCTCAATGTTTTTAGGATGTTCCATGATGAAGACATACCGGTTGACCTTGGCCAATATTAAAGAGTGGTTAGATGATTTAGCAGAAGTGTATGCTTGTAGATTTAGCATTGGACCTGAATTTAATGCACACATATGGGTTGAACTAAATATGTATGATGAACTTAACAAGACTTTCTTTTCCATATTTCCTATAGACCTATATGAGAGGCTGGTTACTTATGCATCTAAGAGGAATTGGAGGTTTCACACACTTGTTTACATGAAGGAAAAATTCTAGGCCTTGTATGATGCGGATATGATTTGGATGCGCTCTATGGATGTTTAGTTCTGTGGTGTTTTGAACAACTATATTCTTAAGTACACAGTTTCCACTTACTATTTCCCAAAATTTTCTGAGTTCCTGTTCTTGCGTGAGCCTAGAGAATCTTACTTACATGGTATTCCATTGGCAATCAAGATCTTGATTGTAACCCTAGATTTGGAAAAGAAGCCTATGGCTAGGTAAACCCTGCCATGTGTGGGGTAGGAGCAGGTTTGGTAAAGATGACAGATACACGTAGTAGAGAGACAACAAAGAAAAGAAAGGCATCTTAAGTTTAATAAAGTGCGTGAGAAGGATCTAATGAAGAAATGAGAGATCACGGAAAGAATGGTGTTATGGAGGGAGATGACTCATGAAGGATTTGAAGCTCATGCAAAAGACGTGAAGCTAGAGCATCTGGAACTCACCCATTTGTAAAAGCATGGTAGAGAACCCTCCTTGGCTTTGGATGAAGGTGCATCAAGAGAGAGATTGTGGACCGCGGTGTGCATCCGAACCTACCCGGTGACCTAGCTTTTACAATTGGTTTTCCAAATTCTACAACAATTAACAATAAGCAACCTAGTGTGAGTAGTAGAGTTGCAATATATAGAGTCAATTTACAATCAAGTTTGGGAGTTAATTAGGAGATTATTCATCTATGGAGAAATCGTCATTTGTTTTATTTAGAGGGCCAACCAGAGGTATCTTTTTTTCTGGCACATCATTAACATAGAACACAGTGTGAAGAACATTGGTATAACATTTAGATGTAGCCCAACTTTATAGAATATGTGATTTCAGTTTAGCAAGACCGTCAAAACATAAGGAAGTACATCCTATGGTATGTTTCCAACTTCAGTGGGTCTATCGGAGGGTCATGTGGCTTAGGCGGTGGTAGATCTCGGTGGATCTAAAGGTGAAGGAAACACAAGTACTAGATCTGGTGGGAAAGGTCTACACTAACCCCAACATATTTATATGGAGATGTCTCTTTGTCTTCCGTAATATAGAGGCATTGAAGATGCAACCAAACACGTGCATATGTGTGAGATAATATGGCGTGTGAAGGGGATCACTACTCTAGAGCACAAGGAAAGTTAGTTTGCAACTACATTATAGGGGCACACACATAGTTGGTACATAAAGTTTGATTCTAACAAAAATTGTGTAGATTATATCATACTGCGGCAGGATAATTTCTTGAAATAATTTTTTATCACTATGTTTGATCATAAGAGCATCGACGCATTGAAAGATATTAAGCAGGGCACTAGTGAGAGTGTTTGGGAGTATGATGCTCAATTTAAAACCCTTTTTTGAAATTATCTTATGACATCCATGTAAGCTAGTGTGCACAAAGGGTTCGTTGGAGTTCGGTCAAGCCTTTTAGGAGGGCACTTTTTCATAAGACTTATACAAATCCACGTGGCGTGCTTGAAGTAACTCTGTGCACCGAGGCGGTTAGAAGTGTAGACACATGAGTGAGTCCATTTTTGGAAGCTCAAATTGTAGCAATGGCTAAACAATTGGAGAAATTATCTGATAATTTGGCACATGAGATGCGTACTGAAATTTGGTGTATAGATTGTGAATTTGAGGGTCATACTAAGGATAGTTGTCCTCATAAATTGGTATGCTCATTATTGTTGGATTGTGAGATCTGCGCTTAGACCACGCCTCAAGTTGGTGCCCATTATTGTAGCGTGTGATAAGAAATAAAATGTCTTTTACCAAAATATTTATAGGTTTTATACTCATGATATTGAAGATTTCAGGTTGATTGATCATATTCATGATGTCATTGATATTGGTGTATGACAGATTGGTGTTGAAAGTAATTCTAAGGAGAAAGGTGAGAATCATGACCATGATCATAATGAAGTGTGTTTTGATGGAGGTCGTGGTAGAGGTCAAGGTTACCGAGGAGGATTCAAAGGCTGAGTTCACAGTGGTGGAGGAATTGATTTCCCTCGAGGAACTTGTTATACATGTGGATCTTCTAATCATTACAGGCGTGATTGTCCCAGGGACATTGTTTGTTCTTTCTATGGAAATAATCATATCTATAAAGAGTTCTTAGACTTATATGGACACTTGAGTAAGAAAGCAAAATAGACGAATAAGGGTGCATGAATGGTTAAAGTTAAATGTGGCGTGGAAGATTAATGGATGCCAAAGTTAGCGTCGATCTTGAGTTGGTAATCTGTGAAGATTACTACAAATGTCAAGGTTGTACATGTCGAGAGAAGTTCCAAAATCAAATGTTGCCATTACTAATTAGGAAGTTCTACATGCAAAGTATTCAGACCTTGTGCATCATAAGGATGATTATCAATAAACCATGGAGGTAATTTAGAATTTATAGGAAAGATACAATGTTTGAAAGAGGTTGTGGAAATTAGAACAAAATAAAGAAATCGAACTCCATCGGACATATGCGATGATTTAAAGGAGGTTTGTAAGATGTTGCGCTAGAAATAATTATTACTTTATTAGGGAATTTATTAAAGGGAAAAACTTTGTGCATTGGGAATAAGCATGAAAGGTAGATTTTACATGTTAACCTCCCCCTCATAGCCTGGATTATGACAAGGAGATCACTCAATGTTATTGTGGATGGTTAGCTTTTGAGTAATATTCTAATTGACATAGGCACGGAAGTGAATGTGCTCACTTTGGATGTGTGGGTTTAGATGGGAAGACCACCATTACAACCATATTCTAATGTGATGTTTATGGTGAACTGGATGAAGGCTGTGCGGTTGGGGTTTTGAAAGATACATCAACTACGATATATGGGGCTAAGTTTACTAGGGACTTTGAGGTTTTAGCACTTGCAGAGGTAGATAGTTTTCCAGCATTACTTAGGTGCCCTTAGTGTTATGCAAATAACGTTGATCTATATAACAACAAATGGTAAATAATTTTTGAGAATAAAGAAGAGCGTGTAATTATCCCCTTGATAGATGGGAAATTTACACCTTATGTAGAGCCCTTCAAAGAAGAATACTTGAAATTTGTTTATGTGCTCACCATTCAATATCTCGAAGTTATTGAGCCATCAAAGGAAGGAGTTCTCCAATGCGATGATGCACAAGCGATGCCACGAGTGATACTACAAGTGTTACATGTAACAATTGGGAACATGACACTTAATAAATAATTGGGTTAAAGTACTGAAGTGCAATTGCGTGCGTCACTAGGCCACACAATATTAGGTGTGTTGGCAAAAGCACCACGTACCAAGGTAAACTAATGAAGAGAATCCATAAGTTTTCCTTCTTGCTATGGAATTTAAGTGGGAATGTTAGGTGGAAAGAAGGAAAATGCTAGTTTATACTCTACGCAGATGACAATGCACCGGTGGATGGTTCACGGATAATATTTTAGATTGTAGAGAAGTAAGGTTCTACTAGATTTATAAGGAGTAAGGTGCCTCCTATAATCTTCACCTAACATTAGTGTGAGAGACTCTAGATAGAGGGGCAAGAAACTTAAACACCTTTGTTGTGGGTACACAAGATTTATTTCACCTTGCGAGGCTACGCATGCATGTGGTATATCTATGCGAGTTGAATAGAGACTAGAAATTAGCATGAACTTCTTGTAGGTATGATTCGGACCTTTGACTATTTTTCCACTAAACCTATGATGAATGAGGAATTACAGGTTATGCATCATTTAACAATGGGAGATAGTGAAAATAATGAGTATATCCTTCAGGATTTTTAGGTGAGTCATACACGAAGGCACATTTTGAAGAGGGAGAGACAAATGCTTAACAACTTGGGTGCACGTTCTTAGAAAGAGAAAAGGGTAATATGGTCTACATAGTTGATGATGAAGAGGTTGATAACTTGAATATTGAGAAAATTGATGATGCACACAAGGTCTTGGATAGTGCATATGAGAATTCATGCACATACCATGTTCCTATGAAGACCAAGAAAGTAAACATTGGAACAGATGTTGAAATTAAGGAGACCATCATTGGAGACTATTGGGCTGACTTTGAAGTTGCTAAAATAATTGAGTCACATTACGTGACTTCTAGGATCTATTCCCTAGAGGCTATCCTGAATTGAAAGGAGTACATGAATCTTTGGGAAAATGAGAATGAAGCTAAAGGAAGGAGCATGCCTAGTTTGAAAGAGGCCTTACAGGATGAATCTGAACTTTCCTATTAAGGTGAAAGAAGAAATTGAAAAAATGTTAATTTAGGGATTATTGTGTCCATCAAGAGTCATAATTAATTAGTGAGCCCTATGGAAATCAACATCAAGAAGGATGGCGTAGAATCTAGATTTGTATGGATTATAGGGTATTAAATGCTGCATGTGTGATTGATCCCTTTCTAACACTCTTTCTTGGAAAACTTGGAGGGAGTTGCGGGAAACAAAATACATTCCTTCACCGATGGATTTTCATGGTCTCATCAAGTAAGGATAGAAAAAGAGGACCAAGAGAAGATAACTTTCAAGTTTTGCATACACGGTTATGCCCTTTAGACTCAAGAATGCACACCTAGTCTTTTCGCACATAATGGTATAAGAATTTCAGGATTTTATTCACAAGTTCTTATAGGTAAATCTGGATGATTGGACCGTCTATGGGCTTGTAAAGTATCACCGTTATAATTTGAGGTTGATGTTTGAGAGGTTCCGGAAGTTGATAATCTCTTTAAATGTTAAGAAGTGTGTGTTTTCCACACCCTTTGGAATTTTTTTGGGACACATAATCTGTAAAGAGGGCTTGCTAGTGGATCCTGCTAAGGTTGCTTTGTGATTTTGGGCTTAGAGGAACCAACTAGCCAAAGTAAGGTGCATGGAATCTTGGGGCACACACAATATTACAAGAATTTTATCAAAGGTTATGCCAAGATTGATGTGCCCCTGGAGGAATTATTTAAAGGCAAAGGCGGAGTTCTATTAGGGCCAAGCATAACAAAGGTGCATGTTTGAGACTCTTAAAGAAAGGCTTACTACAACAACTATTTTTTCACTTTCCTTCATGGTCCAAACAATTTCATGTTCATGTAGACACCTCTGGCATGGAAATAGACATGGTATTAGCCCATCTAGAGAAGGGATTATTGACCATCCTATCTTCTTCGCTAGTAGGAAGTTAACTCCAATAGAACAAAATTACATGACTACAAAGCATGAGGCATTTTCTATTATCTACGTTCCCATAATATTTGATAGTAATTTTTGGAAACACCTTTCATCTTCTATATAAATCATACAACATTGAAGTATTTGGTAAATAAGCCCATCTTATAGAGGCATATATGTCGTTGGGTTTTGTTATTTCAAGATTTTAAATTTACTGTGGTGGTTAAGACATGTAAGATAAATTCAGGTCACAACCATTTATCAAGGATTAAATAAGGTGAGGACACACGAGTATTGAGGATACAATTCTATATGCATAACTATTCAGGATAAACCACGTGCCCTCATACTTAGAGGATATTGTTTTCATTTTACGCCTGGTGTGACGCTAAAAGGAATGAAGGATTTGGAGAAGAAATAACTTGCCATTCACATTGTGCCTTACATGTTCATCATTGGATACTTATACAATTTAGGACGTGATGAATTTTGCGTCGGTGTGTACTTGAGTATGAGTGCAAATAAATTATGGAAGAGGCTCATGGTCGCATTGTAGGAAAACACTATGTGGGAGACACCACCATGTGAAATATTATATTAGTTGTTCTATAGTGGGAAACATTATACAAGGATTCCAAAGAGTATTGCAAGGCATGTGGCCATTTTCATTGCCTTGGAAAGCACGGTATAGAGATGAGATGCCTTTGAGGCCTATTGCTAGCGTAAAACCTTTTGAGAAGTGGGAAATTGACTTTGTGGGCCCTATCTCCCCACCACATGCAGATAGGATCTCACTATATTATAACTTGTATAGATTATCTTACGGTGGGTAGAAGAGAGACACCTACAAAGGATTTCACGAAGTTATGACAACAAGGTTTCTGTGGGAAAATATTATCAGTAGGTATGGATGCCCTTTAATTTTAATAAGTGATAGGGTACTCATTTCCTTAATGAGACTATCAAGATATTATTGGATGAATTTATGGTTGCACACCATAGAAAAACACCCTATCATCCTCAGGAAAATGGAACTATTGAGGCCTTCAACAAGATATTGAGCCATACCTTGACAAAAATTTGTGATGTTGGAAGGAGATATTGGGATGATAAAGTCTCTGTTGTGCTTTGGGCATACATGACAACCTACAAGAGGTTGAACAAGGTAACACCTCTTTAGTTGGTGTTCGGCACAAAGGTCATTCTACCCATGGAATTCATGTTACCTTCTTTGTGCATTACACACATAGGAGGTTTGGCTGATGAGAAAAAACATAAAGAATGTATTGAAAAACTCATGTAGTTGGATGAGAGGTGCACTATAGTGTGTTAGAGTAAGAAGCAAGAAAAATCTAGGCAGAAAGTATGGCATGACAGAACATAAAAGATAAGAAGCTCGAGGTTAGGAAAATAGGGATTATGTATGATTCATAGTTCATGTGCCACCCAAAAATATTAATGTGAATTGGTTGGGACCGTATGTTATCACTTATATACTTGATTAAGGTGTTTTCCAGTTAGAGGCACTAGATTGGACATAGTTTCCTAATTACTTTAATGGGAGTATGCTAAAGCCCTACTATAAATAAATCTTCTTGGTATTTGTAATAAGGTAGTATTTCCATTTACATTATATTTCCTTAATGTATTCCCTTTATATCTGTTCCTTTCACCATTGTTATGCTTTGTCAATTTAGTTCGAGTTTTGTGTAATAAGTGCACTTGTGCACCATAATCTGATTACTATCTCGAGTTTTTCATGTGCAAAGGACCGCACATACCCTTAGTGTGGGGTGGTTTATATACAAGGTTCATTTCCAAGTTTGATTTTCATCTGAAGATGGGTATGCATAAAGAAACTTTTGTATGGGTGTTTTAGGGAAAGGTGCAGATAGAAAAATATTGCTCATGATTAAAGACCACTTATGGATGAACGCAAAGTGTAACATGAGGTAGGTTACAGTAGTGGAAAATAATTAGAATAAGGCACAGTGGCAAGGTAATTTAGTGCATGAGGGCACGCGGAAGGAGGTATTTAGCCAAAATTAGAAGGTGTGCCAAAAGATTATGACTATGGTTCGAAATGAACAACATGGAAAAGTTGTTGAAATGATGAATTAATGCAGAGGGATGGTGGTAGGTGGAGAGAAATAAATGTGATAACTTTTTGAAAATATATATAAGGACATGATGTGAAGTCATTTTTACCTTTGCATATAAGATATTTCAAGTGAGTTGAAGGCAAGTGAGCTATCAAGACAATTGTGAAGTGCGAAAGCTACGAACCACTCTGCATCCTGTCAAATTTTTGCACGAGATAGTATTGTACTTCATTGGTGATGTGTTTAAGAAAAGCTAAGGCATGTGGGGAAGAGGATTGATAGATAGGGTTTGGTTTTGAGCTAGGGCATGTGATTTCAAGCTAGGGCACATAGAGTTGGAGTAACAGAGCTCAAGGAAAGAAAAAAATAACATGCTTTTTTAGTTGATATGGCACCCAAAAGAGCACTTGGATCTGGTACAAGAGGAAATAAGAAAAAGGAAGTAGAATTTGAGGTTGAAGACACTCCCGAGAGAAGATTATTTGAAATTCAGTACCATGGCCATGATTGCAAGGAAAGTTACAAGTTATGAGTCATTATTACAGGCATTGAAGGATGAATTGAAGAAGGCAGACCAAGCTCTAAATATGTGCATGGCGCCAAATGTAATTATTAGGACAAGGAAAATTGAAGAAGATATTGAGGTCCTAAAGGAAATGAAGAATGAGATGCTCAAGAGCATGGATAGAATTGTTGTAGTGGAAGAAAATCACAAGGTACTTATAAAAGCCCATGGTCCACACAAGGAAATAATGTAAGAGATTGGGAAATGTATTGTGTAGACAATGGATTACATGGAGGGCATGGTTTCCAACATGGCTAACATCATTAGAATTTTTAGAATGAAAAATAAAACATGACTCATGATGAGATGGAAGCCATGGTTATAGACATACAAGATAAAACAAGTGGAGCACTGAGTGATTGGAAAGTATTAGAGGCATAAATCAAAAATTAATATCCAGAGTTAATTCTGCCTATAAACAAGAAAGGCTTTGGGTGACCCTCTATGTTAGGTTATGGAGCATGTTTTAATGTTTGAAAGTGTTGAAGACTGTACACTAAGGGTAATGTACACTTTCCACGCTTGTCTTGCTTTGGCATTCGGAGGTGTAGCCCCCAAATTTTTTTGGCCTTGAAACAAAAATGCCCGATATACCGAGAAATGTGGCTTTTCTCATATGGGTGGGATTTTTGACCCATAGGTTTATGGGACGGTTTTTTCCATGGTTTTGATACCAATAGTTTTGTAAAACTGCTTAAGTGGTTTTCTACTTATGTGGTTTTCTCCATATGGTAGGATTAATGTAACATTGTAGATGTGTTTTGAATTTGGGTGTGAATTCTATAGAGTTTGTTGAGAATAGTTTAAGAGAGCGGTGGCTTGTAATAAAATCTACGCAAGTGATTCTTGGTGGATGTATCCCAAATTGGGTGAACCACGTTAAATACCATCTTTTTGTCTTTGTGTTATTATTAGTTTTCACTTTTATTTGAGATTTGTAATATTTTCTGCATATTAGTTTCTATTGTTGTGATTACATCGGATTATTCCACAAATTTTATCCCTTATTTCCTAACACTCTATTCTTTTTGTATAAGTACTTACCTATTCTTTCATTCATTATTATTTATTCTTGGAGATATAAGTTGTGATTACCCATTGTTGGGGGTAGAAATGACATTAGTGTGGGGTAATGTTGAGTTGAGGAAGTACAACTCAAGGGTGAAAATCCATAAGGTATGGGCACGCGGACGTAGGGCAAGTAGGAGCGTGCGTAAGTATGGAAAAACATGGGTGTGCCCAAGAACAAGTTAAAATAGGACTTAGCCACTTTTGTAGACTAAGGCTATTTTTGGGAGATGGAGTGTAGAGCACACCAAATTATGGAGACTTACAGGCCATGCAAATTCTATTTTAGAGAAGTGGAAGATTGAGATCCATGTAGATTTCTGAGCTATTAGTAGGATTTGTAGTAGGAGTTAACTTTAGGAGATCTATTATTAGCACTTATATGCTTTTTTATATTTATGCAAGGGCGCATGGCTACTATTATCATGAAGGGAAAGTATCCACCCCTATAAATATGTATTGATTTGCATGGTTTAGATATCCCATGTTTTATAGAGTTATTCTACTAGTTTGTACGCACGCATGACTCATGGTGACATTATTATGATGTATGAAGCTTCTACATTTTATAGTAATTAATATAATGGATCCTATCAACTAGATATTGGTGTTAGATATAACTCGAACATGAATATTTCATGGTAAAATTGATTATAGTAATTTTTTAGTTATTCCTTCATATGGTTTAGATCTAGATTTGGTTTACGCATTGTGGTCTACTTGATTATCTCTGTCATGGATGTGAAATATACTTTTAATCATGGTAAGATATTGAAAAAGCTTTGATAATAGGAACCTAATACCCTTGTGTGCTTTGAGTGAGTGCTCGCTCTTGTTGAGTGATGTGCCAACACGCCTTGGGCTATTTGTAATGAATTATTGGCTACATCACTCTTCTTCCACACCACCTTCATCATTTGAAGAATATTGGAGAACACTTCAACTTGAAGAAACTATAGATGATCCTCCGTCTCATCCACACCATCGAATCTCATACACCAAGCAAATCCTAACCTTCCTAGAAAAAGTCATGTAAAAATTACTTCCCCATCGGCAATAACACCACCTTCAAATCAGCCGGTTGAAATAATTTTCATCCCTGCCAAGGGTACTTCTAAAAATCCAAACCCAAAAATTTTTGCACCCTTCCATAACACTCCTTATGAGTCCCCATAGAAATATATAAATTTCACCAACCAATACCAAACCTACATCCTCCATATTGGGGCCACATCCATCCATCCCGGGATCACCCCCTTCATCACGATTAATCAACCAATCCAATTCCAAACAACCGGATTCCTTCTTATGACTAGCTTCTTCATCAAGAGAACCTCCATATTTTGTCCCTCTCTTGGGGGACCATTTACTCTCATCCTAAGTCCACTTTCATGGCCATATTTGTGCTCCCCTTGGGGCATCATACTTTCATTTTAAGTAACCATCTCTTCATCTCATTAGGGACACATATCCTCCTCGTTTCCTTAGTATAATGCGTAGTTTTTATCTCCATTCATCTAAAGCTCTAATCACATCCTATCCTAACGTGAATTTAATGTTAGTGACCTCATCATTAGAATGTCACTACTCTAGAAAGGAGCCAACGTGGAAAGTTTTCCCCTAACTAGATTGGACCATACATTATTACACATAAGTATGGGTTGAGAGCCTATCGATTGGCCTCCCTTGATGGTAAACTGGAAGTGGAACCTCTTAATGCATTACACTTGAAACCATTCTCTTTTAAAGCATGTCTTCCAATTATTTTAGTCATATCCTTAGATCATTCCTCCATCTTTTCCTCTTCCATATTTCAATGTAATGATTTAGAATTATGTGGTTTTCCGTCACTTTGTAGATGTGACCTTAAATATGGGCACCATGAATCTTCCCATATCATTTTCCTTATGGATAGGTTATCCCTTCTTAGTGAGAAATATACGATCATTAAATCCATCACCCTCTTATTCACCTATTGGAACCATGCAAAGGGTTTAGGGGTGTTTCGTATACATCTTTTCTTCCTCCTTAGTTGTCTACTTAGATAGTCCTAACTCTCCCCCATGAAAAATTAAATTCATGGATGCTCTTGTCAAAAATCAAATTCATTAAAAATAGACTGATTTCTTGAAGAAAACTTATTCATGTAAAAGAAAAGAGAAATCAAATAAATAGACTGATCTCTTAAAGGACGACTATCATATATATTATTATTTCCATCTATATTATGTATAAAGTATATCATACCCTTGAAGGATGGCTACTCCTTATGGAATTTTAAGGATTCCCGCATTGATGAACCTTCCATTTTATTAGCATCCTAAGAAATATTCTTGTATTGATCAAATTTCTTTCGATAAACTTCCCACATTGTTCAGTTTTCTCTTTCCCCTTCCTAGAGCTGGGGCATAGTTTTAAGGAAAACCACTTTTGGAGAACCCTCTTCCCATGTACAAGTTACATCTCAAACCCCTTTGTCATGTTGACATTAGGCTTATGAGTTCATTTCATCTATGTTCCTTATGATCTTTGGTATGACCAATTGTCATTGGTTGCATACTAACATCGTTTTGGTCGCATGTGCCTTGCATTACCTGGATCCCCTTCTTGTTTACCTCTAATACAGTTGGAGGCATATTTTCCTCACACGTTCCTTGATATGAAATAGTGTCATCACCACCTTTGTGTTACATTCTATCCTTAATCCTATCACATATTTATTTCATTCCTATTTCGTTCTGCCATGAATGCATCTTTCTTTATCTCAACCACCTATGCTACATACATTTATTCTTACTTATGTTCATCATTAATCACATCAATTTTTAAATTACTTTTCCATTCACATCACATTTTACCATATACATTCTAATCACCATGATCAAATTCAAATGCAAAACATATAATCATGGTCTTTATTAACACATTTATATCATCATTTTATCCATACACATATACCTCCAAAGTAACCATATCATCATTAACATCACATCAAATATTTCATCATACATTCTAAACTAAAATAAAATATAAATAAATGCACATATAATCATCACCATCACATCAAAAATCCATAATTCATCACATCCTATAATAAACACATAATAATCCACGACAAAATCATATATATATATATATATATATATATATATATATATATATATATATATATATCAAAATGTATCTCAATACATCATAAATTGGCCTCTAAGGGCCCTCTCTCAAAGTAGAGATGTTATCAAAATTGCTAAAATTTACATCCAATATCCTTAAATCCTCTCCTCTTGGGAAAAGTACAACACTTGATCCCTACGCATCACCATCACCCTCGTGACCTCCCTCCGAGTAGTTGTGGCTACGCCACACTCATTGTTCTCCTAGATGACCCCACTCCTCCCGCCACTACCCTATGAAGATGTTCCCAATAGTGGAGTGTCTTAGAAAAATTCTCATACAAGATCAACTAATAATGCCTAGTATCTACGACTTTGTGTTTGTACCAATCCATGGAAATCATTCCGAGAGGTGTAATTTGTCTCGACCTTTATGGTGTTGCTTGGATCCCACTAGCTGACTATGTCACAAAAATAGTAGAAACATCACTAAAATGAGCCTTGTAGGCATCCCTCTATCTACGAGAGCAAAGTATGTATCCTGGATATCCTGGTCCCTCTCCTTTATGACCACATCCTGCGCCGTGTGTAGAGATGAATCTCTCTCTACACGTGTCCGATCCTCTCCACCCTCATCTAATCCATCTCGACATATAATTTTTCCACCTTCGTAGACTCTCCCGTATCACCATCTCCTCCATATCCTCTACCTCAACCTCCATTTAATCCATCTCAAGAATCCAACCTCTAGGTGAATATGGTCACTAGTGACCCATGGAAGTCCTAGTGGCCTAATCACCGTTATGTGCTCATAAACGTAGCAAAGGCAACAAGAAACTAAAGTCCAATTTTGATCTTCGTTCTACCCTATACATGGATGGCTCATGGTAAATTTGAGCTAACAGAGTAGTCCCAAATGAAAACAATGTCGATGATCCACGATATCTTCCACTACACCAGCTCATGTCAATGGAATCTGAGATCCACTAGAATATGTAAATTCATAACAAGAAACATCCATCATCACCACACATATAAACCGATTGCATGGCACTCCAACATCATACCTCAACTCATACGATAAATCCACTAAAGAAAATTAGATGTGGAAGCATCGGATCCAAATATCCACAACAACATTGCCAATCTGTCGATACTAGTAATGGGAACTATATGCTTCCCATGTATCAAAAAAATTGAGAATCGATACACATCCTCCTCCAGGGTGACTGCCATCTCCCCTATCCTAAACCAAAATGTACAATTCTATTGATCCCATCTCTCCACTAAAGCAATCATAAGCCCCACATCCCATGGGATCCTCTAATAATATCTGAAGCCACCTAACCCCACTATGACCAAGTGATCCCACTCAACATCTCTGTCACATCTCCTCTAATATGCTCATATAGAGCAGCACCCGATCTCTCAAATATAGGGTCTCCTAGCTTGCAATCACAAATAAAACATGCATACATCAGATCACTAATCCAAGTCCATTCAAAATTCATTAAAATTCATCCAAAATCCAATTTAACCCTAAATTAGCCAATCCACCCCTATTCAACACCAACCCAGGTCGGGTTGACATGTTTAGGGGTCGTTCAACATGCCTTAGGGTTGGATAGACATCGAGCCCTTTGGGTTGCCACCAACCGCCCTTGAAGTCATCTATTTTTTTATAAAAATGCAAAACAATAATAAAACATAAAAATTAACTTTAAAAAAGTGTGAGTTTTGTTACTAACTATCCTTTGTACCCTCTCGTGTTTCCTCGTTTCTCCTATAACCTCCATTTTTCACCTTTCGCTTTAATCAATCTAGTCTCAATCATCAAATTTTCATGTGAAAATGAGCTTTACCGACCAAACCTTGGGATTATATATCCCCGATACCTAGTATCCGTGTTCTTCCTTGGGTCATCATTGATTAGCCTTAGTTTCCCTTGATTGGCCTTTTACGAATTATTATAAACTTTCCCTCATCTACCTTACATCCTTTTCTTTAGGCATTCTTAACAAGTCCTCCTTAGTGGCCATATCTATTTCCCCTCCAGAATTTTTATACACTCAAATTCCTACCGGACCATACCTATTTCCCCTCCAGGAATTTTGATCCAATTTTAAAGTCCACCTTTGTGGCCATATCTATATCCCCTCTAGGCATTCTAATCACAAAGTCCATCATTGTGGCCATATTTATTTTTCTCCTTCAGGCATGTTTATACTCTCAAAGTCCACTTTTTGTGGCCATACTTACTTTTCCTTTAGGAATTTTACCTCACGATCCTACTCAATCCACACACAAATTCCACCTTGTGGCCATACTTATTTTCCCCCTTTGGGCATTTATTTTTCATTTTCTTATTTTCCTTCGTGGCCATATTTGTGCCTCTTTTGGGGCACCATTATTTTCATCAAAGTCCACCTTTGTGGCCATACTTGTGCCTCTTTTAGGGAACCATATACATTCTCAAATTCCACCTTGTGGCCATACTTACTTCCCCTTTTGGGGCATATTAGTTCATCACCCATTTTTTCACTTTGCTTTCTCGACCATTTTTCATGTCTTGTGCTGGGACACCATATTTTCATTCTTGCCCCTTACATTCACATACCTATTTTCTTGATTCCTCATGTACAAAGGATTTCACATACCTTTTGCATTTAGTTGCACATATTTTGATGTTTTCCTATGACCCGTTGGTCATCGTGGCTTGCATCCATACTATAGTGATCTTCACCCACCACTGACCCTTAGAACATTATAGCCCATCTATGTTGAGATCACAATTTTCCTCTACTGACATGATATTAGAGTCACCACCATAGTTTTTATTGTTATTGTGATCCCTTTTTACTTGGGGCATCTTGCCTTGGTAATCATTTTACCCATTTTTTCTTCACCCACCCGCCCTTTATCATCTACCTTTTCAAACACGTCATTGATTTCCCTTGGCATCATCGATCCCCCATTTAAGGGGAGCTTATCATCTACCTTTGGTCAATCCTCATTTAACCTTATTCACTCATCATTTTTATCACATGGCTTTGCTAGCGCAAACCACTTTAAAAACGGGAAAAATGTAGACACCTAAATTCGGTATCTATACCTCATCTACCCATGTGCACGTATTTCACCTTAGTCTTTACCTAGGCACTATTCATTTAATTCATCCCCCCTCTAATTTAATTTAAAATTCCCATTTAATTCCCATTAATTAATTAATTCCTATTGATTAATTAATTAATCATTTAATATCTTACATGCCCTAACCAACCTTCTATTTAGGATGTTTTTATCCTAACACATACATCCCCTTGCTTTTCTATCTTTTTATCTTGCCTATATTTATCCCTTAACATCCCTAAAAATCCCTTTCCTGCCTATATGCTTTAAAGCACCCTTCCAATCCTTAAGAAATCCCAAATCCTAATCAAATAACAAAAGTAACCCCATTGGGGAAAATTTCCCTACATCACCGTGACCCATCCCGATTGCCCCTATAAAACTAAGTCTTTTCTTTTCATAATCATTGGAGGCATGCAAATTTTGGAGCTTCCTCATGACCTTTGAACTCTTCCTCACGCCTGAGCATTCCTGCAACAATTATGTAGATCTCCTAGACATCATTTCAATGTGCTTACATCACTCATGATTATCCTTCATGAGATTATTATCATTGTTGCGTTGCTTTACTTTATATTGATCATATTATTTTGGTTCTTTTTTTTTAACATCTTACAGTTTCGTATCGCTTCAAAGAACACTCAAATCCTCTTTAACAACCTTCATTTCTAGCTTATTTTCTTCCATGTTTCCCTTTCCATTTATTCATCCTCACCCTTATCCAAACTCTCTTCAATAACCATCAACCCGTCCCGCCATCTCTAAATTTTTTTCTCAAATCTCTTTTCGCTTCTTATCTTCACTCTCCCATCCTTCTCGCCTTACAAATCCATTATTATTCCCTTTTATAAATCAAATTTCCCTATTTATATTCCGATAACCACTAACCTAGGCTTAGTTTACCAACCCAACCTCCTCACTATTATTTTCTACTAATTTATGGGGTTTTCTACCTCTGGTTCTCCTCTCTAGGTGACTTAAAAATCTACAGGATCCTATTTTGCATCCAGGACCCTAGAAAGTCTACATCTTCAACTCATATTCTATATCCATCCTCCCAGGTCACTGTCAACTTGTCTCTTCACAACTGGGTCATCATCGACCTAGAGCAAGTACCATTTAATTTACTGATTATTTCAATCAAATCAGCTCTTAAATCCAATGTTAATTATTCTTAGACTCAATAGTTCTTCTATTTCTGCATGTTATCTGTTATTCCATCATGTATTTCACTTATTTAAAATAGGGGTTGACATCTACAAAGATATTTAATGCTTATTGGATATACTTTATCGGGAAACCCCGCGTATCCCATCTAATCAATCTCCTTTTTAGTCTATCTTATTTGTGGGTCATCACCTACAACAAGTATTAACTACCCGAAACTCATTAATCCATCACATCACGTTAAAGGTACCATAAACCCTCCATCATTTTTGAATTGCTAGTTGCTTTCATTTTTAGTTCATTAATTTGATTAGGAATGAAGAAAATTGTCTAACAAGCATAATGGATGAATAAGTGGCCATCCCATTGGAGAAACCCCTTCTATTTTGATTGAGAAATCTAAACTCAAGGAGGTTGAAATGAAAGGGCTAAAGGAAAAGGAAGAGAATCTTCCAAGTGAGAAAGATGTTTCAATTGAATGTACTAACCCCTATTGTCCTTCATGTTTAGAACTTGGTGTACTTTTAGAATATTGCACTGATCTAACAAGAATATCTTCAGATGCTGCAACCACTCACAAGGATATTCATACTATAGAAGAGGTCAAATCAGATTTATAGGTTTTGAGTGAAGAACATGTCATGAAAAGCTTCATGTTTTCTTCTAATGGTAAGATTTAAGGTCTTTCTTCCCCTCCATCCTTACAAGAATATGATTTTGTGGATGAATTTAATGTCTCAAACTTTATGTTTGAGGATGAGGAGATCCATGATGAATCAATTCCAAAATTAGAATTCATCATGGAGGAGGAAGATTTTTTTGTGGAACCATGTTGGGCATAAAAATATCGCTTAAGTAAAATAAGGCATGTGGATGTGTGGGACCTAGTTCAAGAAGGGAACATGGGGTGAAGACTCATAGGGAAGGGTTATGGTAAGGTTTTACAAAACAAATGACACATGCACAAAAGGAAAAATAGGTTTTGTACTTAGCCACATTCGACATCCCAGAAGCACATGAGAAAAGCATGACCCTTGTGGATAAGGTGCCAACCTGGTGTCTGTGGGATCAAAAAGGGAATATTCCAAGCATGCGATGGAAGGTTCTAGAAGGAATCATTACAAGGAGTGGAGATCTCGATATGAGAAATCATGCTTCCATGGAGGACCACCTCAACACTTGGCAAACTGATATGTAACTTTTGAAAGGCATGGCGGTGGGTGCTAAGGTTATAAATACAAGTGCCCATTGGAAGCAAAAAGGAAGGTGAGAAGAGTAGATAGAGATATGGTATAGAGAGTGTGTGGAGAATGTGGAGGAGAGAAAAGAGAGGTAAATCCCTATAGAAATTGAATGGGGATGTTATGGGTTAGGGATTTGAAGAACTCTGTAACATTTAGGGGATGAGTTTTTATTCTTCTTTGTAATATGATGAGCATACTATGGCTCTGATGCATGAATTTTCTCTACACAGTTAGATAAGGATCTATCATGACCTCAAGGGATTGTAATGTGGTTATTGAATATATTAATATGAATACAATGCTCTTTTATAAATCATTTGTGTTTGGAAGTATACTACTTATGTATTTCCTTTTGTATGAACCATTTCCTTATGCTGCTTGTTATTTCTCTTGTCTAGATGCAATAAGATAACAACTCGTTCTAGAATATGACATGGTTATTTTTGCTCATTTCCATTTGAAAATATGTTATAAGATGATCCATTCTTATAAAACTCACATAAAAGAGAGACTTGGTGCCTACGTGTGCCTCGGGTGAGTGCCCAGTGTCCCCAAGGTGATAGGCCAATGTGCATGTGATTAGACTATTATTCTAAGGGGATAAAATATGAATACATCCTGGTTCCATTTTTGGGACCTCTTTTCGAAGTTGTTGTGAGAAATCACATGCATATTTTTCCCGAAATGTGTGATGACATAGTGTATGACCCCGTAAAGTGTGGAAAAATTGTTTAACAACATGAAGGATGAGTTTTCTTAAATATTCAACACCGGACCTGAGTTCGATGCACGTAGATGGGTAGAAAAGAACATATACCATGAGTTATATGAGACATTCTTTTTTGCTTCCTAGTAGAACTATATGAATGGCTTTCAGATATGCATCCAGATCAAGCTGGTACTATAGATCATGTGTGTGGACCTAAGATTACTATCAGAGGCTGCATGATGTAGATCTAACTTGGAAGCATGTTATTGATCACTGGTGGAAGAGAGTGTTGACTAGTTATACTCTTGAATATGCCATTTCTATGTATTCTTTCCCAGAAGTTTCTAAGTTCAAGTTTCTAATGGATCCTAGAGGATCATTTCTATGTTTTATTCCTTTGGCTATGAATCTCTTGGTCATTACTTTGAGTTTAGAATCATTTACCATGGTTGGCTAAGCTTATCTGAGTGCTAGGAGAGGAAGCTATGGTGGAGGAAGATGGAAGACATTGCGGCTGAGAAGGAAAGGGAAGAGAGACAACTCAAGTATAGTGAAGCTTGTGAAAGGGAGATGATTAGACAATGTGAGGTTACAAGTGTGATGGATCTATGGAGGAAAATTTTGCGAGGAGTTAAGGTTCATGGAGAGGACATAGAACCTGAGAAGTCTATGTTACCCCATCTTAGCAAACACGGGGGAGAGGCCCTTTCATCTTCTCATGAGATTTCATCACATAGAGAAATAAGATATATCGGTGTACATTTGAACCCACATGGTGACTAAACCTTAGCACTTGGTTTTCCAGATCAAGGGAGAAGTATTCTTAACCCAGTTGGTATTAGTGGGACTAACCGATCGGCACCCATGAGATATAACTTCTCATTTGTAACATCCATGGCTTCGTAATCCATCCCTATATTTGGAGAAATCTTTGAAGAAGGTGCAAGTACACATGGATTGGGTAACATGTCTACGAGTGGCATGTGACATACCACCGGAAGTAGGAAAATATTGCAAACCGTTGGCATGTATTTCGGTGGGATGTTGGGAACACTAGGCGTGAGCACTTCGATCCTTTTTGACTACGGAGGTGGATCTAGAGGGTCAAGAGGAACAAGACTCGGTGAATCCAAAGGGATCTAGTGGAGGAGGAAACACTGGAGGGAACCAAGGCTCTAGATCAAGAGGACAAGTACCCCAGCCACCTCCCCAAGTAGTTTTTAGATGTATTTGCACTTGCCGACTTTAGGGTATTGAAGATGCTATAGAGAATGTGCACAAGTGTGAACTACTATGGCATGTGAAAGGAATCACTACCCTAGAGTAGAAGGCAAGTCAGTTTGCAACAACGTTGTAAGGGTGTGCACATAGTTTGTATAGGAAGTATGACCCCCATCAGATGGTGGTAGAATACACCACATTGAAGAATGCCTTCCTAGCAGAGTTCCATATCCCTGAGTTTGAGCAGAAGAACATCAACGCTCTGAAGGAGATCCAATAGGGAATGGTAGAGAGTGTGTGAGAGTATGATGCACATTTCAAGACTCTCTTATCTAAAATATCCTATGACATTCACCCTTCTCAACATGCTCAATGGTTTTTAGAGGGTTGATAACACCATTTAGAAGGGATCTGTCGCACAATACTTTCATAGACCCACGTGAGGCATGGAAGCTTTCCTAGGTGCCAAATCTATTGGGAGCACTAATACTAGTGTTAGTCATTTTCTGGAGGCTCAAATTATTGCAATGACCAAGTAGTTGGAGAAGTTGTCTGCAAACTTAGCGCATGAGGTTTGTAGTGGGATTTGGTGTATAGACTGTGAAGTGGAGGGACATGCAAAGGATAGTTTCCCTTAGAATTTAGAGTGTGTTATGTCGGTGGAATGTGATATTTTCAATGGGAATCATGATGCAAGAAGATGCCCTCTGTTCCAGCGTGTAATCCACAAGAATGTTTCTTTCTATAGCAAAATCTATACCTCTACGACCCATGATACCAAGGATTGTAAACTGATTAATCAAATCCATGGTGCAATTGATGTAGGTGTGCACTAGAATAGCCTTACAAGTAGTTCAAAGGATGAAAACCTTCGTTATGAAGGGTGCACAAATGGAGGAGCATGTGGAAGAGGTTTTTGTAGAGGATTTCATGGTCGCAGAACCACAATAGAGGATTTACGTGAGTTCCCGCAAGGAACATGTTATAATTTGGATCTATAGAGCATTACAAATGCGAGTGTCTTGACTCACATACAATGTGCATGGTGTGGAAAGAAACACAAGTACAAGGAGCGTCCAGAAATTTATGAGAATATGAATCAACATCATTGGAAAGACAAAGGCGCTGGGATGGTGAGCATCAAGAAGGCCGATTCACTATGGATGCCAAGAGTGGTGCGTGAGTATGGGATAGAACTTGTTTGTCTGTAAGCTTCCCAAAATCCACATATACAGGAGGAAAGAGCACAAAAGTAGCATAAGTTCAAGGAATGGGCTACATTGATGATCCAAACAAGGTGTTGTGCATGCACTTCTAGAGCACTTTTCCAATGGAACAAATCTTAGCCATGGCTTTATTTGATGAGGAAGGTGCATACCCTTAGACAAGGAAAATGCTATCATGGGAATTTGAGTCCCACATTGATGAGCCTGAATTTGAGGTAAGCCAAGGAGCATTGATGAAAGTGCCAAAAAAGGGATAAAACCCTTGGTGAATGCTCAATGATTATCAAATGAACAAATCTGCAATGCACTCAAAAATTATCACTGAGGTTGAAGCCGTGCTCTTTGGGAGAAACTAAAGGGAAAATTTCCTAGAGGCAGAGATGGAGAAAAAGGAGGAAGATCTCCTTAAGAAAAGAAAAGACCTAAATTAGGAGAAACTAATTAGTACTTAGTTAAGGCGTGAGTTAAAGGATGAGAAGGAAAGAGTGCGCGAGGTATACAAGAAGATAGAGATGATCACGGATGCCATTATCTTAAAACATCCAGACTTAACACCGCCCACGCAAAAGTATGGATCATTCTTGGAGTTCCTAGAGGACTTAACCTACATACTCACTATGGAGAGGTGGCCACTTGCCTTAGAATCAAGAAGAGGTGTTGGCGTGCCAAGAAAAATAAAATAAGATGAAGGTTGTGGAAATTGTTTCTTAGTACAACAAAATCCTCGCCGATGTAAAATCCACCACACAAGTTACTTGAGGCCGCCTATGATAATTGTGTGGATAGGGATACAGTGGAAATTATCTTAGTTGTCACCCATGAAGTGGAACTCAAGGAGTTCCAGAAAATAACAAGGGGAACATGGCTGAGCGAGACAAAATCCTATCCAAAGTAGAAAAGAAATCAGAGGCCATTGAGACCTTGTAGGGCTCAATCAAGAACCAGCTGAAGGAATTGTACCCCCAAATCACTCGGAGGATGGAAACGCTTGAGGATTTCGAAAGAAATCGAGAATCTTGTTGAGATAGTGAGTGCTAAGGATTAGGAATTGGGTTTTGAAGAAGTGATCACTTTGGTGGGTGTCCTCTATCAAAAAGATCGAATGAGTTCGACACTTGGGGAAAGTTAGAAGAATAATTAGGGAAGGGTTTTCCTCTCCTCCTCCAAATATAAATTTTCCCATTATTTCATTCTTTTCCCCATTTCCACATTCCTTTATTCTTCCATTCAAACCATTTGTAAGGATCCACCAATTTTTATTTCTTTATTGAAGAGTGTTTCCAAGGATGGAGAACATGTGTAGTGTGAGGTGATGTTGGGCCTAAAAATATCAGCTAAGTACAAGAAGGCACATGGGTGCGAGGGACCTAGTTGAATAAGGGCACTCGGTTGAAGGCGCTCATGGAAGGGTTTTGGTAGGGTTTTGTAGAACACACACGGCTCATGCACACAAGGAAAATTAGGTTTTCTACTTAACGCATTTTGCGTCCCGTGAAGCATACGAGAAAATCATGAGCCTTGTGGATAAGGTGCCAGCCTAGTGATTGTGGGATCAAAAAGGGAATATTCTAGGCATGTGATGGAAGGTTCTAGAAGGCATCATTGCAAGGAGTGGAGAGCTCAAATTTGAGAAAACATGCTTCCATGGAGGACCACCTTGACACTTGGCAACCAATATGTAACTTCTGAAAGGCATGGCGATGGGTGCTAAGGTTATAAATACAAGTTCCCATTGGAAGCAGAAAGGGAGGAGAGAAGAGTAGATAGAGATATGGTATAGAGAGTGTGTGGAGAATGCAGAGGAGAGAAAAGAGAGGTGAAGCCCTATAGAAACTGAATGGGGATGTTATGGGTTAGGGATTTGAAGAACTCTATAACATTTAGGGGATGGGTTTTTATTCTTCTTTGTAATATGATGAGCACAGTATGGCTCGTGTATGAATTTTCTACATAGTTAGATAAGGAGCTGTCATGACCTCAAATGATTGTAATGTGGTTATTGAATCTGTTAATATTAATACAATGCTCTTTTATAAAACATCTATTTTTGGAAGTATACTACTTATGTATTTACTTTCGGTATGAACCATTTCCTTATGTTGCTTGTTATTTCTCTTGTTTGGATGCAATAAGATAAAAACTTGTTCTAGAATATGGCATGGTTATTTTTTCTCATTCCCATTTGAACATATATTATAAGATGATGCATTCTCATAAAAATCACATAAAGGAGAGACTTGGTGCCCGCGCGTGCCTTGGGTGAGTGCCCAATGCCCATCGGTGATAGGCGATGCGCTTGGGATTAGAATATTAGTCTAAGGGTATTAAATATTAATACAAACCTAAACAAGGTTTGGTTAGCTTGTAAACATTCACCACCCTTAGGAAAGTCTACAGGATGCCCCCATTCATGGGATTGAGCTTTAAAAGAATGGGTAAATTTATAGGATCGGCCTTTCCCAATCAGATATCTAGCTATTTTAGAGCCATCCAAGGAGTTTTCTCCTATCATGTTCATGTCGAGCATGAGGATGAACTTCAAAGCACCAAAGGTCAACAATAATGCCTCCCAAATTCAAATGTAGAACAAGTAAAGGAGGTAATCATTTTGTTTGTTGTTGATACTTTGAGAATAAGGGTGTAAAAAAGCTACAAGATAGTTTTTCACTCTTATCAAAGACCATGTCCATTACCAAATCAAACACATGGTCTAAATTTGTGAGGAAAGGAAACTACTTCTCCCTACCTTTTGTAGGATTTGTTTGAGCTTCCTTTTCTATTTGGTTAGAGTGGTGTAGTGTATGTTTTTTTCAGTAAAATAAGCGCTTCTACACACTCTGCATGTTTCCACTTGGAACTTGTATGATTTTCAATGTTTATGCATAGATTTTGTGCCCTTGTTGTTTTTAGACAGTTCATTTAAAGAAGCTAAGTCTAAGGTGATAACAAGGTGTTTGAGATAGATCCAAAGTGCATGCACTCCATTTCTAGATCAGCATGAAATATAGAAATTTTCATGCTTCATCATTGGCAAGGAATCATTTTTTTAGTCCAGATTTGATTAGTTATCCACTTTATTAGGGACCGATTTCTTCAACTTCTTCAAACTTGGGCAAAATCAGATTTTGGGACAGTTTTCAGAGTGCATTCATTTCTCCCAAAAATCATCTACCAAAGTGCATTAAGGTGTTCAAAGAAACTTTGATCACCAGCTTTACTCATGGCTCTTCATAGTTGTGGTGGAATTTCTTATTCAAAATAGTTTTCTACTCTTATTAAATCATATTTTGAACAACTCGTATAATGAGGACAGTCAATCCAAGCAATAACAAATAAGCTCTAAGTTTGATTAATTCTTGATCCAAATTCAAGGGATAAGTCTTCAAGTTTTAGATTAGTTTTCGATCATCAAGATGACTCCATGCCTAATGGATGCTTCAAGGCTACTGATATTTTCAATCTAGCAAGTAGATTGCTCGTGAGTTGCTAAACTGTTATCAAATTTTACACCGCTTGCAAAATTGATCAAGTTGCAAAATCAAAACTTGGGTAGTATCATGAAATCTTGAGGAGCAACTTAGAAAAAATAGTGTTTCATACTCCCGGCCAACACCAGGCTGAAATGTTACTTGGATGAAACTAGGACAACATGTTCTTGGATGAAAATAGGTGAGATGTTACTTGGATGATAGCAGGCCACCATGTTACTCACTAAAATAGGCCAACATGTTCCCAGTGACATGTTCTTGAATGACATGTTCCAGCCAACATGTTCTCAATGAAAAAAGGAAAAATGCTACCAGCTGACACAAGGTAAAGAAATGCATCTTCAACATTAAATAATACAGTTCAAAGTAGCTCAACAACCAATTTTAATGAGGTATGGCACCCATTCCTTCTCCTGCAAGAAAATTACCTTTGGGAAATGGATTTGGAAGGTTGCACATACCTCTTTTCATAAATTTAATACATCTTGTTGGTGGTTGGAAAGGGAATAATGAGTTTCTCTCTTTTATATATTGTAAAAACCTCTCATTTGTGGAGGGGGATGTTCTAAAATTTAAAATAAACTCTACCAAAATGTTTCTTAGCAACTATGAGTTGTAAACCTTCATTTGGACTTTCTGCAATGTGTTTGTGTGCCTTCTTCTACAACTGTAATGGTCTGTGCATACTTCTATTGCAATAAAAAAAGTTTTGTGGTGTTTTCTCAACCCTAACTCATGTTATCTACAACTTTTCCTCTCTTTTATTTGTTGTAGTGTGTTGTGTATGCTTTTCTCATTTGCAGGTTCATTTTGTTGTGTTTCTTGGAAAATAGATGGTAAATGAAGTCTCGGGTTTATGTCACCTCTGTCTAACCTCTCCCTCCTCCATTTTCCTCCTCCCTTTTCCCTCATTAGAGCATATTCACCCTTTTCTTGGTGCTATCACCTCCCTTTAGTTTAGGATTTCAGTTTTATGCATCTCCTTCTCACCCTGGTCCCTTAGAATGATAGAGTAGAGTTAGTTGCATTTTATTTCCTAGGAGTAGTTTTAGCAGTAGGAATACGTAGAGGAACCATCCTTCTTTAGAGATATGTCTCAATTCAAGTCCCACAACTTGGAGATAGTCCCACATTTCTTCAAATCCCCAGATCATTCTGATTTGGGATGAGTGAAATTTTGAGCTCCAACAAGTTTATAATCACCTTAAAATGTATAGAACTATGTAAGTATTTTCCAAAATAACTCCCAATTATTTTGGAAAATTATAATATGCACATTATAGCTCTAAGTTTCAACATTATAGGTTACACACACTCGATTACTTCCTTAGCTTAGTTATTAGTTGCAGCTCCTCGCGTGCTCTCTCACGTTCTCCATTTGCTTCACACCTTCCACCTTATTTCTTCCCCTTCCTCCATCTTCTTCCATTTCTTTTGCATGCACTCCCTATGTATTCAACTTCCTCCCAGCAGTTCATGCATACCCTTTGCTTGCCATGAACTTACTTCCTAAATTAGTAAGGTTCATGGCATCCTTTCACATTCATCTCCTTTCTACCGCACATTACCTTGTGATGATCGCGTCCTCTTTTATATTTTCCTCCTAGAGAGTATTCCTTATATTTCTTCCATGTGCATTACTTTTGTGCACCCTCTCCTTGACTTCTTCTCCCATGCTTCTTCCCTCCACGTGTGATTTTTTTCCTTCTTCTACACCAATCTCTTTGACATGCAACATCCTATCAAATTGAGTGTATTACACATAACCTATCAAAGAATGCAGCATGACAACGAATCATTGCAACCAAATGAGTCATGACACACGTAAGAAAATGAAAAAAATAGATTATGACATTGGTTGCACTCGACCACTCAAGCTCAAATATAGGCATGAATGGGTAGGTGATAAGCTAGAAAATGTCCCTCGTGCCATTAATACATGATCTGATCACTCCAACCACCCGATTTGATTTAGATATCACCTCCTTCCTTCTCCTACATTCCAAACAGACATGGGAAAGTGCATTTGATAGATTTGCAGGAGGATTTGTAGGCATTCATTGTTGGTTGTTGGTGGTTGAAGATTCAAATCATTTTTACCTCCTTCTCCTCTTATTCTCTCATTGATTCATCTATAAATGTAAGAGCATTACTCATTATAAAGGGTTGTATTATTTAAGTTTGCAAGTCTATTACTTAGGGTTGCCTTGCAATTTTAAGCTATAGATATTTAAATCTGGTTCTTTGCATGTGGATGCTTGACCTCTTTTACCATTGTAATCGATCGTGTATTTTTGGAAGTAATATAAGTTGTTTTGTGGCTGCTCTCTTCCCTAACTCATTTTATTACAATTTTTGCTTATCTTTTCACATTGGTAGCTTGTTTTGCATCCTCACGTCCCTTGAAGGTTCTCTTTTCATTGTGTCGCATGAGAATGAATGATTGATTGTGTTTCGATCGTGGTATGTGTGTCTACCCTCCCCTGTCTGCATTTCTTCATTTTCACTCAAAATGTAGATCATATTTATCACCCTTTCGCTTTGGTGATATTTCCTCCCTTAGATTAGTTTCCCTATTTCACATATCCTTATATCCCCGGTCCCTTGACATATTTAGCATAGGATCTCCATTTTAGCATTATGAGTAACAATCGAATACACATTGGTAGAGGAACCGACCTTCTCTAGAGGTTTGTCTCAAATGTGCAAGGTCCTACAACTTGGAGACAGTTCCATTGTTGTTGTTTCACACGATTCTAGATCATTTCTTAGAAAATTATGAAACAGATAGGGTAATGGGTGTAGGAGGAATACCTGTTGAAGATGTTGGTTATAGGTTGTTGTGTGTGTATGACTTCTGAATCCGCAACTAATCGTGAGAGCTTCTTTTTGGCAAGGAGGAACTACCTGAAATGGAACACAAGACCACCAAATAAAAGTTAAACAATATATGCAGTGGATTGCCTAGCATGTGCTAGATCTAGGAAGTGTGATACTTCCTAGATGACTGTCAATCCACTATTTAAAACAACTTAATGCTAGTAATAAAGTAAATCCTATTGTAGTTAAAATGATTTAGGTATCTCATTCATCTACAATAAGCAAATTCGTTCACAACAAGCTAGGCTATGATTGAATCTAAAGGTCAAGGTCACTGTCAGGATACTATTATTGGTCAGGGTCAGATTCTGGGTAGTTTAGGGTATTTGGTGGAGGTTTTAGGCTCTGATCTAGGTTTTTGATATAAGACACAGAGACCGATGTCGGTTTAGGTTAACTAGCGTCGGTATGGTCGGGGTATAGGAAACTCAATAAAACTTGGTTGGGTGATAGATCTAGGATTAGATGAAGGTGGAAGGGCAATGGCAAGATTTGTATGGATCTCGAGGTATGCACAGGAATGATAGAGGTCTAGGTATGGGTAGTGTAAGGGTGTGGAAAAAGGATGGTCAAGTTTGCATGGAGGTAAAATGGTGGGGAATGGAAATAAGAATAGAAACTAACAACAGAAGTAAAAGGATCTGCTAAAACGATAAGGAACCAATGCAGGTTAACAAACTTACTGTTTGTATGAGCTTGAGGCCTGGTTGGTAATGGTGGGTGATCAAATGAACTTGGTGTAGTGCTGGTGCTTCCCCAGATGCTCCCATGAAGGCAGTGTGGTCGTGTGTGATTGCTTCGATCGGCTATGGGTGTTCGATGCTTATATAAATGTTGGTTCTACTTGCATGCAACTCTGGTTTCATCACTTATTCTCAGAAGATGTCTCTCTCTCTCTCTCTCAGAAATGTGCTAACCTTGAAATAAGGTTGTTTTGGGAGTTAAATGGTAATCGATGGCGTGCCTCCGGCTTAACCGACGGTAGTTAAGGGTAACTAGCATCGGTTAGGGTGAGATTTCCTAGGTTTACTAAACCGGGCAGATCCCCTTGATTTTCTGGGATCTCGTTTCATTTACTCTGTGGATTAGCATGGAAACCTCCTTCTAACGGGTGGGAATGTAAGCATTGATTTTTAGGGTTTGGGTAGGTCTTAGTTAGTTATGGTAACTTACTAAGAATAGGTCTTATGATGAGGTGGCTAGATGAGGTGCATATGTGGGCATTATCTCAATTATGATATTTAAATAATAAATTTGGTGAGGATAATGAATTAATTTAATTTAAATAATTAAATTAATATTATAGTGGGGTGAAGGGGGCCATGGCTAGGTGGATGTGTTCAAGGTATTTATTTGATAGGGGACCAAGGAGAGTGTGACCCATTTTTGGTGTCTTCGATTACCTCAATTACTTGGTTAAACTTGATCTGAGATAGGTGCAAGCTTGAGCTCCAATAGTTTTTGGCATGCCTAGTGGGACCAACATTGAAATCTTCAATTTCATCATTGCTAATTTTTGGTGCGTGACTTAGTGATTCCCAGATTTGGAGGCTTGTTTTAACACATCTGGTGACTCCCAACACTCATATCTACTATTTATAGCGATTCATGCGTGCCTTTCATGATAAGGATACATACCAAAAAAATTGCTACAAATTTAAAGAATATTTAGAGTAACTATAGATTTCTCCAAGAAGAACATGTAGCGTAACTACCGCACAATCATCTCCATCTCTAGTGAACCATGCACTTTCCATTTCTCCTCTCGGTATACCTCCTATGTAGCTCTGTCATGACAACTCCTTCACCACCTCGTAGGAAATTTACTAACTTCACCGGTGGAAGTCCTTTTGTTCTCAATGCACAACATGATATGCTAGAAGTCATGCTTAAGAGGATTCCATATTTCATCGGTGAGAATCAATTCACCCCTTTTGGGAAAATATAGGATGTAGCTAACGTATGATTTGTCTATTTGATCATACACGATGATGTACCAATTAGGATTCTTACAGCTTTATTCAAAGGAAAATCGCTTTAGGGGTACAAAATTCTCGAGACTCGTATCTATTGCCACTGGCATGAGCTTGGAATAAATCTTTGCAGCTACTTTGAGGATAAGTCAAATCACTTGTCCTTGGTGGAACAACCGACAACAAAAAAGAGTACCCAATGAGCAGATGATTGATTTTAATATCAGATTTTAGAAGACTTGGGATAGAATCCCTCAAGTGGTAAGGCCTACAACCCAACATGTTTTCCTATATTATGTAAGGGATTTGAACAGGACATCTTAGTCATGATTCAGTCCATGGGGTAGAACCTTACCTATTATTTATATAATTGCAATAAGGGTAGAAAAAAATCTCATGCAGTAGGAAATCTAGCTCCCGGGTCCCACACCCTTATTTCTAGAAATTCCTCATGTGCCCTAGCCTTCTATTTATCTTATTCCCGAGTAGAGCACACAACCCATTGCATCCACATCCTATTCTCCCATAAATCAAAAGGAAGATTAAGAAATGAAAGTAATGATTAGGAACCTATCCAATAAAGTTATATCTTTAGATAAGTAGTAGACACAAACCTTTAGAAACAATTCTAATCAAGGGTATAACTAGAGCCATCAACCCTTTAGAAATCAATATTTAAATCAAAGATATGGGTAGAACTAATAGAATGATAGATGACATGTTAATGCACACCTTCCATCATGCAAGTAATTTTTCATGCACAAACTTTTCCACCACCCAGCGCCAAACCAACCACTTGTCTCGGATAAAACAATATGGCATAAGAGTCGAATGGTGATTTTATTGCAATTTTCCTCACTATCGAACCACCACGCCAATGTTTCATGTGCACAGGGTTACATGATTCATGTTTATTCTAAATGTGAACCTTCTACAAGCGTAAGAGAGCCCGAGAATCAAGAAAATCTAGAAGTTCTTGAGGAAAACCTTATGTTCTTTGGAACCAAAGACTAATGTGTAATTAATCAAGCTGTAGGTGACACAAATAGACTACGCACCTAGGTTGCTGAAAACACAAGGCATAAGAAAAGAATGCTTGAATCGGTGCATAACCTTTAGTTCATATAGCAAAGGTCGATACTCAAAATGAAATAGATGTAACTAAGGAATACAATAGTAATGGTGCACAAATTCCTACATGTGAGGCTCAACACAATGCCCCAACATAAGCAATGTGCACCCCTCCCTTGGTAGGTCAAGATTTTGCACTAGATAAGGCCCCGACTGCGTGCCCAAATATTAAAGAAGAGATGTTGTTGCACCCCAAATGCACAAATCAATGGGCCTTCTATTTAACATTGTTGATAAAATGAAAATGTCAATGTAAACATCACAATGTGGGAAGCCCTAACCATTCCATCTAAACGTGACTTGCTAAATGAAGCTCACACACAACTTCCACGCATTGATCCAGCAAATATCCAAAACCGCATGTTGTTATCAATATCTGGAAAAAAAGGAGAAGAGAATAAGTAAGGTTTTCAAAACCCTACCCTTTTATATGTCCTTGATCATAGGTAAGCACTTTGTGCACAATTGTATGATTGATTCAAGCGCTAGTACTCATGTTATGCCTAAGAAAATTGTTGATGTCCTAGGTTTTAAGTACAACCCTTTGTCCAAAGGAGTCTTGTAGCTTGATGGATCAACTGTTACTACTCTATTAGTCATAAAATATCTTAAGTTAACCCTCCATGCATGTCTAAGCCTTTCAATAACTCAAGACATGTCAATTATTGACCTACCTCCTTTTTTGCCTTGTGTCTATTAAGATATTTCACTGAAGTGGGTAGTTACTTATCTTCTTATTGGTTCCATATGTTACTTAAGACAAGGTATGGTACCCAATTTACCATACAAGATGAGATAATATTTTCCTATTATGTTAAGTCATATGACCCATCCCCTCTCCAAGCTAATTTCCTAATCCAAGAAGACCAAGAACAATTTTAAGTTTGTTAAGAGCATCAAATTCCTCATCCTCTACCTGATTTAGTGTTAGATGAGTGGACAGAAAGGCACAAAAAATTGATCCATATGCTGAAGATCTTGAATATTTTGAAACTGGGCTTAGCACTTATTGCATCCTTGAAGAAGAATTCATGCTTCTGCGCATCTAAAAATGAAGAAAATTCTGTCCGTGAAATTTGTACATTAATGATACGTATGCAAATGGCACAGTGCAGGTGTTATTCTTGTTTCTCCTACTCGATCAAAATTTATTCTTCGTGCACGAGTTATAATTTACATGATCCAACAATGTAGCAGAATATGAGACGTTGGTGCATGGTATTCTTATTTCTGAAAAGAGAAAAATTAAGGCACTCAGAGATTTTTAGGACACAAAATTTGTTATCCACTAGGTGAAAACAAGTGCACAACAAAGAATAAGGTTCTTAAGGCTTATAAACATAGATTTTGGGACATATTTGAGAGATTTGATGATCTGAATCTATAAGTGTTGCCAAGGAAGATGAAAAAGAAGAAGATCATATGATCGTGTTTGGTTCTACAATTATCTCCTCCCGAGGACTTTGTCAAAGGAAACACATAGTACGTCAAAATGGTGATCGTGCCATATATCCCGCATAAACAATACAAATTGAAAAGTGTTTGATGTGACATGATAATTGTTTATTTCATTCAAAATGAGTTTGAGTTCTCTTCAAGCATGCAAGATGACTTGCATGAGAGCTATGGTGACCAAGTGTTTCAACTTAAGATAAATAAGTTTCCTAAAGGGTTGGTTACCTAAGAGAAAATGATTAGCCATTATGATGAGTTCAAGGGTGAAGAGAAGTAAATGTGCACGATGCAAGAGGACTTCTCCCCTACCACTATTACATGCAACAAATAATTGCTTGAGTAAATCTTGCATGTGTGATGAAAATGAGGCCTTTATCTCTCTGTGTCAAAAATAAAATGATATTTTCTCATGGGAGTATGAAGACCTCAAAGGGTTTGATCCAAGTTTTTTTCAACACTCCATTGAACTTGATCCTAGCATCAAGTCCATCATAAAAATCATAGTCCAGTTAATCCAAGGATAGAGCCCCTTATGAGGAAGGAGTTATCTAAATTCCTTGAGGTAAAGATAATATTCCCCATTAATAACTCTACTTGGGTGTATCTTGTTATATTGCATAATAAGAGCAATGAAATTAGACTCTATGTCAATTTCAGATATTTAAACAAGGCATCCTTCAAGGATCACTATTCTTTTCCTTATATGGAACAAATTTTCTAGAATGTGGTGCACGAAGAAATTTACCATGTAGGATGGGTATTTTGGTTTGAATCAGATCATGGTAAAGGAAGATGATCAATTCAAAATAAAATTTACAACCAAGTGGTGAACATATGCATATCATAATATACCCTTTGGTTTGTCAAATGTAGGAACAACATTTCAATGTGCCATGGAAATTTCATTAAAAGGCTATATTAATGAGTTCATCTTGGTTTACCTAGATGACATAACTATCTTCTCAAGGAAAACTCAGAAATCACATGGCGCACCTAGAAAAGGTATTTGAGAGATACATAGAATTCAGGGTGTCTCTTAACCCCAAGAAATGCAAATTCATTATGGAAAAGGGAAATATTTTAGGCGATGTGGTCTTAAAGGATGGAATAATTATTGATCCTCATCGTGTTTCATCCATCCTCACTCTCTCCTTGCCAAAGTCTGAAAGAAATCCTTCAAATCCTTCCTCGTAATAATCAACTTTGTTAGGCACTTTATCCCTAATTTTGCAGGGATCGGTAAGACCCATCACCCTCATGCTCAAAAATGATACATTTTTCAAATGGACAACACAAGGAAAAGAAAGCTTCAACAAGATCAAGCAAGAAATTTCTTGCAGGCCAAGACTTATCAACCCAAATTATTCCAAGGATTTAATCCTCTATTTTTATGGCGCTAATGCAAGTGTTGTTGTTGTCTTAACACAAGAAAATGAACAAGGACTAGAGCAGCCAATGGATTTCTTTATTCAAACACTAAAGGATTCTAAGTTAAAATACAAAAAATGGAGAAGTAATTCTTCGCCATCATGTGCACTCTTAAGCGGTTCAAAAACATTCTAGCCATAAACCATATCAAGGTGTTAGTATCACATTGAGGTGTTAGAGACTTCGTTATGGGAGAAGAAATCAGTGAAAAGAGGGCAAGGTGGGTGACCAAAATCATGGAGAATGATGTGACTATCAAATCCGCAAAGGTAGTCGGAGAAAGCATGTTATGCAAGAAACTTGCCGAGGATGCGTAGTATGAACATGAGACTTCATTTTTTTATGAATATCTCATGTGTGTGGAGCCTAAATAGAATGAAGATCCTTGCACATGTATCTAGATGCAAGAAATGGTAAAATTCCTTTCTTCCGGTGCATACCTTCCTATTCGACAAAATCAAAGTGGTGACATATGAGGCTATAGTCCATTCCATATGAATTGATTGATGGTGCTCTCTTCAAAAGAAATATTCATGGCTTGTTGCTGAGGTGTAGTCACAGGTTCACAAATTGACAAGATGTTAGAAGAGTTTCATGATGTATTCTCTAGTGGACACTTCTCTTCCAAGGAAACAACAATGAATATAATCAAAGCATGATAATTTTAACCTACCCTATTCACGAGACAAGCAAAAGTGGGCCATGAAATGAAAAGAATACACTTTCTTTACAGGAAAGAAGAAATTGGCAGCACTTCCCCTCTAACCAATCCAAGTGGATCATAATTTTGTGCAATGGGGTCTTGACTTCATAGGCATGATCAATCCTCCTTTGAGTGCTAGACACAAAAGGTTTTTATGGCTATATATTACTTCACCATATGGAAAGAAGTTGTTGTGCTCAAGGAATCAACCGAGTCAGTTATCCTTGACTTTCTCAAAAGCATCATTACAAGGTTTGGCATTCCTCAAACCATTATCTCTGATAATGAAAAATCCTTCCTTGGTACCAAAATCTCTGATTGGGATCTTAGTCTTGGTATTTATTTGAAGACTTCTTCAAACTATTTCCCTCAAGGCAATGGCTTGGCTAAGTCAATAAAAATAACTTTGATCTAAATCATGAAGTGGAAAATGAATGTCAACCAGAGACATTGGCACACTAAGGTCTTGCACACACTCTGCATAGACATAATCACGATGAAAATGGAAATAGGTACTTTGCCTTGTAAGTTGGTTTATGGTAAGGAAGCTAAAATCCCCTTATCTCTTGAGTTGCCTTCATTAGAGCTTGGCCAATAGTTAGAGTTTGAGGGCATAGACCAAAGAGAAATTAGAATGAAAGAGCTAGTTGAACTTGAAGAATTTAGAAAATCTACCATAATCAAGCTAGAACAACATCAATAATTAACAAAGAAGTGGTTTGATAGAAAGGCTAGGCCTCAAGCTTTCAAATTTGGTGACAAAGCCAAACCAGGGAGCCATTCAAAGTTTGATACACTTTAGAGTGGCCCATACATCATCAATTCATGTAAGGAGGCTAACTCTTTCAAGTTATGGAGGTGTGCTATCAATCCCATTCAATGGGATTTATCTCAAACCCTTCCATTAAGTATTCTACATCATTGTATATGTTAGAGTAGTTTCAATTCCTCCAAGTGCATTAACGCACACTATGTATATATTTCTTTCTTCTCACATGCTCCTTTTACACTTTTTTATTTTGCTTCTAGGATGTCATCTATCTTCTAGTAGTTTTACAGATTCAAGAAAGGAGTTTAGAAATGCTTCAAAGTGACTTTAAGGATGATTATTTATAGTGTTAGATCATAAATTTATGTTTCTAAGCACACTCTATGCCCAATGGATGTTTTTAAGGATACTAATCTCCTTCGTCTAGAAAGAATATTACCACAAAAGTCACCAAATTGTTGTCCAAAATAAATACCCAGCTTATTTTGGCAACTTATATCTACATTCTAGCTCTAAGTTTCAACTTTACATGTTGTGTGCACTCGATTACTTCCTTGGCATAGTTATTGGTTACAGCTTCCTCATGTGCTCTCTCGTGCTCTTCATTTATGTTGTACCTTCCACCTTATTTCTTCCCCTTCCTCTATATTCTTCCATTTCTCTTGTGCACACTCCTATGTATTCACCTTCCTCCCAAGTAGTTCATGCAGACCTTATGCTCACCATGAACTTACTTCCCGAATTAATAAGGTTCCTACTGCGATCATCTCCTTGTTTTCATGCATTACCTTGTGATGATTGTGCCCTCTTCCATATTTTCCTCCCGCAAAGTATTGCTTCCATTTCTACCACGTGCGTTAATTTTTTTGTGCCCTATCTTTGACTTCTTCTCCCACACTTCTTCCCCTTGCATGTGTTTTTGTGCCTTCTTCTCGTACAATATCTATGACACGCAATATCCTGTCCGAGAATGAGTGTATCACACACAAACTATCAAAGCGTGAAAACATGGTGTCGAATCCTCACAACCAAATGAGGCATGACATGTGGCAGAAAATGACAAAATATCTGATGACGTGGGTTACACTCTAGAACACTCAAGTTAAAATTTGGGTGGAAATGGGTAGGTGAGAAGCTAGAAAATGCTCCTCATGCCATTAATGTGTGATCTGATCACTCCAACCACCTGATTTTATTTATATCTCATCTCCTTCCTTCTCCTACATGCCAAATAGAAATGGGAGAGTGTATTTGATAGATTTTTAGGTGGATTTGTGGGCATTTATTTTTGGTTTTTGGTGGTTGAAGATTCAAAATGGATTTTCCCTCCTTTTCCTCTTCTTCTCTCATTGATTCATCTATAAATGTAAGAGCATTGCTCATTGTAAAGGGTTGGATTATTTCAGTTTACAAGTGTATTACTTAGGGTTGACTTACATTCTTGAGTTTCTAACCTTTAGATTTGGTTCTCTGCATGTGGATACTCACCTCTTCTACCATTGTAATCGATTGTGCATTTTTGGAAGCAATAAAAGTTGTTTTTTTGTTGTTATCTATCATAACTCATTTTATTACATATTTTTCCTTTCTTTTCATGTTGGTAGCTTGTTGTGCATCCTCACATCCCTTATAGGTTCTCTTTTCATTGTGTCCCATGAGAATGAATGTTTGAGTGTGTTTCAGACTATTGTACACATGCCTACACTCCATGTCTGCATTTTTCATTTTCACTCAAATTTGATCGTATTCATACCCCTTTCTTTCCGCACTATCACCTCCTAGATTAGTTTTCCATTTTGAATATCCTTATATCCCGGTCCCTTGGCATGTTTAGCTTAGGATCTCTATTTTAGCATTAGGAGTAGAAGTAATAGTAAAAATAGGTAGAGGAAGACCTTCTCCAAAGGTCTATCTCAAGCACGCAAGGTCCCACAACTTGGATACAATATCATTTTTCTTCAATGACTCGATTCAACTCAATTATGAGATGGTTGAAAGTTTGAGCTCCAACATTAAACACATTTCATAAGAGGTGGATATTGATTATGATTTTATTCTCAATTTATGTTTTGAATATAGTTGTTTGGTTTCTTAAAATAATATAATTATAGTCTATGTTGTATCTATCTCTCTAGTTTGTAGATTTTTAATATGTATTTTCTACGACATGTAGGTATTGCACATTTTTATTCGGTGTTTATTATAAATCATTGTACACTATTTTAAGAGTTTTAAATGGAATAGAACTATAAAAACTTAGACTAAAACTATAACATGTCCCGATGATCGATTCCGAGGAACACTACCAATAATAGCTCCATTGTCAAGACCCAAACATGTAAAGATGACTTCCTAGACAATAGGATGGGGAGAGATTGTTAGAGGAGAGACAAATTGTTTACATAAGATGAAGAGGTTGTGAAAATACTTTCTGAAAAAAGATCAATATAGAACACATATATGGCTATATCTATGAGATATTTTGGTGTAAAATTCTAAATAAACTAACTGCATGATTATCTAGACTAGAACATAATTATTTTAGACTTGGATCTAAAGAGTACTTGTGGACTCAAAAGAAGATAGATAAATTGTGCAATATAGATTTTGAATGGACCAAAGTTGTGGGTACTTAACTATAGACCCTAATTAATTGGTATGTAATGAATATTTATGTACAAATTTTTTGTTCCTTTGAATTTATACAAGAACATTTCCTTAGTGGATTGCGAGGGAAATTTATTAAGAAAATAAATTTCTTGGTAAAGATGCTAGTTGTGGATAAGGCGTGGTTCCAATTCGATGTTTCATGGATTATTCATATATGTGATAAATGGATGTAGTCCTAGAAGAAGAGGGTGAAGTGAAAAGGTCCATAACCAAAGCATGCTTGTGAAGGGTCCAAAAGGATTTTAAAAATGAAATAGATGAGGAAGTACTATTTCTAAAGGGGTAATTTCAAGACAACTATGAGTATGATTAAATTAGGTAGAGTATAAAAGGAAGGAGGAAAGTAACCTCTTAAAATAATATAAGATAAAAAGAATGAAGAAGATAGAATTGAACAAGAGGGTGAGTAAGGAACAATGGACCCTAATAGTGGAATCGGGAGAAGGATAGAAGAAAATAAAGAAAATGAAGAGAAAGAGAAACCATAGAATTAGAATTAGTTAGGATTAGGTTTATGAAGTAGTTGGAACTTAACCTAGATAATCCTTCTCGTAGACCTTCAAATTACACAGATGGGGAAAAACATTGGACTATTAAATATGATATTATTGTTATATCTAAAAAGCCCATTCTCTTTTTGAAAATAAAAATGAACCCCCTTTTTATGAGTTGTAATACCAATTATACTAATTCTTAACGTCCAACTAAATTTTAAGAGCCACATAAATATTGTAAAGGTTTTCTTGCCTTAAGAATAAATGATAATCAAAATTGAAACAACTAGAAAATTATTTGATATTACCTTCTAAATAAACCATGAGATACAAAAATTTGTTAAATCAAAACTCATAGTTCTACTTTTTTATGATTTTCAAATACTTACAAAGTTCAATTCAAGGTTTTCTTCATGTGTAATTCATTATTCTCGTTTATAAAATAAGTTTTCATAGGATGATGTAGTACTGATCATATGTGAAGATCAAATCAAAAGATAAAACAATGATATTTATACTCTTTTAATGGATTTTACCTCTATTTCAATCAATTGATATTCGAGCTCCTTATATTTTCATTACCTTAAAACCATCAAATTTAAACTCAGCAAGAAGACTCAATGGTAGGTTTAGTTCCACTAATTTCCTCCAAGTTTAACACATTGACAATTTTGAGATTGTGAAAAGAAGATTCAAAGGTCTAAAATTTGAGACATTATAAAGCACTGATTACCACTACGTTCCTATGATCAACACCGTATAGAAAACCAAGATTACATGAATTCTAAGGTTAAAATCTCCCCAAATTTTCAAGCGCATCGATTAATTCCACATGCTGAGGATCCATCAGAAGAATGTGTTCATAGATCCTATTGACGGACATCCTTGGTGGATAGATCCGTCAGAGTCATGGGAATCCTTAGGAGACCTCCATATTTTAAAGAAGATATCTCTTCTCTGTAGGGGGATAGGGATAAGAAAAAGCTGAAATAAAAACATAAAAACAAACTAAGGCAATGCGTCGTAAAAGAATACACTAGGAAGCCAACCGAATACACAATCATCTCGAACTATTTAAGCATAGCACTAGAAGTTGCAACAAAACCCAAAGATACACAATTTATAAATGAAAATAAAGGTGATCAGAGACAATAAAGATATGTGAATGATGAACCGAAACACCATGAAAAATATATATTACTCCAATGGTTGTGCACAGTATTACATCAGAAAGAGGCAAGGTTGTTATTACAAACTTAGGTAGAAGGATAGAGTTCCAAGATATCTGCCTCTTACAGAAGAGAAACTTGTAATAGACAGGAAAATATTAATTCTCCTAGTATCTAACTAAAATTATCCTCTAGCCAAAATCTATCTTATATCATCTATATTTTTTCATCGAAACTTCATTACAATTTATAGGGTGAGGAGGAGGTAAGAGAGAACTTTGAAAATCCTTTTCAACTACTCCTTAATCATGATAAATGATATGAAGTGACAAAAATAGATTTCCTCAAATCTTTCTCACAATTTGACCCCTTTGAAAAAGTGAGAGCCATGCCTATTTAATGCATCTTAATTATTCTGCAATCGACTCCCTTGAGATGGACTCACCTTTTGAGAAGAAATTTTTTTGACTATTTATTACACAAATGTGATATTTCAACCCTTTATGCATTGGTTCATGGCCCTTGACCCAAATAGTTCCTATTTTTGATGAAATGACCCTTCGCCTCCAATCTTTTGAAAAATATTGAGCATTAAATCTTACAGATAAGACCCTAATTCACTTATACGTGGTGGGTGGCTTGTCATCTTTATGGCCTACTTTGAAGATAGAGTCCATTCGTTTGCAAGATCCATGTGGAAGCCTCATGCATCCTCTTGACTCTGATTTTCTTTAAGGATTTAGGGGATGCACTGGGCGGACACTTGGCACCGTTCGTGGATCGTTGTTTTTCTTTTCCGGCCCGTGTGTCAGTCGTGCGAGAGTTTGATAATTCATTCCTTTTTGACTTTTGGAGTTGAGCCCACTTAAAAATTTTTGTGTTCTACGAGTCATTCATTTTTAATTTGGTTAAGTCTCCTCTCTCGGTAAATATTTTATCTTCAAAAGGGTTTGTCTTAGCCATGAAAATTCAAATAATAGTGACCTCTTCTAACTCCCTAGGTACTTTCCTAGCTCTTTCAATCTCACTCGCCCGACCAAATGTTGCCACTTTTCATGATATTACTCCATGATTCCCTTTATGTCCCTCTTATCCCTTTGTCCCAAAGGGACAGAGGATACAATAAGGAGCGCCCATGAGCAATCCCTCTCTCTAGTCCCCCTTTTTATCTCTTATAGCTTTGCATGGAGCTTGTTCTTATTTTTCATCTTCTTCACACTTCCTCACATGATACAAATTTTCATAATCTTGCTCCAAGGAACCATTTACTATCCCTTATGTCCCTTTTCACCATTAAACCTATATTTTTAACTCAACATAAGCTTGCATTCAACCCAGGGTCAAACCATAGTCAATAAGGAAACATAATGTGAAAGTTAAATTGTTTAAAGGTCATTTTTCTTTTCAAAGATCGACCTCCCACCATAGCCACTGCTGAAAAACCCTATAAAACTTGATTTTTCAATTTCAAAGAGTTCCAAAGTGGAAAAACATAGTTAAAATTAGATCATGGGATCGCGATATAGAGCCAAACCTAGTGAGGGTGGTTTCATTACAATTTGACACCGGTAAGCCTAATTTATAAAAATATTAAGTGATTTATATATCCATATGCTAAAAATAGTAATTCCCTAAAACATCAAGCTCCCATCACTCGTAACATCTAGAAATAGTGAAAAATAACAAACAATTTTATAACATTCCCATTTTAAGACTTTAGAAACAAGGATTTTTTTAATATCTAATGTTCTCTGTTCTAAATAATCATAATTTATAACACACATTCCATGACAATAAATCTCATAACAGATAACCATATGCAACTATAATGACTCGGTGAAACACCGATCTCTCATTTCATGACTCGGTTCATACGATCTCTCATGTTAACTCCTTGAATTATATACTAGGTATATACTTACCCTAATTTGGGTATTAAGTTTTTTTAAGAGGCCTATCTAAATATTTGGTACCAATATTCATCTGATATCTCACTTCTTAAACTAGGTGATGTAGGACAACGCAACCAAAACCTTGCAATATTTTGGCAAAATATTTTCACATATTTTTCATGTTTATATCCCTAGATGACATACTCCTCAAACAAAATATGTCCTTCACCCCACTTCATCTGTTATCTACAATGGTCTTCACTGACTCTTTTCAGTCCACTTGTTCTAGGTTTAACCCTAACCTAGGTTAGCAACATAGTCTGGTATAGAGAACCACTCACGGTGACTAAGGGTATATAGACATACTCAACCGACCAAAGTTAATTGCATGTGTCTAGTTTTCCTAAGTCTTCATGAGTTACCCCCTATACTAAATCATGCTTCTAACCTGACCTAGAGTATAAATAAGATCAAGTTCAAGTTTATGTAGACCTAGATGATCCAATTCTAAAGGGTGTTACAACATGTCAACTACAACATTGTATCCTTGTGAAGACCCAAGTCTTTATGAAGGTACAGTTTTACAGTTGGCATGTACCAACATCCAATGGAATTACCCCATATAGATGTACATACCCAAGAAAGAAGTTAATTACTTAATTATTTTCTATAATTAAGGTCTAATTATAGTAACCCTACTGAATTCCAGTTTAATTAACCCCTAAGGTTGCCAATCATAAATGAGTTATTAATTTTTGAAGAAACATCAAGATTTCCTTTTTAATTAGTAACTTCCTACTTATGGGTTCATTTGATTAAAACAAAAAAAAATAAGGTATAATTATTTTACTAAACCATTCCTAGTTTGATTAAGTTCCAAATCATATTCCTTTATGTTAGACTTCATTTAGATGAATTCTACTTATTAAATGTTCATTTTTGACCTTTCACTTATCTTATATCCATGAAGGTATTGATCAAGAGGTAGATCATCTTCCTCATTCTTGTTAAGAATTAGGGTTAATTGTAATCCTCTTGCATTAAAAAAGATATCATAATGAATTTTTACTTCCATTAACATCATTTAATAAACCATAGTGACTTAGTTAAATGTTCAGCTATGAATGCCAACTTGATAAGTTGCATTTAATAAAGGGATAGAGTATCAAATTCCCTTTCCACCTATTTCATTTTAAGTCAAACTGAAAAGGTTCAAAACAGATATGATTATGAGAGAATAAAGATAAGCTTACAAATTCCCTTAACAGAATGCACAAAGAGAATGACACATCAAGTACAAGTAAACTCTCAATATTTTCCATTCATCATAGTGGAATACACACTTTACAATCCAATCATTTTAGACATATTTCATGTCAAACAACATCAATAAGTTCAATTAAGAAATACAACTTTTCCTCTTACAAATACATTTCAATAATGAATCATATTTCCTCATAAAAGATCCAGTCTTTAGGTAAACATAAGAAGCATCATAAAAGAACTTGTCTTCTTTTATCACTTATGAAGTCCATCTACAAAAATTGCTTTCTTAGTCGATTCGGTGAACTAAGCATTAAAATGATGTGCTTTTAACTAACTATTTCATAAAAAGAACTCGCTTTTAAGAAACAGTTAAAGCATTACCGAAAGATACATCCTTAAGAAATAACAGTCATGAAAGGAATAACAAAGTGATTAATCACAATAGCATTAATTAAAGATCACGATGTATCAAAACAATCTTCATCCAATGATTTCATAAGGAATTAAATCAGATAAGTAATATTCCACCCAAATTACTTATCACATTCCTACTATATATATCTATGGTTCATTTCTTGATTATTTCAATCTAAATCAAAGAAGATACTAACTCTAATAATTCACCAAAATAGAGTTATTTTAAAGAAGCAATGATCCACAATACTCATCATTACATAATTCATCAAAGAATAACTAAGGCCAAGCTCATTCAATCTCTATGAAAAAATTTAGGAAAAACCATCAACATCCTAACATAAGAGTTTCCTATTTAAGATGCAACTTCCAAATTCAAATCCAAATCTAGCCTAAGTTTTATATTTAGTATTAAAGAATTTGGTAAAGTATAAATTCCATTTACAAACACCGAAAATAGTCGCACCTCCAAAATCATTACATCCTTATCAAAGCATTGAGATCTATCCTCAAACTATCCATTCTACCCTTTTCTTCAACTAAAACAACCGAACAAGTCAATTCCTTAAAAAAGGGTAATATTAACGAGAGAATGAACGAAAAGAGAGAGAGAAAAACTAATACTTCATTTAGAGTTCGAAGAGAACAGTATTGCATTCCTCAACTCATAAAAGAGAGAGAAGGAAGTCAACAACAAGGATGAGATAGGATCTCATCATTATTTCCTAATATAAGAAATGAAAATCTGAAATAGAGAACTGAGATAGATCAGATCAAGCGTTCATTCAACTTTAGTAATCATTGAAAAACACACAATAACTACTTGATATAAAAATATATATATGACTACAATCATGAATGTCGAAAAACAAAAGATATAGTTCCTTGAACCTACAGTATGCAATGGAAAGGTTTACAAAGCTATGGGATGAGGTTAAAGAACCTCAAGCTTGACTAAACTCAACCATGCACCATAATATTAGAGCTAAGTAATAAAATATCTATGCATATATAAATTTGAAACTAACATTCAAACCCTAGCATATATACTAATCTCTACTCCATGAAACCTTAATGAAAGTGAAACTATTTAGATTCTAAGCAATCAAATTATGTATTGTTTACTCTCAAACATAGTGAAGAGATCTCTCCAAGTTGGCTACATGGCCAAGCTTTAGATCTTCCCTTACTAACTATATTTGGAATGGATGGATGCAAGATGGGGAGCTCTTAAAAATGGAGTATGGCCAAGATCTAAATGTTTTATAGCTTAAAGCTATCACAAATGATTTCTAATGCCAAGATCTCCAAATATGAGAGATTTTTGTTATGAAAACAAGGTGTCAAGTTGAGAGGGAGGGGTGACCCTTCTATTTATAGTTTTTCACTTGGGAGAGTTTGGAATTTGGGTGCATGTCAAAGCTAAATCTCAAAAAACACTTTTAGATTATATTAGGATAAACATGATTTAGGCTTAGATAAGCTTGGTTTAGGATAGTTAACTAGGATTTAGGCTATTTAAACTTGATTAGCAAGGGATTAGAGACTCATTGAGAGTTGGGAGGGTTTGGATAACCAATTGTGGACTGATAGATAGACTAGGAAGCCAATAGAAGTGGTCTAGAGAGAACTAGGAGGTTCGAATGGTTGAAAAGAGGAATGTTTAGCTAATAAGAGAGATATTAGCTACATAAGTTGAATATGGGAAGAATACAACCGAGAAGGTGTCTTTAATGGGAATCCGAGAGCGGGGAAAAGAATGGGGAATTAACGAAGTGTCGTTAATCAGTTGAATGGGAGAAAATGCTAAGTGTAAGCATATTTTAGTTGTCTACATTTGCCCCTATTTGAGGTGGTGTAAGTAACGTCACTTCATAGAAAGTAGAAAAGCATAAACAAGTAGAAAATATTGAAGGGATAGAATAAAAATGAGTAGAATGAAGGATACCCCTTGATTGTTGATGGGATGATAGAGAAAATCGATCGATGATTGAAAAGATGATAGAAAGAGAATAGAAGAAAGGGGATACAGAAGAAAAAGGAGTATGAGGAAGAGCGAATGAGCTAACATCCATTCAGTGCCTTTTAAACAACTTTATTTTTCAACATATTGATAAAATCTTCATCATTGGTCTTTATTACAAAGAATGAACAAAGGTGTAGTATGACATGAAAAGCCATATACGAACAAATGTCCATTATTAAAAGCACTAACTCCATGAAACATACAGAAAGCAATGTAATATGAGGAAGTAAACAAACTCATTTAAGAGGGAAATAAGTACAATTACACACACTCAAACCAACAACATTTAAGATAGTTGCAAAAATATTTTGTTATCAATCTACAATCCCAAATGTTTTGATAAATGAAAAGGGTAGGAATGATGCCCCAAGAAAATTTACATGCAAGGAAAGGATGGATGACACTTGGGTCTAATTGAAAAACAATGTGCACGATAAAAAATAGTACCGTGCAACCGATAGTTCCCAGTGCGTACGATGAAGTAAGAAATGTATCTTTTGTAAATGGTTGTAGATCAATGTGATCCACAAGTCGTTGTTTCAAAACACATGAAAATGCCTAGAAAGATATGAGATGAGTGCCATGTAAGAGACACAGATTTCAACTGCAAATGAGTTGATTACCAATTTTAGTCCATTTTCGAAGTGTTTATGATTTTTTTGGATGGTTTTATAATTTTTAAATTTTTGATTGGTCAAAAGAATTTAAGAGATAGGAAATATCCTAAAAGTACGCACAAATTCCCCAAGGCAAAGAGAGTGGGCGTTGGGTGGCAAGAAAATGCTCTAGCGAGAAGATAAATGGGTTGAAAATAATAAAAAAATAATCATGATGATAGATGAAAATATAATACAAGAAATTCTTGGAAACATTTAAACATTCCCTAGTGGTGAAGAGATAAGCTTTAGGTGGAAAATAATGCCCCGGGATGGTGTAGATGATATCAAATGTTGTTTACATGAGATATTCTAGTAGATGCTATAAATTGGACCTGATACTACATGATATTGGTGTGGGGGGATAGATTTGTGATCATGTGCAACCCTCTTGCCCCCATTAATGATACGATATGTGATGATTAGCTTAGCATACATGCATGATGTAATACTTAGCATTTATGTCTATATGATGTAGTAAATGATGTTATATGTGATGAATTATAGATGATAGATGTGATAAGAAACAAATGTGTAGTAAAGAAACACATAATAAAATGTTAACAAAACTAAATAGACAACCAAAACTATACAAACTAACAACTAAAAGCAATTTAACCACTACTTTGTTTTTACATGACAGTATTGATATATTTTCTGATGTTTTTGGCTTATCCTGAAAGCCAACTAAAAGATTCTTCCCTAGAAGGGATATTTTCTCGAATGTTTTTGCATTTTCTAAGGTCATGTTCTCCAAAGTAATGTACAAGAACAAAGAAGCATGGATTCCCCCAACATGATGTGGTAATATACAAAAGGTAGAATGCCACACACGTATGTATGAGATAATGTAATGTGAAGGTGTCCCCATTGTTGGATGTGAATATACAAAGGTAACATCCTTCACGCATATACAAGAGTAAAACAAGCAAGATCATAATCTTTGCAAGGTAGACTTGGTAGGGTTCCTAGACCTAGCAAGTGAAACTAACCCTAGAATGTGATGAGAATTACCCATCTCAAGGAAAGAGTAACTTGTGAATGACATATCCTCCTTGAGATCCGACAACTGGTTTTCACTCAAAGACCTTCCCACTTTGCACCATAATTGTGTGGTTTTCACATGTGGACAACCTACTTTTATTTTACTATTTTCTCAATTTTCCATTTTTTTCTTGTTTTTTCTTTGTTTTTCTAATTTTTAGTTCTTATCTAATATTCTCATCATGATTAAGCATAAAAACACTTGAGGTGCATGGCATTCATAGGTTCCATAATCTCTTCACCATGTGAGTACGCAAGTTTATAGGCTCCTAATCCATACTTAGCAACCACCACATAAGGACCTAGCCAGTTAGCTTCAAACTTACCTTTCTTTTCTCTATCCTTAACGGTGTTCTTTTGATTTTCCTTCAGGAATAGATTACCTATATATAATTCTTGATGAATTATGCATTTGTGACATCCTTTGGATACTCTTTCTTGATAGACCTTTAGGTGATTGAGCTCTCTGATACGATTTTCATCTAATAGTTCCAAATCTTCCAGGTTGAGGAACTCTCGTAGTCTTCGTCTTTGTCAAGATAGTCTCTAAGAGATATTCTTAGGGAGGAATCTCCACCGCCAAAGGTATAATGGCTTTAGTTCCATAGATAAGTGAATATGTGGTCACACCAGTAGGAGTGCAGATGGAGGTTTGATAGGCCTAGAGGGTGGGATGTATTTGTAAGTGCCAATTACGACCAGTCTTACTTACCATTTTCTCCATGATTCTTACAATGTTTTTATTAGTAGCCTCTGCTTGTCCATTACCTTGGGGGTAATAGGGGGTAGACCATTTAAGCTGAATATGGAAGTGTTGACATGAGGTTTTAACTATTTTGTTCTTGAAAGATTTACCATTATTAGTGATAATTGCTTGAAGGGATACCCTAATGACAGATGAGATGGTTCATGATGAATTTTGAAATTTGTGCACCAATGACATAAGTAAGAGGGATAGACTCTACCCATTTTGTAAAATACTTAGTGGTAGTGATAATGTTAGTGTGGCCATCTGAAGAAGAAGGATGGAGCTACCCTAATGTGTGTGCAATAGGCTATAAAGCCTATACTTGGCACATGTATTAAGTTTCCATATTTCTAGAATAGTTCACACTTCTTTATAAAATTGCAGCAATTTGATTCCATGGTAGGCCAATAATAGCCTACATTCAATAGCTTCTTAGCTAAGACCATGCCACTAGTGTGTGCTCCAAAAATACCACCATGTACTTCCTTAATGGCGTAGATTGAGTTAGTAACATCCAAACAGTGAAGCAGATTCCCGTCGTAGCCACGATGATAAAGGGTGCCTCCTAGGAGGGTATAATAGGATATGCGGCAGATAAGGGCTTTCTTTTCAGAATGAGTAATATCTGGTGGAAAAGTATCATCTTGTAGGTATCAAAAGATAGGATCATACAAGGAGGATAATGGACCAATAACTTGGATGCCAAACATGAATTTGGAATATCATATGCGGGCATTTGTAAATGCTCTATAAAGAAAGGAATTTTACTCTCCTTAAGCGGTATGCATAAGAGAGACCCAATAGTAGCCATAACATCTACAGATCTATTATGTGACCTTGGATTTTGCTCAAATATGATCTGTGTAAAGTACTCCTTCAGATTTTTGACCATTTTATTATATGGAATAAGTTTCTCATCTTTAACCTTGTACTCATCATTAACTTGTTTAATGATAAGTTGAGAGTCTCCAATGACTCATAGTTGTATGATGTTCCAAGTAATAGCTAGCTTGAGGCCAATAATGAGTGCCTTGTACTCTACAATGTTATTAGTGCATGGAAATCCCAACCAGAATGCTCTTGGTATGACATCACCTATGGGTGTGATAAGAATCACTCCTACTCCTGATCCATGGAAGGTGAATGATCCATTAAAATGGACTTTCCACTCTACAGATCCTTTAATGTACATCATAGATGCGTCTGGAAGATCCAGACACAAAGGTTTCATACCTGGTAGAGGTGCTTCTTCCAACTGATCAGCCAATAACTGTCCTTTCAAGGATTTTTGATTTACAAACTCAATATCAAATTCACTCAGGAGAATGATCCAATTAGCCATTTGTCTTGTGAGGGTAGGTTTGGATAAAAGGTATTTGAGAGGGTCAAATTTGGATATGAGTTTGGTTTTATTATTTAGGAGATAATGATGAAGCTTTTGGAAGGTAAAGAAAACTACCAAACATGCCTTTTTGAATTTGCGGATAATTTAATTCGTATGCTGATCAACGTGGGAATGATATAGTAAACCGCTCTCTCTTTATGGTCTAATTCGTATTGGGAAAGCAATGCACCAATAGAAAACTGGGTAGCATAAATGTACAAGAGGTGAGGTTCACAGGGTGGCGGTATGACTACGGGTGGATTGACAAGGTACTACTTGAGTAATGCGAATGCCTTCTGACAGTCAGGTCCCCAGTTGAATGCAACATCTTTCTTTAGTAAATGAGTAAATGGGTGACACTTATCTGCAAGCTATGAAATGAAGTGATGGATTTCCTAAATATTTCCTTGTAAACTCGTCAGTTTCTTGAGAGTTGTAGGTGGAGGCATTTCTGTAATAGTTTTGACCTTAGTAGGGTCCACTTCTATCCATCTCTGTGAAACTATGAAACCCAAGAGTTTTCCTGATAAAACACCAAAGACACATTTCTTGGGATTCAAGCGTACCTTATAATCTCTTAGACACTGAAAATTATGCATAAACACCTCTAGGTTCTCTTCTCTCGATCTTGTATTTGGTCAAAATTTCATTAATATAATCTTCCATGATGCCATTCATCATATTATGGAAGACGACAATCATTGCTCGTTAATAAGTGGCCCCAAAGATTCTTAAGTCCGAAAGGCATGAATTTATAGAAAAATGTCCCCCAGGGGTGATGAAGGTTATTTCATGTTGATTTTATTCTCAACCCGTATCTTGTTATAACCCGAAAATTCATCCATTAAGGACAACATTTCATAACCAGCAAGTGGAATGAACTATCATGTCAATGTTAGTTAGGTAGGGAAATTCATACTTAGGACATGTCTTATTAATGTCACGGAAATAAGTGCGATTCTTATCTTTGACATGCTTCTTTTGTATAAGGACTATGTTAGAGATCCACTCGAATAGTCGATATGTTTCATAAAGTCAAGCAACTAGTAGTATTTACAATTCTTCTTTGACAAGGAGTGTCACCTTAGGATGCATCTTTCTCAACTTTTTCTTAATGGGTTTGGCATTCGGGTGCACGACGAGGTTGTGCAAAACTAATTATGGGTCCAACCTAGGCATATCTACGTATGTCCATGCAAATATATCTACATATTCCCTTAAGAGATCTACAAAGATCTTATGTTCTTGAGATGAGAGTGAAGCCCCCAACTTTATCATTCTAGGCTGCTCTTTTGAGCCAATGTTGACGTTGATTGTTTCCTCAAAAAGCATCTTAGAAGCATCTTCCATCCATGTAGGATCAGAGGAAAGATTAAGATTGACCTCCTGCGGTAGCTCATTATCATCTTTAAATGGATAACCTATTTCATCCATAGACTCTTCATTTTGTTTATTTATGAGTGTTTCAAAAAAATTGTCACTGTGAGATTTCCATCTATCCTTTTTGCTGGTTTCTTGGAAGTGGTTGTACTCTTACTTGTCATCTTCTTATTCAAACATCCACACATCTCTGCTTCTTCCCCAAAGTATGCACAGGTGTCTAGTTGAATTGCAAATCCTTTCTTGTGGTCCCCATCTAGAATAGAATCCCTAAGTCCCATGAACTCTACAAATGCCTCATCATTTTCAAAGAAGTCTAGCGGCATGTGAAGTTGTTGATCCTAATCTATAAGTTCAGGATATACAAGGGCTACTTGATAATTGTTTAAGGGGATGGATTCGAGATAAGGTAAGGACTGCTGAATCTGGGAATATGTTAGTGGAAGCAAGATCCTTGTAGAGGCTACATTTGGAATCTACGTCGCTATCAGAATGAGAAGAAACATCCTCATGTTTAGAAGAGGTGGCTTCAATCTCAGAGGGTAGAGAATTATGATGCCTTATCCCCAGGCCATGCTTATCTAACTTAAAACAAGGGATGAGAATAGCCTCTAGCTGGCCTTGTGCATTAATGCCACATCTAAACCCACTACAACCCATGACAAACATCATGCGGTGACCTTTGATGTACCGGGGTGCTTGATGGCATGAATCCATGGTACCTTATGGCACTTTGCTGGTAGGATCTTCTAAAATTTTCTCCTCATATAGGAGACCACTATGGAAAAAATTTCTAATGGTTTAGGACACTGCTCCCAAGTGCTCTTGAACTGAAAATATGGCTTACCCCTTGTTCGGGAGATACTTGATAAATCTAATATTAACAAATCTTGTTTAAGAGTGAATGGATCACTGGGCCATATTTTACTGGCGTTTCCTTCCATAAAGAGAACAGGTTGACTAACGAAGGAAAATCTTGATTATAAGGTGGGAGTGACTGCGAATCTACGTGTTTCTTAATAGCTTCCATTTTTAGTGGGATAAAAACATCCACCAAAGGACATTCATATGTTTCACGAGAGAATTTGTGCAAAACCCTACAATGTGTGAATGGTTCCGGGTCACCCAAAATGGTAACTACTTGACCTTCATGACATAACTTGATGCACTGATGAAAATTTGATGGAATAGCTTGCATGGCATGGATCCATGGGTGCCCCAGGAGCATGTTGTATGGAAGGTCCAAGTCAAGGACATGGAACATTGTGTCATGACAAGTTGGGCCTACTTCCATGGGAACTACTATGGTACCCACTAATTCTCGTTCTTCATTGTCATATGTTGTGATTGTAATAGTATTGGCCCCTAGATCCATTTCAAATGGCCTAGGCTGCTAACCACCTTCAAAGTGTAAATGTTCAGACTAGATCCACCATCCACAAGTACCCTCTTGATTTTGTGATGAGTAACCACCACTTCTAAGTATAAGGGAAAGTTGTGTTCTAGGTTGTTACATGGGATTATGGTGCAATTAAAAGTAATATGATCACTAGGGTCTAGGTGTGCAATCATGGCTTGAAGGTATGTAGGGTATACATCTATAGAGACTCCAAACTTTTGCAATGTTTTATATAGTATGTTCTTATGCGTAATAGATATTTTGAGGAGATTGAGAATGGATATCCTAGCAGGTGTTTTCTATAATGGATCTATCAAATTATACTGACCTTCCTGAGGGATAGACATGGGATCTAGTATGATTAAATGAGCTCGTCTTGTCCCTACTTTGTAACTCTTTTCTAAGATCCAGATAGTGTTGACCTATTCATCAGAGGAGTGAATACATCCTATGAGAGAATCAACGAGACTATCATTAGTAGGGTAAACATAAGCAAAAGTTCTATAGTCGTTGGATGTTTTCCCGTGATCTGGCTTCCTTTTCTTTTTATCTGCATGATTAGGAAAAGGCTCTTTGTAGATGCCCATTTTCTCATTTGGACCTTGTCCTGAATCTGGGGGAGAATCTATGGCAATTTTACCCTCTTCAATGAGGTCTTGTATGTAATGACGTAGTCTTAAGTACTATATGTCTTTTTACCTTTAACACAATGAAAGTTGAAATACTCATGGTCTTTGAACCAACTAGGTTTTGGGGCATCCTTTGGATATGGTACTATCATAGTTGGATATTCCACCATTTTTACATTATCAAACTAATTTAGTATGGCTGACAGGATTACATTAATGGCATGAACCCGTGTTTATTGGGTGCCTTGGGATGAGATCCTTGTGAGAGCTTTAAAAGAGATCATGTCTCGCACGTTTGGACTCTCTTTTGAAGTCTGTAATACCATCACCAATGACATTCTTGTTCTTATTAAAGAACTTCAGTTTATCCATTGATTTAGCTTCATTTTTGTCTTTAACAAACAAAGGTAAAGCGTACCCTTTCTGCAATGAGGTCCTTCTTGATTTGACCACCTTTCTCTATGAATTCTTCAAAGTTAGAGCCACAGTGCATTTGTAAATAGAAGGCTATTTTTGGGTTTAAGTTAGGAACAAAGATGCTCACTAGCTATTTTTCTGGCAACGTACAAGGGAAATGGCTTGCCAACCTATGCCATCATTGTAAGAAACTTACAAAGGTCTCGTGGGGCTTTTATTTGGCATTACAGAGGTCATTCATTGTGATGTCATTTTCCATGTTAAATGATTAATACCAAACACATTTCTCTGCTAAAGAACCACTCTAATGCCAATGCCCCTAGACTGCGAGGAAATATTTGTATCAAGAAATTATCGCTATATGCGACCTCTTGGCAAGCCATATAAAAGTCTTTGATGTGATCCCAAGGATCACCCTTGCTTTTATATTTGTCAAATTTTGGAATAGTAAAGTGCTTTGGGAAGGGTTTCCGTAGCATGTCCTTGTAAAATGGGTAAGAGCACAACTCCTCATATAAGTATTTCCTACTATGGCCCACGTTTCCCTCTTGTAGGATAGTAAGCATGTCTTTTATCAATTGTAACTCATTCTGAGTGAGTTTTTATTTAGTAGGTGACATTGGTCCTTGTGGCTTAGCTACCTTAAAGGTAGTTTCGGTGTATGGATAAAAGTGAAACTTGCTTGGTTTCATTTTATCTTTTTCTTTGTAGGTGTTTCTTCTGAAGAGCCTAGGTTTGCTAATTTCTAGTTCAATTTCAAAATCTACTTTTGAAGGATCTCCTCTTCAACTAGAGTGTCTTCCTCTTCATCAAATTTGGGAGGAGGTGACCTTCTCTTTACGTGAAGCTTTGTAATAAGGCCGTTGTGATGGGTCTCCTTCAACAATGGCATGATTTTTCCTGGATGTAGAAGCATACCCTGTGTCAAAAGGGTTATCTATATCTAAGAGCGATGCTCATTCTTCTAGTTTTTGATTAATGACCTTGGTTTCTATTATGCTTTCATGTGGAAGTTTTTCTCCTAATTCTAGGACTCTTGTGAGTACCTAATCTCTGTTATAATATAGGAGTTCATCAAATCTGCCTAGGTCTAATCTTTGTTGCTCTCTGGAAGAGTTTGACTCTTCTCCATTGTGGTCAATTAATGGCTTCGCATCCTTGACTTGAGAAAAGAGAGGCGCTAAGTTGTTTCTACTAAATGGGAAGGTTTTGAAAGGGTTTTCTCCTAAGTCATGTTCATTTTATTTGGTTTCCATCTTTGTGATTTTAGGAATTACTAGCCAACGTTTGTATGTAGCTAGCATGAATCCCAAAATGTATGATTTTTACAAGTCGCGAGATGATGTTTGAAATATGCCACAATGTGTCCTAGATGTAATGTTATGCGCTATTTTATCAAAGAACACTGATATGAACACCTAGATGTAATGATCACTTGAATTTGTTGTTATGCCAAGTCTACACCTAAAATAGATAGTGACAATACATTATCAATATGTAGGTCAAGTTAGAATTCTAACAAGGCCTAAGTATCGATGTGGTATTGACACAAGTATCTCGATGAGGTATACTAAAGATAGTTTAAGTGCTTGATGAAAGCTAAGTTCTCTGAAAAGTGGAAGTCATAACTAGATATAGCGTAACAACATTATCCTGATACATTAACTAAGAAAGCAAGGTGTTAGTATCAAGAAAACATCATCGTGGTATATATAAAGCGATATCAACATTTTTAAAAAGAGTTAGATGATGTCGAAACTTAAACCAAGTATTGTATATAACAAGAAGTTCTTTAATCATGCGAGCATCATAACCATGCAATAAAGGGACTTATATCACATTCTCAAGAAATTGAAAATATGATGTAAGCACCTAGATTGTGTGACTAGAATGTGAGGAGAATTAAAAACTCAAGAAGAGACAAATGATGAACCGAACTTGCAGTAGTGGAGAAAATCATGAAATCAAGATCAAAGGACTATCAAAGATACAAAAATGTACCTACACACTTTAGACATTTAACAACCTAGCCGTAAACATGGATGGGCGTAAACAGACAAAAAAGTGGCAAGTACCATCTTTGATAAGATGTGCGAGGTATGCTCCCTTCTCACCCCAAAAGTGGAAAGTGAGAATGCATGGGTATAGATCAAAATATGAAAAATAAACTAAGTGCCACTTGGGCAAAGCTTCACCTCGTCTGAAGGTGAGAAAGAAGCTAAGCTAAGTGAGACGTCGTCTAATTTTCATGGTAAAAGTACTTAGATCGAACTTAAGTGGACTCTTTGCCTTGTTTGATAAACAAGGTTCAGACTCCAAGTAAGTTTCCACTTCGTGACAGCTCGACACAATAAAGGACTAGCAAAGTGGGCTCTAAGACAAAATGGCCTCCCTAATAAGATCTCTCAACTAGGTGTTACAAAGTGTTCTTAACCAAGCTTGATTTACCCAAAAAGTTGCAAAGAATAAATTTGGAGTATCTCAGCTTTACTTTACCCCCTTCAAGCACGGAGGTCGATAAATATGTCCATGTGTAATCTCACCGGGGTTGCGATATGGACAACTGGTAATGCTAACTCACAAGGAAAAATTAGTCAAATGGGTAAACAGAGCGCTTCTGTTTCATCCACAAGCTTACTCGGTGATGGATTACTTTAGGGTTCTTGGAACCACCACAATTTTGTAGCTTAAGCTGTTATGCCAAAGGGGTTATGTTCTAGTTAAGTGGATAGGGACGTACCCTTTTCTAAAACCTATAATATAGTGTGATGAAAGTGGTGTGTTTTTATCTTGCTTATCTTAAATGTGGTTTTAAGTAGCACACCGTTTGGCAACCTGTATGAAAACACGTATTAGAAGGTTTTGTTTTGTCTTGGCTCCTCCTTTCTTTGACATGTGATTTTGGTCCTACATACCAAGATTAGTAATTTTTCACAAAATATCATGGTATCAAAAGAGAGTTTGCATGTTTCTTTTGATTCCTAAGATCACTAAAAGGTGCGAAGGAAAAGCATACGCAACGCGAAAACTCAACTAATTTTTTTGTAAAATACATTAATTTGCAAATTTTTGAGTTCATTTTAACCATTTTTGAATGTTCATCCATTATGAAGTGTAAAGTAAGTGTTTTTGAAAGCAATAAGAGGGTTTTGAAAGTGTTTTGGTTCCCAAGATCACCTAGAAGGTGCGAGGGAAGAGCATATGCACTTTGAAAAACCTCTATCAATTAAGAAATGAAACACTTAACTAAGTTAGTAAAAAAATACCAAAAGAACCCTGCAAACAACTTATTAGTGTCACAAAACCTTTCAAAGTGTTAGAATAGCCAAGAAAACATTTTTTCAAATTTTAAGATACAAGAGAAAATGACTATTTACCTAATAATGTAAACCATAATTTTTGTATAATTCAAAATACTAGATCTATGATTCCATTGTGTATTTCTCTTCAATACCTTTCCAATGCAATAAAAATAGAGTCGGTTTGAGCTCGGGAGCAAAAGTTATGGCCTCTGAAGATTGCTAATGATGCATGTGCTAGGATTTGTGTGTCTACACTAGGATTTGTGTACTTGTGCACCTTTGCTAAAACAAATGACAGTTTCTAAGGTGTGTACACCATGGTTTGGGTGTGTGCACCTGGTTTAAGGTGCCTTCATGTGGTTTTTGGCACCTGTGCGTGGTTTTGGGTGCTTGTGCTTCTCTGTCAAAAATGACAGATCAGGTGGTGCTGTCTTGACATAAAGGTGTATGCGTGCCCTTCCCTGTAGGTGGCTAAAAAACATAGTATTTTTCAAAAAAACTCAAAAAACATCAAAATTTCATCAATTTGGTTCAATTCAACAGCACTTTACCTCTTTCAATCCTGTAAAGAGCACAAAGGCAAGACAATCCTAGCTAAGCTAGTTAAGAAACCTAATATTTAGTCATTAATACAAAAAGATTAGTGAAATCAAAAACTTGAACTAATCTAAAAAACTTTGAAAAACTAATATAGAAAGCTTTAAATTAACCTAAAAATATTGAAACTAAGAAAAGTTAGAAACTAAAAACAAAAGCTTCAAAATGACTCCATTAATGGAGGATGGACTAATTGTCCCACCAAGCATGCCAAATGTATGCAATGGAAAGGTTTGCAAAGCTATGGGATGAGGTTAAATAACCTCAAGCTTGAATAAACTCAACCATGCACCATAATATTAGAGCTAAACAAGAAACTATATATGCATATATAAATTTGAAATTAACATTCAAACCCTAGCATATATACTACTCTCTACTCCATGAAAGCTTAATGAAAGTTAACTTAGTTAGATTCTAGGCAATCAAATTATGTATTGTTTACTCTCAAACATAGTGAAGAGATCTCTCCAAGGTGGCCTCATGGCCAAGCTTTAGATCTTCCCTTACTAACTATATTTGAAATGGATGGATGCAAGATGGGGGAGCTCTTAACCATGGAGTATGGCCAAGATCCAAATGTTTTATAGCTTAAATCTATCACAAATGATTTTTAATGCCAAGATTTCCAAATATGAGAGAATTTTGTTATGAAAACAAGGTATCGGGTTGAGAGGGAGGGGTGTCCCTTCTATTTATAGTTTTTCACTTGGGAGAGTTTGGAATCTAGGTGCCTGAAAAATCACTTTTAGATTAGATTAGGATAAATATGCTTTAGGATTAGATAAGCTTGGTTTAGACTATTTAACTAGGATTTAGGATAGTTAAAATTTATTATCAACTGATTAGAGACTGATTGAGAGTTGGGAGGGGTCTAGATAACCAATTATGACTGATAGATAGCCTACAAAGCCAATAGAAGTGATCTAAAGAGAACTATGGAGGTTCTGAATAGTAGAAAGGAGGAATGTTTAGCTAATAAGAGAGATATTAGCCAAATAAGTTGAATATGGGAAGAATACGACTGAGAAGGTGTCATAAATGGGCATCCGAGAGTGGGGTGAAGAATGGGGAATTAACGAAGTGTCGTTAATCGGTTAAATGGGAGGAAATTCTAAGTGTAAGCATATTTTGGGTGTCTGCAGCTACAAACAAGAACTGATATAGTAGTGTCAAAGGTACTACTAAAGGAGTAATACAAATTATTTGAGTTTGCAAAAACCTTGAAGTAGCCAATGAAACGATCATTCACTCATCTAAAAGTTAGTAGCATCAACAACACATTATTCCAATTTTACCATTCAAGATAGAGAGAGAGAGTATCATTAAATAATGTAACCATAAGCGATCACAATTTCATTTCCAATGTCATCGCAAATAAAGCTTAACCATACTTTGATGGTAAATGCAGAAAATGTATACAAGATTTACAGTGAAGCTATCCCATATTCCCAAATTTACAAGAATTAAAAGAAAAATATACAGGGTAAAGAAGGTAAGAACTCCAACCTAGATTCAAACACTAAGAAGCACAAAAACATGACATATCCCCAAGTCGGTGCTCAAAGTCGAGCTCAAGGAGAAGAGCGGATCAAAACGATACTGACCATTTACTTAGGACAGACAAGACCGAGCTAGTCCAAAGTTAAACATAGTTACCTCATTCATATAGAATCACCTAAACATCCAACTCAAATGACAAGAACTAGTACTCCAAAAATTGAACCGATAAGGCAAATCTTTGAATCCCAAAATCTCACTTGGAGAAGATGAATAAACAAAACTCAATAATCCCTTTTCAAATCATGACAACAAACTAATTTTCAACCCTACCATCAAGAATATTTTATCAAGGGGATTTTCTCAGATCCCAAAACCATTTAAGTTATTAGTAATCATCTTATAACATACAGGTGTGAGAAACAAAAATGAAGTCATATAAGTTCAAGTAGAAGCTAAATATGTTTTAGCACATATCAAGTAAGGGAGAAAAAAACTGAACGTAAACCTTTCTTAGCAGTCCAATAGAGTTCTCAAATTTAAAACATATAATCTCAACAACTGTGTAACATATTTACTATTGTTTTGCTAGCAAGAACAAATCCTAACACTGAATCCATTTTTTCCATGCTAACATAGCTCAACCAGACATAGAAAGATTCAATAATACCTTGATCTCAGTAGAAGTAAGACATGTTACATTTGTTTTCCAACCAAAAACAACTCCCAACAATGAATCAAACTATCTACTTAAGCATAGTTTGAACAGTCATAACAAGATTTGCAAATATATCGAGCTCAACAGACATGAAACACATTTCATACCTTCACCCAATAAAAGAAACAAAACTAGCTCTTATCATAATCAAACAGTGAATTCCCTTTATTCCATTTTTGTACATCGATAGAAGATCACAAAAAAATCGACATTATATTTCAAACAATGGTTAAAGAAAGATTCACTTATTTTACAAGGAACAAACCGATATCTTTTTTTCCTTAAACAATGAATTCAAGTAGGAGAATAAAGTGAAAAATTCAAGCATGAAGCAAGATAAACATCACATAAAACTCATTGTTCTCCAAGAGTAGAGTTTTTTTAATGAAAACACTTAGTAAAAATTAGAACAACTTAATGGGTAGAGCCTATCATTCATGATAGAGCTTCCTATCGATTTGTAGAAGATTTCCAGCCAAGCTCCAACAATATATTCTTTTTTCCAAGCATCGTCAACAACTCTAATTTTCCTACTTCCTCTTATACTTCCAATGGATCCAAAAATATCTCAAGAATTCCAATAATATTGAAGGATTGAAAATAGAACTATTGGTTCGAAGAACCAAAACCTCCATGCAGAGAAAAAATCAAAAATAACAAATGATCAAACAACCCATCCAAAATCTGCCATGCATCTCTCCTAGGTAGTTTCTACGTCACAATCGAGATCAATAAATGCAAGGATAGTTAGTGTTTCCCTCCTATTTCTCCACGCCACCGCCATCCAAATTTGGTGAACTCCATTTCAAACTTTGCATGAATTTTAAATTTAGTGATGATGCTAACTAGGCATCCCCCTAACTCCCCATGCCTCCACCAAAATTGGCGTTCTAAGGTTTTTAATACCAAATTCAAATTGCATTAATGCCTTGAAAATCAACACCACCGCGCTTTCTACTTGCCAAGTAGTCCATAGGTACCCCTTAGCTTAGTATTAGTTTAGGTTAGGATTCAACCTTAGTCTTGAGGTAAATATTATTTGTCTTAGGTTATTTCAAAACTCCACAACCATACCAACTCAGGTTAGGGTGTCACCTTAGTAGTTTAATAATAGGTCCTAGGTAGGTCTTAGCTACCTTAGGTTAAAATCCAAATAGGATAGAACATTACAACTAGATTAAGGTGTTAACCTTTATAGCATAGTAATGGGTCTTTGGTCCTATTACGCTATTCAGCATTATAAATATTTGTAATGCCCACTTCAAACTACCACTTGAGACTAAGAAACAACTAGGATTAGCTTAGGGAAAATTATGGGATAATTTTTTTTTACTAGAGTGTTTGCAAAGAGGGTTACAAGATCACCATTAGTAAAAACCATATAAGGATTAACAAGCAAGACTGTCTTGTAATAATTACTTCAAGCAACTAATAACAACAATGAACAAGGTCAAAACAAGAGGTTAAATTCATCACTTAGGTTAGTAGAGTGAAATCTTACTCATTTCTTCCCTAACAGGCTTACAGAGTTCAAATTGAATTTTCACACACTTAGATTCATCAAAACTTTCCTAAATTAAGCCCATTGGATAAGAAATTCTCTCACCTTTCCAACCATATAAAGAATTCCTCCTAACTCCTTATAAAATGCAAGTTATGGCCCGATGGAGTTCTGGGGTGAAATTTTCCTTTGAGAGAGTCTGCGGGCTTAGGGAGAAAATTTTTCCCTCCTTGAGCACAAAAGCACAAAACTCCTCCGTGCACTGCTGCAGTCTGATTAGGAAGACAAGTGGTGCCTCCCGATTGGCATGGGAAAAGCGGAGCGGTGGGAACTTTAGGTTTTTGGAGATTTTAGGCCAAAATCCCAAAAGTGGAATTGGACGTGCACCTCTGCCAAGGAGAAACCCATGCCACGTGTCAGCGTGTGATTGGACGGGGCCGGCGGGTCGTGGGGAAAAATTGGAAATTTTTCCCAAGGTCCAAAAACCAAAATTTTTGAAGGAAAAATTTCCTTCATACCTCCAACCTCGCTCAAAAGGCCATGTAGCGTCTTGTGATTGGACGCTGGTCTACGGAGCAGCGAAGTGATTTAGGGTTTTGTGCCAAAAGAGTTACAAAATTCAAAAGACTTGCACAGGCCCGTGCATCTATTAGGACACGTGTTAGCACCTGATTGGCTGTGGGGGTACAGGGCCATGGAGGAAAAAGTGAAATTTTTCCAAAAGAGTCAAATGGTTAAGTTTTCAAATTTAATCCGCGTGTCATCCATGCCATGTGTCAGCACGTGGTTGGTTGCGGGGACGCGGGGAAAAATGGGAAAAATTTCCCAAGGTCAAATTTTCAAAATGTTAAGTTATAAAAAGTTTTCCCCTCTAAAGTGCCACATGGCAACATATGATTGGCTGAGAGTGTTGCATGGGCCACGGAATTTTGGAGAATTTTTCCAAAGTTCAAATTTTGATTTTAATATAGTTAGATTGATTTTTGGATAGCCATTTTGAAGTAAAACTTCAAATGGGCATAAATTTTGATAGAAAAGTCAATTTTGGGAAAACAAGGACTTTCCAGAAATCACTCGGAGTCCTCTTTGCATAGAAATCATTAATTTTGGATTTTGATGAAGTTTTGAGGGTAAATTTTAAGAAATTGATCTGCAAGCTTTTAATATGTGAACTGGCAGTTTTTCAACTTATAATTTTGATAAAATTAGAACTCCTCCTTCACTCAACATGTCAAACAAACATGGAGGATCAGTCTAGGGAGGGTTTAGAGTGTTTTAGTGAAGTCAATTTGTTCATTTATACAAGTTTGCATTTTTCCAACAGTTGACAGGAAAAAACAATCGTGCAAGCTCTGATTTGAAATTTCTTGAGTTTTAGAGATTCATTCTTGACTGTTTTAGTGAATTTGGGTTCCTTAAGTCTTCCTAAGTATAAATTTCAAGTTTCATAACTTATTGTTGAGTGTAAAGTCAAACTGCTCATTTTTATTAAAATGTGCATTGCCAGATTTGAGTTTTAAAACAGTGAACTGTTTCTTTTAAATTTGTTCATCAATTCTTTTTGTAATTTGGATGTGCATGTGATTCCTAAACTTAGTCAAATACATTTAATTGATTAATACAACCATTCAATTCTAAATTAAATTATAGTTCAGATTTCAATTCGAATGCACAATTCAAATGAGAACAATACAGTTTAGCTTTCTCATACGTATTTTCTTCCAACACAAAAATCTCATTTTCTTGAAAACAATTCAATTCCAGCATACAATACAATTTTAAAACTACTTCAATCCTTTATTCAAAATTCAATAACACTTTTACAACTTAACACTTTTTCCACTTTGGTTTCAAACTACAAATTACACAACTGATAAAATCCTTTGCATTTCTTTTCCAAAACAACAAACAAGTGTAATTCTTCTTTACATTCCTCAGTGCAATTACAACTTCCATTTACAATGCAATCACTTCACATTACAACATTTATACATTCATCCACTCGAAGTGGGAAATGTTACATTGAATTTTTTTCTCTAAGGAAGGGACTGGTGAACTGCATTTTCTCCAAGTTCCAAAGCAGCAGCATGTTGATTTCTTCATCTTTTCAACTTTGATCACAACAAAGAAGGGGGAAAGGCAATTCTCTCCACCCAACCAAGACATCCAATGAGAAGGGAGAATCCATCCTTCCTCATTGGCCCCCGAGCCCCAACCATATTGAAATGGAGCATGAGTATCAACACATGGCAACATAGGCTTCTTTCACATACAAGAAACATTCACATTGCATACAACATTAATAAAATACACAGTCCAACAAGACAACAATTCCCAACTACATTTGCAAACATACACACAATACATAGGCTTGATCCAAACAAGCCAACAAGAGCAAGAACTATGGGGAGCTCCTTATGCCTCCCAAATTGGAATTGGGCATCCACCAAAATGCATACCACTAATAAACATATCAAACCCATAAACCTTATATCTCCCAACCCCTCCTTATGCCCCCAAGTGTATCCCTTATGCCCCTAAGAGTAATAAATGTAAGCAATTTCTTTTCCAAGGTGGATCCTAAACCAACACTCCCTACATAATAACACAATGCCATTGGCAATCCCTTATGCCCCCATATGAAATTCCCATAAACCTCTCCTACACCATGCCCTAAGCATTCTACCCAACCAGCCAAGAAAGCAAACACAAACACCATTCAAACATGTATGCAAGAGAAGGAAAAACAATAAAAACACAGCTCAAGATGCCTACCTCTCCATAATGGAGTTTGTTCCAAGCTCACAAGCTTTGCAAGATGTCCAACACAGTCCCAAAACAACAAGGTTTAAGCAAGCACAAAGAATTCCAAGCTCCTCCACAAACAAGCTCCAAAACAGCCCAAAAATGTGCCCCCAAGAAGGAAATAACAAGGTTTCAACAACCTCCAAATGAGCAAGAAGCTTCACTTTTATAGGAAAGGAAAGAGAGAGGATGATGTGGATCCAAGTGGGATGCCACATCATTTTTCCTCATCCCCAAGAGGAAATCAACATCAACAAACAAATCACAATAAATTAACATGACAAAATCACTTACATACTCCAATTCAACCCATATTCCAAAAAGGACTGCATTAAAAATATGTAAGGGAAGTGCAATTAAAACTTACAAATGTCATTTCAAAATGCATTATAAATGCCTATATTTAACCTCCAAACCATAGGCATGGTTGGTGGATCATTTTAAGAGGTGTGGGACAAGTTTAACTTGTCCCACAAGCCTCCAAATTTGGCCTCCAAGGTCAAATTCGAATTTCATAAAAGATGGAGTGTTTGACCTTCCAAAATATGCCTTACATACTCTTACAATTTCTTACACGTTAACTTACACACTCTTCCAACATTAATATCTAAGACAACAAATTTATTAATTACATTCCACATCCCAATTAAATTTAAATAAATTTTAACTATATGACTCTCACATTAAAACTATCACATTTAAATTAAATTACAAGAAGGAACACTTTACTAAATAAAATACATACAATAATAATTAAAAAGGAACACATAAATAAAACACATATCCCATGGTCACATATAATGGAAATCCCTCGCCCCCATGGGAATTCCTAACACAACACATAACATAGTTTCCATGGTGACCTTGTTGATTTCACTGGAATTTCAATATGGGTAGTCTCTAGTCACTCGACATTGTTGTGATTTTTAAACCGCAAAATGTAAATACCTCCTTCGGCCTCGTGGCCGTATCAGAACATCCAAAAAGGGTATAAACAACATGTAAATATCAAATCCAAGTCACAACAACATCAAGAATTCTACATCATCATTTAAATTTAATTTGCAACTATATCATCATCCAATGAATCTCTATACTAGAGCTACTCATAATATCAAATGTCACAAGACTAAAATCAACATCAATAATATGTCCATGTCAACAGTATATCATCATCCATATATAATAATGTCTCTAATAATCATCATGCATGCTAACTGGATCAAGGTCCATAATAATCCATGATCTAACATATACACATCATAGTAAATCAAAACATAGTAATGTCCAAAATGAGATCAACAGTAGTCAGATCAGTATCAAACAAGTGTCAAAGGGAAGTGGGCACTATAATATTTAACAAGAAGGCCCAGGATGGCCAATTACAACATGATGCAAAGGAAGGACACCCAAAGTCGGGTCCTTTAAATTTAAAAACAAAACATAACTCAGTCCCTCTTCACCTTCCATTTCGAATGCCAAGTCAACCAGACGAGTCAGGTAAGGAGAATTGAAGCATACCTTGGATCAATGGAATTGATCCAAGGTCTTGTTGTCAACATAAAATGAGTTAAGAAAACAACAATACAAGTTAATAGTCCTTTTTTTTTAATGAATTGAATTTGACAAAAAAGATGAATGGTATCATTTTCAATCAAGAAAAATCACAACAAAGTGAATCTCTTCACAACAATAATTTATCCATTGAAAACATGATTTCTAAAATTCATAAGAGTACACCTTCTTAAGACAAATCACATGTCAACGTTTGCAATGTCAAGAGGAAATGTAATCAAAGTAATAGTTTTTTTAAAGATGTTACATACTTCCTCCTAAAAATAGTCATCGTCCCAATGATTATCTTAGTTAAATAATTTGCATCAACGAAAAATCAAATTTTTACACTTTCATTCTTATGTTCTTAACAAAACTATATTTTCAATTTCCACAATGAGCATTAAAGTATCTTCCCATTTTAAATAGTGAAATATCTACCCAAGATTGGCAGATTTATTGACATATCATGAATAAAATATTAAAATTTTATCGGTCAAGAGAATCAATTCGAGATCAAACAAGTATGGAAAATAGTTTTCATATCCTCTATATTTTCTCAGTTGCACTTTCTTCACTAAACTGATCCCACTTTGGATCTTACATTGGATTATTTCACGATTTCTTAAGTGCAACTGATGAGTTTTAGCACTCGAATGGGCTTAACCACGATTATTCTGGGTCTTGGACCTCAAGGAATTCCAATTTAACACACGTGATAAATATGAAACATATTTCTTAAGAAGATAATTATGGAAAACATCATGAATTCGTGATAAAGCGGGAGTAAAGATAAATGATAAGCTATAGGGTTGATTATTTCAACAATTTCAAAGGGTCCCACACAACGAGGTGATAACTTGGTGACCTTACCAAAAGTTATAGAACTATTTTTCAGTTTAACCCATAGAAATACCTTCTCACCAAGTTTAAATTTATTATCAACCCTCTTTAAGTCTCGCACAACTCTTTTGCCTATCGAGCATCTTCTTTCAAGCATTCATGAATCATTTTAACTTGTTGTTCCATTTCCGTAAGGATTTTAGGTCCAATTACCTCTCTATCCTCAATGTTGTCCTAGCTAACCGGAGTTTTGTATTTCCTTTCATATAATGCTTCAAAAGGTGTCATTTTCAGAGAGGCGTGATACATGTTATTATAAGAAAACTCAACTAATAGAAGATACTATTCCCATTTATACTTTGTTGATCCATGCATACATACATTCATGACATATCCTCTAAAACTTGATTAACTCTTTAAGTTTGTCCATCTGTTTCCAGAAGATATGCATAACTAAAATTCAACTTAATCCCTAGGGCTACATTAAGTGTTTTCCAAAATTTAGATGTCATTCTTGGATTTCTATCTGATATGATAAACTCGGGTACTACATGTAATCTGAAAATTTCATGCACAAATATTTTTGTTAAAACTAGTGAATCTTCCTTAAGGTTACTAGCAATAAAATGAGCTACCTTTGTTATTTTATCAACAACCACTAGAATAACATCATGTTTATTTCTTGACATAGGCAACCCTTGAACAAAATACATGCTTGTCACTTGCCGCTTATCTTTGTGGTATGTTGTTAGGTACGATAAACTGTGGATGCATATGCTTAGCTTTAACGCGTTGACATTCTAAACAAAGTGTGTCACAAATTCAATCACATCCTTTTTCATCCCTTTCCAGAAATATTGTTGTTTTATGTCAAAGCAAGCATTTTTGTAATGCGAGGGTGTCCAGAAAAGGTGAACTATGAAATTTAGCTAACAATTTCTTTCTTAAATCATTTGACAAAGGTATGTATACCTTGTTTTCAAACCGCAATATTCCTTCATTGTCAAAGTGAAAACCTTTATATCTCACATCATTTGGATCTGTAACAAGTGTTGTTTTTACTTGCTGAAAATAAGAATCAAATTCCATGACACTTTTACTTCATCCTTAAATTGAGTTCTCAACGTTATAAGAGCATAAATGTGCTTCCTACGACTTAGAGCATCTGTAACTCTATTTTCTTTTCCTTTAATATAACTTATGTCAAAATCATACTAAGATAGAAATTCTAACCATCTTCGATGTCTTGCATTCAGATTTGGCTGAGTAAAAATATACTTCAATCCAAGATGATCAATTTTTAGTTCAAAAGGCCTACCAAGAAGATAATGCCTCCATACCAAAGTGCATGCACAATGGCAGCAAGCTCTAGATCATGTGGAGCATAATTTAGTTCATGTAACTTGAGTTTTCTACTTTCATAAGCTATAACATGATCATTTTGCAACAAAATACCTCTAAGACCTTCCCCGGATGCATCCATTACAATAGTGAAGTCTCCATTAGGATCAAGTACAACCAAAATAGGAGCTGAAGTTAACTGATCCTTTAGAGTCTTAAATGCAGCTTCACATTTTTCATTCCATACAAATTTCTTATCCTTCTTCGTAATGAAGTTATTGGGGATGTAACCATTGAGAAGTCTTTAACAAACTTCCTTTAGTAACCCGATAAGAAGACCATGAAGCTTCTAACTTCATGTACATTCTTTGGTGTGGGCCACTCAGTTATTGCAATAATTTTAGAGGGATCTACCGCTATTCCATATTTTCTTATGACATGACCCAAATAGTGCACTGTTGTATCATAGAAAGAAAATTTGGACAACTTACCAAGCAACCTTCTTTTTCTCAAGATTTCCAGAACTAATTTTAAATACTCATGATGTTCTTCGATGCTTTTAGACTATATGAGAATATCGTCCGAGAATATCGTCCAAGAATATAAGCACAAATTTTTCCAAGTATTCTTGAAAAATATTATTCATTAAATTCATAAAAGGTGTAGATACATTCGTTAATCCAAAAGCTAAAACTATGAATTCATAATGTCCATACCTTGTTCTAAAATTTGTTTTATAAATATCATCATCCTTTATTCATAACTGATGGTATCCAAATCAAAGATATATTTTAGAATACATTGATGCACCCGTATCTAATCAAACATATCATCAATTCTAGGAAGTTGATATATGTTCTTAGTTGTTTCTTTGTTTAACATCCTATAATCGATACACAATCTAAGTGTTCCATCTTTATTTTTCACAAAGATTACCGGTGCTCCCCAAGGTGAGACACTTGGTCTAATCAAACATTTAGAAAAAATTTCTTGTAATTGTACCTTAAGCTCTATCAACTCAATGGTATTCATTCTATAAGGTGCCTTGAAAATAGGTTCAGTTCTCGGTTTGATCTCAATTGTGAATTCAAACTCCCGTTTGGGTGGAAGACCAGATAACTCTTCCATAAATACATCACTGAAATTTCATAGCAGAGGATATATTTATAATAAGTCGCTACTTTCTTTTGTTGCTTCAAAAAATTTACTGCGTATAAAAAGTGCAGCCTTTGTTTTTCACTTTTTAAGTTGCATAGTGACAACTTCCTAACTGAAATTTCACGTTTTACACCTTAAATGTCTCCTATTTTTTATAGATCATCTAAATAACTAATATGTTTTTCAAAACAATCAACCTTTGCCTTATGCTCACCTAGCCAATTAACACCTATGATTATATCATAAGACCCCAAAGGATCAACATAATGGTCAACCTCCATGGAAAAACTAGGTAAGTTAAGGACTGCTCCAAAAAGACACATACTAATTGTATGACAAACATTATTGCCATAATGTACAACCCATGATTTATCCATTTTTCTAGATTTTCTTTTTAATTTCAAAGCTAAATTAGTAGAAATAAAGCATTCAGTAGCTCCAGTATCAAAAAGTATAGTCACAGTATGCCAAATAACTTACCTGGAACCTCTATGGGTGTGACTTGTTTTTCACCTATTTGTTAGCAACTGCAGCATGTATCTTGTGTTGTTGATTATGGTCATCCTTCTTCAAAGGACATTGATTTGCGTAATGATCCTTGCCACAATTGTAACAACCTCCTATAGGTCCCTTTTTAGGCTCAAATTTATTTTCAGCCTTAAAGTTATGATTCTGACCTCTATAAGACTTTTGTACGCTATTATTGTTCTTGACAAAGTTATTTCACACATTAGCAACATGTTTATTTGTTTTTTTTTCCTTGTTTTTTCAGTTACAAATTTATTTTTTGTTGGCTAGATTTTCTCGCATAGCATCAAACCTAGCGATCATGAGATAAATCTCCCTCATTTAACCGGTGAGGCTCCCATGTCAGATTTGTCAATAAAAACGTGTTATTATCTATCAGGGGTTTTACTTTAACCACTTAGTTCATGAACCATAACTAAGAAGTTCTACAGCAAGTAAGCAGTTGTTTAAGAAAGGAAAGTTATAGAAGAAGGAAGTAAAGGAAATACAGAGAAGAAATGGGGAAGATGTGCATCCCAATTAGTAGATAGCATAGCTAATTACATGCACATAGAAGAAACTTAATAGATATGAACACACAAAATTATAAAACAAAGGCAGCTCTAGATCCAGATCTATAATAACACAAAGTTTACTTAAGAGATCTAAGATTAAAAGCAAGAAACACAGTACACCGTGACACAAAGTTCTCCAAAACCTACTCCTTTGTATTCCTTTGCTCCAAGTTGCTCTCGGGGTTTAGCACAAAGTCTAGAACACAAGATTACTGCTTACAAATTCTGATTGATCATTAACCCAGAGGTTCTTCTCCTACTTATAGAATGTAGGAGGGAAAGTACAAATGGAAAACTCAAACTGAACTGAAACATAAACAACAAGTAAAGATGACATTTGGCAATCATCCTCAACTATCTTCTCCTTAAGTGACACATGTATCACTTAACTAATAGAATGGTTCCACATGACTTTAAGTAATGGTTGCAAAACCAATAACTTAGAAGTTTTACAATTTCATCCGGGAACATAGAAAATAGAAGAAGAAAGAAATAGAAGAAGTCATGCCAGCTGTAACATTTATGTCTTCTTCTTGTTCTGATATCGGATATACTTGTCGAACATGTAATTCAGCATCCTTCCATCTGTTTTAGCCACTGCTTCTTTCTCTATCCTAAACTGCAGCAACCCTTCATTCAACACTTTGATGCATGCTTCCACATCTTCCAAGCTTAGCCCAAACCTTGCAATGTCCACTGCAGCGCCACCAGTCTACTGATAGAATTCATCGTGAAAGGCTTGGTAGCTTTATCAATTCTCTTTTGTACCATCAGAAGAGAACCTTCCAGGGAATTAGGCACCTTAGTTGAGATGATCCGCACGTATGAAGTAACACTTTCTCCACCACTCTTCCTCAGTGAAAGAAATGACACTGTCAGTAAATCTGATGTCCTACTCTCAAGTGCCTGCATCCTCTTCAGCAAAACTCTGCAGATTTCCAAATGGAAAGATACTGCAAACTCTAGCTGCTTCCCCTTCTCGACTGATCCATCTGGTACAATCTATTCCAATCAATACATCTCTCGACAACTTGTTGATCTCGGCCAAAATACTCAGGTTACTCTCTGCAACTGTATTCATGCCTTCTATGTTTGCCATCAGTTGCTTTAGTTGATTTGCTGCATCATTCATAACCTTTAGGCGGGCTGGCACTTCCCAAGTTGTACAGAAGCTTGATGAATAATCAAATCCTTCCATTCATCAATAGCCTTTACTTGATTGCTTGCATCCTCCATTTCCTGCATAAGATGATCACTCACCTGCTCTGAAATGGGCTGAATGGAAGGTTTAACAACCTTGGCTATGATCTCACATAATTGAGATACTTTCTTCTGCAGCTCTTCTTTCTCTGCCTTTTCACTGTCAAGCCTAAGGAATAAAGCATCCATCAATGTCTGCGTGTCTTGCTTCAATCCTTCAGTGGTGGCTTGACCAAGGGGTACTTTGGTCACTGTCACATCTTCTGCCGTGAGCTCCTCCTCTATCTTTCCTTCTGCCGAATTGATATCTCAGCAAACTTCTCTCCCGAATCCTCGATGATCAACCTAGAAGTTGCTTTGGCAACTTTAGGCCTTACATGTCTCTTCTTCCCCAGATTAGGAGTAGGCTGCAGAGTCGTGCTCCTCTAAGTTCATCTCCATTCTCGCTTCTGGAACCAACTGCGAAGCCAACCATTCCGAGAAGTTACTTCTCGGAGAATGAGAAGTCGCTGAGTGTACTACCATCTTCCGCTCTGCATCCTCTCCATCAGAAAGTGCCACAGTGTTATGGCTGCCATCTTTTGAGTCATCCAAGGACAAAGCCCTTTCGAAATTTCGCCATCTGCAGCTTCAACGTATCCTCTGGAACAGGCGCTGAATGAAGTGGCTGAGGGGAGAAGATGAATGTCGCTGGATTCAGTGGAGGCATGGAAGCATCCTGCTGCTGCGGTGCAATAGTTGGTGAAGTATTGGGTACTGGAGAAACCGGAGTTAAAGTCATGGTCGTAGAAGTGATCCTCTCCTTGGATTGAGATCTTCTATGCACTTTCAACTTCTCGACTTTCTGCTTGCTTTCTCCTCCGTGCTTTCGCTTGAGGGAATCTCCTGCGCCAAAGTTTCCCGTGACTTGATTCATCAATGCTTCATCAAGGCAATATCCCTTCATCAACAACCAGTTTGAAGTATTCACCAACACAGCTCCCGACCTTTCTTCAATTGTGTTGCAGCCTCCTATGTTATTCTGCAGTATGGCTTTATCTCCTCCCATTTGATGGTAAGTGTCAAGTACCACATTCCCATCATCTTTAAGATCCATAGGTATCATGCGCTAGTCCAAAGTCGAACACTTGCTTTGCTGATAGCTTGCTGAAATCTCTCTTTCTAACCTCGTACTCACTTTTGCACTTCATCCAGAAATCTTCTAATGAAGGCACATGTGCATACTCTGGGAGATTGTCTTCCTGGCTACTCCAAATGGATCAAAGTTCAGCCGTGCAGGGAAGAACTCTTGCTCATACTCGGATAACATTTGTGCTTCCATCCCCGAGCTCTATGAATGCTAATGCAGCTGTAATATCCCACAGTGATTGGGAAGAAGCCCGTAGACTTGTGCGCTTTGACTGAAGGTCGTGTAACTCCACAAGTTACCTGCTCAGCTCCATGGCGATCAATCTATCATTCGGATACCTAGGCATCTTTATTGGTTCTCCAGAAAATCCCATAACCCTGAGGTATGTGAAATCTGCAAATTGAATGAATAGACTGCCAATCTTGGACATAGCTTCCCACGCTTCCTTGCTTACCCTGTTGGCCTTCAAGTCTTTGTCTAGCCTGCAGATGAAATCATAGAAGAAGTCATCGTTGATCACTTTGAAGTCTTTCTCGCATGCAGGTGCAGTAAGCTGTGGGTAGCACTTGAAAATGGGGTCCTTGGAAAGAACACCACATCTATCCAGCTTGGAAAAGATGCCTTGTGAAGCTGCAACATACACCAAGTATGAAGTCATCTTGAAGCTGAAAGTATGCTTCACGTTCCGGAGTTGCTCACCGATGTTGTTGCTAATAATTTCTGACCAATTGATTATAGAATCAACCTTGTTGATTTCAATGGTCCTGATGAAAGCATACATCCATATACGGAAAGTGTAAGCATTAACTTTGCCATTCATCCTGCATAGCAATTTGACGACATCATCTACCTCCTGCACCAAATTGGACCGTGGAAGAGTTCTCGGGAACTTTGAAGGAGATCTAGGCTTCTTCATGTATCTAGCTATTCATTATGCTCACGCAATCAGCTCTATGCTTCTCCCATCTACTGTCAGCATCCTGAATGCTAATAGAAGTCACCACCTTTCGCATTGGAATCTTCAAACAATAATTGATGAACTCTGCGTCCAAATGAATTATTGTCTTTCCCGAAGCATCACGCACTGATCTGGATGAAGGATGATAAGATCTAGCACACTCCATCACAAACTCTGGCAATTGGGCTGTACATGGAAAAGTTGCAGCTCGGATAATTCCACTGCTTTTAACCACACGCATGAGTGAAGTCTTTCCCGCTCTGGATCTATCAATCAAATCGGCAAGAGGTTCCGGGCCTAGATCTGTGTCTCCTATGTCTGCAAGTTTGGAAGCGATGCATGACTCCATCGTGCTTTCTTTTTCATCTCCCTTCGCCATGGCTTTGTCTATCTTCGTCTGAATAATTCTTTTTCTTCTTACTTGGCCGGATTTCTTCAAAATTGGTGCAGATCTGGACAATTCTTCAGATTCGGAGGATATATGCAATGTATTGGACATTGATAAAAGCTCCTTTTCCTTTGTAAAGCACATATTGAATTCTGTAATTTATTAAGACAAAAATGGCCACCGGAGCATGAATAGTGAATTTAAATTGTAAAAATCTGCACTTTTCAAGCTTGCTGCCCCAAAAATTGGTGTTTAATTTGCACATAAAGAGAGCATGAATCCTTTCAATCAACACCTGAGCTCCTGTAACACCTGTGGAAACAATTATGCAGACAAAGATCAACCTCCTTCAAAGCATGCGCCAAATCTGGAAGCTTTTAGCCTTGTTGTCACCTTGTCTGAGCAAAATCCTTCTTCTAATGGGGGCACACTTTTCCTCTTGGCTGCAATTCTTTACCTGTGAATCAAATAATTCACCCATATGGCTGCCCATGCTTATATAACCTTCACAATTCTATAATTAATAATTGCCCTAACAATTAAAGGCAATTAATTAATTAAAAATCATGCTTTTCTCTTTTAAAAATAGCATGTTTAAGGACAGCCATCCAATAAATTAAATTAATCCAATTTAATCCTTCACACATCACTTCACTTAAGCTTCACAGTGTGCTTTGACCATAGCCACTGAAAATAGAAATTAATTTAATGTTTTAATGCCTTTAAAAACATTAAATAACTCCCAAATGGGGTGCACTTTTTGAGAGGAAGAGGGCAGCCACTAAATAAATTAAATTTAATGCATTTAATCCTTTTCTTTTATTCCCTCTTTGACTTGTTGACTTCCTCGAAGCTTAAGCGCACTTTTTGAAATAATAGATTAATTAAAATAATCACTTTAAGTCTTCCATCATCTCACGAAAGGGCGCACTTTTTGCACATATAATTCTATTTTTAAGAATTTTTCCACAATGGGATTCTTTACCTGCAAGCGAGCACCAAAATCCATGATCCACTTAAGTGATTTGACTTTGACAATGGGATTATTTACCTGCAGGCGAGGCACACTAAAATCCCATGATTTCACTTAAGTCACTTTCCTTTTATTTTATCATGGGAATTTTCACCTGCAAGGCGGGTAATAAATTCCCACACTTTGCTGACCTCTAACTTTCCCACTTTGCGCGACTTAAGTGAATTTTATAACACGGGAAAAAGTACCCTGCTAGGCAGGTATAAAATTCCCACCTTGCTGCTGCTTCTTATATTTTTCCCATTGCAGCTTAAATCCTTTGTTTTCCAAAAATGCGCCCATCCCCGCAAGGGCTTTTCCATCTGCGACTTCACTTTTTCCCGGTGATCCAGACCTCGATGGCGACTTCCTCCGGGCATAATGTGCGTATATGTTTTCCATTGCTCCAGGCCAAAAATCGGGCTTACCGTGAAAGGAATTGTTCTAGAGAAATTTCACAGAAAACGAAACGAGACAACACAAAAACACGAAAAATTGCCAAAAGTTACAAATAAAGCCCAAAACTTATTCCAAGTTAAAACCCTTATGGTACATAAGAGTAATGACATATTCGATCATAACAGAGTTAAAACGGGGTGCAAATAGCCTCATACGGGGCTCAAAATAATTAAATACAAATTTCCCATAGACAAATCCCGACATGACAGAATATAACAACTTTGGGCATCTGGGTATTTGGCGAAAAAGGCTAATATGGCTCTTTGGGATTATCTTGACGCAATACAAGAACTTTCAGGCAATAAAAACACAAAATGACCCATTATTTTAAAAGTACGAAAAAATTTTTTTGGATAGGGTAGTCGCAGATTTCAGGGTGAAATCTGGGTGACACCAGTCGGCTCCGTCTGTGGACATCTTTTTCTCTGTCAGAATGACAAAGGGAAAAGATGAGATCCCAACATCTCTGGTTTCGTATCTTGTCCTTTGGGCACGGGGTCAAGCAAACAAACACAACACAACACAACACAAAACAAAAAACAAGGAAAAACAAACAAAGATTTATTTATGTACATACAGGTTTTACCCTGCTTCTCATGTCCAGAACAACTTCAAGTGTTGCCCATTGAAAGGCAACGGCAATTCAACTCCATCTTGATGAGCAAGAATGAAGCTATCTGCTCTGGTGATCTTTAATCACAAAAGGCCCTTTCCATAGTGAATCGAACTTTCCATGCATGCCTTTTGTTTCTCTTCTTTTGTCCCATAGAAGGACCCAGTCATTGACTTCAAACTTTCTTTCCCTAGCCTTTTTGTCAAAATGATTTTCACCTTCCTTTGATGCTCTGTCAACCTATCTGCAACTTGAGTTTGTACTTCCCTCAATTCAGTCAGGTACATAATTCTTTTATCAATAGCATCCGTGAAAGTGGAATCCTCCAGGGCCTTAGAAAGTTGCAGGGCAGGCAGTTCCAAGGTAAGAGGCAGCTCCGTGTCTCTACCGTACAACAGCTGAAATGGGGACATGCCTATCGCCCTTTTTGGTGTGATCCTATCGGCCCATAATGCATCAAACAACTTTTTATGCCAAGTCCTTTGATTTTCCGTTACAAGCTTGCGCACGATAGTTACCAAGTTTTTATTACTAGATTCAACTTGACCATTCCCTTGTGGATAGTAGTTTGAGGAATGAACCAGCTGGATCCCATAAGTGTAGCAAAATTCCACCAACTCCTCAGAAGAAAGATTCGAGCGTTGTCTGCTACAATTTTTTGGGCACGCCAAACCTGACAATAATATTTTCTTTTATAAAATTACACACCTCGGCGGAAGTGGCATTCTTCACAGGAATAGCTTCTACCCACTTACTGAAATAATCAGTAGTTGTTAGAATATAATGGTGACCGACACTGGAAGCCGGGTTAAGCATACCAATAAAATCCATTCCCCACTGTTGGAAAGGTTCTTCAATCACAATGGGTTTTAGAGGTAATGCAGGCAATTTCACATGCCCAACAAAATGTTGGCATGCTTGACACTTAGCTACCCATTCTGCAGTATCTTGAAAAAGGGTTGGCCAGTAATACCTTGCTCTGAGGATCTTGTGTGCAGTGACTCGGGCTGAGAAATGACCACCGCAAGCCATGTCATGAAACTGTTGAAGTAGCTGATCCTGTTGAGCTTTATCGACGCATCTGAGAAATACGCCATCAATTCCCTTCTTGTACAAACCATTATCCCAAAGAACAAAATCTTTGGATTTCAGTTTGATGGTTCGTTTCTCTTTTCTAGAAAGTTGATCTGGGCATTCTCCATACGTCAGAAAGTAAGCAATGTTACTGTACCACTCTTCTACCAGATCTATAAAAAGTACTACAGGCAAATCTCCATCTATCTCATCTTGATCTGCTTCAGCACTTGATGTTTTCATCTCCGTCATTAATTCACACAGACCTCTTCCTCGAACCAGCTTTGTTGGTTTAATATCCAGGTCATATTCTTGAACCTTTGTCACCCATGTGCCTCTCAACAATCCTAACTCTTGCTGAGTAAGGATAGATTTAACTGCAGTATCTGGAACCAAAACCACAGTGTGCGAGGAAAGAATATAATACCTGAATGCTTTGCATGCCTTCACCACTGCATATGCGTGCTTTTCCATGGGAGTGTATTTCAACTCATAGGCTTTAAGAGGCGTACTCATGAAAGCAATAGGAGCTTCTGCGTCCTCTTGATTTTTCTGCATCAGTATTGCTGACATGGTGTGTTCGGAGGAATAACAGTAAAGAATAAATTCTTTACTGAAGTCGGGTGAAACCAAGACTGGAGCTTTTGACAGGGCCTCTTTAATTTTCTCGAAAGCTTCCTTCCCTTCGCTGCTCCATTTAAAATCTTGTGTCTTCTTCATCATATTCGAAATATGACGGGTTAGCTCAGCAAAGTCAGGAATGAATCTCCTGAGAAAATTAACTTTTCCAAAGAAAGAGTGAACTCCTTTTTTGGATGTGGGCAAAGGCAATGTCTGAATGGATTTGACACGCTCTGGATCTATCTTTGTTCCTTCTTTGGAAACAATGTGCCCTAGTAGCTTTCCTTCGGTCACAACAAAGATGGATTTCTTGGGATTCAAAGAAATACCATGCTTGCGGCATTGTATGAAAACCTCTTCCAAGTTTGAAATGTGTGCGCTTCTATCTTTGGAAAAGACTGTCAGATCATCCAGATACACCACTATGCTTATATCTTTGAGATGAGCAAAGGCTAGATCCATAGCTCTTTGAAATGTAGCACCAACATTAATCAGGCCGAATGGCATTTTCTGGTATGCGAAGGTTCCCCAAGGTGTGATGAACGCCATTTTGTATTGATCTTCCTCGGCCACCTTGACTTGATTGTAGCCTGAGAAGCCATCAAGCATGGAGAGCATCTCAGATCCAGTGACCACCTGCGGTGTGATCCATGATGGGTATGGGGTAGTTGTCTTTCAGTGAAGCTTGATTAAGGTTGCGGAAATCCACGCACAGCCTAATCTCACCGCTCTTCTTTCTTACAGGGACTATGTTGGCCAACCATTCCGAATGATGTATGGGATAGATGATCTTTGCGTCTAACAACTTCCGGATTTCTGCAAAGATGGTTCCCGAAATGGTAGGGTTGTGCCGCCGCAGCTTCTGCTTGAAAGGCTTCTGTTCTGGTTTAAGTGGGATGTAGTGTTGAACTTCCGCAGGCTGATATGTTTTTAGATCCTGGTAAGACCAGGCAAAAACATCCATATATTTCTTAAGAAGCTCAGTAAAAGCTTCTCTTTCGGCCTCTGAGCAACACTTACCCAGATTTACTAATTTGGGATCATTGCCGGCTCCCAAATTTAGTAATTGTGTGTCGGAGGAATAACCTTCCCCACTTTCTTCATTTTTCTTAAGCATCTGATCATGCTTATCAAACATTTCCTCAAGAGATACCAAACCTTTGGGAATTTTATTTCCTTTTAGTTGGATAATCTCCTGACTTCCTGAGACGTCCACATCCATTTCTCCGATAGTAGTCTGCCTAGGAGGTGAATTGCTTCCCTCATAGTAGATTTCTTCAAAGTTGTCCTTCTGTTGGAGAAACACAACAATCTGCGTGTCATCATTGAAAACCTGCCATTGTTGAGACGTTGTCAGGAACCTTTGGGTGAAAGACCATCTCCACCTTGTAGTCTCCCTGTCTAAAGAATGCGGGAGGCTGATCCGGATTCAACAAGGCTGCAGTTACTGCAAGCGAATCAGCTCTTGAATTTTGTTCTCTCGGAATGTAAGATACCGAGAAAGCTGAAAAATCTAGGATAGCAGAGTAGACCCGATCTCTATAGTGCCGCAGTTTGTCTTTTTTGACTTGGTAGAGGCCTCTTATCTACTTCACGATCAGCTCAACATCTCCCTTTGCGTGTAATAATTTGATTCCCATTGTTCTTGCCTGCTCCATGCCTAACAACAATGCTTCATACTCATTGTATTGTTAGTATTTTCGAACATCAATTTGAAGGAGTGTGCATGCACCTTCCCTTCAGGAGAGATAAGAACAACGCCTGCGCCGGATCCAAATGAACAGTAGCTGCCATCAAATTCCAGAGTCCAAATCTTGTTATTAAGTTGATGTGGTTCTTGAATCACCGGTTGAACATCTTCTTTATCCATTTCTAGATAATAGACTCCGTGATCCGATTCCTGAAACAAGATCTGAGATCTAGGATCCTCAGACTTTGATACTGTGTACTTAGATTTCTTCTCAGGTTCCAGCTTCTGATTTACTCCTTTGATTGGTATGTGCGCACAAGACCAATCCATCTTGACTTCTCCACCCAGCTCTTTGCAGAAATTTCTACTCAACAACATGCCATAAGAGACTGGAATGTCTGCTACAAGGATAGTCATTTTCAGTCTTTTATCTGGAAAAGAAGCAAGTCTTACTGCGCATCTTTGATTTGCCCCACAAGAGGGACTTGCCTTTCCATTGAATAACATCTTCCGATGGTTTTTGTCAATGTGAGACCCAAGGCATCAACAACTTTGGCAGGCATGACATTATCAGAAGCTCCAGAATCCAAAATGCAATTGCTCAATTTATGTCCGTTGATGAGCAAAGATACATAGAATGGCTCGATCCTTTCTGATGTAGCAGGAGAAGAGGTAGAAGGAGAAGAACTTGCCGCCGCATTATTTGTAGGAGGAGTATTCTTTGGATTTGACAAGATACCCCGTGAAGTATTATTTGTTGGGCTGGGACCATTACTTTGCACATATTTGACCAATCTATTCAGCTGATCAGGAAATGCTCTCAAATACTCAGCTTCTGACATTTGGACCTTGTTCCTCTTGATGTGATCAATTATGTCGAAAGCTTGACTTGCTTCAGCAGGATGTGCGTTGGCTCTTTGCTGCGAATTGAAAGAATTTGAATATTTATCCTTAGGCGCTAATGAAGAAGGAAGAGTGCTACCTCTTTTCAAGATAGTAACATCCGGGCCAGGATCTTCTCTCTCTTTTCGGCCACTTGTGGATGCTTTGGCATTTTGGCGCGTCTGAGACCTTGTAAACACCGCAAAAGTGTGACCATCAGAATCTTCAAAAGATTCATAATAGCCATCATCAGATTCATAGTCCAGGTAACCAATATTGGAGTCACCAGTGGGATCTATAAAGTCTTCATCATCGAATGATTCATCAATGCCGAGATCCTCTTCATTAGTTTCCAAGTTATTCCTTGGAGCAGCTTCTATTGCCAACCATTGTGGTGCAGCAAGCAAGTCTGTTTCGATTTTGATTTTGATTTTGACCATTAAAGGTCGGGTAGGAGCTATTCTTGAGGGGGTTGCATTCCCTACTTGAGAGATCTGCTTCTTGATCTGCAACATGTCATTAGCCAATTTCTGCAACAAAGGATCTGAAGTACTAGAAGAAGCACCATCACCTTTGTGAGATGGTTGTTTGAGTTTTCCAGCCATGATCAAGTCGTCCTCAACCTCCACGGCAGCATTTTGTGCTTCAAGTAGATTTACCGGTCTTGCCCTTCTTAGCTGATATCCAACTTCAGGCAATAGAGCGTTTATAAAAAATGTCTTTTGATTTTCGTCGCTCAATGCGGCAGAAGTGGGGATTTTATACAAAATCCTTTGGAACCTTGCAATAAAGTCCCGCATGTTCTCGTTTGGCTCTTTCTTCAACTGCGTCAGTTGGGTGATCAACGTGCTAGCATCCTCTGCAGGCTTGAATCTTTTCAGGAATTGCTCACGCATAGTCGCCCAGTTGGTTATGGTGCCAGGAGCTAGCCGATAGAACCATTCTCCCGCCAAGTCGTGTAGAGTCTCAATGAAGAGCCTGACTGAGACATCTTCATGCTCTACTGCAAGCACACCACAAGATATGAAGAAGGCCGCCAAATGATCATCCGGGTTTTGCTTTCCATCTCCAAAGAATTTTGGAAAATTCTTTCTGGATCCCTTTGGCAGTTCATGCATAGGTGGAGCCAAGTTCAGAGGTCCAAAAGCTGCTCCCCATGGAACAGGTACAATCTGGTGCGCCATGTTGACTTGAGCACGTCTCCTCCTTGTGTAGACTTGATAGACTTGATGGATAATTCCAGCCACCGGATTATGCTGAATACGATCCGGATCTGGATGGATGTGCACTCTCCTTCCTGGTGAGAGACTAGATCTGCGGCTTCTAACTTGAGGAGGATGATTGAAATTGAATTGCTCCTGCAGTCGGAAGAAATGATCAGTCCTTCCTTGCGCCTTCACGGATCGGGTGAATGGACGTTCAGCCAGGTTGAGATTTGTATGGAAAACACTCTGATCTTCAATAGATAAACCTTGATCTGCAAAGATAGTTGTTTCCCAGTAGTCGCCAAAAACTGTTGGCTAGATTTTCTGCATAGCATCAAACCTAGGCAGTCATGAGATAAATCTCCCTCATTTAACCGGTGAGGCTCCATGTCAGATTTGTCAATAAAAATGTGTTATTATCTATCAGGGGTTTTACTTTAACCACTTAGTTCATGAACCATAACTAAGAAGTTACTGCGAACAAGTAAGCATTTTTTAGAAAAGGAAAGTTATAGAAGAAGGAAGTAAAGGAAATACAGAGAAGAAATGGGAAGATGTGCATCCCAATTAGTAGATAGCAGAGCTAATTGCATGCACATAGAAGAAACTTAATAGATATGAACACACAAAATTATAAAACAAAGGCAGCTCTAGATCCAGATCTAAAATAACACAAAGTTTATTAAGAGATCTAAGATTAAAAGCAAGAAACACAGTACACCATGACACAAAGTTCTCCGGAAACCTGCTCCTTTGTATTCCTTTGCTCCAAGTTGCTCTCAGGGGTTCAGCACAAAGTCTAGAACACAAGATTGTTGCTTACAAATTCTGATCGATCATTATTAACCGGAGGTTCTTCTCCTACTTATAGAATGTAGGAGGGAAAGTACAAATGGAAAACTCAAACTGAACTAAAACATAAACAACAAGTAAAGATGACATTTGGCAATCATCCTCAACTATCTTCTCCTTAAGTGACACATGTATCACTTAACTAATAGAATGGTTCCACATGACTTTAAGTAATGGTTGCAAAACCAATAACTTAGAAGTTTTACAATTTCATCCGGGAACATAGAAAATAGAAGAAGAAAGAATAGAAGAAGTCATGCCAGCTGTAACATTTATGTCTTCTTCTTGTTCTGATATCGGATATACTTGTCGAACATGTAATTCAGCATCCTTCCATCTGTTTTAGCCACTACTTGCTTCTTTCTCTCTATCCTAAATTGCAACAACCCTTCATTCAACACTTTGATGCACGCTTCCACATCTTCCAAGCTCGGCCCAAACCTTGCAATGTCTTCCTGCAGCGCCACCAGTCTACTGATAGAATTCATCGTGAAAGGCTTGGTAGCTTTATCAATTCTCTTTTGTACCATCAGAAGAGAACCTTCCAGGGAATTAGGCACCTTAGTTGAGATGATCCACACGTATGAAGTAACATTCCGTCCACTCTTTCCTCAGTGAAAGAAATGACACTGTCTGGTAAATCTGATGTCCTACTCTCAAGTGCTGCATCCTCTTCAGCAAAACTCTGCAGATTTCCAAATGCGGAAGATCTGCAAAACTCTAGCTACTTCCCCTTCTCAACTGATCCGTCCAGTACAATCTGTTCCATAATCAATACATCTCCCGGCAGCTTGTTGATCTCGGCCAAAATACTCAGGTTACTCTCTGTAACTGTATTCATGCCTTCTATGTTTGCCATCAATTGCTTTAGTTGATTTTTGCATCATTCATAACCTTTAGGTGGGCTGGCACTTCCCAAGTTGTACAGAAGCTTGACGAATAATCAAATCCTTCCATTCGTCAATAGCCTTTACTTGATTGCTTGCGTCCTCCATTTCCTGCATAAGATGATCACTCACCTGCTCTGAAATGGGCTGAATGGAAGGTTTAGCAACCTTGGCTATGATCTCACATAATTGAGATACTTGCTTCTGCAGCTCTTCTTTCTCCGCCTTTTCACTGTCAAGCCTAAGGAATAAAGCATCCATCAATGTCTGCGTGTCCTGCTTCAATCCTTCAGTGGTGGCTTGACCGAGGGGTACTTTGGTCACTGTCACATCTTCCACCGTGAGCTCCTCCTCTATCTTTCCTTCTGCCGGAATTGATATCTCAGCAAACTTCTCTCCCGAATCCTCGATGATCAACCTAGAAGTTGCTTTGGCAACTTTAGGCCTTCTGTCTCTTCCACCCAGATTCTGGAGTAGCTGCAAGTCGTGCTCCTCTAAGTTCATCTCCATTCTTGCTTCTGGAACCAACTGCAAAGCCAACCATTCCGAGAAGTTACTTCTCGGAGAATGAGAAGTCGGCCCAGTGTACTGTACTACCATCTTCCGCTCTGCATCCTCTCCGTCAAAAAGTGCCACAGTGTTATGGCTGCCATCTTTTGAGTCATCCAAGGACAAAGCCCTTTCGAATTCCGCCATCTGCTGACTTGACGTATCCTCTGGAAGTATGCGGCTTTGAGCATGAAGTGGTGAGGGGAGAAGATGAATGTCGCTGGATTCGGTGGAGGCATGGAAGCATCATGCTTCTTTGCGGTGCGATAGTTGGTGAAGTGTTGAGTCTTTGGAGAAACCGGAGTTAAAGTCATGGTCGTAGAAGTGATCCTCTCCTTGGATTGAGATCTTCTATGCACTTTCACTTCTCGACTTTCTTGCTTTTCTCCTCCATGCTTTCACTTGAGGAATCTCTGCGCGAAGTTTCCCATGACTTGATTCATCATGCTTCATCAAGGCAATATCCCTTAAATCGTGACCGTTTGAAGTATTCACCAACACAGCTCCCGACCTTTCTTCAATTGTGTTGCAACCTCCTATGTTATTCTGCAGTATGGCTTTATCTCCTCCCATTTGATGGTAAGTGTCAAGTACCACATTCCCATCATCTTTAAGATCCACAAGTATCCACGCTAGTCCAAAGTCGAACACTTGCTTTGCTGATAGCATTGCTGAAATCTCTCTTTCTAACCTCGTACTCACTTTTGCACTTCATCCAGAAATCTTCTAATGAAGGCACATGTGCGTACTCTGGGAGATTGTCTTCCTGGCTACTCCAAATGGATCGAAGTTCAGCCGTGCAAGGAAGAACTCTTGCTCATACTCGGATAACATTTGCGCTTCCATCCCCCGAGCTCTATGAATGCTAATGCAGCTGTAATATCCCACAGTGATTGGGAAGAAGCCCGTAGACTTGTGCTTTTGCTGAAGGTCGTGTAACTCCACAAGTTACCTGCTCAGCTCCATGGCGATCAATCTATCATTCGGATACCTGGGCATCTTTATTGGTTCTCCAGAAAAGCCCGTAACCCTGAGGTATGTGAAATCTACAAATTGAATGAATAGACTGCCAATCTTGGACACAGCTTCCCACGCTTCCTTGCTTACCCTGTTGGCCTTCAAGTCTTTGTCTAGCCTGCAGATGAAATCGTAGAAGAAGTCATCGTTGATCACTTTGAAGTCTTTCTCACATGCAGGTGCAGTAAGCTGCGGGTAGCACTCGAAAATGGGGTCCTTGGAAAGAACACCACATCTATCCAGCTTGGAAAAGACGCCTTGTGAAGCTGCAACATACACCAAGTATGAAGTCATCTTGAAGCTGAAAGTACGCTTCACGTTCCGGAGTTGCTCACCGATGTTGTTGCTAATAATTTCCGACCAATTGATTATAGAATCAACCTTGTTGATTTCAATGGTCCTGATGAAAGCATACATCCATGTACGGAAAGTGTAAGCATTCACTTCGCCATTCATCCTGCATAGCAATTTGACGACATCATCTACCTCCTGCACCAAATTGGACCGTGGAAGAGTTCTCGGGAACTTTGAAGGAGATCTAGGCTTCTTCATGTATCGGCTATTCATTATGCTCACGCAATCAACTCTATGCTTCTCCCATCTACTGTCAGCATCCTGAATGCTAATAGAAGTCACCACCTTTCGCACTGGAATCTTCAAACAATAATTGATGAACTCTGCGTCCAAAAAATTATTGTCTTTCCCGAAGCATCACGTACTGATCTGGATGAAGGATGATAAGATCTAGCACACTCCATCACAAACTCTGGCAATTGGGCTGTACATGGAAAAGCTGCAGCTCGGATAATTCCACTGCTTTTGACCGCACGCATGAGTGAAGTCTTTCCCGCTCTGGATCTATCAATCAAATCGGCAAGAGGTTCCGGGCCTAGATCTGTGTCTCCTATGTCTGCAAGTTTGGAAGCAATGCATGACTCCATCGTGCTTTCTTTTTCATCTCTTTTCGCCATGGCTTTGTCTATCTTCGTCTGAATAATTCTTTTTCTTCTTACTTGGCCGGATTTCTTCAAAATTGGTGCAGATCTGGACAATTCTTCAGATTCGGAGGATATATGCAATGTATTGGACATTGATAAAAGCTCATTTTCCTTTGTAAAGCACTTGTAATGAATTCCTGCAATTTATTCAGACAAAAATGGCCACTGAGAGCATGAATAGTGAATTTTAATTGTAAAAATCTGCACTTTTCAAGCCTGCTGCCCCAAAAATTGGTGTTTAATTTGCACATAAAGAGAGCATGAATCCTTTCAACAACACCTGAGCACCTGTAACACCTATGCAAACAATTATGCAGACAAAGATCAACCTCCTTCAAAGCATGCGCCAAATCTGGAAGCTTTTAGCCTTGTTGTCACCTTGTCTGAGCAAAATCCTTCTTCTAATGGGGGCACACTTTTCCACTTGGCTGCAATTCTTTACCTGTGAATCAAATAATTCACCCATATGGCTGCCCATGCTTATATAACCTTCACAATTCTATAATTAATAATTGCCCTAACAATTAAAGGCAATTAATTAATTAAAAATCATGCTTTTCTCTTTTAAAAATAGCATGTTTAAGGACAGCCATCCAATAAATTAAATTAATCCAATTTAATCCTTCACACATCACTTCACTTAAGCTTCACAGTGTGCTTTGACCATAGCCACTGAAAATAGAAATTAATTTAATGTTTTAATGCCTTTAAAAACATTAAATAACTCCCAAATGGGGCGCACTTTTTGAGAGGAAGGGGGCAGCCACTAAATAAATTAAATTTAATGCATTTAATTCCTTTCTTTTATTCCCTCTTTGACTTGTTGACTTCCTCCAAGCTTGGGCACACTTTTTGAAAGAATAGATTAATTAAAATAATCACTTTAAGTCTTCCATCATCTCACCAAAGGGGGCACACTTTTTTGCACATATAATTCTATTTTTAAGAATTTTTCCACAATGGGATTCTTTACCCTGCAAGGCAGGCACCAAAATCCCATGATCCACTTAAGTGATTTGACTTTGACAATGGGATTATTTACCCTGCAAGGCAGGCACTAAAATCCCATGATTTCACTTAAGTCACTTTCCTTTTATTTTATCATGGGAATTTTCACCCTGCAAGGCAGGTAATAAATTCCCGCCTGCCTGCGGCCTCTAACTTTCCCACTACAGCTTAAGTGAATTTTATAACACGGGAAAAAGTACCTGCTAGGCAGGTATAAAATTCCCACCACACTGCGGCTTATTTTCCCATTGCAACTTAAATCCTTTGTTTTCCAAAAATGCGCCCATCCCCGCAGGGGCTTTTCCGTGCACGACTTCACTTTTTCCCAGTGATCCAGACCTCCGATGGTGACTTCCTCCGGGCATAATGTGCGTATATGTTTTCCAGCTGCTCCAGGCCAAAAATCGAGGCTTACCCGGCAAAGGAATTGTTCTAGAGAAATTTCACAGAAAACGAAATGGGACAACACAAAAACACGAAAAATTGCCAAAAGTTACAAATAAAGCCCAAAACTTATTCCAAGTTAAAACCCTTATGGTACATAAGAGTAATGACATATTTGATCATAACAAAGTTAAAACGGGGCTGCAAATAGCCTCATACGGGGCTCAAAATAATTAAATACAAATTTCCCATGCAGAAAAATCCCGACGACAGAATATAACAACTTTGGGCATCTGGGTATTTGGCGAAAAAGGCTAATATGGCTCTTTGGGATTATCTTGACGCAATACAAGAACTTTAGGCAATAAACCATGGCCCCTCTTTAGGTGCAAGAGATGATGAAGAATTTGGAATTTTCTTTCTAATTTCCTCCTTATGAGCAGAGAGTGTTTTCAATTTTTGTTCCCGCCTTATGGCTTTTTCAACAACCCCTTCCATAGTGGTTGGGTCATGAACATCCTCCTCACCACCTATGATGGGTTTAATACCATGATAAATTTTTATATTCTAAACTTCTCGTCATTTTGATATTGAGGTACATACTTGAGGAGTTTAGTGAACTTCTCCCAAGATGACTGTTACAGCTTAACTTTCCTTGAGATAAGTTCTAAAATTTAGTCATTTTCTTATCATAATAAAGTTTTGGCAGCCATCATTGCCTAAAAGAACTTTTAAATTGATCACAAGTAATGTATGTTTCAACCATGTGTAGATCAGCCTTGCGGTTGTCCCACCATGAAGATGCTTCATTGGAAATCTTATAAGCTCCCCATATTGCCTTAGTTTCCTCTGAGAAGTTCCTTATTGCAAAGTACTTCTCCATTTCACCGAGTTGATTCTCGCTCCATCTCCATATGTAGTGCCATCAAACTTAGGTAAAAATTACCCTCTTTATATCATTAGTGAGTTCAGCTGTCATCCTTGCCTTTTTATTTTCAGGACTGATTAGGTGCATTAGCATTAGCATTGGCATTGGCTGCATTATTGTTATCAATGCCTAAATTTCCAATATTAGCGTTGTCCACAAGAGGTGGCTGATTTTTATTACCAACATCTTCTTCCTCCTCCTCATTGCCCATGACTTGTTTTTCAAGTACAACCAAATGATCTCTTGTGTCTAACAGGGCAACAAGGATCTCATCAAGTTTTTGGGTAGTAGTTGCTTCTCCACCAGGTGGTGGGTTGTTTGCAAAGATTTCCTCTTGTTCTAACCATTTTCTATTAATAAGAAAATTTAAGTTTTATCAAATTATGGACACAATAGGTCCAAGAGCTGCAACCTTCACTGATATGAAGATGTAACATTCCCATTTAAAAAATTTAGAAACAAGGAAAAAAATTATATCTAATGTTCTCTATTCTAAATAATCATAATTTAGAACACACATTCCAAAGCCTAATTAATCTCATAATAGATAACCATATGCATCTTTAATGACTCGTTGAAACACCGATCTCTCATGTTAACTCCTTGAATTGTATACTACGTATACGTGGTTCTCTCACTCTTTTCTAGGTATTAAGTGTTTTGTTTAAGATGCATATCTAAATATTTGTTACTAATATTCATATGCTATCTCCTTCTTAAACTAGGTGACGTAGGACAATGCAACCAATAGCTTATGATACTTTGGCTAAATATTATAACATATTATTCATGTTTATATCACTAGATGACATACTCTTCAAACGGAATACTTCCTTCACCCAACTTATATGTTATCTAGAATGGTCTTCACCGACTCCCACGTCAAGTCGCACACTTATTCTAGGTTTAACCCTAACCTGGGTTAGCAACATAGTTTAGTATAGAGAACCACCTGTGGTGACTAAGGGTAGATAAACATACTCTACTTGACCTAATTCAACCGTGTCTTCTGTCTAGTTTTCCTAAGTCATCGTGAGTTACCCTATAATAAATCATGTTTCTAACCCGACCTAGAGTATAACTAAGATCAAGTCTCGAGTTTATGTAGACCTAGATGATCCAATCTTCAAGGGCGTTACAACATGTCCACCGCAACATCATTGTATCCTCGTGAAGACCTAAGTCTTTACGAAGGTATAGTTCTACAGTTGGCATGTGCCAACATCTAATGGAATTACCCCATATGGATGTACATACCCAAGCAAGAATTTAATTACTTAATTATTTTCTATAATTAAGGTCTAATTTCATCAACCCTGCTGAATTCCAGTTTAATTAACCCCTAAGGTTTCCAATCATAAATGAGTTGTTAATGTTTTGAAGAAACATCAAGATTACCTTTTTAATCATTAACTTCCTACTTAAGGATTCATTTGATTAAAAAAGCAAGCAAACAATAAGGTTTGCTCATTTTACTCAACCATTCCTAGTTTTATTAAGTTCCAAATTAGATTCCTTTATGTTAGATTTCATTGAGATGAAGTCTACTTATTAAACATTCATTTTTTTACCTTTCACTTATCTTATATCCATGAAGGTATTGATCAAGAGGTAGATCATCTTCCTTATTCTTGTTAAGAATTAGGGTTAATTGTAATCCTCTTGCATTAAAAAGATATCATAATGAATTTTTACTTCCATTAACATCATTTAATAAACCTTAGTGACTTAATTAAATGATCATCTATGAATGCCAACTTGATAAGTTGCATTTAATAAAGGGATAGAGTATCAAATCTGCTTTCCACCTATTTCATTTTAAGTCAAACTGAAAAGGTTCAAAACATATATGCCTATGAGAGAATAAAGATAAGCTTACAAATTCCCTTGACATAATGCACAAAGAGAATGACACATCAAGTACCAATAAACTTTCAATCTTTTCCACTCATCATAGTGGAATACACACTTTACAATACAATCATTTCGGACATATTTCATGTCAAAAACATTAATAAGTTTAATTAAGAAATACAAATTTTCCTCTTACAAATAAATTTTAATAATGAATCATATTTCCTCATAAAAGATGCAATATTTAGGTAAATATAAGAATCATCATAAAATAATTTATCTTATTTTATCACTTACAAAGTCCATTTGTAAAAATTTCTAGCACTGTCGATTAATGAACTGAGAATGATAATCACTAAGCATTAAAACGATGTGCTTTCAACTAACGGTTTCATAAAAAGAACTCTACTTTTAAAAAACAATTAAAGCAAGATCAAAAGATACATCCTTAAGAAATAATAGTCATGAAAGGAAGAATAAAGTGATTAATCACAATAGCATTAATTAAATATCATGATGTATCAACACAATCTTCATCCAATGATTTCATAAGGAATTAAATCAGATAAGTAATATTCCATGAAAATTACTTATGACATTCCTACTATAGATAGCTATGGTTCATTTCTTAATTCTTTCAATCTAAATCAAAGAAGATACTAACTCTAATAATTCACCAAAATAGAGTTATTTTAAAGAAGCAATGATCCACAATACTCATCATTACATACTTCATCAAAGAATAACTAAGGTCAAGCTCATTCAATCTCTATGACAAAATTTAGGAAGAACCATCAACATCCTAAAATAAGAGTTTCCTATTTAAGATGCAACTTCCAAATTCAAAGCCAAATCTAGCCTAAGTTTTATATTTAGCATCAACAGATTTGGTAAAGTATAAATTCCATTTACAAACACCTAAAAATAGTCACACCTCAAAATCATTACATCCCTATCAAATCATTGAGATCTATCCTCCAACTATCCATTCTACCCTTTTCTTTAGCTAATACAACTGAACAGGTCGACTCCTTAAAAAAGGGTAATATTAATGAGAGAATGAACGAAAAGAGAGAGAGAGAATAACTAATACTTCATTTAGATTTTGAAGAGAACAGTATTGCATTCCTCAACTCATAAAAGAGAGAGAATGTATTCAACAACAAGGATGAGATAGGATCTCATAATTCTTTCCTAATATAAGAACTGAGATAGATCAGATCAAGAGTTCATTCAACTCTAGTAATCATTGAAAAACACACAATAACTACTTGATACGAAAGAGATATACGACTGCAATCATGAAGGTCATAAAACCAAAGATATATTTCCCTCAACCTACAAATAAGAACTGATGCAGTAATGTCAAAGCTACTACTAAAGGAGTAATACAAATTATTTCAGTTTGCAATAGAACTTGAAGCAACCAACCGAAACCGATCATTCACTCATCTCAACATTAATAGAATCAACTACACATTACTCCAATTTTCCCATTGAAGAGAGAGAGAGAGAGTATCATTAAATAATGTAACCATAAGCGATCACAATTTCATTTCAAATGTCATTGCAAATAAAGCTTAACCATCCTTTGATGGTAAATGTAGAAAATGTATACAAGATTTACAGTCAAGCTATCCCATATTCCCAACTTTACAAGAATAAAAGGAATAGTCTATAGGGTAAGGAAGGTAAGAACCCCAACCCGATTCGAACACAAAGAAGAAAGATAAACACGACAAATCCCCAAGTTAGGTGCTCAAAGTTGAGATCAAAGGAGAAGAAAATATCAAAACTGATACAACCATTTACTTAGGAAAGACAAGACTGAGCTAATCCAAAGTTAAACAGAGCTACCTCATTCCTACAACATCACCTAAAAATCCAACTTGAATGACAAGAACTAGTACTCCAACAAGTTAAACTGATAAGGTAACTACCGAAGCCCAAAATCTCACTTGGAGAAGATGCATAAACAAAACTCAATAAGCCCTTTTCAAATCACAATAGTAGAATAAATTCCAACCATACCATCAATCATATTTAATCAAGGGGATTCAATTAGATCCCAAAACCATTTAAGTTATTAGTAATCATCTTATAACATACAGGTGTGAGAAACAAAAATGAATTCATATAAGTTCAAGTAGAAGCTAAACATGTTTTAGCACATATCAAAAAGGAGAACAAAACCAAACATAAAAATTTATTATCAGTCCAATAGAGTTCTCAAATTCAAAATGTCTCAACTCAACAGCAATGTAACATATTTACTATTGTTTTGCTAACAAGAACGAATCCTAACACTGAATCCATATTTTCCATGCTAACATAGCTCAACCAGACAACAATATTCGATAATACCTTGAGCTTAGTAGAAGTAAGACATGTTACATATGTTTTCAAACCAAAAATGACTCCCAACAATGAATCAGACTATCTACTTAAGCATAGTTTGAACAGTCATAACAAGATTTGCAAATATCTCGAGCTTAACAGGGCATGAAACACATTTCATACCTTGACCCAATAAAAGAAACAAAACTAGCTCTTATCATAATCAAACAAAGTGAATTCCCTCTATTCCATTTTTTACAAATTCAATGAGAAGATAACAAAAATTGTCAACATTCCAGTTCAAACAATGGTTAAAGCAAGATTCACTCATTTTCTAACAAGGAACAAACCCGATCATATTTCCTTAAACAACAAATTCAAGAAGGAGAATAGAGTGAAAAATTCAAGCATGAAGCAAGATAAACATCACATAAAACTCATTTTTCTCCAAGAGAAGAGTTGTTTTAATGAAAACACTTAGTAAAAACTAGAACAACTTAATGGGTATATCCTATAATGCCTGATAGAGCTTCCTATTTATTTACGAGAATATTGCCATCTCGAGCTCCCACAAATTTTTTTTTTTTTCCAAACATCATCAATAAGTCCAATTTTCCTACTTCCTCTTATAATTCCACTGGATCCAAAAATAGCTCAAGAATGCCAAGGATATTGAAGGATTAAAAATAGAACTGTTAGTTCAAAGAACCAAAACCTCCATGTAGAGGAAAAATAAAAAAGAAAAAATGATCAAACAACCCATCCAAAATCCACCATGCATCTCTCGTAGGTGGTTTCTATGCCACAACAGATCAATAAATGTAAGGAATTTCAATGTTTCCCTCCTAATCCTCCACGCCACCGCCATCCAAATTTCAAAATCTCCATTTCAAACTTTGCATGCATTTTAAATTTAGAGATGATGTCAACTAAGCATCCCCCGACTCACCATGCCTATGCCAAAACTAGTAGTTCACGGTTTTTAATACCAAATTCAAATCTCATTAATTCCTTGAAAACCGACGCCACCACCCTTTCCACTTGCCAAGTAGTCCATATGTACCCCTTAGCTTAGTATTAGTTTAGGTTAGATTAACATTAGGTTAGGATTCAACCTTAGTCTTTAGGTAAATATTATTTGCCTTAGGTTATTTCCAACCTCCACAACCATACCAACTTAGGTTAGGGTGTCACCTTAGTAGTTTAATAATAGGTCCTAGGTAGGTCTTAGCTACTCCGAGGTTAAAATCCAAATAGGATAGAACATTACAACTAGATTAAGGTGTTAACCTTAATAGCATAGTAATGGGTCTTTGGTCCTATTACGCTATTCATTGTTATAAATATTTAACAAGAAGGCCCAGGCTAGCCAATTACAACATGATGCAAAGCAAGGACACCCAAAGTTGGGTCCTTTAAATTTATAAACAAAACATAACTTACTCCCTCTTCACCTTCCTTTTCAGAATTCTAAGTCAACCAGATTTGAGTCGTAAGGAGAGTGAAGCATACCTTGGATAAATGGAATTGATCCAAGGTCTTTCTATCAACATAAAATGAGTTAAGACAACAACAATACAAGTTCATAATCATTTTTTAAAAATGAATTAAAGTTGTACAAAAAGATGAATGGTCTCGTTTTCAAGTAAGTAGAAATCACAACAAAGTGAATCTCTTCACAACAATAATTTATCCATTACAAACATGATTTCCAAAATTCATAAGAGTACACCTTCCTAAGACAAATCACATGTCAACATTTGCAATGTCAAGAGGAAATGTAATCAAAGTAATAGTTTTGTCAAATATGTTACAAGTTTAAAACAAATGACTTACTAAAAATAGAAGGCTCTAAAAACAATTGTCCCAAAATAGATACTTTCTAAAAATAGAAAAATGTCATCAATGTAGGTAATCTAAGTATATTAGGAGCTTTTAAAAACAAGTTTTGAGCCAAAAAAATCTTTTCCCAAAATATCAGCTCCCAACCCCACTTGCCAAAAACATAAATTTTTGGATTCTAGTGCAAGAAGTTGTTAGCTTCATTTTCACTTATCTTATTGATTTTTGAAATCATGAAGTTAAAATTATCTTGTATGGAATATATTTTAACACTATCCATGGAGTATTCAAGTGTGGGTGATAGTGATGTCACTCACATGAACCTAGAGGACCTAAAAAGTAGGATGCTCGGAGGATCAAGAGAACCTATTGAGGAAAAGATCTTCACAAGTGGGTTGTTTGTAGTAGGAAATCCTTTGTTAGTAAAAATTAAATAATTGGTTCTAGCATGTGCTCAACATTATGAATCGAAATATAGGATATTAAGGGTGGATGAAAATTTCATCCTTGCAGTGTTCACCCCGAAAGGCATTTCACAATGTATGTAGATTCCAACTGGCAATAACATGGTCATAATCTCAAAATAGTTTGCATATAGTGAGTGGTCAAAGAATAAATCCTATCTCCAGGTACTTACACTAGGATCATTGATGAGACAAGGAAGGAAACCCTCTCATATGCCAAAAATCTTATCAAGGAGTGAGTTTTATAAGGCTTACTCAGATGTAATCATCTTATTAAGAAGGATAATGGGAAAAGAAACAACGAAGAAATTTTAGGATAAATCATAAGTGATAACATTCACCATTAGTTTCTCTAGTTTTAAGTTACAAAGGAATTCACAATGACCTCATATCTAGTATATGCTCTTGCGAACACGAGACCATTCAAAAGTATAACTCGTTCTCATAATGTCTATAAGAAAACACCAGCTTATGAAAGGTACTCTCAACTCACTGCTAGGAAAGAAAACACTAATTGAACATGGTGAATAGTGCATTCACCATGTTCATCATCTAGTTGTTAGAAGGAAACCCAGAGTTGAGATTATCTTCCTAAGGTAAAAAAATGATCAAAAATTATGGATCTTACTTCACTCAATTCTCCACCTTCTCCTACATCATAGTTTCAATATATGACCTGGCTCCTTACAAGCTCCTAGATGTCTCGTTTATAAGATAGTGGTGTTTAAACTATATATATAGCTTACTCAGTCCAAAGCAAGTGCGGGAATCAGTAGGAAGAAAGTTGTGTCTTTCCCGTTTCTTCTCTGGTATTTACTCTTGTAAAAGTATTGCAACTGCCTCAAATCTTGAAGCTTAATTTACCTCTTTGAGTCTCTATTGATACACATAAATGAAAAAATTAACATCTAAAGTAATCCTGAAACCTTCAATCTTTTCAAGTCATTCCACGTTCCCCAAATTTAATATTATTGGGTCAACCGCCTAGATTATTTTAAGGTAAGAAAACAAGTTCACATGAGGATGATTGTTGTAAAAATGAGTAAATTCATATTTTATTGGTTCAAAAAGGTGTAGAAGATGATGGAACTAATTTTTTTGATCTTGAATATCAAGTAGTGAATGTTTCACCTCTCTCGCTAGTCTCATGGAGCATTCGCAAGTTAGGTGATATCAAAGAAAGAAACGTAGAATTGATCCATATGTCTAAAGAGTATTTCAATAAAAATATGGGTATATTCATTGATTCTTGTGGTCTTCACACTCTCTCAAGGAAAGAATCTCATCTCTTGTCTCTAAAAGTAACCAAGAGAACACCAAACTCCACACACTCAGAAAGCCCATGAAAAGGAAAGAAATGGATACCAAGGGCCCACACTATAGGATATTTCACATGAAAGTGAAATTCACTCAGGACCTTTCCAAAGATCTAGAGTAAGGAGAGATTTATCCTTTTCAACCTCAAAGTATGCATCAATCACCAAACATCTCTTCTTCCACTATGGATTCAACTCACCAAATGCGGGATGTAGCCCCTCACACTCGACCCCGAGATTGCAATCATGCTTAGTACCAAACATGTCATATCGAGATATCTTCCCAGGGATCTAAGATATGGTAGGAAGTGAGAACCGTATATTTCAATAGGAAGTGGTGCTATAATTTTAAGCTATTTAAAATACGGTGACGGAAAAACGAGCTAAGAAATCCCGTGCAACTTCCCAATTCTTCAAAGGTGTCTCCAAAAATTAATATGTGGGAGTTGTTGGGACAAAGGTAATAAATCTTGTTAGGAGATGACTCCATTATAATATAAGATGATGACGATTCCCTTGGGACCAACAACATGTGAAGGATATGCCCATTTTTTGATAGAATCTTCCACTTGTCTTCTTACAAGAAACAAAAAGTACAATGGAAGGATTGAACAACTTGAAGGACATGTGAACACTCTCACTTCCTACGTTCATCTATTCATGGATCCTAGTTCCATCCCATCTCTCCTAACAAAATATATTACTCTAATCAAATTCTTTTTCTTGAGTCAATTAAGAAGGCACATGGATACTCTATGTAGGGGATATCGAATGAAAAGTGGGTTGACAATATCCTCAAGAAAGGTTAAAAAATTCCAAACATTATTTTGTTGTTTGAGTTCATGCTTGCCACTATTTTGAAGGTAAGGATGACTAAAGATGAAATTGAGAAGGAAAATATTCATTAGGATTAGGTTTTTTCATTGGTAATAGATATGGGGAACCTTGATTCTTTGTGTTGGTAGGAAAAATGTGTTCAAATCTATAACTGAGAATATGTCTCCAATTTGGTCTCGAACATTGGTTTCTCGATATGAGATGTTGAAAAATTATCTTAATGAGATAGATTATTATGAAAATATCACTTCACATATGTGGGAAGACATAAGAAAGGAAGTGTAAAATCTTGGAGCACCTTTGGTGAATGATCTCCTGAAGAAATTTGAGGAACTAGTATGCAAAGAGGCAGGAGATCCCTTCTCATTAAATGAGGACACCTTGGAATCCTATTGTATTAAAATCCACAGACAAGAAGATTCATGTGTTTTCAAAGCCTATTCAAATCCAAATCTTCACTAAATAGAAAGGACTTAATCAAAACACAAAAAGAGATGAGAAGCTTGCAGATGCTACCAAGTTTCAAGTAGGCATAACTTCAGAAGTTAAAGGAGGCAACAAAGTCTCAAAATCCCATAGGGTTAACACCTGGAATTAACAAGAGCATAGGAAAGTAAGCCCGTGGATGGTGCCAAGTGTCCGCCCAATGCTTTCCCAAAATCCCTAAAGAAAAATAGAGTCATAAGGATGCACGGTTCTTTCACATGGATCGTGCAACAAATGTACTCCATTTTCAAAGTAGGCCATAAATGAAGACAAGCCATCCACCAAATATAAGTGATTTAGGGTCTTATCTGTAAGATTTAATGCTCAAAACCTTTTTAAAATATTAAAGGGGAAGGGTCATTTCATTATAAAATATGTGTCGTTTGAATCAAGAGGTCGGGAAACAATGCATAAAGGGTTGAAACACCAGGTTATGTAATAAATAGCTGAAATAGTTTCTTCTCAAAAGGTGAGTCCATCTCAAGGGATTCAGTTGTAGGATAATTAAGATGCATTAAATAGGCATGGCTCTCACTTTTCTAAAGGGGCCAAATTGTGAGAAAGATTTGAAGAAATCTATTTCTGTCACTTCATATCATTTATCATAATTGAGGGGCAGTTGGGAAGGATTTTGAAATTTCTCTCTTACCTCCTCCCCTATAAATTGTAATCAAATTTTGATGAGAAAAATAATAGGAGATTTTTAGTTAAATACTAGGAGATTTAAATCTTTTCTTCACTGACAAGTCTCTCTTTTGTAAAAGGCACAGATCTTGGAACTCTAGCCTTCTTGCCAAGGTTTTGTACTATCAAACTTACCTCTTTTCAAAATGTAATATTGTGCACAAATATTGGAGTGATATATATGCCTTATGGTGTTTTCTATTCATCATTCACATAGCTTTATTGTCTCTGATCACCTTTATTTTCACGTAGAAACTGTGCATCTCTCAATGTTGTTACTATCATTGAAGTTGTGATTAAGTAGTTTAAGGTAGCACTCTATGTGACCCTTTCTGACCTGTGGTGCATTTCGTCTTCCCTTCTTCAGTTATTCACCATTCCCCTTCTCAAGAAGTTGCGGTCTCGATTAAATCTCCTAGCAGGATTTTTTGGCGCATCACCTTAGCTTTTTTTATGTTTTTTAGTTCTTCTCACCCCCATATCCCACCACAGAGAAGAGATAACTTATTTAAAATATGGAGGTCTCCGTAGGGTGCACACCCCACTAACCTAAGGATTCACATAACTCTAACGACTCTATCCGCCAAGGATGGTCATCAATAGTTTTCTTGGCATGACCAGTGGGACCACTCAAAGTGATATTTTATTATGGAATCAACTCAATCGATTCTTGATAGAAATTAAGTTTCAATGAAGATAGTTAAGGAGCACATCGATAAACTCCACAAGTGTCCAACCAACTCATTACAAAGGCTCATAGAGCTCCCTCTCATCCATTTTCATTCATCTAGATTTCCATGCCTCCCATTTCTCTTCATCCTATGAGGTTGTGCAATCATGACTTCATTACCACCAAGGTATTATTCTCTTGTCCATCTCCAAGCCATCCATTCCACCCTTTCCCTTTCTTCAACCAACCATACCACTCACACCAAAGAAGCAATGGCTCTAAATCTAAAAGAATAGGAGCATATGGTGTGAAGTGATACAAACTCATGAAGTTCATGTCACCAACTGAGATAAAGAGAGGCTAAAAATTGCCTCTGTTTTTCCTCCCTAAAAGCAGCTCCCCTAGAAAAATCCTTATCAATGGGATTCATTCTGAAAAATTAAGCCACACATGATGGAGAATTTATAGATTCAAAACCATCATATCAAAGCATAAAGCTTTGACAGAGGAGGAAGAAGATAAGCTTGAGTGCTTATTATATTTTGGGAATGGCTCGATGAAGAAGGGCTTGTGGAAATAACAATCTTCACCACTTCATTGACTCTACAACAAAGGTAGCCTCCCGCTCACAACAACTCACCTTAGACTAGATCCTAGGACTCTAGAAGAAATTATTATTGAGAGCTTTTTGCTTTCAATCAAAGATCCTGGATTCACCAAAGAAGCTGCTAAAAATGGAGAAGGAGAAGATAGGGATGACACCCATTAGAGAAGCCTGTAAGGAAGCCCCATTCCAAAAATATGATCCATAACCAAGGGAAGGAACAAAGAATTGGACTAACTCCCACCGGAGAATGGTCCTCCTCAATACCAAGGAAACATTTTGTACCTATCATGATCACTACAGGGCATGAGGATAATTTTCAAGACCCCGAGGGTCAACTATAACACCTCCAACCAAAAACTAAACAAGAGGAGGTATGCATAATGTTCATTGATACCGTGGGTGGAAGAGTGAAAGTTAATTTTTCACTCTTACTATAGGCCATGTCACTAGCCGATCAATTGCATGGCTTTTTATAAGAAAAGGAATATTTTTTTCCTTTCCTGTTTCAGGTTTCATTTATCATGCATAAAGCCAGCTATATTAGTATTACGATTAGATTTGCTTTTTGTAGAATAAGTGCTTACACACACTTTACATGACTCATTTGAGACATGTATGTTTTGTCTTTTGTATAGGCCTCGCACTTATCTCACTTGATTAGGAGGGCACCATATCTTATGAAGACTATGGCTCAATGAAGAATCCACAGCTTAGCTAATGCAGTTGCAAGCTTCACTTTGAGAAAATACAAAGCAACTAAAATCAGCCAAAGGATTCCATTGGCCATCTTTTCAATTTTCTACTCTCAAAAAAAATAAAACTTACTGAGTTTCATTATGAGAGTAGGAAGGAGAAAATATTCAAGTGGAAATTATGAATGCTCCATAGAAAGTTGAAAGGGCCACAGGGTTCCAATTTGGAGTAGCTTCAAATGCAATACTGGACAAATTGATAGCAGGAGATCGTGGGTTCTTTTCATTTAGTAGGCTAATGGTCCTAGTGAGTTGCCAAACTATTATCTTAAAATCCACAAATAAGAAGAGTCCTTCATTTTCAAATCCTATTCAAATACAAATATTCACCAAGTAGAAAGGACTTAATCAAAACACAAAAAGAGATGAGAATCCCATGGACATTTCCAAGTGTCAAGTAGGCACAACTTTAGAAGTTAAAGGAGGCAACGAAGACTCAAAATCCCGTAGGGTTGACACGTGGAGTTAACAAAATAATAGGATAACAAACCCGTGTAAGGTGCCAAGTGTCGCCCAAGACTTTCCTAGAATCCCTAAAGAAAAACATAGTCATAAGGATGCGTGGGCCTTCCATGAGGATCTTACAACAAATGGACTCCATTTTCAAAGCAGGCCATAAAATATGATAAGTCATCTACCACCTATAAGTGATTTAGGGTCTTATCTAAAAGATTTAATTCTTAAGGCCTTTTCAAAACATCGAGGTGAAGGGTCATTTCATTACAAAATATGTGCCATTTGAATCAAGAGGCCGGGAACCAATGCATAAAGGGTTGAAATATCTGGTTATGTAATAAATAGCCGAAAGAGTTTCTTCTTAAAAGGTGAGTCCATCTCAAGGGAGTCGGTTGCAGGATAATTAAGATGCATTAAATAGGTATGTATCTCACTTTTTTAAAGGTGCAAAATTATGATAAAGATTTGAATAAATCTATTTCTTTCACTTCATATCATTTATCATAGTTAAGGGGCAGTGGGAAGGATTTTAAAATTTATCTCTTACCTCCTCCCCTATAAATTGTAATAAAATTTTGATGAAAAAAATAATAGGATATTTTTAGTTAGATACTAGGAGAGTTAAATTTTTCTTCACTGCATGAAGTCTCTCTTTTGTAAAAGGCACAAATCTTGGAACTCTAGCCTTCTTCCGGGTTTTGTAATAGCAATCTTGCCTTTTTTCTAAATGTAATACTATGCAAAAAAATTGAGTGATATATATATATATATATATATATATATATATATATCCTTCGGTGTTTTCTTTCCATCATTCACATAGCTTTATTGTCTTTGATCGCCTCTATTTTCACGTAGAAACTACACATCTCTCAATGTTTTTACTATCCTCGAAGTTGCGATTAAGTAGTTTGAGTTAGCATTCTATGTGACTCTTTCTAACCTATGGTGCATTTTGTCTACCCTTCTTTAGTTACTCAACATTCCCCATCTCAGAAGTTGCGGTCTTGATTAAATCTCCTAACAGATTTTTGGCTCATCGCCTTAGCTTGTTTTGTGTTTTTAGTTATTCTCACCCCTATCTCCCCATGAGAGAGATTCAACTTCTTTAAAATATGGAGGTATCCTTAGGGAACATGTCCCACTCACCTAAGGATTCCCATGACTCTAATGGCTCTATCCACCAAGGATGGTCATCAACAAGTCCATTTCGGATATCAGGTTTGATATTTCCAACACTACTAAGGAACACCAAATTTGGTTCAAGAAATGTAAAAACATCAAAATTACTTATGAGAATTGGCTTAAGTCTTTAATCTTTGTGCATGTTGTGAAAGTAGATAAAGTAGCACCCACAATGCTTTCTTCAGTAAAGAGTTCAAAGGAATATATATTTCTCCAAGATCACTCTCCTAGAGTCCTTCAACAAGTGGATCTTTATCGGTGGATGCAACATCTCCTTTGGCATAGTTATCTCCCTTCTCCTTTCTTCCCCATTCCCTCCTTCTCTTCTCTCATGTTCTAATTATTTATTAAGGGGGTTTAATTTTCACTATTTCATCTTATTCATTTAAATGTGACCTATAGTCAAACATTGTAATGAGTTTACTTTAATTAATAAAAGGGACTCACTTTTCTTTCTTACGAATATGAAAGTTCACAAGTTATAAAGGTAAGTTATAGTCATTTCTTCATATACCTTCTTTCTACCCCAAGCGTGCTGACCTATCACCCATTTTTCATTGGGCACTCACCCGAGGTGTACGCAGGGTGCCGAGCCCTCCTTTATGTGAGCTTCGCGAGAATGATCCATCATTGGTGGAGAATCAATTGAAAGAATGGAAATATAGACATTCACTAAAAAATAGAAGATATAAACAACATATCCGTGCAAATATGCATCATAAATGGAAATGAACATTGTAAATAAGCATAATGAAACTAGATCTGACTTAGAATAATATGAAGAACATAAGGGTTTACACTTTTGAGCATGAATAACCAGAATCACACACCATATATTGATTTATAAACATTTACAATGGCTCCATTACATCATAAGGGTCATATAGACCAAATAAATAAAGGGATATTATCTTAAACCCTACAAAAATACTCTATAAAGAGAGAGTTCTTATCTATTCTACCCATTACAACCCTTGTTCATACCCAAATCCATGCCTAATATGCTTAAAAACCTTCTTACAAGCATTTCTACAACACCTTGTCACTACCTAAAACCCTCCTTAACCCTTCATTTCCCCAGCACTTCGTTCTCACTCTCTTCTCTTCTATTTTGGACCCAAGCACTCCTTTAAATAGGATTTGGATGCACCACCTTAGTTTCCTTCATGAATAGATCACATGCCAAGTGGAAGTGTGGTCCTCCATGGTTGAATGCCTATGCCAGCTTGAAAATTCCTCCACTACCTGTAATGATCATCTTGGGAATATTCCTTACGTGGAATATTCTTTTCTTGACCTCCAAGGCTCCAAGATGGCACCTTATCCATTCAACATGCCTACTCGGATTTTCACGTGTTTCAATTATGATAACTCATTTAAAATATGGCTATGTCCCTAAACCTTCCTGCTCCCTAAGTACACCAACCTCTTCTACCACACGCCTTTCCCTTGTGTGCTTTGTCCTGAGCACCTTTATTATTTACTACCTCCCACGCATGTTGAATTCTTCCTTGGGACATAGTCAATTTCAGGGCCCAACATTACCCCACACTACATGTATTTTCCATCCTCATAAACACTCTATCCTTCCACCAAAGAATAAATAATAGGGAAAATGAAATAATTTGTGATTGAAGAAAGCATGGAAGAATGGAAGAATGGAAAAATCTTGTTATTGCTACATGAGAAGTGGGAAATATTTCTTCACAGGGGCTTCAATCTTACCCCAAGAATCCACCTCACTCTACACCTATTGAAGTAAGTCACCCACCATCGTGCTAACTTCATAAAAATCATCTCACCCCCTTAGCCTTAAGCATATCTTCAATTCTTTCCATCTACTTGCTAAGGTCTCCCAATGCGTCCATCCTATGAGTGAATTGGGGGTACAACTCTTTCATTTTAATTTTAATCAAAACCCTTAAGGTTTCGATCACCTCTGATTTCTTCTCTACCTCGGCCAAGATCATGTCCCGCTCTACCCTATTGCCCTTATTTTTCTCTTGAAATTATTTCGATTCACTTCATGGTTGACAACTAATATGCTTTCTACTCTGTCCCTATCCCCATAGTTTTCATATACAACTTATTCCATTTTTTCTATAGTCATTACGAAGGCAAGGAAAGCAGAGTACCGAGTTAGTATCTCCCTAGTCTTCAATGTTTATTCCTTCTTCTGGTGAACCATTACTTCTTTCGTTGATTCTAATGCAAGTGGTTGCCTCTCCATGGTGAGTATGCATGCTAAGTCTTCCAAGAAATGCATGGTTGACTTGTATTTCTACTCAGGAGGGGCTAGGTTCGGGTGATTTAAGATAATGGCATATGAAATTGCCTCTATATTTTTATGGACTTCATGCACCTTTACCTTTTCATCCCTCAGTTCACGCCTTAGCTGTGCACTAATCAGTTCCTTATGTTTTATCTCCATGTCCCTCTCAATAATTTCCTCATTATTTTTCTCAAGTTCTTCTTACAAGACCCTTATTCTATCATTTTTGCTAAAGAGTCTTTCTTCCACATCCACCGATACTTTTTGAGTGCATTGCAAACTTTCTCATCCGATAATTGTTGGGCATTTACAAGAGGGTTTATTCCCTTGGTGTCTAGTGTCTTCATCAATGCATCACGATTTAGCTCGAAATCGGGTTCATCAACATGGGACTCAAAATCCCAGGATAGCATTTTCCTTGTGTGCGGGTACGTACCCTCTTCATCAAAAGAATACCAAGCAAGGAGTTGGTTAGTGGGCATGGTACTTTGGAAGCACATACGCAGTACCTTTCTTGGATCATTAATATAAGTCATAACATGTTTCTAATCTGCTATTGTTCCCTTCCCACCTATGCACGTTGTCATTAGGAAGCTTACTACCAATTTGGGCACCCATACTCCTATACTACATTCCTACACTTGTGCACTCCTCGTTTCCTTCAGCACTTCTTTGGCACTTCACCCTACTTTTTCTCCACCAACTGTTAGATAATACCTGCCACCTCCCTCTCTATGGTGTTATCTATCTACTCCTCGGTCAAGGTTGGGGTCTTCTCATCATCCATGTTTAGCTCCTCACTTCCTCCTTTGGTATGAGCACCCTCCTCTTCATCCCCTTCTTTTCCAAACTCATGTAAATTATACACAGGAGGATTCTGAGGTTCCTCACACTCTTCATTGTCTCCTTCATTTTCCTCCTTATAATGATCATCATTGATGCTCTCTCCTCTCTAAGTTCAAACCTTGGGCCACCCTATGCTTTTACTTTACTAGTGACTCCCACATAGGGGACTCCTCCTTTCGTAACTCTTCTCTCTTAGGACACTCTTATTTCTGGTAACTCCTTCCTGATGGGAGACTTCTTCCATCAAACATAAGTGTTATACCGATGCGACTCTTGCACCCCTACTATTTACAATGTATGTGTGTTTGGTGCCTTCTCTACAGGAGTCTCTTCCCGTACTCTCTTCTTAATTAATACCTTCTTATTCTTCCTAGTGGTGTCCTTAGGGATTGAGATGTCATCCTCAACATAAGTGACCTTCTCAAACTTGGGCACCAAATGCACATACACGCCGGCCATTGTCCTACCTACAATAGGCAATGCCACCGATTTTACCATATGTACGTTATGAGATATGAACTTTTCTACATAGGCGCAATTTTTGGGATACACCAAGGTCATGCACATTTTGTAGTGATCTTGATCTACAACACTTAGATCAAATCTCAGCTTCTTCACCTCCTTAAACTTGTTTACCACACCTTGAAAATACTACACTATGAAGGAGAAGGGTAACTTACACTAAGGACCCTTGGTGCCATTTTTCAAGGTAAACTTGTCGATACAAAAGTGTTGGTATATGGAAATTCAACTTCTCCATCCACTAGTGCAGGAAGTTGTTCTGGTATCCTCCATTTAGCTCTAAATGTGTCACACATCCATTTATACAATTTATCCAAGCATGCCATGTGAGCGGTCATCATCGTTTCACGAGTGTAAGCTTAAAACCTATGTGCGGGAGAGGGGTTCTCATCCGGTACTCCCAAAAACTTATCTCGACCCATCGGGCACTCCAATTTCCAAAATACCATGGTAAGGATGACATTACCGAACATTTTCTTCTCCCATTGTGTGCAACATTAATAATATCCTCCATAATGAAAGTTGAGAGGTTGTAAATGGTGCACTTTGAGATCTTGCAGTAGGCATTCAACCAACATTTTTTTTTTGCATCCATCTCTCTTTCCCATTAATCTTTGTCACCAAGTGCGTGGCCATCCTCATAATAGGGTCGGTGATTACAAAGTGATGTTAATGTACCGTTAACCTTTCATATAATCATATTCCTCAACTATTTTCTTGATGGCATCCTTATTTCACAAGTCATCATCCGTGAATATCTCTCACAAATTAGGCCAATGAACTTAGAAATAAATTGTGGGGTTATGCGCATCTTCCTACCCGTAAAATAGAAATAGTCTTCATGTACACGTGACATTAACCACTGGTATAGTCACTTTGGTTTACCAAAATAGGTAAACTCATAAAGTTACAAAAGCCTAACCTTCTTTAACTTCAATTTTACTTCATCATCATAGTTGGGTTTCCCATCTAGTATCCTCTTTTCCATAGGGTGAAAAAACTTTAGGGTTATCTCCTTTTCTCGTGGTGCTTGATGCGATGAAGGTAATCACTCATGGCCATCTTCCTTGTATGTGACACCCACTCTTTTCCTAGCAGCACACCATATGGGTATTATATCTTTACATACCATTTTTCATTTAAACTTGTGGAAACAATTGGTTTTCCTTTACCCTTTCCCTTTCCATTCTTTGGCGAATTAGTCACTCCTTTCCTTGGTGCCATTTTTCTCTTCCTCAGTCCTTTATAGTTTCTCCCTTGCATCAAGTTCTATTACTACTCAAACCCTTGGCTCTACTTCTGCAAAATTTCCATAAAAACTTGTGCTCTAGCTTATAAACCCTAACCTAGAGCAATTACTTTCCACAAGACAACATATCAACCCATGGGACTCCACAAACAACCTCTTCAACATACGCCCATGCACTTTAACTCCACACTAGTTCACAAGTCCTTTAATTTCTTCAACTTTGCACACTACTCTTCGCAACTTCTTTGTAAGAATCACCTTAAAATGTAAGAACTTCTTTGATAACAAAATGCAAGGTGAAAGAATACCTCACCCCGGCCTTCTATTTATATATTTTTTTCTTTTTCCGCACAAACCCTAATGCCACCTACTAACATACAAATACATTAAAGTCTACTTTTTCTATTGCCATCCTTCCACACGTTTTATCCGATGCATTTCCTTTATGTGAAAACCCACGCAAACACTTCCGCAACCTTTTGGCATGCAACTGCCTTGACCATAGAGCTCTTCGTGCTTTCTCCCATGCTGAATTCAATCTTCCTCTATGTCTTAGACCAAGTTCTTTCTTCTTCCTACCTCATGTATCTCCTACATTTTTTACCATTGTACGTGGTTTCTCAAATCCTTTTGACACTAATATCCTCTAATGATCACCTTTGCATGTTCATTTGACCTCATGCGTTTTTGACTTCACAACCTGCACAACCACATCAACATTACTCAAATATATTCTTCCAACTCTTACCACATCCTACTCGCTTCCCCTTTATGTTCCACCCCACACTAAAAATATGTATGGTCCTTTGCACATAACACCTTGATGATGTAATTATCCATTGGCACACACACATCCAAAACAAACCAAAAGGAACAAAGCAACGAGAAAGGGAAACACAAAGAAAGGAGAATGCATTAAGAGAAATCCTAAGCTAATTGACAATATTTCCTTATTTACAAACACCCAGAAGCCTTAATTATAGTAGGGATTTAGCCTACTTCCATTGAAATACCTAAAATTTGTGTTCCATCTAGTGTCTATAGATGGAAAGTTCTGAATCAAGTATATGGGTAATATAATATGGTCCCAACCAATGGAACTTGAGCTTCCTAGGATGGCGTAGGAACTTAGAATCATAAAGTAAAACCATCTACCCAACCTCAAATTGTTTACTCTTTATGTGACGATCATGTACGGCCTTTTGTCTCACCTTCTTAGTCTTTTGACTTCATCTAGAAAGTAAACATATTTCATCTAACTGCATTAACTTGTCAATGAGATCTTGCAATGCCTGTTCATCGGCCAATCCTCCTACATGTGCAATATGCGAGAGAGGTAGTGTTATCCAAAATGAGCCCCTCCTTATTTTGGCTAACTTGCCTTCATTCTTTCCTTCCTTGTGCTTCAACTTAAATTTTCACACATTGGAAGCACTCAGAAGATTCTAGAAATTCCTTCATTAGATAGGATTTTTCTTCCTCTTTCCAGAAAGGTAAAGAAGTCCTCCTAACTCCTTTTATTTTTTGAGTTATGGCTCAACAGAGTTTGGAGGGGAAATTTTCCCTGGATGGGCCCGCGCAGAGGTAAGGAAGAATTTTTGCCAAGGAGATTTAGTGGACTGGCAAAGTGATGGGAAAATTTTAGCACTTAGGCATTTTTTTCAAAATGCTCAAAGTCAAATTTTAGCCCATAGGCCCAAAGGAGGAACAAAGCACATTCACGGGCCAGGGAGAAAATTTTGCCACTTAGCCTTTTTGGGAAAAAGGGTTAAAGTCGAGAATTGGCCTGTGGATCCGGCAAAGGAAAATGGAAGGAAATTCCCAAGGTTCTACATCTAATAGAAAAGCACAACATGTGCATTCCACGTCAGCAGTGTCATGGCGGGGTCGGGAAGAAGTTAAGTTTTTGGAAGCGCTATGTCTCTCGGAGCGGTGGGGCCATGGAGGATTTTTGGAAAATTTTCCAATTTCGCGAAAAGGGAAAATGATTGTTTTGAAGCCACAGATCATCCAGAAGGTGCCATGTGTCATGCAGACTTGAGGGGCCATGGAGATTTTTGGGGAATTTTTCCAAAAGGGAAAATTTTAAGTTTGACCCCGCTAACCCTAATTTTGACTCTGTTTTTACCGTTTTTCCCTAAATCTTCAGAGGGCCATATCTTTCGAACCAGAGCTCGGTTTTCACAATTTTGGTGTCATTGGAAAGTTGTTGAAATCCTCTACACGATGGACACTTCAATTTTAAATTTTGATGGAGTTTTGTAGGATAAAAATGGGAAAATGTCTCTAGCACGGGAAAAAATGTAGAACTCGACCCCAACCACCAAAATTGATGAAGTATGGCATCTGTTTCTTCTCGCATGGTGAATGCATCAAAAAATGGATTTTTGAGGGTTCCCTTGCTGTTTTAATGAATCTTGTCGGTGGTTGGAGTTTTAAAATTGATTTTCCCACGTTTTCTCATTTCCTTCATTCTGTTTGAGTGATAAAAGCCAGTTTTGGATCATTTTGTAATGGTTGGACTACCTTGCTTTTGCAAGCTCTCTTATCTTCCTTAGCGGGTAGATTTGTAGAGTTTTAGACCTCCCATGTAGATTAGAACTTGTTTTTTGCCTCTTTTCTAATGGAACGTATTGTATTAAACTTTGAAATGATAATGTATGTTCGTGATTAATTTCAATCCTCTCATGGATTTATTTTTGTCTTCTAATCTTTCATTGCATTCTAGTAATTTGTGCATGTTTTGGTGTTGAATCTCCATGATCTATGTCAAATTTGCAAAGCAAGAAGTCCAACACTCCTTTGGTGTATCATCGTTCTATTTTTTTTTTGTTTTGTTTCCATTTCCATGTTTTCTCTCAACCTTGTCTCCTTGGTAGTTTTAGAGTAGGAATTTTGAATCAAAACCTCTGCAAAAATTACATGCATACACCTAAACAAAGGAGTAAGAACCAGATTCAATCTAGAGAGTTTTCCCCAATTGCAAAGGTCCCACACTTTGGGAAAACTCCATGTTGTGCATTCACACCGAATTGGCCATTTGTCTACAATAGATCTGAGGGTCAATTTGGGGTGCTGTGAATTTTCATTAACGCTTTGGCACATCGGGTGGGACCAAAAAGGTCTCCCATTTCATTTTTACATGTTGGTGTGTTCCTGTGAAGATTTCAACCTTTGGAGGCACTTACAAACACATCTGGCGACTCCATCTGATCAACAACCCATCTCTGAAGTTACAGACCTTCTTTCCATTCATTTTCCATTTCATTTTTCCTTCCATCTCTTCATTCTTCTTTCATTCCATGAAGTTGTGCAACCATGACTTCATTTCCCTCATGGAATTCACATTTACAACAGTAGCAATTTTTCCCAACTCCAACATGCTTTACAACTCCTTCAAATCAGCATTTTGAGCAGATTCAAGATCGAGTGCATACACATATGAGTAGCAGTGCAAAATCAATTTGGTTATGGATCTTTCCAAGAGCAGGGTATGCACACAATGAAGATAATCAAATGTAAGATGTTGGTCTGCTTGGAAAAAATCTAAAAATGGAGACAAACATGGTGCAGTCAAGAGCTACAACTCAAATGGAGGCTTTCAAAATTGGTTGCAGTCCACCTTGTACATGGGTTGGCCCTTTTCCAAGACACTACAGTCCTCCCGAGAAGCTGGACTTTGTGATTGGGATGCTTCCCCAAATTGCATAATGGACAGTGGAGATAGAGGCCTATAAACTTGGTGTCAGGTAACCTTATCAATGGGTAAATCCTACACCAATATCTCGGTAATTTTCTCTCTACTCCTTAAGCAACACCATCTTAATTTGGGCTTCAATTTCCAAGATTCCCATTGAATGCTATCCCAAGTGTTGATTTCATTTATCCATCCCGTAGTCTTCCACCTCATCTCGATTCTTTTTCCTTTTCCCTTCTAAGTAGTCATCCCCTCCAAACAAATAAGAAATTCCACCTCCCTCCCCACCACAAATAATTTTAAAGATGGTTGAATCCCAACTGCCACTCCTCTTGCATTCCCAAATCCATGTTCGGAAGATAAAATCAGAATTCTAGTCAAGGAGAACAACAAGAAGAGGATCCCAATATAAAAGAAATGATAGAAAATCAAGAGTTGGGCTTCCAAATTTTGGCTTACAAAGATCCCTTTGTTGGTTAAGCCTACAGAGGAGGTAAATTTTGAAGAAAAAATGGTGGCCAAGGCTGATTTTATAGCAGCAATGGGGCAAGAAGACCAGAAATTTGTTTGTTATGAGTGTAGTGTCCATATTAGCACTTTATTTGAAGAAAATTCTGATCTAATCCAATTTGCACAACTAGTCAACAAGGAGGAGAACAATCATCTCTAATTCCCATTGAAGAGGAGAAACTGGAAGAAATAAAATCAGAATTGGAACTAGATGAAGGGAGCATTATCGAAGATTTTTGATTTCATTTGAAGGGCCTGATTTGATTGATGAATCCATTATGGAGGTGACCAAGATAAATTCAGAGGCACTGAATCATGAGCAGGTTACACAAGAAGTTACATATTTATCTCCCACTTCATCTCTCTAAAAATCTGATTTTTTGGATGAGTTCGAGCTGACAAGCTTCATGTTTGAAGATGAAGCTCCACATGGTGAAAAAATGTAGATTTTAAGGTCACCATACAAAAGGGAGAGACCTTGTTGCAGCAGGAAATTGAAGAGTTTGATTTGCCATCAGACTTAGAAGAATGTTTTGATGAGAAGGAGCCTGTAGAAATTGTAACTTTTCCTTCTTCATCATTCATTCTTCAACCACAAGAACTTGCTTCCATGGAAGAGAACATGCAAGCACCACCTGTAGTTTGCAACATGCCTCTTGAATCAAAGTTGGAAGAATTTGATCTTCCAAAAGCTACAATGGAGGAACTCCAGAGCCAACAATGTATTGCAGCAGGTTACAATAATGCAAAAGCAACTTCATTGGATGTTGCAATCAATAATGATGAGCTGCATATTATAGAAGAGTTCCATACTGCCATGAAGGAAGGAAAAGAGCACGAGGATTCCATCACTTCTTCCACACCATCCATCCAAGAAGGTCCATAAGAAGACTCCATTTTTGGAGTTGAATTTCAAAGAAATGGGCACATCCAAAGGATTAGACCTTGCCCAATAAGGTATTTGGCTTCATTGGAGCCAAAGGAGGAGTTTCCAACGGTCATGCTTACTTCTGAGCATGAGTATGAGCTTCAAAGTACCAAGGATCAATTGCAATACCTCTACAATCAAAATGCCAGAGAAACTAAAAGAGGTATCTAATTTGTTTTCAGTTGACACCTTGTTGATTTGGGTAGAAGAACAACTTCTTTTTGATTTTCCACTCATACTAACAGCCATGATTAGCTCCAAATCATTTGCATGGCTTCCAATTTTGAAGAAAGGAAGCTATTTTGCACAACCAATTGCAGGCTTTGTTTGAGCTCCCTTTGCTCTTGGTTAGAGTAGAGTAGGTAGGTTTTTTTTTAGTAGAAGAAGTGCTTGTGCACACTCTGCATATCCCACTTGGGATATGTATGATTTTTAGTTTGTACATAGTTTTTGTGGTGCTGGTTTTTGCTCTTGCACAATGCATTGTCTTGGCATTTGGTCACAACTGATTTTAGTTTTCAATGGTTTCCAAGAGGCTTAAAAGGGAAGTTTCCAAGTGAAGATCAGTTATCGAATATCATTCATGACTCCATGCCCAATGGATGCAACAAATTCCACCGATCATTCATCTAGCAGCGAGATGACCCCTTTAAGTCACTCAAATTGTTATCCAAAATGAGCCCTTGCTTATTTTGGCTAAATTGCCTTCATTATTTCCTTCCTTGTGCTTCAAATTCAATTTTCACACATTGTAAGCACTCAAAAGATTCTAGAAATGGCTTCATCAGATAGTATTTTCTTCCCCTTTCTAGAAAGGTAAAGAAGTCCTCCTAACTCCTTATATTTTTTGAGTTATGGCTCAATGGATTTTGGAGGGGAAATTTTCCCTAGGCAGGCCCACGGAGGTAAGGAAGAATTTTTGCCAAGGAGATTTGGCAGATGACGGAGTGATGGGAAAATTTTAGCACTTAGGCATTTTTGTCAAAATGCTCAAAGTCAAATTTTAGCCCATAGGCTCAAGGAGGAACAAAGTGCATTTGCGGGGCCAAGGAGAAAATTTTGCCACTTAGCCTTTTTGGGAAAAAGGGTTAAAGTTGAGAATTGGCCCGCAGATCCGGAAAAGGAAAATGGAAGGAAAATGGCCAAGGTTCCGCATCCAATAGAAAGGTGCCACATGTCTAGTCCATGTCAGTAGCGCCATGGTGCGGGGGTCGAGAAGAAGTTAAGTTTTTTTGCCTTTTTGGTCAAAAAGGTTAAAGGTAAGAAATGAGCCCGTGATCCCATCAACAAATTGGGAAGTGCCACGTGTCTCGAGTAGCTGGGCCATGGAGGATTTTTGGAAAACTTTCCAATTTCATGAAAAGGTAAAAATAATTATTTTGAAGTCAGGGGATCAAACAAAAGGTGCCACATGTCATGTACACCATAGGGGCCACAAAGATTTTTGGGGAATTTTTCCAAAAGGGAAAAATTTAAAGTTTGACCCCGCCGACCCCAATTTTGACTCTGTTTTTTACCAGTTTTTCCCTAAATCTTCAAAGGGCCATATCTTTCAAACCAAAGCTCGAGTTTTTCATGATTTTGGTGTCATTGGAAAGCTGTTGAAATCATCTACATGATGGACACTTCAATTTTAAATTTTGATGGATTTTTGTGGGGAAAAATGGTAAAATGTATCAGAATGGGAAAAATTTAGAACTGACCCCCAACCACAAAAATTGATGAAGTATGGCATTTGTTTCTTCTCCAACATGGCTGAATGCATCGAAAAATGGATTTTTGAGGGTGCCCTTGCTGTTTTAAAATTGATTTGTCTACATTTTCTCATTTCCTTCATTCTATTCAAGTGATAAAAGATAGTTTTGGCTCATTTTGTAATGGTTGAACCCCCTTGCTTCTTCAATCTCTCTTTTATTTCTTAGCAAGTAGATTTGTAGAGTTTCGGACCTCCCATGGAGATTCTAACTCATTTTTTACCTCTTTGCTAATGGAACGTATTGTATCAAACTTAGAAATTATAATGTATGTTCTGTGATCAATTTTCAATCCTCTCATGCATTTATTATTATCTTCTGATATTTCATTGCATTTTGGTAATCTGTGCATGTTTTGGTGTTGAATCTCCATGATCTTGTGTCAAAATTGCAAAGCAAGAATTCCAACACTCCTTTGGTGTATCACCATTCTATTTTTGCTTAGTTTTGTTTCCATTTCCACATTTTATCTCAACCCTATCTCCTTCGTAGATTTAGAGTAGGAATTTTAAATCGAACCTCTGCAAAAATTGCATGCATACACCTAAATAGAGGGGTAAGAACCAGATTCAATGAGAGTTTTCCTTAATTGCAAAGGTCCCCCACTTTGGGAAAACTCCATGTTGTGCATCCACACCGAATTGGCCATTTCTCTATAGCAAATCTAAGGGTCGATTTGGGGTGCTATGAATTTACACTAATAGGTACCATGAACTCTACTTTGAAAAGCGGCTTCAGCAGTGCCATCCACCAATTGGAATAGTGTGGATTTGTTTAATCTCTTGTAAGTTGTTGTATATGCCCATATCATGGTAGAGAATTTTTCATCCCAATCCTTTTTCCCAACATCATAAATATTGGTAAGTGTATGACTCAATATATTTTTAAATGCCTCGCTATCCCATTAACTCCGAGGGTGATAAGGGGTAGTCTTCTGATGAGCCACCATGAATTCTGCCAACAAAATCTTGACTATCTCATTCAAAAAATGAGTACCCCAGTCACTAGTCAAACTCAGAGGGCACCCATACTTGCTGATTATATTTTCCCACATGAATCTTGTTGTTGTGGCCACCGTGTAATCCCTCATAGGTGTTTCCTCCACCCACCATGTTAGATAATTAGTGCAAGTAATGATATATCATGAACTTTTCCTTTGTGTGACAGGTGAAATAGGGCCTACAAAGTCAATTTCCCATTTCTTGAATGGTTCAACACTAGTTATTGGTCTCAATGGCATTTCATCCCTTTTTCCTAGCTTACCAAGGTGCTAGAAATGATCACATGCCTTGCAATATTCGATACAATCCTTGTAAACCATCTCCCACCAAAGGCTAGCTAAGAGGATCTTACACACAATTACATTTGATGCATAGTGTCCCCAAAAATTCCACCATAAGCCTCTTCCATGATTGCAATGTGTCCATGCTCAAACACACACCATTGCAAAACCTCATCATGACATAGCTTGTATAAGTCTCTACTAATTAACATGTAGGGTGTGGTGCATATGGCTAACTGATTTCTTTCCAAAGTCTTCATTCCCTCCGGTACCACACCCATTTTAAGAAACACGATAATATCTTCAAAGTCTCGAGGGAAAGCAATGCAATTTAAATAGTTGTGCATCTGGAATCGTATCCTCAATACTTTTCAAGTCTTCTCTTGAGTCAATCCTTGATAAATGGTCAGGACCCAAATTACTCTTACCCAGTCTTACAACAATCGTAAACTCAAACTCCAAGAACAATAGAACCAACCTGCATATGCACCCTTCCAAGATGGGCTTATTCACTAAATAATTTAATGCCAGGTGGTCTGTGTAAAATATAAAAGGTGTCACTAGAAAATATTTCTTAAATTTTTGTAGTACGTAGATCATCAATAATGCCTCGCGCTCCATGGTAGTATAATTATTTTCTAATGGGATTAGCTTCCTATTAGAAAAACACAATGGATTGTCAACAGATCCCTCTTCAGGTTGTGCTAAGATTGCTTCAATCACGATCCCTAAAGAATCAACATGTACATAGAATGGCTTATCCCAAGAGGGAAATCATAATATGGATGCGGTGATAAGCCTATTATTCAATGTGTTAAATGTCATATGTTTCACCTTTTCCCAAGGAAATATACTTTTTTTCTTCAGCAATTCCTCTAATGGTGTAGTAATATTGGCATACCCTTTAATAAATTTCTGTAATACACCGTATACTCAAGGAATCTGCACACCACGCTTTGGCTAGTAGGCTTCCCCAATCTCACAAAAATGGTAACTTTAGTAGGATCCACCAACAATCCTTCTTTACAGATGATATGTCCTAACAGGGTGACAAATGGAGTAGTGAAAAAGCATTTCTTAATGTTGAGAGATATACTCAACTGCCGACATCTTTCAAACATCAGCCTCAGATTATCACAATGGTCCCTCACTAATCCATATACTATCCATTCATCTAGGTATACTTGTAGAAATTTATGGATGAAGTCCTGAAATGCATGAACCATAATGTGCAAAAACACAGCAGCATGTTCTTCAGTCCAAAAGGCATGACCATATAGGAAAAAATTCCCCATTCAATGGTGAAGGTTGTCTTTTCTTGGTCCTCCTTTGCAATTCTAACCTAATGATATCCTGAGAATCCATATGTGAAAGAATAGATCTCACACCTAGATACTCCTTCCAGGATATCTTCATGAAGGGGTTGGAGAAGGATGAATGAAAAACACCGCATTTAAATTCTTGTAATCAACACAAATCCTTATCCTCCCATCCTTCTTAATTTTGATGACCATTGGACTTATCCACTCTAATTCCTCAACATCCTTAATGATGCCTAATGGGATCATCTTGTCAACATACTCCTTGAATTTGACGTGTAGATTCAGATTCATTTGATAAGGTATCTTCCTAATCAAAGTGCACCTTCCTTTAATTTGATCTTCATTTCTCCTAAGGAGTGGTGAACTCCTTTAATCTCATGGTACCCATGTAGAAACAAATCCTAAAACTCATGCAATAGATCAATAATCTTTGAAAATTTCCTTACTGTCCAGTCCAATATCTAATAATAGCTTCCATAGGTTTTGCCTCTGAACCAATATTAACCTTCTTAGTTTTTTGGGGGTTCATGGCAGGCATGCGCTTGCTCATCAGCACTATCCATAACATCACGTGTACCGATAGTATGGTTAACATCTAAGTTTTCCACATCTTCACCATCTATCACGTAGAACAATTTTCCTTTATATTTTTCCATGCATGCACGCTCAAGTTGTACCTCCTCTGATTCTTCCTCATCAAAGCATGCTTCTAAGACAAGTTCACCCAATAACTCTAGCAATTTGTCCTTAATCATGGCACTATCTCCTATAGTTAGGCACTTAACACCTGTAATATCTCATTCACCGATGGTTTTGTACTCGATACTTGAAATATTGAAGGAGATCAACTGTCAACTCCTACTAGTTTCCTATCTATTGGAACACCTCTGAGTGAATGTACCATACGTGTCCTCAACCTTCCAAGGTGGACTAAAGATTATGCACCCATAAATGTGGAGGAAATGCTTCCATGCCTTCCATCCAGAATTCTCACATGTCCGGACATGAAACGAGGTGGGTTCCTTCCCATGATAGTATTATATAGAAGTATTTGCATTTCTTCGAAGAAACCTAACAGGGAAGGTAATTCTCACCTCATGCCCCTTGATAAGGTTATCACGATGGGTCGCCCACCAATGTGCTACGGTCCCGAGAAAATTATATCTAACAATAATTCTCCTTTCGATCTCACATCTCCACTGGGTCTCCATTTCTCATAGGAAAACATCAGGGTTGGCTCTCATAGTGGAACTTGGAAACTTTTTTCCTCCTAGGCACTTGACTGAGCATGCCTTTGTTACTCTCATCATAGAGCCTCTTAACTTCCTTCCGACTAACTCATATGTCACATGTGCCTAATTTTCACATGCCACACTAGTTGTATCACTTATAGATTGAGTGTCCGCCACTAAATAATGCCTTCTTTTGTTGGTTACACAACCTCGGGGCCCCGATAGTGCACATAATCCTATCTAGGTATTCCTCTCCCAAGGGCTCAAGTATAGGGTGTTGACTTTCCATCCAAAAGGAAATATAACATGTTCCTCTTTGTTTTAAAAACGTATATATCCCTTATTGAAACATAATTCAACATTATTCTTATAGCACCATGGGCTCCCAAGTAATGCTAGAAAGTTTTCTGCCTCAGCAAGCACCAAGACTTCGAAGTCTCCAGTGAATTTTTCCCCTTGGATAGTGATAGCAACATCCTTTAAAACACTAATGGGAATTTCCTTTGTCTTATTAGCCATATACAACATATTTGAAGATGGTTGCAATGGATGTCTTCTCATTTGATTCCATGCATCTAGGGTGAGAACATCAACTTTTGCACCCATGTCAATTATAATATTACTTAGGAGCCATCCATCAACAACTGCATTCAAGGTATTCTCCTTATCATAGTCAAGGCTGTGAGGAGGTAGATTAACATGCAAAACCTACCTCTTAGGCTCTCCTCTGACACTTGGTACTTTTCCCCTCAGCCACTCTTCTAACAGAAGGATGATCTTCTCATGTCTCAACATCTTACATAATTCCCTGACTTCATCTATATCCTTTTGTGGAGCCTCAACACTCTTCTTCTATTCTAACTACCATGACTTCTCCTTGAAGCACTGTATCTCTCCTTGTACACTTCAAATAACATCCATGGTTTCGTGATAAAATTCCTTCTAATGCGTAAGGTCCAAATACTTCCCATGTACCACTTCTTCTCTTGTAATCAGTGGTCTCTGCTTTGGTATCTCCCTAGCACACACAACCTCATCTTGTGTCATCACCAAGTCTGAGTTCTAAATATGACTCGCGCACCACCCTTGGAATCCACTATCGATCAACATGTTTTATGGTCACCATCTAAGTGCCCTTATCTTTCCACTACTTATGGATCATGTGTTCAAACAATTTTGGGCATTCCTCATACTTTTGATTTTTCCCACACCAAGAGCACTGCAACAAATCGGGACACTCGCGCTTGTAATGTTTTGTAGATCCATAGTTATAGTAGGTTTCATGAGGGAATTCCTCCTTCTCGTCCCCTCGATTTCCACGACCTCTAAATCCTCCTCAAAAGTCTCTACTTCCACCTCCTCCATTTGCATTCCCTTTATAATAACGACCATCATCCTTGGAGCTATTGGTAATGTTGGTGCAGTGCACACCAAGATCAATGGCATCATGTATCTAGTTAATAAATATACCATCCTTGTTTTCATAAGTAGTAGAGGTGTACATTTTACAATAGCATGACACATTCTTTTGGATCGCACGCTACAACAATGGACACCTACTTGCATCATGATCTCCATGGAAAATATCATAGTCCACTGATATGGTGCGAACTAAACTTCACGGGAAATTATCCTTTGTATGACCCTCTACTTCACAATCTATACACCATAACCTGCTGTGAGTCTCAGGAGCTAAGTTCACAGATAGTTTCTCTAGCTATTTTTCCATTGTAATAATTTGGGCTTCTAGGAATGGACTAATTCCTATATCAATGCTTCCTACTACCTCAGCATGTAAGGTAGCCTCCAAGGCCTCACGCGGATATGTGAAAGTATTATGTGAAAGAACCCTCCTGAACGATGTGATTAGTCCTATGATGAACCACCAAGCATGCTTTGTTAAGGGTGAATGTCATAAGATAACTTAGATAGGAGAGTTTTGAAACATACGTCATAATCCCACACACTCTCTCGTCATTCCTGCTAAATCTCCTTCAATGTGTTAATGCTTTTCTATTAAAATTCATGTATGTGGAACTCCGCCAAAAGGAATTACGCAATGCAATGTAATCCACCACCGTCTGGTGTGGGTCATACTTCTAGTACCAAATATGGACACATCATTACAACGTGCTTGCACACTAACTTGATTTCTACTCCAAGGTAATGACTCCCTTTGCACGCCATAGTAACTCACACTTGTGTATACGTTACTGTGACATCCTCAATTCCCTTATAATCATGTAAGTGGATCGATATCTAATAAAACACCTATTGATGGTGTTATGGACCTTAACCATCGTGAGTCGGGACCTTGATTTCCTTTGGTGTTACCTCCACCACTAGACCAACTAGATCCAGTAGTGCCAACTCCTCTAGATCCACCAGATGCTCCTCATGTCATAGGTAAGGGGCCTAATGCAGTTTTTCCCTTTGATCCCACCATCATGCTTAACGCATGTCAATATTCTATGATACCGAACCACTCCCGCATGTGTTTCCCATGCCGCTCCTAGACATGATACTCAAACCTTTTGATCCCACACCTTGTATAAATTTTTTCCAAAAAAGATACCCCAAACATATGAAATGACTATGTAGTCATAAATGTACCTCATAGGTGTCACTCAACTACCAATGCCAATACCAACCGGATTATCAAAACTTATCTCAGGAATTGGAAAACTAAGGGCAAGGGTCTAGTCTCCATGTGGGTTAAGATGTACACCTACAGCTCTCCTCCTCTCTTCATATGATGATCTCTCTCCCAAAGTTGAGGTTTCTCTTTTGTGCTTGCCAAGATGGGGTAGCTTAGACTGCTTAGGTTCTATAGCCTTCACGCAAACCTTAAATCCTTCCTATAATTTCTGCCCCCATAAATACATCACTCATGTAGCTTTGTGTTGTCTTTCCAACTCCCTCTCCCGAGCTTTATTATACTTTATATGTCTCTCCTCTCTCTCTCTTCATTTCTTCCGCAAGATCCACCATCCTCTACCACACCAGCTTCCATGCCCCATGCCTAGCAAGAGTTTAGCCAGCCATGGAATGACCAGGGATATTTATAGCCAATGGAATAACACACAAGAATGATCCTCTTGGCTCCCTCAAAAATTCAAACTCAATAATCTCCAAGTAAGAATACATAGAAATAGTGTGTTCTAAGGTATAACTAGTCATCACCCTACTCCCCTAGTGATCAACAACATGATTCTAGATTAAATCAACATCATGCAACCATTGACATTCCTCCTAGGTCCAAACATGAGGTCTATAGTACCAAATTTTCCTTGATGCATATGTTGAGATCCATTCATACAACTCTATTGGGAAATAGCATAAGAATGTCTCATAGAGTTCATGATACAGGTTGTCCTCCACCCATTTTTGTGCATCAAACTCATATCCAATACTGAACATCTAATAAAACTCATCCTTTTTAGTTTTAAGCTAGGTCTTGACATTTTCTAATGTCAAATGCTCCATGATCACACATCATTCTCACAACAACTTCAAAATAGGTCCCGATAATAGAACCAAAATGTAGTCATTTCGGTATATACCTTCTTTCTACCCCTAACATGTTGGCCTATCACCCAGCATGAGCTGGGCCCTCACCCAAGGAGTGCACATGCATCGAGACCCTTTTTTATGTGAGATTCACAAGAATGGACTATCATTGATGGAGAACAAGTTGCAAAAATGGAAACATAGACATTCACTAAAAAAAAAAAGATACAGACAATAGATCCATGCACAAATGCATCATAAATAGAAATGAACATTGTAAATAAGCATAATGAAACTAGATTTGACTCAGAATAATATGAAGAACATAAGGTTTTACACTTTTGAGCATGAATAACCAGAATCACACACCATATATTTATTTATAAACATTTACAATGGCTCCATTACATCATAAGGGTCATACAGACCGAATACATCAAGGGATATTATCTTAAACCCTACAAAAATACTTTACACAGAGAGAGAGAGAGAGATTTCTTATCTATTATACCCGTTATAACCCTTGTTCATACCCAAATCCATTCCTAATACACTTAAACCCTTCTTACAAGCATTTATGCAGCACCTTGTCACTACCTAAAACCCTCCTTAACTCTTCATTTCCCAAAGCACTTCTTTCTCTCTCTTTTCTCTTCTATTTCAGATGCAAGCACTCCTTTAAATAGGATCGGGATGCATTTCCTTGGTTCCTTTATGAACATATTGTATGCCAAGTGGAAGTGTGGTCCTCCATGGTCGAATTCCTATGCCAGCCTACAAATTTCTCCACTAATTGTAAAGATCATCCTGGGAATATTCCTTACGTGGAATATTATTTTCTTGACCTCCAAAGCTCCATGCTCTCACCTTATCCATTCAAAATGCATACTCAATATTTTCACATGTTTCTCCTACAAAAAATCCTTCAAAATATGGTAAAGTCTCTAAACCTTCCTTCTCTCATGCACGTCAACTTCTACCGCACGCTTTTCCCGCATGTGTTTTTCCTAAGAACCTTCCTTATTTACTTCCTCCCATGAACTTTTACTTCTTCCTTGGGATTTATTCAATTTCAAGGCCCAACATAAGTGAAAATTAATTTGGGGGTTGGTGAATTGTCTTTTAATAAATTTATATATTTTATGAATCACTCATTCTAAAAGGTTGTCAATTGTGAGTTTCTAGGCAGATAGTTATTGCACTACTAAAAAGAAATCAAAAGATATCATTCCTCCATTATTGTTTTTATGTTTCCTCTATCTCTATATTTTTATCTTTGTGTCCATGATAATCTTGTACAACTAAGGAAGGTGTTAGTTCCTTTGATGAATTGATTAATGGAATTCTATGTCCATAATTTATCATTTCTTGTTATTGTCAACAAAGTTGTTTTCTTCTAATTGAGTGTGGATTGATTCTAGTTAATACTTGTGAAATTATTCTAGTGTCTATTTAAAATATTAACCCCCTTTCTCCCAAGTTCTTACTCCCCTTCACCTTGTCTCTCAAGAAAATTCCTCCCTTGCACTAGGTGTAAAACATTTTCTATAGGTCTAGTGGAGTATTCATGTGTGATCCCTAGCTTTATGACCACCCATGTTATTTGTTTTATTTGTATTCAATAAATGGGAGCCTCCTATCACAGAGAGGAGGGAAATAATCTCGAAGCGCTGGTGAAAATAAAATAATTTATACTTGCGACAAATTATTTTGCCAACAGTTGATAACATCACATCAAAGAAAGAAATTAACAAATATTCTTTCAAACTTGTATATGGTACAGAAGTCAAGCTTCCTTTATATGTGGAGTTACCTTCATTAGAGTTATCCTAGTAGTTATAATTTGAGGGTGAAGATAAAAGAGAAATAAAAACAACAGAATTGGTTAAACTTGAAGAATTAAGGAAATCCACCATAATCATGCTAGAAGAGCATTAGAGGTCAACCAAAGAGTGGTTTGAGAATAAATCCAAAGCTTCGGATTTAAAAGAAGGGGACATGGTCCTAAAATAGGATGCAAATAGAGATAAACTAGGGTGGGACTCCAAGTTTGATTCTCTTTGGAGTGGACCATACATTATCACTACCTCTAAAAAGGCCAACTTTTTTGAGTTGTCCAAACTTGATGGAGAGGTGCTTATAATCCTAGTTAATCGATTTATATCAAACCCTCCTTTTATTTGGTTTTGCATCTTTTACATAGTTGTTCTTTTATTTCCTTTCTTTTCTTTATTGGAGGTTCCCTCACTTCTTTTGTGTTGATCACCGATTGATTTCATTTTCCTCAATCCTTGTGGTGGTCATCTTTGTTTGAAAAAAAAGGTGTATTTTTCAAACTCGCATGTTATTTTTGGAACATGTATGATTTTCATGTTTATCTATAATTTTTTGGACCTTCAATGTTATTGCATTGTACATATTAGAGCATGTTTCATGGTAGAATTGAGGTGTTTTAGGGTAGCTTCAAGTGCATTCATTTAACCCCAAGGTCATATACAAATAAAAATTCTCCATGTTCCTTCCTTGGAAAAAAAAATCAGATTTTTGGGATAGTTTGAAATTCATATACATAATATCAAGAAATCAGATTTTAGGAGCACTCCAAGTAGTTCCGGATCTACTCTAAGTCCATGCAAATCTAGGGGTAATAATTTCAATTTTTTAGATTAGTTTTAATTTTTTCATGCTTGATGTCATGCCCAATGGATGTTTTAAGTGTCGGATAAATTAGGAAATATATTAATTAAATATTTATCACTCAAAATGCAAAGGATTATAGTTCTTTTTTAATTAAGGATAAACAGCTTTTAAATGGACTATATCGTGATTACAAAAAGGCTCAAATGCCAAAGATAATAGTAAAAATATTCCAAATTTAAAAGGGACTAAATCTCTTTACAAGGAGGCTCAAAATCCCGATACATTAGTAAAAACAAAAAAATGGAACAGAATCCACAAACAACAAGAGAACTAACTACGGTTTAATAAAGAACTATAAAAAGCATAAAAAGGAGACATAACGACATCAAAACAACAAGAAAACATCTTCTTTACAACAACACAATAACAAACTGGTAAGCAAGCTCTACTTGATTGCTTTATCAATCTTTATCTTGACTTTCTGCAAAGAGCTGAATAATGTTAGGGCAGTGACATGGGAGGGATCATTCTTATCTAATTGTGAAAAGACTAGGTCCCTTGCAGTTTCTAACTCCCAAATGGCAGCTGGAATGTCACTGAGAATACAAACACTTTTGACATGTTGTTCCATAAAGTTGTAAATATCTTTAAGTACATAAATGGTACAATCATGTCGCCCTTTAGCATTGCCCAATATATTATCCATAGAGTTGAGTTTCTTGAAAATTTGTAAAGTTTGATCATTATCCATGGTAGGTTCAAATTGACATCTTCCTCTTACCTACACTTTTACCAATCTTCTTGAGTTCATCTTTGAGGTTCATAACCTCCCTTTCCAACTTGTCAATCCTACTTAGAATCCCTTCTTCTTTTTGTAGCAGATTATTCAATGGGATTGTTGATATGAAGCATGTTTTTTGTTGATTCAATCTCTTTATTGCTACGAAGAACCCTCTGAGAGGGGAGGAGGGGATACATGGGATTCTTGATTATGATTTTTACAGCTATTGGAAGTAGAGATGGGGTCATTGGAATATGGAAAAGGAGGGGCAGCGGTATATCTAGAATGGAGAAAGAACGTGAAAGACAGTGGCGATGAATCAGCAAAATAAGGCCTTGGTGGAGGGGGACAACACGAGTGTGATTTTGGAACTCAAGAACAGAGCGTTCCAGTGAGTTCAAAAGGTAATGTGGGAAATTAACAGTTAAATTCCTCCTAAAATGATTAAGGAAGACCAAATTCTTTAAATAAATTGTCACATATCTACCCTCAAGAGTGACATACCTGACAATCATTCGTGAAATTTCAGAAAATGGCTCTGGAATAGAAGACACTTTTATACCAGCCATTACAAATTTAATATTTTCTCCTTCATCAAGGAATTTCTTTGCTTCAACATTCCTGTCGACTTGTTTTCTGAAGAATTTCACCCCATCTAAGCTCAATCCTGTGACTTGAGTAATGAGATCTTCAGTGATTTGAACATTGATATCTCCATATTCAACTATTTTTTTCTTCCAACCATTCGCGAATTGAACCAAGATATCTTGGTAATGACCTTGCATTTTTTCTATTAGATTCAAAAACTCGCCCATTTGTAGATACTTCCGTAGGAGCACATCATTCTTCCATGACGGGTCATGAATGGGTTATGTTTTGTAAGGAGTCCCACCCATTCTACTGCTATTTCTTCCTTGGTTCTCGATGGTAAATTTTTTATCCCAATACTACCTTTCACCACTTCCTCTATATATCTAGAAAGTGTGTGAAATCTTAATAAAATTATTAACCCTACATGCAAAGTTACTAATCACTTTCCCATCGGTGAAGGGAGATTGCGTAATGATTATTTTAAATACCATACTTATCCTCGATAATGTCATTATGTACCTTGGCTGGGAGAAGGTCACTACTAAACTGATTTTGTATGTTGTTATTAACCCCATAGTTGGCCAAACTATCTACCACTTTATTAACTTCACGATAGGAATGTATGATCTTACAATTATCAAAAGCTTTACAAATCTCTATAGATTCATAAATAAAATCCCTAATGGTCCAACTTGGGGGTTGATCTTGATTTAAAAGATTTATAATGTTTAAAGAGTCCCCTTCAATTATAATATTTGAAATATTACAATCTCTTACAAGCCTTATCCCCCATAAGGTTTCCAGAGCTTCAGAATAATGATTTGTCTGATGGCCCATATTTCTTGAAAATGTAGAAACAAGGCATACTATGTGATCTCTGATCACCCCACCTCCTCTTGGATCTCCAGGATTACCTTCGGAAGCTCCATCAAAATTCAATTTATACCATGAGGTGGGTGGTTGAATCCAATGCACTGAATATTTGTTAATGTTGTTGTGAACCTTATTCTTAATTTTTTTAGTATCAATACTCCAAGAAACAAGAATTTGTTCCTCGGGATATAATATATTTTTTGGAGGCCTAAACCTTTCAATGTTATCCTTGATAGCAATAACAAATTCTTTTTAAAAATTATTACAAACATGTCTTCTATTCCTAAAGGTAACATCATTTCTTTCTTTCCACAATCTCCATATGGTATGAGGAAGAATCAGAGTCTATAATCTCCTTATCATGTAATTTTTGTACAGTGGATCCCATTTTTGTAAGCAAGTATGAGGAAGATTCCAATGCAGATTGAAGTTTGCAAAGATAAGACTCCAAACCTTTGAAGCATACTTACAATGTAAGAAAAGATGTTTGATGTCTTCAGACTTATTTTTACACATGTAACATTTGTTAGGCATAATACAAACCTTTCTAATAAGATTATCATAGGTGAGAATCTTACCTTTGAAAAAAGCCACATAAAAAAAAATTGACTTTTGGGGTTAATTCAGGCATCCAAAGTTTGTTCCAATTTATATCACTTTGGTGAGCATCAAAAAAAGTATTGTATCCCGACTTGACAAAATAATCCCCATAAAAATAATCCACCCATATGAGCTCATCGGTGTTTTCTTTGATTAATATGAATGAGAGAAAGTTGATTTTGTAGAGAAGATACAATAGGTTACAGATTTTCCATATCCACTTTGAGTTGCTTCCAATTCCTCTTATTTCCAGTCAACTCAATGTAGTCTTTGACATTATTACCATAATTTTCAATTAGACTATATTTTATGGAACCAAAAGTATCACTCAATCTGAAATCAGTCTAGGTATCATGCCAAAAATTAATATCCTGTCCATTACCAACTTTCCATCTACAACCCTTAACAAGAATATGCCTGATTTGAAGCAAGTTGTTCTAGAATATGGAGCCATTGGGAAGTTGTTGATAAAAAAGGAATGAATTTACATTTTTTTGAGATAATTATTTTATCCTAAAGAGTATAGTTCTTAAATGTACATGAATTAATTATTAAGTTACATAAATAAAATAACTAAGTAAAAATAAACATAAATCACATAACAATAAAACACAAGATTTTATGTGGGAAAAAATTTAGGTAAAAACCCACAAAATCACTTATCTATTGATATGAGGATTGAAATTTCACCCACCACTCCCAAAATCTCCTTGGGTCCCACCACTCTTCCAACCTTTGTAAAATTTCAATAAATTTGAAAAACAAAACTATTGAATCTCGGGTGTCTCCTATAGAAATTGAAATCCCTTATTAAATAGGGTTAATGAAAACAGTTTGCATGGGAATGCATTGTTTCACCCAACATTAATTTATTTAACCTATGTTTAAATAAAATTCATCCACATAAGTGGATTGTGGTGACCTGACATGTTATATAAATAAAACATTTGGTGGGTTTAATTAAGTGTCTATGAAAACTTAATATTACAACCTAACACTCCCCCTTAATATTAAGTGGGAAAAAATCTCATAGTCACCTTAATAAAGGAATTATACTATGTACAAAATTGAAGGATTTTTAAACAAAATTCATCATGCCAAACATCACTTTTTGAAACAAAAGGAATTATAATCCATAAACCTCTTAAAGTAGGTTTAGGATAGCACAAAACAACAAGTGAAATCATATATATTTTCCCACAAAAATTTCTCAAGACAAGTGATTATGTAGGAATCCTTAAATAATATTACAGTCTTTTATAAAATAATAATATCCCATAACTAATGCTTCACTAGGTATTACAAATAAAATCATGTGTTGCGATATTTTACTTAAGATTCACTTACAATGATATTTTACAAAATGGAGTTTTTATAGGAGTTTACAACAAGCTATTAAAGGGTGGAATTTTCATGTACACTCCCCCTCAAGATAAACTCTGAAAGGAATAACAAGCAACGATACTTGTAAAACTTCATAACACTCGAAGGCTTTGTGAAAATATCTAAAACTTGATCTTCATCAAACATAACTTGAGATCAATATCGTCATTTAGGAATTTCTATCGAATGAAGTGCATATGAATCTCTATATGATTTGTTCTTTGATGTTGAACTAGATTTTTTTAAAGAGAAATAAAACTCTGGTTGTCACATAGAAGAATAGTGCTTCCTTTCACGCTCATATGGATTTCATCCAATAGTATTTTTAGCCACATGGTTTCCTTTATTTCTTACATAGAACTTCTAAACTCTTATGTACTATAAGAGATATAAACTATCGGTTTCTTCTTGCTACTATGAGAGATGCCACTTGTACCAATATTTTAAAATATATCCTGAAGTATATTTTCTATCTATAATATCACCAACATGGTCAAAATCACAATATCTAAATAATCATTATCCAAATAGGAACAATATACACCATTATTGATTTCACTTTTAGCCATATATGAATCTTACATTAATAGGTTTAAAAAACAAGTTGTATACCAAATTTAATGATAATATGTTTATAACTAACCATGTCATATTACCAATATATTGGATTTTTGAAAATAAAAAACAATTTCAACATTTCAATCTTAAAAAAATATTAGATGCAATCGATTATCGAATGTCTCCAATATAGACACAAAGGTGCCCCCAAGTGTCATTTGATGTGTATATAATTTTATTTTTAGTAATCATACACTAATTTAGAATTTAGAAATATTTTCTTAACATATATATTTTCATTATCTTCATGATTAACTCGAAAATAGGGTTTTTAACTATTTTATGAGTTAATGTAAATAGAAACTAAGTGCTATATCGAAGTGCTAGATCTAAATATTTTTCCTTTGTATTTGAATTGATTGAAATAATAGAAATGAGAGGGATATGTTACTAACCTATAAATAACTTACCTTATTGTGCGTTGACCGTAGCATACACTGTATGCGGATAGGGAGGGGTATGACCGAATGACTTTAGGAAGGGTAGAATTTGATTGTCTGTCTATACTGAGGCACATGGGAGTGTACTAGGGCTCCCCAAGGCACCCTAGTCTAGATTTTAGGTGTTGGAAACTATGAAAAATATCAGGATATGTGTTTAGAAATGTCACAAAGAGATTTGAAACCCTGTCTATTTGTTGTGCCGGATTCGTTGGATGAACTAAATAATGACCTGCAAAACAAAAGGTTAGTGGGGTCAGACTGTCCTCAGCCACCAAACTAGTGGACTTAATTTTGAGCGTTACACTACATTACAAACCTTGATGTAGTTCTAGTGCATGTGTGTGTAATTTTTGCCTAGGATTACCTAACGCCAATGACGTGATAATAAAGGGAAATAGCTAGATGTAAAATGCAAAATAATGGAAAGAATGGAAAGAATACAACCCTTTCCCCTTGTGCTTGTGTGATGTATATGTGATGCAGATGTAGAAGAATCCCAAATATAGTCACTTTCATTAGTATATAGTTGCCCTTGATGTGTGTGATGTTCACACATAATGTAGTGAGTATGTTTTGTTTATATATGGATGTATTTCTCAAATTGCAACACTAGTGACATGAAATTTCCAACTATGACCTAGGGAATACATGGGGTGACCGTTAGGACTGACCTCAAATAAATAAATTAAGATCACAAATTATGATGACATGAGCGCCTAAAATCATGAACTCAGGGCACCCAGGCCCCTAGTGTAACCCTAGGTGCCCTAATGTAGACTAAAAGATGAAAATATGAGCTGACTACGACATCTCAGACACTCTAAAAGATGGCCAAAAATGCAAAGACAAATGATGACTTAACTAGAAAAACAACCAAGATGACTAACTCACTGAGCACAAAACCCCTAGAAATATGTCTTTAGTGAATACTTTTGTTGCACAAGATCCATATATGAATTAACATATCCGGAGGTATAAATTTAATAGTAAGTGTGTGATTTTGTGACTACATTTTCCCCCACTTTATGTTGGTGAGTAGAAAGCTTGGTAACATAAAGTAGATAGAGATGTGTAGTTGAGAAAAATATGGAGAAGCCCAAGCTATAGAAGAATGTGTAGATGTGTAGTAGAAGCATGTCAAACCATAGATCAAAAATTCAATCCATGTAACGTAAAAGTGTAAGTGTCGTGATGAAGTGTGGAAAATTAAAAACAAAATTTGATGATTTTAAATGTGGTTAAATATCAAATATGTGGGTAGGGAGTGATTAGTTACCAACCTGAATGCTTGTATATGAATGGAATGATGGGAAGATTTGGTCATCCTAGCGCTAGAGGAAGAGTGTAGTGAGAAAATTTTGTTATTCTCAAATATTTAACTACATCCCCAAGATTTAGTCATCTTTGCGAGATAGACTCAGATCAAAAAGTGGTGAATTTTTTGATCCAGATGATTTCAGTTTAAATAGTTGACCCATATAGGAGTGATAAGGGGAAAGGAAATCTTTCCCCCACTTCATGGGTGTCGCCATAATGTAAAGGCTTCCAAATTTTTTCATGAGGAAGAGGAAGTAATAGAGAATGAGATGGCTTCTAATTTAGGTCATCTAGAAGTGAATGCGATAGAAAATGAGATGGCTTCCAATTTAGGTCATATGGTAGTGAATGTGATAGAAAATGAGATGGATTCCATATTAGGTCATCTGGAAGTGAACGCGGTGTATAGAATAAAATCCCAAGTTATGTCGTCTGGGAATGGAATGGTGAATTTGACTCCCAAGCTAGGTCATCTAGGAGACTGCTTGTGAGTTTTAATGGTTTGATTTAAACATGTTGAGTTTGATTGGTTGATTGGTTGTTTTTTTGGTTACTTGTGGTGAGGTTTTTCACTAATTTCCCTAGGTTAGGTCATTAGGGGAAGGTTGCTAGGAATTGATAAGATGTTGTGTAAGATGGTTTTTAGTCACTTGTTGCCCCCAAGTTAGGTCATTGTTAGTGAAAAATCACAGCACCCCAGGACGTTGATCGATTTCTAGGTTGATCACTCTAGTATCCAGTGTGATTGCACAACATTGAAACCTCTCTACAAGTGTGGGACTTGTAAAATGAGAGAGGAATCTCCAGAGAAGGCTGGTTCCTCGCTTCTAAACTACACCGCACAAGCTATTCCAAAGGCAGGGAAAGCTAATCTAATCCTAATCTAACCATGCCAAGGAGACAAAGAGAGAGAAAAAGAGGAAAAACAGAGCCTACACTAAAACAAAGATACACCGAGAAGGAGAATGTTGAACATCTATCAAAACATGGAATAAAGAGAGGTGAGCAATGGGAAGGATGGACGGATGCATCACAAACCCAAGGATAGTTTTCACACGAAAATGTCCCAAAACTCCATGAACATAGCTCCGGACCTGTAATGAACATTTAGAACATGCACAAATACCTGCAATGAAGAGACACAGAAGAAAACAAGCAAAAAATGAGCAAGGATGGACAGATGCATCACAAAACACGTTTTTGTTGCTCCAGAAGTTTGCACAGAACATCATTTCAATAGTAAAAGGAAAAAAATGCCATTACAGAGAAGGGGAGGAGGTTCAAACTCCATTTTCAACCCTGGAGAAGAAAAGAAGGGAGGGCAGAGCAGAAAGATGAACAACCCTGTAATCCCTTTTTTCAAAATGAGCCAAATCTGGCTTTTTCATTGCATGGGTCGAGCCCATGAGAGAGAAAACGTATAAAAACATGGGAGCCCATTCCTCCTTGACTGCAAATGCATTAAATCAGCATGGAGGACCTTACAAACCCATACCCTGTCATTTTGACCAAATGGGAGGAGAGTGCGACCCATTCTGTATTAAATTTGGTCGCTGAAATGTCACTTCTGGCCATGAACACGTACCAGAAACGTTTTTTTGAATTTTCTCTCTCCAAACTGAACCAAAATTAGATATTGACCATGGAATCCTATAGAGAATTTCATAAGCTTTCCAATGATATAAAGAACGTGCAAATCTGAGCTCTGGATCAAAAGATATGGGGGTCTGAAGTTTTAGGACAAAACGGCCAAAAAAGGGATGTCGGGCAAAAATTTTTAAATTTTTGACCTTTTGCATTTTGGAAAAAAATTTGAAAAATTTCCACGCTCCGCTGGTCGGATGCCACATGTCAGGTGCTGGTTTGCTGAGCAATTCTCTCTCCTCCACCTTTCCGCGGGCTTTCCCTTGAAATTTCGACCTTTTTAACTCTTTGGAAAATTTTCCATTTTTTCCCCGTGCCCCGCCACTTGGGACACGTGGCACGCTTTGGTTGGTTGACAGGGGTGCGGGGGCATCTTTTACCTTTTAGTTTTTTGGCCAAAACTTTTGCCAAATTCTCTAAGTCCTCCCTGAGCTCCGCACTTCCCCACCTTAGGACACATGTCCTGTGTCTATTGGCTCGGGCCGACCCTTCAAACCTCGCCCTTTGAACTTTTGGGCCCAAAAACACTTAGTCGAAATTTTTATTGCGCCTCCCCTTGTGACACGCGTCACATTCTGATTCATTGGTGGCTTTTCTGGGTCTTGCGTCCCTCACGTATTTTTGGCCCGATGTCCCAAACCGTCTGGGACAAATTTCTCCGATCCGCCCAATTTGGGCTTCCCATCCCTCTTTGTGGTGAAGACATGGCGTGATTTGATTGGCTCTCGATTTCTCGGCTTTTCGCGTCCCACGTGTACTTTCGGCCCGGATGTCCCGACTAAAGTTCCCTGTTTCGGCGATCTGGGTGGTTCGCGTCCTCTGCGTACATTTGTTCCAACTGTCCCGATCGGCTGGGGACAAATTCTTCCGAACCGCCCGAAATGGGCTGCCTTGCGCCAAACCGGCCGATCCGTGTACTTTTGTCCCAACTGTCCCAAGTGCTACGCATCGCCTTTGAGTCTTTTTCGGCTGATTCGCACCCCGATGTCCCGATTGTCCCGGACTGCCTAGACTAGGACTTAGCTGATTTTCTTCATTTTTTCTGCCCCAAGCTTAGTTTTTGCAATTTCTTTCATTTTCTCGACCTGTTGGGTTTCCTTCTTGGATGGGAGAGTTAGAAAGAAGCCAAGGGGACCCCAGAAACATGATTTTTTTCCTTGATTCAATCTACTTGCCTGGGACTTGAATATTCTGATGCATGTTATCAAAATTACCCTGGGGGGTGAATTTTGGATAACAGTCATTAGGGGGGAATTTATAAGTTATGATACATGAAGGTGTTTTGGACAACATTAAATGATTATTTCCCCCAATTAGGTCATTAGTGGATATTGATGGTGAAGTGTTGTGGTATAAGTTGTGAGATGTTGGGCTCATGATCTTGGAATGCATTGTGAGATAAGGGGGATTATAGGGGGACCCCCAATGATATGCCCCCCTTTCGGTGAAAGAGGTAGTGATGAGCGGAACGAACTCTAAGCTGAAACTAACAGAAAAAGGTTAAAATGTGGTTATAAGGAATAGAAAATATCAGTAAGGTGTATAACATGTGTAGTACAGTGGTAGGTGCAATGTTGAAAAGAATGTTGTGAACGAGGTGCAAATAATAGTGAAAACGCTTGAGATATGATCGAAATGGTATTGCATTTATTAGTTGTGGTGATAAGCATGAATTGTAGACCATAGTTAAGGTGGAAATTTTAATGGGCTTATAAATAATAAAGTGAAAATGTTACTCAACACTTCATTTGTTTTCGGCATGAGCGTAAGAGTGTATGCGAAGCAAGTGAGGATGCCTCAAGCGAGACCACTATGTCTAACCCATTTTGAGAGAGTAGTGACCGCGAAAGTGTCACATACTACTGAGGAGTTAGTAAGTGCATTATTTTTTCTGAAATGTAGGGTGGAATAGGTTGTTTAGATGAATTTTTGCAATTTTGAGATTTTTGGGATTTTCGGTGTTTGGGACCTAGGAAAAAGTGATAAGGGCGCTAGTGATCCTTGGGGCTGGAGTACCCAGATCTAGGTGCTAGTATCCTACTATGGGGTGCCTAAGTCCTGTTGTTGGGTGCCGTCATCTAGAAAATGTTGATTTTGTGGGTATTGTTATGGAATGTGTTCCTAATATGTTGAGTAGTTTTTATCATGGAAAGTGTTCTAATCATTACATTTGTTGTTGTTTTGTGTTGTGTAGGGGGTATCCATGCGAGGAGTTTTGTGGTGGTTGGCACTTGAGTACATTACTGGGATTGGGTTTTTGGATGATGAGTGGGATTTGGTGGACCGTGTTGGCCAATGACATATAACACGGATGGGGGATGTGCCCCATAATATTCCTATGTTGATTTGTTGTGTGAGAGGTGGTGTGCAGACACATGCACATTTTGGTTGCCTACGGGAGAGATGACAGTGACATTGGAGGATGTATATCACATATTGTAGTTTTTAGTGGTTGGGGAGAGAGTACAGGTGATGGAGGTAGTTGATATGGAACAAAAAATGCACTCAGGCTAGACAATATTTTATAGGGGCCTAAGTTCCTATGGAGGCCCATATTAGTTTGGATGTGATATTGTAGTCAAGGGTTCCACGTTTGCGTAAGTTCATCACAGTGGTGATAGTGTCATGTATAGTAGTGGAGGGAGGGGGTGTCGGCATCTTGTATAAGATGCATGACATATGTCAGTGGATAGAGGAGGATGGGATGAGATATGTGTGGGTATAGTGTGTGTTGGCCCACATGTACAGGGACTTGTATCGGTTCATGCAAGATGAGCATGGTGGAGGTATAGGGGCCACCACACTACTACATGTATGGGCATATGAGCACATAGCCGTATTGAGACCATTGCAGAGCCACAAAGGGAGTGGGCTTGTCCATAGATATTTTCTCAACTATGGGTGGATATTCATGGTAGGAAGATGCCCACGGATAGCTTCAGGGCCCTAATATATGGGATGGGATCCAACTCGGTGACATGGAGGCCATATCGTGATTATGGGGGATGGATCAACGATGCGACAGAGCAGCAATGTATTTGGAGAACCATCTCGGTTAAAGGACTACATTCCGTGTAGCGGAGATGTTTCGAGTTGAGAGAGTATCATGACAGTTTGGGATGGCACATGATGTGCCCCCGATCCATATATATGGCTATAGGTCACTTGAGCCCCTAGGGGAGTAGGTTCTAGGCCAAGGCCCATGGCACAACAATTGGTACCACCGGGTTAAATGTGGTAGACCAAGTGATAATGGTTGTGGATAGTAACAATGTGGGGAGTATGGAGGATTATCAAGCATGGTGGGAAGTGCATCGATGGGTGTTGTTATACCCAGTATTTACGGGTGCTATGGAGTTACTAGTAGGAGGAGTGGGTGAGGAAGGCATCCACGACCTGTAGCAAAATGGAAATGGAATATTGTAAATATTTGTGTATGCTAATGTGGTTAATGGATTGTTTATGTTGTGTTTTATACTCGGTTGACTAACATGAGGTTGTATATTGTGTGTGTAGGACATGCCTATTGGCCATTGATAGTAGAAACTTTTATCCGCACATTGATGTAGAATGTGCCTAGTGATGTATTATGTGGAGGGATACTAGAGTGCTTGAATGACATCGCGGACGAGCATGCCCCTCTATTTGATCAAGTATCCATAGTAGAGATGACATGTACGGTGTTTTTAGTCAGAGGGACGAGGCACGTGAGGAGACTCATCATGCCTAAGAGGTGGTAGGTGGTGGTCCCTTGGCTTAGGATGTGTTCACTCATTATATGGATTTACGGCATTAGTTCTTAGAGAAAAACATGGATATTTCCATGTTGTGTAGATAGGTGGAGAAGTTTCGAGGCTGCAAAATGCAGCGTCGTGTCGGTGGCGAGGCATTGAGTTCTAGGGCTCTCGTGATACACAAGAGTGATAGTGATGATTATATATTATGTAGGGGGCCTTAACCCCAAGTAATGAAATATGTTTTTGGGGTGATGATTGGTATGAACGCTATATGTATGGACACCTTATTGGATTTGTATGTGATTTACGAGTTGAGGTATTTTTTTGGAAATATTGTCATTGATGTCAAAGGTTTAATCATTTATGTATTTGGTTAACGAAAGATGATGGAACTACTGACGAATGTTGATGGAAATGGTAGAAAGTAACGAAAATAACCGAGAAGTATAAAAGGGCAAAAAATTAAAGTTTAAATTTATGAAAAGAAGCATTTTTACATAAGTATTATCATGGTATAAGCAAGATATACAAAGTTTTACATAGGATAGAGATATCAACATTTTAAGGTGTTCTTATGCCATGTTTTATGGTGAAAAATAAGATTCAAATGATAGAATTAAATCTTCATGTTTTACTATGATGAGGGGTGATTAAATGAGCAATAAATATGTTCATAGGATGGTTTAAAATACAAATAAAAATGTTGTTTTTATTTTGGATGACCCCCTTTGGAAAATAGCCCCACTTTATAGTTATGGCCAACATGTGTATTTAGATTATTAAAACAAAGATGGTTAATTAAATTAAATGAAAGGGAGTGACGGTTGGTAGAAAAGATACCTTTTCAAAAGGGTGCAAAAGTACTATATAAGGAAGATGTTTGATGGAGAAAGTGTATGAAATTTTAAATTAAAAATAAGAAGTAAATGAGAAGATCTGAAAAACCTTTTAAATGAAGAGTTGCAACTATTTATATATGTGAAGGGATTAAAATAAATAAGAAGAGTATTTTGAGTAGCGAGTTTGCAAGAAAATTATAGCTGATCGAGTTGTAAAGGAAGTGTTCTATCATCTGTTAAAGAAACAACAACATAAAAGATAGAAAATAGTTTGTCTTTTGTAAGGAAGGTTAGTGCCTTTGTATTTGAAGAGATCGGTGTCTCTTGCTGATATGGTGCTTAGGAAAAAGGAGTTAGTGCTCCTATAGGTTGGTGCCTACAAAATTGTAATTTGGGGATTGGTGTCTCCTGTAGGTTGGTGCCTACAAACATTTGAGAAATATAGTAAAGAATATTTTCTTTGTGGTTTTCTCCCGAAAGGGTTTCCATGTAAATTTGTGTCTATTTGCATTGTGTTGGTTTGCTTTACATTTATTGATTGTTTTGATATATTCACCGTGAAATTGATTACGCTTATGAGATTAAGTGTTAAATTTAAAAAAATCATAATATTGATTCACCCCCTCTCAATATTGTCTTTTGCTTAACAATTGGTATCAGAGTGGGTGCCTTCGAGAACAATCTAACAATTAGAAGTATGATCTCGAAGCACATATGGCTTCTCATTAAGTACAAGAAGGTTTTTCTTTGAATAAGGCTCCATTGTTTGATCAAAAAATTGTGCATTTTGGAACATAAGAATGAAAACATATTTTTACGGTACTAGGGTTTGATATTTGGCAATCGATATACTTGGATATACAATCCCATCAGTTCCACTAATGAGATCAAGCCAAAAGAAGGATTTTGGAAACAATTCCAAGGTGATGAATGTAATCCTATGTGGCATGTCGAATATAAGTTTGTTAAAGTAATTCAATGTGACACGGCGAAGGAGAAGTGGAACCAACTTTGAACTATCTACAAAGGTGATGACAAGGTTAAAAAGGCTAATCTTCAAACCCATAGGAGAAAATTTGAGAGCCTTAAAATGAAGGATGAGGAGAATGTTTTAGCCTATCTTCTTTGCATGGATGAGGTTTTCAACGCCATAAGAGGGTTAGACGAAAATATTGAAGAATCCATGATCGTTCAAAAGATTCTAAGATCTATACCATTAAGATTTGATGCTAAGGTGTCTGCCATTAAAGAAATGAAGGATATTGATAAGTTGAGCATGGACAAACTACATGGAATATTGACTGCGTATGAAATGAGGACTAATTAAAATAGACCATCAAATAAGGAAGTTGCATTCAAAGTCTCAAAGAAAGAGAAAATCAAAGAATCTGAGTTGAATGAGAACTCAAGAAATGAAGAAGATGAGAAAGTGTTGGCGTAACAACTATTTAACATGATGAGATCCCTCTCCAAAGCATCAGTTCGAGCTTTTGGTGTGACGGAAAATTGTTTGGTATCAGATCTAGGTAGTTAAGCACACCGTTTGTAGAGTAGTCTTTGGGATGGGTGACCTACTAGGAAATTACAAAGTGTCACTTCCTCATAATGTTGGTGGGCCTGATTTGGTGTATACCTAGCTCCATCATGCAGGATGGTGTTGGTGTAGCAACTAAATAACATGATGAGATCCCTCTCCACCATCAGTTCAAGATTTTGGTGTGACGGTAAATCATACATGGCATCAGAGCCAAGCATTTAAGCACATCATCCCCAGAGTAGTGCTAGGATTTGTGACCTCCTGGGAAATTCCCAGTGTCATTGCCTCCTAATTTTATTGGGCCTGATTAGGTGTATACCTGGATCCATCATGTGAGAGGATGTTGGCGTAACAGATGTTTAACACGATGAGATCCCTCTCCACCATCAATTCGAGCTTTTGGTGTGACGGTAAATTGTTTAGTATCAGAGCCAGGTAGTTAAGCACACTAGCCCCAGAGTATGTTGGGATGGGTGACCTCCCAAGAAATTCCTAGTGTCACTTCCTCCTAATGTTGTTGGGCCTGATTGGGTGTATACCTAGCTCCATCGTGTGGGAGGGTGTTGGCATAGCAATTGAATAACACGATGAGATCCCTCTCCACCATCAGTTTGAGCTTTTGGTGTGACGGAAAATCATACGAAAGAAGCCTTGTTCATTTGAAAGTTAAAGAAAGGATCTGGAAAGTACAAAGGTAAGTTACCATTTAAATGTTTTAATCATGGTAAAATTGATCATTTTTCGGCTAAGTGTCCAAAGAAATAATATAACGATGATGAGTAAAGAAAACATAAATTCAAAAGGGAATTCAAGAAAAGAAAAGGCAAGAAAAGATTTGGAAAGCAAAAGAAAAGCTTATATTTAAAAGGAATTAGTAGATCATCCGAAGAAAGTGGGATAAGTGACTCAGATAGTGATAATGAAGAAATATTATTCATGGCTATAAAAGATAACTTAGAAAGAGATGAAGACATGGAAGAAAAAGGTGAAGTGAATCTTGAAGAGGAACTTATTTGTGCCTTGGGAGTGTTGAAAGATCTAAAAAATAAAAATCAAAAACAAAAGTTACAACTCCTAAAGTATGAAGAAGAAGATTGTAACTTTGAAGCTAAGATATCACAATCTCTTGAAGAATTAGGAAAGATGATCGTGGATCTAAAAACCCAAATTGAAGAAGAAAAATGAGTTGAAGAAGAATTAAGAAATCAGCTAAGGACTAAGGAAGAAGATTGTGAAAAGCGTGAGTCAGAGATCGTTGCTTTGAGAAAGGACTTGGAAAAATCAAATGCCAAAGTTATAAGTAATCTAAAATTTGAGAAAAGTACCAAGATACTAGATGAAATTTTGAATCGACAAAATTCAACATCCGACAAGACTGGTCTTGGATATAAGGAAAGACAAGACACCACTAACACAAAAGGTATAGAGTTGTCGAAAGAGACAAAAGAAGAGAAGTCAAATACCTATGTAGAGACACTCAAGGAACCTATGAAGAATGAAGAGTTGAAAAGGGAGAAGAGCTTTATGAAGATCAACACTTCTTACAAGGAAAGCAAAGATGAGAACAAGTTTAGAAGACCAAATCCTCCAAGATATACTCACATGTCTAGGTTTGAAAATTCTTTCTATGGCTATTGATTCTATTGTAATCATTTTGGTCATAAAGAAATAGATTATAGAATATGGGTGAGAGACAACAATATAAATAACAAAGGTGTGTATGGATTCTCAAATAGAAATTACAACTTCTTTGCTCCTGTATCGAACTATGTTAAAGATATTGTGTGTTATAACTGCAATAACTATGGACATATGGCAATATTTTGTAGAAGTGGTTTTGTAGAACCATCCAAATCAAACCAAAAGGTAAATGCTCTAGAAATAAAGAAGAAAGAAGCTACAAATTTTGGAAACAAAAGAAAAAGGATGATGGGCAAGATAAAGATAAATCTATGCTTGTTCAAATAGCATTCCATGCAGAGGATGAAGGTCATCTATGGTACATTGATAATAGATGTTCAAGACATATGACTAGAGATAAAATTAAGTTCATCTCATTGAAGAAATTAAATTAACTTACGATGAAATTTGGTGATAACACTAAAGCAAATATCATTGGAAAAGGTATGTTGAGTCTTGATAATAGTAAAACAAAAACAAAGAATGTTTTATATGTTGAAGGATTAAAGCATAATCTCTTAAGTGTAAGCCAAATGTGTGATCAAGGAAACACACTTAAGTTTTATGTTGAAGGGTGTGAGATAAAGAAGGATGACATGGGAGAGTTAGTAGTAGATGCACATAGAATCACAAATAACCTATACATGCTCGGAGAAGTAAAAGGAGAGAAATGGTGTCTAAGTCAAATTGAAGAGATTTGGATATGGCATAGAAGGATGGGGCATATAAATTTTGATAATCTTTTGAAAATCAACAACAAACAGGATGTGTGGGAAATGCCTAAGGTAACGAAACCTACAAGTACTTTATGTAAGCAATGTCAGTATGGAAAGTAGACTAGAGCAAGGTTTAGAATGAAGGAGTATTCAACCACCAAACCAATAGAGTTGATTCATACATGTTTGTGTGGACCTACCGAGACAGAGCATACATCTGGTGAGATTTATTTCATGTTATTCATTGATGACTACACTAGAATGAATTAGGTAGCCTTTTTAAAAGAAAATTCAAAAGCATTTGAGAAGTTCAAAGCTTTCAATGTTTTAGTAGAAAATGAAACCGGATTGAAAATAAAGTGCCTGAGTTTAGATCATGGAGGTGAGTTCACCTCAAATGAATTCATTGAATATTGTGAAGATCATGGAATCAAAAGACAGTATTCAATTGCAAGGACTCCACAACAAAATGGAGTGGCAAAAAGAAAGAATCAAACTATCCAAGAGATGGCTAGAACCATGTTAAATGAATCTAAGCTATAAGATAAATTTTGGAGAGAAGCGGTAAATATGGTTGTTCATATCTTGAATAAAGGGAAAATAAGAGTTAATCATGAAAAAGTCTTTATGAGTTGTGGAAAGGAAGACCAGCTCTTTGCAAAATATTTCAAAGTTTTTGGAAGTAGATGCTTTATTAAAAGAAATGAAGAGAAGTTGGGAAAATTCGATTCAAGAGTTGATGAAGGAATTTTTCTTGGCTACTCTATTAAAAGAAAAGCCTACATATGCTATAAAAAAAGACTACAAACTATAGTAGAAAGTGCAAATGTGAGAGTGGATGAAATCGTGAATCAAAAAGCTAAATAACTTACGAAGAGCCCTTAGAAATACCGAGGTAGTAGAAGAAAAGGAAGAGGAAGAAGATGTTGAAAAATTAAGTAAATTTGAAAGGCAGAAACCAAAACACCATCTCACTTTGTTAAGAAGAATCATGCTGAAATTCAGATCATTAGAAACCTTGATGATGGAGTATAGACAAGAAGAAGAATTGTAAGTGCATCAGAACTAGTAAATTTCTCCTTATTATCCAAAATAGAGCCAAAGAACTTTGCAGAAGCCATCCATGATAAACATTGGATAAAGGCAATGGAGGAAGAGTTAGATCAAATTGAGAAGAATGAAACATGGGAACTTGTACCTAGGCCAAAGGATCAAAATGTGATTGGCACTAAATGGGTATTCTGAAATAAATTGAATGAAGATGGAAAAGTCACTCGAAACAAGGCAAGGTTAGTATGTAAAGGGTGTGCTCAAGTAGAAGGTTTTGATTTTGAAGAAAAATTTTCTCCTATTGTTAGATTAGAAGTAATTAGAATGTTTCTTGCTTTTGAGGTATTCAAGAACTTCAAAGTCTATGAAATGGATGTCAAATCATCATTTCTAAATGGGAAGTTATAAGAGGAAGTATACATAGAACAACCCGAAGGGTTCCTCCAATCAAAAAATGAATATTACGTGTATAAGTTGAAGAAGGCCTCATGTACGTATTAAAACAAGCCCCCAGAGCATAGTATTCTAGCCTTGATAAGTATCTACAAGACCAAGGGTTCAAGAGAGGACTTGTTGATGGCAATCTTTACATTAAAATTGAAGGTGACCACCGATGAGGGTCATCAATCCTCACCATTAATAATATCAATCTGGGTTGGTGTCCGAAGGTCGTATACATTAAGAGAAGAAGGTCAAGGAAAGTAATTCCTTTAAATGCAAACCAAATTTGCATAAAATAAATCACACTTGTAGAAATATAAAGGCACACTTGCAGAAATAAAGACACACATGCAGAAATAAATCACTATTGCATGAAGTAAATCACACTTGCAGGGAATAAAAACAAACTTACATAAATTGAAATTACTTAATTAGAAATAAACATAACTAAATGAAACACCTGCAAGTTCACAATAGACTAGATTTTCACAATACAAAGATAAAAATAATACAACAGAATGAATCACGATACAAATGAATAAACATAAACATAAATACACGAGACCCATCTTCCTTGAAATGAGTGGCCAAATCACTCCTTGAAGAGGATTTAAATCATACTTCCGAGATTTTAAGACTACGAGAATATTTGAGAGGAAAGAACGTATATTTATTTCTTGGGAGAAAGAATTTCATATCGAGTGTGGAAGGTTGCATTTATAATTTATGCATCCAACTAACTCCTTATTTTGGGAGATACAATTTGGTCTTATCTTCATTATAATCCTAACAACTAAGATCTCCATCTCCACGAAATATGGAGAGATATATATTATTGAGTCAAAGACTTATCTCACTTATTTAAGGAAGATTTTCTCCCAAATCTTCTCCTTGCTTTTTGGTAACAAGAATTTTAATAATTTTATTCTCCTACATTATTGGAAGGAGGTTTTTCTTCAAAATATGATTTTTACCAAATACCTTTCCTAGATTTTCTATTTGACTTTGTTGTTTTTATTTTGGAACTTTTGACGCTTATCGATACACTTTTCCTCGTAATGTTGTTTAATAAATGTTATATTTCTCTTCATTGGTAAAACTTGTATCAAATCTGAATGAGTTTTTGTTAAGCACATTTCTATGAACAAAAACCTTTCTTAGATTTTCTATTTGACTTTTTTTTGTTTCGTTTATGGAAATTTTAGTGCTTCTATGATACACTTTTCCTTGGACTGCAGCTCACTAAAAGTTAGATTTTTTTCATTGGTAAAACCAATAGAAAATATGAATGAGATTTTTGTTAAAAACATTGCTATGAAAAAAAACCTCTCTCATATTTTTTCTTTGACTTTTCTGTTTCTATTTATGAAATGTTTAGTGCTCATCGATACACTTTTTCTCGGATTTCTGACTCACTAAAAGTTAGATTTGTCTTCATTTTTAAAACTTGTAGAAAATATAAATGAGATTTATGTTAAAAAAATTATATAAACAAAAACCTCTCTCATATTTTCCATTGGATTCTCTGATTTTTCACAATTCCTCAAAAACTGTTATTTCGTTGATGCAAGTTACAGCTAACACTTTGTCATTCCTTTTATGCAAGTTCCGAACTAAAGTTGTCATTACTTTTATGAAAGTTTTGGAACTAAAGTTGTCATTCATTTTATGCAAGTTTTGGAACTAAATCTGCAAGTTCCAGAACTAAATCTACTTTGTCCATGAATTGCAAGTTCCGGAACTAACTGTCATTCTATACCTTGCAGCTTTGTCCACTTTGTTTTAATTGCTTAAAAATATAAATATACAAATTTCAAGTTTCATAACTAAATGTTATTCAATTGATAAAAGTTCTGAAACTAAATCTATGAGTTTCAGAAATAAATTTGTGAGTTCTAGAACTAAATATGTAAGTTCCGAAACTAAATCTGCGAGTTCCGAACTAAACCTGCAAGTTCTGGAACTAAATCTGCGAGTTCTAGAGCTAACTTAAAACAACTATAACTTTTGCATACGATCTCAGATTGAGATGATTATTGTTTTGAACTTGCATAATTTTTGAGAGGAATCTGAATATGAAATCATTTTTGAGTTTAGATATACCATCCATGATCAATTCCACTTTTCCCAATACTAGCATTATCTTTCCTTTATGGCTGCATACACAAGAATTTGCATCTTTTCCCAAATAATCAATAGGATTAGTCAAAAAAATAGATAAAAAAATATTTCTAAAGAATGAACAAGATATATATCTTATATTCTATCTTAAGAAAACTATAAGTTCCTAGATTACATTTAAATCCACTTTCAAAGGTAACTTGGAAGGACAAAATAATGGTAATTTATGGCCAATTTATGGCATCATCATTTCCCCAAACTTAATCTTATGCATGTCCTCATGCATTACATTATTATCTCCTCTTCTTAGAGTCTTCTTCACATTGATGACAAGTTCTTTTGGATTCCCTTCTGCTATTGTTTTTATTTATTTTCTTTTACAATAGGTTCTTGTGTGGATCTCCTTCTATTTTTTTTGGGTATCTTTAACAACGGTTCTTGTGTGGATCTCCTTCTTCTTTTTTATTATTTTACAAGTTCTTGTGTGGATCTCTTCTCGCTAGTTTTGATCTGCTTTGTTTTATAGTAGGTTCTTATGTGGAGCTCCTTCTACTGATTTTGATCTCCTTTATTTTACTGATGAGGTTCTTATGTGTATCTCCTTCTGCTGCTTTTGATTTCCTTTCTTTTACATCAGGTTCTTGTGTGGATCTCCTTCTGCTACTTTTGATCTCCTTTATTTTATAGCATGTTCTTGTGTGGATCTCCTTCACATTGTGTCAATTGGGGTTGTGTCCGAAGGTCAGTATGCATTAAGATAATATGATTTTGGAAAAACACAAACAAAACTTGCATAAAATAAATCACACTTGCAAAAATTTAAAGGAACGCTTGCGAAATAAAGACACACTTGCAGAAATAAAGTTTGCATGAAATAAATCACTTTTGCATGAAGGAAATCACACTTGTAGGAATAAAAACAAAATTACATAAATTTAAATTTCTTAATTGGAAATAAACATAATTAAATGAAACACTTTCAGGTTCACAACAGACTGGATTTTCACAATACAAAGATAAAAATAATACAATAGAATGAATTACAGACAAATGAATAAACATAAACATAAATACACAGATCCATCTTCCTTGAAATGAGTGGCTAGATCATTCCTTGAAGAGGATTTAAATCATACTTCCGAGATTTTAAAACTACAAAATATTTGAGAGGAAAGAACATATCTTTATTTCTTGGGAGAAAGAATTACATATCTTAGTGTGGAAGGTTGCATTTATAATTTATGCGTCCAACCAACTCCTTATTTTGGGAGATACAATATGATCTTATCTTTATTATAATCCTAACAACTAAGATCTCCATCTCCACGAAATATGGAGAGATATATATTATTGGAGTCAAAGTCGTATCTCACTTATTTAAGGAAGATTTACTCCCAAATATTCTCCTTGTTTTTCGGTAACAAGAATCATAATGATTTTATTCTCCCACATTTTTGAAGGAGGTTTTTCCTCAAAATATGATTTTTACCAAATACCTTTCCCGGATTTTCCATTTGACTTTGTTGTTTTTATTTTGGAACTTTTGACGCTTGTCTGATACACTTTTTCCTTGGTGTAGTTCACTAAACGTTAGATTTATCTTCATTGGTAAAACTTGTAGCAAATCTGAATGATATTTTTATTAAACATATTGCTATGAAAAAAACCTCTCTCATATTTTCCATATTACTTTTCTTTCTATTTATGGAACTTTTAGTGCAAGTTTGATACACTTTTCCTCGTTATGACTCACTAAAAGTTAGATTTCTCTTCATTGATAAAACCAAAGAGCAAATATGAATGAAATTTTTGTTAAAAACATTTCAATGAACAAAAATCTCTCTCATATTTTATGTTTGACTTTTCTGTTTCTATTTATGGAACTTTTAGTGCTCATTTGATACATTTTTCTTGGACAACGACTCACTAAAAGTTAGATTTATCTTCATTGTTAAAACTTGTAACAAATATGAATGAGATTTATGTTAAAAACATTGGTATGAAAAAAAAACAATCTCTCATATTTTCCGTTGGATTCTCGATTTTTCACAATTCCTCAAAATCATTTATTTCATTAATGCGAGTTTTGGAACTAACATTGTCATTCCTTTTATGCGGTTATGGAACTAAAGTTTTCATTCATTTTATGAAAGTTTCGTAGCTAAACCCTGTAAGTTTTGGAACTAAATATGCTTTTTCCATGAATTGTAAGTTCCAGAACTAACTATCATTCTATACTTTGTAGCTTTGTCCACTATTTTAATTTCTTGAAAATATAAATATACGAATTGCAAGTTCCAGAACTAAATATGTGAGTTTTGGAACTAAATCTGCAAGTTCGGAACTAAATCTATGAGTTTCAGAACTAAATATGGGAGTTCGGAACTAAATATGTGAGTTTCGTAACTAAACTGTGAGGTCTAGAACTAAAATTTTGAGTTTGAGCTAACTTAATGCAACTATAACATTTGCATTCGATCTTGGATTGAGATGATTCTTTTTTTAACTTGCACAATTTTTGAGAGGAATTTGAATATGAAATCGGTTTTGAGTTTCGATATGTCATCCATGATCAATTCCATTTTCCCAATACTAGCACTATCTTTCTTTTATGGCGTGCATACACAAGACTTTGCATCTTTTCCCAAATAATCAATAGGATTAGTCAACAAAATAGATGATAAAATATTTCTAAAGAATGAACAAGATATATATCCTATATTCTATCTTAAGTAAACTATAAATTCCTAGATTACATTTAAATCCAATATCAAAGGTAAGTTTGAAGAACAAAACAATGGTAATTTATGGCCAAATTATGGCCTCATCAAGCATCGATTGATTATTTTGTGTATGCACATGACATAATTTTGGATGAGACAATGAGGAAATGTCTAAGAAATTTTCGAAGACATGCAAAAGGAGTTTTAGATGTCTATGTTGGGAGAGTTATCATTTTTCCTTGGATTGCAAATTTCTCAATCTAATAAAGGAATATTTATATCCGAAACCAAGTATGTGAAGAAAATGTTGAAGAAATTTGGCATGGAGGAGTGTGTACCTATTTTCACACCTATGGCTCTTGGGACTAAGTTCGAAAAGATGATGAATCTTTGAATGTTGATCAAACTCTCTATAGATCAATGATTAGGATTTTACTATATATGACGACATCCGGACCATACATCATGTAAATAGTGGGTATGGCTGCACGTTTTCAAGCATGTCAAAAATAAACACATGTGTAAGTTGTAAACACATATTCGAGATATCTAAAAGAAACTATGGATTATGGGTTATGGTACTGTTGATGCAAAATCACAAAGCACCCACAGACGCACATCAGGCTTCTAGGTTGATGTTCGGCATCCAGTGTGATTGCACAACATGGAAACCTCTCTCAAGCGTGGGACTTGTAAAACCGAGAGAGGAATCTCCGAGAGAAGGCTGGTTCTGCTCCTAAACTACTGCCACAAGCTATTCCGGTGCGAGGCAAGCTAATCTAATCCTAATCTAACCATGCCAAGGAGACGAGAGAGAGAGAGAGAAGGAAAAAAACAACAAAAGCCTACACTAAAACGGTGATACACCGAGAAGGAGAATGTTGGACATCTATCAAAGCGCCATGGGACAAAGAGAGGTGAGCAATGGGAAGGATGGACGAGATGCATCACGAGGCCCAAGGATAGATTTCACACGAGAAAATGTCCCAAAACTCCATGAACACGGCTCAGGCAACTGCAATGAACATTCAAACATGCACAAATACCTGCAATGAAGAGAGGCAAGAAGAGGACAAGCAAAAACGAGGAAGGATGGACAGATGCATCACAAAACACGTTTTGTTGCTCCAGAAGTTTGCACAGAACATCATTCCATTAGTAAAAGGCAAAAACGCCATTACAGAGCAAGGGAAGAGGTTCGAACTCCATTTTCAACCCTAGAGAAGAAAAGAAGGGAGGGCAGAGCGAAAGAATGAACCACCTCTTCAAAATGAGCCAAAACTGGCTTTTACATTGCATGGGTCGAACCCAGGGGACAGAAACGTAGGAAAACGTGCAAGCCCATTCCTCATTGACTGCAGATGCATAAAAACGGCATGGGATACCTTTCCAACCCATACCCTGCCATCTTTGACCGATTTTGGAGGAGAATGTGACCCATTTGTATTAATTTGGCCGCTAAAATGTCACTTCTGGCCGTGCAGAAGAAGAATGCGACCCATTAGCATTAAAACGGGTTGTTGAAAGGTCGCTTCTGGCCATTACCACACGTCAGAGCCGTTTCTCGATTTTCTCTCTTCAGACTGCACCAAAACTCGAGATTGATCCCAGAATCATGTAGAGCATCTCAACAGCTTTCCGTTGATATAAAGAACGTGGAAATCCGAGCTCTGGATCAAAAGATATGGCGATCTGAAGATTTAGGGCACGGAGCAGACCAAAACGGAATTTGGAATTTTTCCCACGCTCTGCCACTTGGATGACACGTGGCATTATCTGATTGGTTCGGATCGGTGGTCGAAAACTCGCCCATTGACTTTTTGAATTTTCTCTTGTGAGGACACGTGGCAGCTTCTGATTGGTCCTCGGCTGATTCGGCTCCTTCGCGTACTTCGCCTCCATTTGTCCCGGATGTCCCATTTGATTTTGGGCCCTTTGTGCTCATTTCGGCCGGTTCGGGCATTTCGCGTCCATTTGTCCCAGGCGTCCCATTTGATTTTGGACCCTTTGTGCTCATTTCGGCCGGTTCGGGCATTTCGCGTCCATTTGTCCCGGGCGTCCCATAGGCGTCTCTCGGCTGGCATTAGCTTAGCAATTTTTTCCTCTCGGTCGAATTCCGGCATTTCGCGTCCACCGCGTACTTTTGTCCCAGATGTCCATGTTGCTTTGCGAGTCTTGTTTGTGCTTACTTGGCCGAGCCGCCGCAGTTCGGGCCTTTTGTCCCAAATGTCCCGACTGCCCCTAGGGCTAGGACTTAGTCATTTTTATGATTTTTTCCTGGATCAACCTACTTGCCTTCTGCAACCCTTCTACATTTTCTCAGAGCTTGCTCTTTTCCTCTCAGACAGGGGACTTAGAAAATATTTGAGGGGACTCTAGCAACATGATTTTTGGCCCCGAATCAATCAATCTACCTGGGACTTGAATACTCTGATGCATGTTATCGAAATTTACCCTGGGGAAATTTTGACAACAGTTTTGACGACTCAGCGGGGGCATCTGCCTGCTAGATGAAAAGACCAGTAGCCTGAAGCAATCCATTGGGCATGGAGTCATGAGTTGTAACCCGCAACTGATCTGAACTTTGAAAACCTCCCTCTGAGCCACTTGAAACCCACCGGACATGGAGTTGTTCTCACCAAAACCCTTTGAAAAGAAGCGTAAAGCAAAACCAGCAACACCAAAACTATGTATAGAACCGAAAATCATACATGCCCCAAATGGAACATGCAGAGTGTGCACAAGCACTTCTTCTGCTGAAAGCAAACCTAGCTACTCTACTCTAACTGGAAGCAAAGGCAAGCTAAACAAACCTGCAGAAGGTTGTGAGAAATAGCTTCCTTTCTTCAAAATTGGCACCATGCAATTGATTTGCAGCGATCATGGCTGTTTGGATGGATGGAAAATCAACAAGAAGCTGGTCTTCTATCCAAATCATCAAGGTATCAACTGAAAAATCCAATACCTCTTTTAGTTGCTCTGCATTTGGATTGGAGAGGTATGGCAGCTGATCCTTGGTACTTTGTAGCTCATCCTCATGCTCAGAAGCAAGCATGGTGGTTGTGGCTTCTCCTTTGGCTCAGTGAAGCCAAATACCTGATTGGGCAAGGTCTGATCCGTTTGACATGCCCATAGCTCTGATTTTCAACTCCAAGAATGGAGTCTTCTTGTAGACCCACCTGAATGGATGACGTGGAAGAAATGGTAGGACCCTTCTGCCCTTTCTCTTCCTCCGATGAAGAACATGGAAGATTTAAATCTTCGATTTTGGTTCCCAAAGGGCTGCTTTATAAGATGCGAGGCTGCTGCAAATGAATGCTCTCCTTCATGACAGAGAGACTCTTGTGTTTGGAATGTGGATGATGAAAGAGAAATGGTGAAAACTCAACCGGCTCTTCTCCATCAAAAGCAGTCCTCCAAATCGGCAGCAGTAAAGCGCCTCATTGCTTTGTCCTGCTTGCTCGTGTTCAACTTCCTCCATGGTGTCCTCTTGATCTGCAACTTGACCACCATGGTTTCCTTCACTCTCCAATATTGAGTTTGAGAGATCAAACTCCTTTTCGATCTTTAGAACTTGAGAGAGATGAAGTGGAAAGAAGAACTGAAGGTTCTTCTGTAACCTGCTTTGTGCTCAAAGCCCTTGGATCTGCGTTTTTCTCCTCCATAGCTAGATTGTGCTCCTCTTCTTTTGGATTTGGAGCAGCTTCTCCTTCCTCCAATGTTTGAAGGCAATCTTGCTCTTGATTGAACTCCTTCTCCAGCATGAAGTTTGTCAAGTCAAACTCTTCAATCTGCTGCTCTAGAGGATAAGTTGGGACTGCAAGATCTTCTTCTTCTGCTGCAACCAAATCAGTCCTAACCACCATTTGTTCAACCTCAGCCTCTTCTGTGGGCTTCACCAGCAAAGGGATCTGTGTCATCCCAAATTTGGCAGCCCAAACCTTCAAGCTGTCTGTCATTTCTTTTCTGGGCTCTTCCTCTTGTTGTCCTTGATGACTGATTTTTACAATTTCTTCTTTCCCACATGGAATTGGGAATGCAAAAGGAGGAATGGGTTGAAACTCGATTGATTTTACATTTTTTTGTGGTGGTGGAGGAGGTAGAAACTCTTGTTTCTTTGGAGGAGGGGGTATTTCTGTTAGCTCTTGTGGAGGGAATGACTGTTTGGAAGGGAAAATGAAAGAAGAATCGAGATGAAATGGAAGACTGAGAGGTGGAGACATGGATTCCACATTTGGGACAGCAGATGGAGAGTTTGAAACTTGACACTGCTGAACTGAAACAGATTGGGAAAGAGGAAAAGAAAAGGCATGAGATGGTGTGCTTACACCATTGACAAGGTTCTTTGAATACTTCTCTCATACACCTCTATTTCTTCAATCCACTTTGCAAGCAAAGGCAGCGTTGCAATCATGAAGTCAAGCTTCTCCTGAGGGCTGTAATGACTTGGAAAAGGTCCCACCCATGGACAGGGTGCTCCACAACCGATTCCAAATGCTCTCATCGTGCCTGAGCCCTGGCCTGCACTATGTTTACCTCCATCTTTTGGATTTTCTCCAACAGAGACCAGCATCTTGGATCGATGGTCTTCATTGTATGCACACCCTTGCTCTTGGAAAGCTCCATAGCCAAACCCGACTTTGCTTGCTGCTCATATGGGTATGCATACTGATCTTGAATCTGCTCAAAATGCTGATTTGGAGGATTTGTAAAACATGTTGGAGGTGGAATATACTGCTGTTGTTGATGTGAATTCCATGATGGAAATGAAGTCATGATTGCACAACTTCATGGAATGGAAAAGAATGAAGGGGATGGAAAGAAAGATGGATGAAAATGGATGGAAATGAATGGAAAGGAAGGTCTGCAACTTGAGAGATGGGTTGTTGACCAGATGGAGTCGCCAGATGTGTTTGCAAGTGCCTCCAAAGGCTGAAATCTTCACAGGAACACATCAACCTGCAAAAGATGAAGTGAAAGACCTCTAAGGTCCCACCGGGCATGCCAAAACTGTTGATGCAAAATCACAGCACCCCTGGACGCACATCAGGCTTCTAGGTTGATGTTCAGGCATCCAGTGTGATTGCACAACATGGAAACCTCTCTCCAAGCGTGGGACTTGTAAAACCGAGAGAGGAATCTCCAGAGAAGGCTGGTTCCTGCTCCTAAACTACACGCCACAAGCTATTCCGGTGCGAGGCAAGCTAATCTAATCCTAATCTAACCATGCCAGGAGACGAGAGAGAGAGAGAAGAAAGGAAAAAAACAAAAGCCTACACTAAAACGGTGATACACCGAGAGAAGGAGAATGTTGGACATCTATCAAAGCGCCATGGGACAAAGAGAGGTGAAGCAATGGGAAGGATGGACGGATGCATCACGAGGCCCGAGGATAGATTTCACACGAGAAAATGTCCCAAAACTCCATGAACACGGCTCCAAACCTGCAATGAACATTCAAACATGCACAAATACCTGCAATGAAGAGAGAGCGAGAGAGAGGACAAGAAAAAGCGAGGAAGGATGGACGGATGCATCACAAAACACGTTTTGTTGCTCGAGAAGTTTACCTGAGAACATCATTCCATTAGTAAAGGCAAAAATGCCATTACGAGCAAGGGAAGAGGTTCGAACTCCATTTTCAACCCTAGAGAAGAAAGAAGGGAGGCGAGCCGAAAGAATGAACCACCTCTTCAAAATGAGCCAAAACTAGCTTTTACATTGCATGGGTCGAACCCGGGGGACGAAACGTAGGAAAACGTGCAAGCCCATTCCTCATTATTTGCAGATGCAAAAAGCGGCATGGGATACCTTTCCAACCCATACCACTGCCATCTTTGACCGATTTTGGAGGAGAATGTGACCCATTTGTATTAATTTGGCGCTAAAATGTCACTTACGGCGTGCGAGAAGAAGAATGCGACCCATTAGCATTAAAGCGGGTTGTTGAAAGGTCGCTTCGGCCATTACCACACGTCGAGCCGTTTCTCGATTTTCTCTCTTCAGACTTGCACCAAAACTCGAGATTGATCCCAGAATCATGTAGAGCATCTCAACAGCTTTCCGTTGATATAAAGAACATGGAAATCCGAGCTCTGGATCAAAAGATATGGCGATCCCGAAGATTTAGGGCGCAGGCGGAGACCAAAACGGATTTTGGAATTTTTCCGCGCTCTGCCACTTGGATGACACGTGGCATTATCTGATTGGTTCGGATCGGTGGTGAAAACTTCGCCCATTGACTTTTTGACTTTTCTCTTGTGAGGACACGTGGCGGCTTCTGATTGGTCCTCGGCTGATTCGGCTCCTTCGCGTACTTCGCCTCCATTTGTCCGGATGTCCCATTTGATTTTGGGCCCTTTGTGCTCATTTCGGCCGGTTCGGGCATTTCACGTCCATTTGTCCCAGGGCGTCCCATTTGATTTTGGACCCTTTGTGCTCATTTCGGCCGGTTCGGGCATTTCGCGTCCATTTGTCCCAGGGATTGTCCCATAGGCGTCTCTCTCGGCCGATTAGCCATTTTTTTTCCTCTCGGTCGAACCGGCATTTCACGTCCACCGCGTACTTTTGTCCCAGATGTCCCTGTTGCTTTGCGAGCTGTTTGTGCTTACTTCGGCCGAGCCGGCCGGTTCGGGCCTTTTTGTCCCAAATGTCCCATTGCCCCTAGGGCTAGGACTTAGTCATTTTATGATTTTTTCCTGGATCAACCTACTTGCCTTCTGCAACCCTTCTACATTTTCTCAGAGCTTGCTCTTTTCCTCTCAGATAGGGGACTTAGAAAATATTTGAGGGGACTCTAGCAACATGATTTTGGCCCCGAATCAATCAATCTGCACAGGACTTGAATGTTATCGAAATTTACCACAGGGGGAATTTTGACAACGATACCAAGGGTAAAGAATTCACATTAGTAGCTTATCTGATTCAAATTGGGCAAGATGTGTGGATGATAGAAAAGTACAAGTGAAGGATCATTCTTCATTAGAGATAGCACAGTATCTTGGTTAAGTAAAAATTATAACTCGTATCCTTATCCACAAACAAAAGTAAAGTATATAGCGGTAGTGTTATGTTTTACTCAAATTCTATGGATGAAAAAAACCTTAAAAGATATCAAAGTAGAGTATGATCATCCAATCTCTATATTATGTGATAATACCAATGCGATAAATATTTCAAAGAATCTAGTTATGCATTCTAGAACAAAGCATATTCCCATAAGATATCACTTCTTAAGAGAGAAGGTGGTAGAAAAGTAGGTAAAGTTGGAATTTGTTGCTACATCCAAACAGATAGTAGATATCTTCACCAAGCCACTTCCAAAGGAGACATTTGAATATCTACGACAAAAGTTGGGAGTAATATCCTTTGCTTCTCCCCATTGAAAAACCAAGAGAAGCATTGGTTGAGGGGGATATAAGTATTGCAATATTCAACTCCTAGATTGGCCCTTTTCCATTGATGTCAAATGGGGAGAATGATAATAAGGGGGAGTTACAACAAGGAGGAGTTGCGAGAAAAGTTTTTTTTTTTAAGGTTGCCATCAATGACAAAGGGAGATTGTTGGAAATATTTTCATTGATGTATTTGGTTAACGGAATCATGTAATGGAAGGAAGTGATGGAACTACTAACGAGATGTTGATGGAAATGGTAAAAAGTAACGAAATAACCAGTAGTATAGAAGGGAAGAAAATGAAAGTTTAAATATATGAAAAGAAGCATTTTTGCATAAGGATTATCATGGTATAAGCGAGATATACACAGCTGTACATAGGAGAGAGATATCAGCATTTTAAGGTGTTCATATGCCATGTTTTATGGTGAAAAAGAAGATTCAAATGACAGAATTAAATCTCCATGTTTTAGTATGATAAGGGGTGATTAAAGGAGCAATAAATATGTCCATAGGATGGTTTAAAATACAAATAAAAATGTTTTTTTTATTTTGGACGACCCCCTTTGGAAAATAGTGCCACTTTATAGTTATGGCTGACATGTGTATTTGCATTATTAAAATAAAATATGGTTAATTAAATTAAATGAAAGGGAGTGTCGGTTGGTAGAAAATATGCCTTTTCGAAAGGGTGCGAAAGACTATATAAGGAAGATGTTTGAGGGAGAAAGGGTATGAAATTCGAAATGAAAAATAAGAAGTAAAGGAGCAGATCTAAAAACCTTTTAAATGAAGAGTTGCAGCGATTTATATATGTGAAGGGATTGAAATAAATAAGAAGAATATTCTGAGCAACAGTTTTGTAAGAAAAGTACAGCTGATCTGAGTTGTAAAGGAAGTGTTCTATCATCTGTTGAAGTAACAATAACATAAAAGATAGAAAAGAGTTTGTTTTTTGTAAGGAAGGTTGGTGCCTTCATATTCGAAGAGATCAATGTCTCTTGTTGAGTTAGTTCTTAGCAAAAAGGATTTGGTGCTCATGCGGGTTGGTTCCTACAAAATTGTAATTTGAGGATCGGTGTCTCATGTAGGTTGGTGCCTACAAACATTTGAGAAATATAATAAAGAATATTTTCTCCATGGTTTTCTCTCGAAAGGATTTCCATGTAAATTTGTGTCTATTTGTATTATGCTATTTTTTTCATTTATTTATTGCTTTGATATATTCATTGTGAAATTGATTACGGTTCTTAGATTAAGTGTTAAATTTTAAAAATATCATAATACTAATTCACCCCCTCAAAGATTATCTTGTGCTTAACATTTTTGTTATTGTGATGTAATGGATACCATATGGTTGTCTAGTTATTGTTCTAGCATGTGTATTGTTGTGTATATGATGTGGATAAATTTGTATGATGATAATAGGAATGGTAGATAAAATATACATGGTAAATGATGATATAGATAACTAAGGTATTGTGATTCTTTGAGATGACGAAAAATATGTTGTGTGTGGGAATTGTAATTTTGATAATAAAATAAATGTGAAAATAGATAAATGTGTCGTAGTGAAAATGTAATATAATGGTAATATGATAAGGTGAAGAAAATAGGGGAAAGTAATGATGCCCCCTAGCGTATGGATGAATAGGCTCATGTAATAAGACCCCTCAAAAGTCAAGTATGAGCCACATAAGAAAGAGTGTGTCGTTGGAAAATGATTGAGGTGTGTTAGATGAATGAAGGAGCATGTGGTGAAAGGTTCTTAAAAATAATCCCTCAATAGTTGTGTAAGAACCATTGAGCATGACGATGGGTGGAGGTGGATGCATATGGAATGGATGGAGCATGAGTGTATGGACCAAAGTGTGTGTCATAGGGAGTGACCATGGGATATGTAGAAGAATGGTGGAAACCCATAGGATGGATGTGATGGATAGTGTGAGTGAGGCGGATGTAAGGAATATGGAGGTGGAAGCAATAGATATGGTTGATAGTGAGCATGCAACGGTGGTGATTGATGAACAAATTGAGTACCGAGGCATAGGAATCTCGGGGGGTATATCCCTATGTTGTAGTGGTGAAGGATACAATGATTGATCATGAGATGTAAAAGATATGACACCATTGTCTTCTAAATGTTACAACCACTCACATAAATCAAGACAATAATTGTCACGATGGCCAATAATATGATGGTAATTACAGTAATATTGACCATGTTGGAATTGTAATCGGTGTGGAGTGTGGTGGTGATTAGAAGGAAGCCAAATTAATAACTCATTAAGTAATATACGCAAGACATCATGAGGTCAAGAATTAGGTGAAAAACAAAGAGGCTCATGGTACTGAGGTGAAGTAGTAGTAATAATTGGTCGCAAAGGTGGAGAGACATGTGTAGGAGATGGAGGAGGAAACTGAGGTTGTTTCCTTTGCACTTTGGGTTGAGATAAGGGTTTCTTTGTATTTTTCTAGGAGGTGGAGTAGGATTAGCATGGTTTGTTTGAGTTTTAGCTAAGGGTGGAGGTTCTAAGGATGTAGAACTGAAGGTTTAGGTTTAAGATCAGAGGGCCTAGTAATCGGAGAAACATGGGAATGCTTTGCTAGAGAAGAAGCTAGAAGGTATTGTTTTAGATCAATAACCTTGTAACACAAAAGTATAAATGACTGACAAGTATCATACTATAAGCGTTGCTTTAGAGGAGGAATAAAAATGTGACAAAAGAGGAACTTATTTTCCAAGTCACTAGGATGAAAGATAAGTTGATGTATGCATGCATTAAAGCATAAGATGTAATCCTAAATAAGTTCAGAAGATCCCTGATGGAGAGTGGTAATATGATCGTATGTGACCCTAGGACTAGTATTGATAATAAACCTATGAAGGAAGGAATCCTCCATGTCATATAAAGTGCTAATAGAACCAAAAGGGATATGGGTATAGCATTGTCTTGCATCATCAACTAGACTAAAATGAAAGGCCTTAAGGAATAGTTGATCATTGGAATAAGAGGACATAAGAGTGCGATAATGTGTAATATGAGCATGAGGGTGTTACTGTGCTGATTAAAGCATGTGAATTTGGGCATGATGAAAGCCTTAAGAAATGCTATGTTATGGATTTTTTTGGGGATGATATTACCATGCAAGGGATTGTTAACTATAGATGTGTAGTAAGCCCTACTTTATAAGGTGAGAGAGTGAACCTGAGATTGTAGTTGTCCTACAACATGAATGAGGGAGAGGATGTCTTGTGATGGAATAGAAGAAGACTGTAATAATTTATTAAGATGTTGAAGCTTTCCATTACGTGTGATCATGGGTATATCAAGAGGTGAGATAGGAGGCTCTGAAGCTAAAGACGCATGAGGAGTGTGTGTCGAAGGAGCCACATGAGATGATGAAGGGAAGTTTTACTAACAATACTAGAAGTAACATATGGTGTGGGTGAAGTGGAAGAGGGAAGCGTAGATAAGGTAGGAGTATAATGAGAAAAACAAACAACATGCGGAGACTCATGTAATATGGTAGAAGAAATCTCAGGAGAAGAAGAGGATGGAAGAGGGGAGGCACTCTCAATAGTGTAAAAAGAAGGATACTTCATAGGAATGAGAGATGAAGTAAGATGGTCAATGCTAGCTGAAACACTACTATCAATAGGATCATCAAGGTAATAAGAATGTGTCGATGAACTAGAATGGGATGTCAGGGAAACACAATGAGAAGTGGTAGGAGACATGAGAGTCATGATAGGGGTTGTTAGAAGAGAGGTAAAAGGTAGACTAGGTTAGGAATCAATGCCTAATAGATAATCAATGATAGAAGGATCTAAAACATCTAGTGGCATATCAAAAGAAGAATAAGAAGGATCATCATCCATGGGATGGCATGGCGTATAATAAGTAAAAGAAACAAGGTCATCAACAAGGCATATGTTGATAGGAGAGTCAGCAGGATTGGTGGGCACATGTTTTTGACCTTCCAGGAGGAGTTGTTGAGTGGCATTGGGTAAGGTCATAGGAGTACTATATAAATTTGTAAGTTCAGTGATGGTAGCCTCATCATAAATAGGGTTGACACTAAAATGTGACATGATAATAAAATAAGAGCTATGCTAATGACAGATAATCAAAAATAACAATGTTCGAAATGACGGGTTCACCAAAATGATTAACTAAAAATAGGGTTTTTAACTATTTTATGAGTTAATCTAAATAGAAACTAAGTGTTATATCAAAGTGCTAGATCTAAATATTTTTCCTTTGTATTTGAATTGATTGAAATAATAGAAATGAGAGGGATATGTTACTAACCTGTAAATAAATTACCTTATTGTGCATTGGACTGTAGCAGACTGGTATGCGGACTGGGCAGGCTATGACCGAATGACTTGAAAGGGAAAAAGATGATTGTCTATCTATAATGAGGCACTGGAGTGTCTTGGGAACACTGGGGTGCCACTGGTCTAGATTCGGGTGTTGGGAATTGTGAAAAAGCTTAGGATATGTGTTCAACAATTTTGCAAGGAGATCTTAAACCATGTCCATCTATCGCACCGATGAACTAAATAATGACCTACAAAATAAAAGGTTAGTGGCATCGAGACTATGCAATGTTGATCATTGCACTACATTATAGACCTTGATGTCGTTCTAGTGTATGTGTGTGTAATTTTGTGCCTAGGATTTCCTAGTGCCAATGACACAATAATAAGGGGAAATAGCTAGATGTAAAAATGCAAAATAATACATAGAATGGAAAGAATACAACCCTTTCCCCTTGTGCTTGTGTGATGTATATGTGATGTCGATGTAGAAGAAGCCCAAATGCAGTCCCTTGCCTTAGTAGATAACAGTGTTTGATGTGTGTGATGTCTATGCATAATGTAGTGAGCATACTTTGTTTATATAGGGATATCTTACTCAAATTTTGACACTAGTGACCCAAAACTGTCGACTATGACCTAGGGGAATACATGGGGTGATTGTTAGGACCGACATCAAATAAATAAATTAAGACCACAAATTACAATGACACGGGAACCTAAAATCATGGACTAGGGTGCCCCGGGTGCCGTAGTGCAACCCTAGGCAACCTGATGTAGACTAAAAGATGACAATTGAGATGACTACGACATGTGAGACACTCTACAAGATGACCAAAACGTAGATAACTAACAATGAACTAGATAAACAACCAGGATGATTGACTCACTAACCACAAAAACCCTAGAAATAGGTCACTAGTGAATACTTTTATTACACAAGATCCATATATAAATTAACATACCCTGGACGTATAAATGTAATAGTAAGTGTGTAATTTTTACTACATTGCATTAAGCCTTTTAATTTTGTGATAAGACTGATTTTCAACTAACATTTTAAACTTTTGAAATTCGGCAATACATTTTTTTTCTTAATGTAGTATGAGGCCATCCTAGAGAAGTTGTCAATAAATCATACAACATACAAGGCTCTACCAAGAGAGGGTACTTTGAGTGGACCTCTCACATCACTATGAATCAACTCTAACATGTGCGATGAATTCGGATCGTGATGTTTTTGAAATGGTTAAATGTGTTTCTTACCACACAAGAAACTTTCACACATTTTATGATCATATTTCATTTTAGGAGACCTATTACAAGGTTTAGATGAGACATTTCATACATACTCTTAAAATTCACATGTCCTAGTCTTTCATGCCAAAGTTGAAGATCGTTTTTTGACGTAGAAGAAAAGAAATTTTGAGAAATAAATCCATTAAAAATATATAAATCATTTTTCCATATATACTAGAAGTAATAATGTTACTAAGTTTGTTATTCAAATACCACTTATTTTGCAATAATACAAATTTATAATTGTCTTTAATTAATTGAGAACAAGATAAAAGGTTTTTCTTTAATTGAGCAATGAATAACACATTCTTAATTGTTCCATTTTTCAATCTAAAATGCCACCAACTTTTAGATCGAATGTTAGAATTTTCACCTAGATATATATTATCCTGACATTCTACAACATCTATGAGGATTTAAAGAATGTAGGTCATGTGCCTAAAGGTACCACTATCTAGGATCCATTCATTGTTATTTGAAGATGAGAGTGTAGTATATAGTGTAATAGTTTGTTTATTGTTATTTTCTTGGTTTTGAGTTTGATTTTGATTTTTCTTATAATTGAACTTTGTATTTTTAACATTTTTATCAAATTTATTTGTTTTTGAATAACAATCAGTCCCTTTATGATCAAATTTTCCACATTTATTATAATTCTAATTGAAATTTAATTTAAAATTTTTACCATTCATGATAGGATTAGTGTTAGGATTAGATGTAAATTTTGATTTGAAACTCAATTTTTATTAGGATTGTTTTTATTTTGATTTTGGAAGGGTTTACGATTCTGTATGAAAAATTCCTAAGAGGCATTCTCTTTTTAATCAAATTTTTCCATGACTCGTTCTTCTTGAATTAAGAGAGAAGAAAAAGTGTTAAAGGCAGGTAAATCATATTTGTTTTGGTATTTAGATTTTAATATTGAGATGTAGTTTTAGAATTTTTCATGGATGTTTATTTGAATGATGAAATATAGAATTTATCTTGAAACAGTTCACAATTACATCCATCTAACTATTTTTTAATGTTTTTAATTTTCACTAGATAATTAACTATTTTTCCACCCCCCTTCATGGGAGTTGTAAATAGTTCCATATTGAGTTTAATTATCTTTGAGAGAAGGTGACTTCTATTATGCATAGTTTCTAGTTGTTTCTAAGGATCAACAAGAGAGTCCATGTGTCATGTATACAATAATATCTCATCTTTTATGACACTGTAATAAAATTTACATGGCTTACTAAGATGTTTGGGAGAATGTTGTACCTTAAATATTAGCTAAGTACTAAGAGGTGTGCGCACGGACCAAAAGTAAATACAAGGGAACTCGGGTAAAAGCACACACGAAAAGGTATTAAGAAGGGATTAAGTGAAACCGTGGCACGCGCGGAGGTAGAACAAGGGTTTAAAGGACTCAACCATATTTGGCATCATGGATTCACTTGAGGAAAAACATGAGGACCCGACTAGGCCTCGATAAGTGGATAAGGTGCCATCCTAGAACCTTGGAGGCCAAGAAAAGGATATTCCATGCAGGTATATTCCCGGAGAGGCATCAATACTGATCGGTGGAAGGTTTTGCAAAGATGATAAGCATTCACCTATGGAGGACCACATTAACACTTGACACACAATCTGATCATGAGAGAATTCATGGAGGTGGATGTTGATCCTATTTAAAGAAGTGCTTGGGACAGAAACATAGGAGGGAGAAGGTAGTGCAAAGGTGCTAGAGGGTATGAGAGTGCTAAGAGAAGGAGGGTAATGAGGTGTTGCAGAAATATTAGGTAATGTTAAGGGTTTGGAGCTCATGATGCTAGGGTTTAGAGTTCTTGATGTTAAAGGGTTGTAAAGGATATCATTAAGCATATGTATGGGTGTTGGGGTCTGTAAAAAGGGTTATAATGGGAAAATCATAGTTAGGATCTCTAATCAGATTAGTTTCGAGGGTTGGATCTCTCTGTCATTTGATGTATATGGTCTAAGATGACCCTTTTGAATGTAGTGTGGCTACTAGAAACTATTTTAAATCAATATACATGGATCTATTCTATACATCTTGTTTATGGGTGTAAACCCTCATGTTATTTTTCTTGTCATGACTCAGATCTGGTTCCTTGTGCTTCATACATTGTTTTATTTAGCTTTTGTGATGCATTGATGTGTAGATCTGATAGTTATATATTCTTCCTTTTAAATAGATGTATATACTTTTGCTTATGAAAATATTCATCCATCAATGGTGGAAATCTATTGCAAAGCTCACATAAAGGAGGAGCTTGGAACTGTGCACACCTCGGTGAGTGCCCAACATATGTTGGGTGCTAGTCCGCATGCTTGGGGTTAGAAAGAGGTATTAAGGGTAAAAACAATGACTACATCTTGGTTCTATTGTCGGTGACCTCTTTTGAATCTATTTTGAGATAAATGTGTAATGATGGAGCTCTTGACCTTGGATAGTGTCGAAGTGTGGCTCAAAAACTTAGAGGATGATTTTTCTCAGAGGTTCAATACTTGATTTGAGTTTGATGCAAAAAAATGGGTGGAGGAGAACCTATATCATGAAATCAATGAGACATTCTTCAGTTGTTTCCCAGTAGAGTTGTATGAATGGCTCTCAAAATATGCATCAAGGACAAGTTGATACTATAGACCTCATTTTTGGAACCAGGAGGAATATTAGCGGTTACATGATGCTGATTTGACCTAGACCCATGTTGTTGATCATTGGTGGGGTAAAGTGCTAACTAGTTATACCTTGGAATATGTTATTTCTACGTATTCTTGCCAAGAGATTTTTGATTTTCAATTCTTGAGGTTTCTAGAGGATTGTTCTTACATGCTATTCCACTGGCTATCAAGATCATGGTCATTACTTTGAGTTTGGAATCCTTTCCCATGGTTGAATAAACTCCTGTTAGGCACGGGCGCGAAAGGACGTGGTAGAGGATGGCAGACCTTGCGGAGGAAATGGAGAGAGAGGAGAGGTGGCTCAAACATAATGAAATTCAAGAGAGGGAGTTGGTAGGAGTGATGTATTTATGGAGGAAGATGTTGCGGGAAGGATTTGAGGTTCACACAGAACGTGGAAAATGAGCGATCTGATCTACCTCACCTTGGAAAGTCTTGAAGAGAAACCCCTCGCTTACGGAGAGAGATTTCCATATGAAGGAACAAGGAGATTCATAGGCGCGCATTGTAACCCACATGGTGACTAGACCCTAGCACTTAATTTTCCAATTCTTGAGATAAGTTTTGATTAACTACTTGGTATTGGTATTGGTAGTCGACCAACACCTAGGAGGTATAGTTTTTCATTTTGTACATCTATGGCTACATAATAATTTCTTGTGTTTAGAGGTATATTTTCTAGCATGACATTTGGACAAAGTACGGGTATACAAATCTTGGGTATTACATCAGGGAGTGGCACAGAAATAGATTTGGGAGTTGTGAAATATCACAGACTATCGGTGCACAGTAGGGACACAAGGTGTGACCATGTCAAGACCCTTACCAACTACGAGGATGGATATGGTGGGTCAAGTGGAGTAGGAATTGGTGGATCGGAGGATCTAGTGGGTCAGGAGGAACAAGCACCGGTGGATCTAGTGGATTTGGTGGTGGAGGTAACATCGGAGGAATCAAGGTTTTGGATCAGGAGGGCAAGGGCCTCAACCACCTCAGCAAGTGTTCTTTGAAATGTATTTACATTTTCCAGATTATAAGGGTGTTGAGGATGTTGTAGAGCATGTGCACAAATGTGAGTTGTTATGGCATGTAAAGGGTATCACTGCCCCATAGCGCAAGGTAAGTCAATTTGAAACTATGTTGCAAGGGAGAGTGCATAGCCGGTACCAAAAGTATGACCCTCACCAGACATCAGTGGATTATACCACACTACATAATTCCTTCTTAACGAATCCCTTAGTCCTAAGATTGAACAAAAGAGCATTAGTGTGTTGAAGGAAATTCAACAAGGTATGGAAAAGAGTGTGCGGGAGTATGATGCGTGCTTTAAGACTCTCTTTTTCAAAGTTGTCTTATGATATTCATCCCTCTCAACATGCTCAATGGTTTGTTGGGGGATTGATAATGCCTTTCAGAGAGCGCTTTCCCATAAAACCTTCACAGATCCACGCGAGGCCTTTGAGGCTGACTTGCATGCCGAGGTTGTGGGAAGCATGGATATCAATGTTAGTCAATTTCTAGAGGCCTAGATTAATGCTATGGCTAAACAACTAGAGAAACTATCTACGAATTCAGCTCAAGAGACTCACAATGGCCTATGGTGCATGTATTGTGAGGTAGAAGGGCATACGAAAGACATTTTTCCTCCAAGATTGGTGCACGTTATGTCAATTGAGTGTGAAATTTTCCATGGAGATCATGATGCAAGTAGATGCCCATTATTGCAGCACATAATACTTAAAAATGTGTCTTTCTATTGTAATATTTTCACGTCTACTACTCATGATACCAAGGATTGTAGATTTATTGACCAAATACATGATGCCATTGATATTGGTGTGTGCCAGACCAGTGTTGCAAATAGCTCTAAGGATTATGGTCATCATTATGAAGGGTATACACATGGAGAAGGTTAAGGTAGAGGCTTTCGAGGAAGATTTAGAGGCCATGGCAATCACGGGGTAGAAGGTGTGAATTTCCTCATGGAACCTGCTATAAATGTAGATCTACATAACATTACAAGAACGGGTGTCCCGATTTTCTGCGGTGTTCTTAGTGTGGGAAAAGGCACAAGTATGTGAAATTTCTGGAATTGTTTGAACACATGAGCCACAAGCAACAAAAAGGATAAGGGTGTTGGGATAGTGAGCATAAAGTATGTTGATCAATAGTGGATGTTGGTGCGTGAGTCAAAGTTAGAACATGCACCGATGACGACACGATTTGAGGTTTGTGCATGCCAGGGGAGATACCAAAGCGAGACTATTGATTACAAGAGAAGAATTGTTACATGGGAAGTATCTGGACCTTGCACATCAGAAGGAATTTTATCTGGAAACCATAGATGTTATTCGAAACCTATAAGGAGAGATCTAATTCTGAAGGAGAAATCACGGTAATTAGCATAGAAGAAGAGTGATGATGCTCCAAAGAAGGATATAGATGAATTCGGGAAGTATGTAAGATGCTTTGATACATGAGAATATCATCCCTCTATTAGGAGAGTGGTTTAGGGGAAAAGTACCAAGTGCCGAAGGAGAGTGCGAGAGGTAGGTTTTGCATGCTAATTTACCTCATCACAAACTTGACTATGATAATGAGATTACCTTACATGTAGTTGTTTATGGATGGCTCCTAAGTAATATTCTGATTGATACGGGTGTGGAAGTTAATGTTCTCACCTTGGATGCGTGGAACCAAATGGGTAGGCCCCAATTGCATCCATCTTCAAATGTGTTGGATAATGTAGACACCTATAATTACACCCAAGCAATTTAAATACTTAAATTGCGCTAATTATCCCCTTTCTCGCAAATCAACAACATATAGTCAAAAGCGCTCATTTTCCCTCATATCATCATTAATTAATTACACTAAGCTAACTAATTAAGTTTCCTATCCAAAAAATACCTAATTAACGACCTTCCATTAATAAATCACTCCTTCTACCTAGACTAATTAATTGTTATTAATTAATTAGTGTTCCCTTCCATTTAACAAATAAATCAATATTTAATTGATTTAATCCCCTTATAATAGCCTAAATCATACTAATATTCCTCTAATTATCTTCTATAAGCTTACATCTACCTATTAGTTAATCACCTTTGATTAATTAAAATACCCCCCAACTCCCATGACTTGCTAAGCATAAATTAAACCCTTCTAAAGTAAGGTTACCTTTAATAAAGCAACCTTATCCATTCCTAATCATGTTTTACCTTTATCCCACATTCATGAGAATGTGTTGAACCTTTATCCTTTGGGCTATATAAAGAGCCCTCCACCTACCTTTTTACTTACACCTAAACTCCTAAGAGAGCAAATGCAAAGCATATAGCAAAGAGACTAAGAGCTTGCCTTTTGTTTTCTTGAGAGGTCACCATTGTTAAGAGCTAAAGCTTCCTATTCTTGCATTCTTTAAGGATCAAAAAAGTAATTTTTGATTACCATTGGAGCTAAATAGGTCCATTCATTCTTATTGGTAATCTAAGAGAGTAGAGATGTTAAAATAGCATGCATAGTTTTGATCTCATGTTTTCAAAGTTATAATGTTAGTTTAGATCTTGCTTAGTTCTCTATCTTGATGGTGTTTATGCTTTGTTTTACCTAAATTGTAGAACTATTTTAGGTGGTAGTTCTTGCTTCATTTGATTTAGAATTAAGAAAAGTATACATGCACACATTTGGCACGCTCGGTGGGACTTACTCCATTGTCCTTTGCACTTAATTTCAAGTTTTTGTAGTTAAGTTTCATTTTTGGTTACTAACCCTCTTTTACACATGTTGATCTAACTTGTTTTGTTGAGTTTGCATGTGTTGATTCTTCCTTGTAGGTATAAAGGAGGTGAAGTGCTGTAAAAATTGGAATTGATGGGAAAATTTCAAGATTTCTCCATGTTTTCATTTTTAGAGCTTACTTTTTCAACATTCTACATGCTAGTTTTGTCAATTTCTTGAAAATTTTAAATTCTTGAGCATGTAGGTTAGTGTTTGATACTTCGAGTCTTCTATTTACATATTAATGTGGTGGGTTGCTGTCAAAATTTAATCTTGGTGAGAAAATTTCAATATTTCATCATGTTTTCATTTTTAGAGCTTACTTTTTCATCATTCTACATGCTAGTTTTGTCAATTTCTTGAAAATTTTAAATTCTTGAGCATGTATGTTAATGTTTGATAGCGTTGAGTCTTCTATTCATATATTGATGTGATGGGTTGTTGTCAAAATTGAATCTTGGTTGGAAAAATTTGCCCATTTTACAGATTAAGAGATGTTTTTTTGACATTTTTTGAGTGCATGTCAAGTGCATACCCGTGAGCATAAGAGCATATGCGTAACCCATCTTCCGAAGGCCATAAATTTTGCTCCCAAACTCGAAATGACTCAATTTTTTTGCATTGGAAAGGTATTGAAGTTAAATATGCAATGAAAACATAAATTCAAGATTTATACTTATAAAAATTATAGGTTTTTCTATTAGTTTAAAACTGGTCATTTTCTAACATGTCTAATGTTTTGATGAATGTTGTATTTCCATGCTTCCTCAATTTAGACCAAAGCATGTGTATGCTCTTCTCTTACACATTTTGGTGATCTTGAGAATCAAAAACAACTTTGATCTATATCTTTTTAACATTTGGATTAAACTTAGAAATTCAATTATTCATTTTGCTTAAGGGAATGAACATTTTACAAAGCATTTTTCAATGGTCCTTTGATTTGAAGTTTTTCATTTCTATATAGTTGGGATAAAGTTTATGTATGCTCTTCTCTTGCACCTTAGGGTGATCTTGAGAATCAAAAGAAACTTTATTCTTCATTTTATAACATTTGGTAAATTGGAAACTTCATCTTTCACTTTTGGTTTAAGGGAATGAACCTTTTACAAAGCATTTTTCAATGGTCCTTTGATTTGAAGTTTTCCATTTCTATATAGTTGGGATAAAGTTTGTGTATTCTCTTATCTTGCACCTTAGGGTGATCTTGAGAATCAAAAGCAACTTTAGTCTTCATTTTATAACATTTGGTAAATTAGAAACTTCATCTTTCACTTTTGGTTTAAGGGAATGAACCTTTTACAAAGCATTTTTCAATGGTCCTTTGATTTGAAGTTTTCCATTTTTATATAGATGGGATAAAGTTTGTGTATGATATTCTCTTGCACCTTAGGGTGATCTTGAGAATCAAAAGCAACTTTAGTCTTCATTTTATAACATTTGGTAAATTGGAAACTTCATCTTTCACTTTTGGTTTAAGGGAATGAACCTTTTACAAAGCATTTTTCAATAGTCCTTTGATTTGAAGTTTTCTATTTCTATATAGTTGGGATAAAGTTTGTGTATGCTCTTCTCTTGCACCTTAGGGTGATCTTGAGAATCAAAAACAACTTTATTCTTCATTTTATAACATTTGGTAAATTGGAAACTTCATCTTTCACTTTTGGTTTAAGGGAATGAACATTTATCAAGAATTTTGTATGGTTCATTGATTGAAAAGTGTTTCTTTATTTTTAGTTGGATTATTTGTTATGTATTCTCTTCTCTTACATCCTTGGATGATCTTGGGAATCAAAAGAAACTCTTAATCCTCTTTTAAATAATGTGATTTTCTTGGAGAACTAGTAATGATTGAGTGCAAGACCTAAAAGCACTTGTCAAGGAAAGGAGGAATCAAAATGAAGTCAAAAACTAATAATACGGTTGTTATACGGTTGCCAAAAGGTGTTCAACCAAACCACACCTAATTAAACAAGATAAAGATAAAAACATATTCAAAACATTATACTATAGGTTTCGAAAAGGGTACGTCCCTCTCCGCTCAACTGGAACATAACCCCTTTGGCATAACGCCTTAAGCTATAACAATAGGGGTGGTTCCAGGAACCCCAAAGTAGTCCACGCAAGAGGGAACCTTGTGGACGAAATGGGAAGTGCTCCGCACTACCTACTTGACTAGTGATTCCTTTGTGAGATAGCATTACAGGTTGTCCGTTGTGGTGACCCCAGTGATAGTACACGTAGACGCACTAGTTGCCTACTATTCTTTAAGGGGGTAAAGTAAAGCCGAGATACTCCCAAACTAGTCAGTGTGACTTTTTGGGTAAATCGCGCTCACTCGTGGAAACTTTGTAACACCTAGGGTGAGAGAACCACCTAGGAGAATATACTTTGGCCAGGAGCCCACTTTGACCATTTTAAAATAGTGTTGACTTATGAAACTTCTTTTTGAGAAACATGTGACGTATTACTTTCACCTAGTTTTTAATTGCCTTAGGGTGAGGTAAAACTCTCACGAAAGTGAGGCTAGCATTTTTCGTCATTTTTCTTGATTTATTTTCTTCATATTCTTTTGACACTTTGTTGATAAAAAGAGGTGTGATCACCTTTGTGTTGTCATTCAACAGTTTCTCTCACTTTTATGTTTGTTTACGCCCATCCATGTTTGCGGCTGGGTTAGTTAAACGTCTAAAGTGAGTGGAGGTGTTTTCATGTCATTTAGTAGCCATTGTGATCTTGATACCCATGTCAAGATCATCATTGTAGTTAGGCGTGGTTCATCACCGTGGACTTCCATAGAGGAGTTAGCTTGTTTGTCTCGTATCATTACAATTTCGATATTTACGTCTTGTTTCTTGTAAACTTGACATAAATACCTATATTGTATGGTTACGCTGCACACATTTTTAACTATTCCTAGCTATACTTTGAGATTTTTAGTTTGGTTCTATTATTACCTTGATTTCAAAGAGTGCTAGGTGTTACCATTTGTGTGTGTTATATCAATAACACCTCAATATCAATACTTCACTTTCTAGCAAAGTGGGTTAACATATCTTGGTGATATTGTTGTGTCATTCATGAATTATAATTGGCACTTTTTGAGATATAGGTCTTAATCGAGTTTGAGATCGCTCATCGTATATCTTGATTTGGAGATCGCATTGACTTCTTGTATTTACTTACGTTTTGTTCATTTCCTTGAACTTGGCATAAGTGAAAACATCTTGTTGATCATCTTGCGATGCAAACTACTTTTTAAAACGTAGTTTAGGAAGTAATTCTTTTGATCAAGTTTTAATACCAAATGCTTATATCACGGGTGATTTATCACTCTATCATATTGGTATTCTCACATTGTTGACATATTCATACTCTTAGCAATTTCATTGTGCATTTCACTTAGGGGTAGTCACTAAGATTTGCACATATCTACAACTCACCCTAGTGAAACTATCACGAAAACTTGGCTTCCAAAGACGTCTAGGGTTGAAGAAACAGGACATATGAGGAACAATAAGTGAACTCTTGGGAGACCTCTAACAGACAAGGGTCAAACCCCTTCATTGGACATGACTTAGGGCCACTGTTTTTTCTTAAAAGGAAACTGAAGATATGGTCGATCATAGTGGAAATGAATTAGAATCACCACACACAGACTTTAATTTTGACCCCACTCTACTAGATGAGTTTCTCCTTAGAAAAAAAGATAGAGTTTTGGCACGGGTCGTGGAATTAGGGGCCAAATTTCCCATCGAGAATGAACCAATATTACCTATAAATGACACTACTAAGGAAGAACACACCCTTATCAATATGGAAGATATTTTAACAGGTGGGCATGCTTCCACTTCTTACGCAGAAAATGATAAAGTGGTAGGGCATAGAATACCCCTCATCAAAGTGCCACGAAGAAACAAGATAGAACATGAGACAGGGGAAGAACCTTTAGAAGAAGAAGACACAAACCAAGTCACAATCCAACAACAACTCAATAACCTAAGCCGACAACTAGCTTTGCTTACTTTCCAGGTACAGAAAGACACAAACAAGAATGTTCAAAAGTCAAGGCCTAAGTTTAGGATCCACGAACTCCATCGAGAAAACCAAGGAGAAGAAGACACGGGGTATCATCGTGTACATGTCCTTGCTTCTCCCACTAGAGAACAATTACTCGCACAAGAAGTGCAATCTATGAAAGCAACACTTGTGAGCATACAAGAAAGTAATATAGGGAGTATTAGGAAATACCAATACGAAGAACTATGCCCCTATCATTTTGACAAGACAATGACCCTTCAACCCTTTCCAAAGAAATTTGATATGCCAAAGTTTGACAAATACAAAGGAAAGGGAGACCCAAGGGATCATGTTAAATATTTCTACATGGCATGTCAAGAGGTGTCTTATAGTGATAATTACCTCATCAGACTTTTTCCTAAGAGTCTCAGAGGTCAAGCATTGGAATGGTTTATGCATTTACCACAAGAATCAATTTTCACCTGGCCAGAATTGGCGAAAAGATTCATGCGTCATTTCTCATATAACATAGAGAGTGACATCACCATGACAGACTTGTGTGGCGTAAAACAACACCCAAATGAGACTTTCTCCAACTTCCTCCAACGATGGAAAGGGATAGCTAGTCGCTTCCCTTGCGCTTTCCCCCGAGAAGCGGTTGGTCGGTATTTTTGTTCCTAATATCAACCCAGATATAGCTTTCCACCTCCAAATGCATTGTGTCTACACCTTTGAGGAGGTTATTGAGAAAGGTATTCAAATAGAAAAGGCTCTCATTGCCAAAGGCACCCTCAAAACCCAATCTAAAGACAACCAAAGTGTCAAACCCACTGAAAAGCCGAAGATCTTTAACAAAAACAAAAACATGGTGGGAGATGGAATCACTGATTCCAAACATGTTCAAACAGTCCAAACCAGTCAACATTTTAAACTGACCAAGGGCCCAATTCAACCACCACTAAAGTGACAAAATTCACCTCCCTCAATGAACCATTGTCCGTCATACTAAAATAGTTGGATGAGGCCCACATGATGACCTATCCTACAACGCAACCGTTTGATGACAATGCTCCTAAACCTTCATTGTATAAGGAGCATGAATACTATGAAATGCATCACGTTAAAGGTCATAAGATAGAAAAATGTCTGCAGCTTCACCACTATATTCAGGACCTCATTGATAATGGGGAGATAGAGGTGGATAACCCTGGAAAAATGCAAACACCTAATGAGAAAATGGGGATTTATAAGGAACCATTCCCTAAGCATGATAAGTCAGAAAAGACAAAGCCGGATCGAGGAGACTCATCCCAAACCTATAAAGCCACGAATTACTTATATACCAAAAGAGATAACAATCATTATGATTCACTTATCAGATGTATTCACTCCCCTACTGACCGTGTCAATACCATCCGGATCAAGGGAAAGGACTACACTGCAGTAACAAGGCATGCCCGCCTCGTGATTCCAAAACCCTCTTTGTTGACCCCGCAAACTGGTAAATATAACCTTTTAGAACAACTTGAGAGGACACCTGCTAAGATCTCGATCTTAGATCTTCTCAAGACATCCAATAGGCATAAGGAAATTTTGTATCAAACTCTTCAGGGGTCGGGAGTGCCTTTAGAAGTCAATCCTACATACCTTTAAGCCGCGGTGGCAAATATTGCACCAAGTGAGCATTTCACTTTTAACCATAGGGAGGTCCCTACCGAGAATCCTAAACATAATCTTCCCTTATACATTGAGGTAGTTGTCACCCACAGGAAAATAAAACGGGTGCTTGTGGATAACGGATCTGGATTGAACATTTACACGCTTAAATTAGTCAAACAATTGGGACATACGGAGGCATATCTTGAGTCCCATATCATCACTATCACCACATACGACAACATGGAAAGAGAGTTAGCAGGCACCATTACGCTACCCATGGAGGTGGGCCCCACTTGCCATCAGATGAAGTTTCACATCCTAGACTTGGAACTTCCATATAATATGCTTCTAGGCTGACCATGGAACCATGCCATGCAGGTCGTGCCATCAACATTTCATCAATGCATCAAGCTAAAGCATGAGGGACATACTGTAAAAATACCAGGAGACTCAAATCCCTTTTCTCATTATAGAGCTCTTAATAGCTTTGCACCAAATGGTACATACACATGTCCCTCCGTGGATATGGCCATTCCTTTTCGGCCTGAGGCTATGGAATCTCAATGATTCGATTCTCTTAGGTCTTGCGCTCATGGGGCATCCACTTCCACATCTCCATTTGATTCATGGAGATGAAAATTTTGGAATATGGTTATGGGGAGTATAATGTACAACAAGCACTCTTGGTTTCGACCTCTCCTTGTCGTCCAAGACTAGAGGTCGACCCAACTACCGCTTCAGAGACCTAGAGAGAGAACACACTATTGGGTCGCTCCTACACCGGAGACTTGTTAGGCGAGGAAAAATTGCTTAATCCACCTACTACTTGGGTCCCTAAGGACACTCAACCATCTTGTTAACAAACCCCGAAATATGAAAAATCTAGCAGAATGATGTACTCCATGGGCTATAAAGGCCTAGGATGTGGGAGGAATGAACAAGGACAAAGAGAACCAGTCCCTCTTCCACATTTCAAAATAGAAATATATGGCATTGGGATTTACCCTTATGAAGCACACCCCAATGATCAAGATGCGACTTTTTCTAAGCATGAGGATAGCTCCGAGTACCTAGAAAGTGATACGGATTCCCATTATAGCCTATATGAGGATCTGGCCTCCACGAACCTTTTCATGAATAATGTTGTCCTGACCATAACCCTCACCGAACCGACCCTTGACCTTGTGTACCCTTCCCTTGTTGAATGGGACCAACAACGTCACGTGCCACTAGATTTATTTCAGACGATGAGGCTATTGCAGATTTCATGGGCATAAGGGATACAATTCCCATTAGAGATCACAAGAAGGGTATCTTTATCGAATTAGACACCCGTGCCTACTTCGGCAAGGAGGCTGAACTTCGTGGTCAGAAAAATTTAAAGAAAAGTGAGGGCAAGAGTTCTAAAGAAAAGCCTCGGAAAAAATTGAAGTCCAAGTCACACAGTGAAAACCTCTTTGAGGCACTAGCTGACAAACAAATAAGAAAATCAAAGGACAAACAAAGTGACCATGCCAAGGATGAAAATCTCGTAGAGACATCCTTGGATGAAGATCTCAACCTACCTCCCGATCCTATGCATATGGAGGATTTATCAAAATTGTTAGTCGAAGAAACCATTGATGTCAACATTGGTACTGAAGAAGATCCCAAGATAGTAAAATTGGGGGCATCACTCTCAGCTAGAGAACAAAAGATGTTCACTATGTTATTGCGAGAGTTCATTGATGTGTTTGCATGGTCTTACCAAGACATGCCCGACCTAGATCCAACTTTGGTCGTGCACAACCTGGTCATGCACGCAGATGCCAAGCCTATCAAATAGAAACTCTGAAAGATGCATCCAAGAGTGGCCTTGTTGGTCAAGGAAGAGTTAGAAAGGTTGCTTGCAGAGGATTCATCCGACCAATTGACTATTCTGAATGGATATTGAACATTGTTCCTATCCAGAAGAAACCTGTCGGTATCTGAATCTGTATAGATTTTAGAGACATCAATAAGGCTTTCCCTAAAGATGATTTTCTGTTACCCAACATTGATATGATTGTTGACTCAATAGCAGGATATGAAATGCTATCACTCATGGATGGCTTTTCAGGTTATAATCAAATTAAAATCGCTGAGGAGGACCAACACAAAACAGCTTTCACAACTCCTTGGGGCACCTTCTGCTATCAGGTGATGCCATTTGGCCTTAAGAATGCGGGAGCAACTTATCAGCAGGCCATGACAGTAATATTTCACAATATGATTCATGACATCATGGAAGACTATGTAGATGACATCCTGGGAAAGTCCAAAACAAGAGAGGATCATCCTATCATTTTATGGTGTATCTTTGAACGCCTGCGTGAATACAAAGTTAGGCTGAATCCAAAGAAGTGTGTCTTCGGTGTGCTATCTGGGAAACTATTAGGCTTCATTGTGTCAAGACGAGGTATTGAGGTAGACCCTACTAAAGTGTCTACCATCACAGAAATGCCTCCACCTGAGAATATCAAGCAACTACGTAGCTTGCAAGGGAAAATTCAAGCCATTCACCGCTTTATCTCCCAGCTTGCAGATAAAGGTCACTCATTCACTCATTTGCTTAAGAAGGATGTCACTTTCATCTAGGGACCCAAGTAGCAAGCCTTTGCTTTGCTTAAATAGTACCTGGCTAATCCACTTGTCCTCATGCCTCCCACTCCAGGAGAACCACTTTTGCTCTATATTTCCATTGTACAATACACTATTGGTGCACTTTGCTCACCCAATATGACCTTAGCCATAAAGAGAAATCAATGTACTATCCGAGTCGCACCCTCATCACCTATGAACTTAATTATCCTTAGATTGAAAAGGCTTGCTTGACCATTGTTTTTACCTTTCAGAAACTTCGCCATTACCTGCTAAATACTAAGACCAAGCTCATATTCAAGGTCGACCCACTCAAGTATTTGTTGTCCGAACCCACCCTCACAGGTATAATGGCTAATTGGATCATTCTACTCAGTGAGTTTGATATAGAATTTGTCCATCAAAAATTAGTTAAAGGACAAGTACTTGCCGACCAATTTAAGCGGAAGCACCTTTGCAAAGCACTACGAACCTTTGAGTCTGGATCTGCCAAATGCATCTTTGCTCTACATTGAAGAATCTATTATATGGTAGATACATTTTGATGGATCTTTTACGTTTCATGGTTCAGGTACAGGAGTGGTCCTTATTACTCCTTCGGGTGATCCTATACCACAAAAGCTTTCCACTTTGGCCTTCCTTACACGAACAACATTGTGGAATATGAAGCACTCATTGCAGGATGAAGCTAGCCATCAAGTGGAATATTCAACATGTTAAGGTTGTAGGTGATTCGCATCTAATCATCAAACAAGTTAATGATGAGTATAACATTAAGGATGACAATCTCATACCTTACAAGAAGTTGGTGGAAACTCTGAAGGAGTATTTTGTGCGCATTACCTTTGAGCAGATCCCAAGAGCACAGAACAGATCGGTAGATGCCATGGTAATAGTGGGATTTATGCTTCGTATTCCACCGAGGAACAATGATATGCCATTTTTGTAGAAAATCTACACCAGCCCGCGTATGATGTGCCGAGAATCTTGCCTGGCTTGTGAGGTTGTTGGTCCCTATTTCCCATGGTATGAACCCATTTTCACCTATCTTAAGGACAATACTTTCCCTCCCAATTTCTCTCGTTCTAAAAGCAAATCTTGATTCACCAGATATCCCGTTACACCCTTTTAGGAGGTACACTTTATCATCATGGCTATGATGGAAATCATTACGTTGTCTAGATGTGACGGAGTCAATCCAGGAAATTAAAGAAGTACACGAAGGAGTATGCGGAGCACATACAAACAGAATGGTCTTGGCTAAGAAACTGTTAAGAGTAGGTTACTATTGGCCCACCATGGAAATTGATTGTTGTAATTATGTTAGAAAATGTGTGCTTTGCCAAAAGTATAAAAATTTCATCCATGCTCCATCGCAACCATTGCAACCAATCACTACCTCGTAGCCATTCTCCAAGTGGGGACTTGATCTAATAGGGAAGCTTACTCCTACCTCATCTGATGGTCATACACATATCATCACAACTACAAAATACTTTACAAAATGGGTGGAGGTTGTCCCTTTAACCTATGTCACAGGAGCACAAATTTCTAAATTCATCATGAATCACATTATTTGCCAATATGGTATTCCTGCAGCCATTGTCACAGATAATGGGAAGTCATTTAAGAACAAAATTGTGAAAGGTCTTTGCCAACGGTTCCAAATCAGATTGAAATGGTCCATGCCATATTACCCTCAGGGTAATGGACAAGCTAAGGCAACAAACAAGACTTTGGTAAGGATAATGGAGAAGATGGTTAGCAAAACCGGTCAAAATTGGCACCTACAAATCCACCTAGCCCTCTGGGCCTACCAAACATCAATTCACACTCCTACGGGTGCGATGCCATATTCCCTAGTGTTCGGGACAGAATCTATCATCCCTTTAGAGATCGAACTCCCATCCCTATGAATTTCTCTTCGGGACTATTTGGATAAGGATGAAGATTATCAAGTGGCAAGATTGGCTGAGTTAGAGCTCCTGGATGAGAGGTGCATTCACGCTCTTAATCACCTGAAGGTATATCAACACAGAATCTCCTGCAACTACAACAAGAGAATCATCCCTCGCCAGTTTGAGGTGGGTGATTTAGTTATGAAGGAGAACCAGTTCAACACCAGAGCAAAGTGAGAAAAGAAAGGGAAGTTCAAACCCCATTGGTTAGGACCCTATGTCATAGTTGCCAAGTATGGCACAAGGGCATACAAGTTGGCTCACCCCAATGGTGATGAGCTCCGAGAGCCCATGAATGCCATACACCTTAAGAGGTTTTATTCCTGAACATGGCACAAGAAAGTCATAAAAATCACAAAAAAAAATCAAACAAATTCAGAAAAAGAAAAAGAGAAAACAAGTCGTCCACTTGTGAAAACCACGCAATTGTGGCATTTTGGGCAAGTCCTTAGGTGAAAACCAGTTTCCGGCACCTCAGGAAGATTTGTTGTTCACAAGCATTCTATATTCGAAGGGTAGTTGTCTTTGGCCTAGACCTGGTTCTACCTCTGAGTTTCCTTGTGCACACCATTTTGTCCATCCTTGATCCGACTTTTCCTTCTTCTATTCATATGTGAGGGATGTGGTCTTTCGTGATTTCCCATCTTACACTGGGGGCAACTCAACAAATTCACCTTCTTGTTCATAAGTGCATGGCTTCTGCCCTTGTATATTCCCCACCTAATGCTTTGGGGGCATCCATGCTTTCTTGGTTACCTACACATAGCTTTGGAAACCGTCGAAAACACAAAAACAATAGAAAATTGTTTTGAGAAAACACAAAAACAATAGAAAATTGTTTCGAGAAAACACAAAAACAATAGAAAATTGTTTCGAGAAAACACAAAAACAATAGAACATTGTTTTGAGAAAACACAAAAACAATAGAAAATTGTTTCACAAAACACAAAAACAATATAAAATTGTTTCACAAAAACCTAAACAATAGAAAATCGGTTTATGAAAACATATCTTACAAAAACATTTACTTGCATTGTCTTGTTTTCTTGCTTTGCTTGTTGCTTGTATAGTGTTTTGTGTGCTTACTTTTGAGTTATTTGTTACTTGGGTGTACTTTGTCATAGTTTATCTTTTCTTGCTTAGAATAGATTCATTCTTGCTTGTGCATATTGTAGTGGGTTTCAACATGCTAGTGTGTTAATTCTTTATTTCTTTCTTAATGCATTTGGTTGTGTTTTGTTACTTGTTAATAAGGCATGGTGATTCATGGTGTATTGCATTAATTCCTGGTGTTCTTTGTAGCATTTGGCTATGTTTCTTGCATGTGCTCTATTTTGTTATCATTCACATCACATTACCATCACTATCATCACATCTAGCATCATCTATACATCATATATAAACAAAAATGCTAAGTTTTACATCATGCATGTATGCTAAGCTAATCATCACATATCATATCATCAATGGGGGCAAGAGGGGTTACGCATAATCAAAAATCTATCCCCCGCACCAATATCATCATATCATCCCATCCATATACATCAAAATAACACTTGAAAACAACATTTGATATTGTCTACAGATCTATCATCTATAATCTACAACACACCTCAAATGATCACGTGCGATCACCATCTCTCCTAAGTGTCAGAGCCTCACGGTAAGTTTTCTAAACTAAGTGGTTAAAATGAACTGATTACGATATTTTTACCCCCCTGGGGGTATATTAACCTGTTTTTCACCAATCAGACGGCTAGGACACCCGTTTAGCTCACCGTTTTCTCCTATGTTTGTTTGTGGAATAATTAATTTTAATTAACTAATTATTTTTCTCTTATTTTTCACCGTATTTGGGAATTTTTTGTCCAATACCCCTTTCTTCTCCCCTGGAAAATTTTATTGCTCCCTAGAAATTTTTATTCTTCTTCACACCCTCGTAAATAATTATTTTTCAAATAATTATTTTTTCTTAATTTTTCCACTAAACAAGGACATTATTTGTCGTTTGTTTCTCTTTTCTTCCACCTAGGGCACTTTTTGTTGCCCCTAGGCCCTTCTTTTTCTTCTTCTCCTTTCTTCTATTGTTTATCACGATACATAAAGCCAAAATAATACAAACATTTACTATATCAAAAAATCTAAAAACAAGGAAAAAATTTCAAAAAATTCCTAAAAAGTAAAACACCCTACAAAATGGTAACTTGCTTCTTACGGCTGAAACTTGTGTCTTGCGCATAGTATTTTCTCCATATCCTGTTGGTTTGTCTCACATCTTCCCAATTAATATGACTCATAGATCACCGAATTCACAACCATTCACAAAAGCTAGTTGCTTGCTTAAATGCATCTATAGGGCACTTTTGGTTTCTGGTCTTTGTTTTATTTCGTTGCGCACAAATGCTTTTCATGGACCCCGTGTCCATTTTCATTTCCCCTTACATGTATCCTTGCTTGGGGCATCATTTTTTAACCCTTGTCATCAATCATGAACTTGTGGATCTCTCCAGCACTAATAACAAAACATTTGTACAACTATCTTGACCGTTGTTGGGTTGGATATGTGCATTTGTACTTGTTTTCCCTGTTAGATGAGCTTGTTTCCTTCTCATATTGCATTGCATTTTTGTATGTTGCGTGGAGTTGGTATTTTTAGCAATGGAAAATTGTTCGTATTATGGCTTTTCATGTCATTCTACCTTTGTTGTATGCTTATATTTTTCATAAGGACCGATGACGTAGTTCCTATGGCAATATGATGACATCCAAATTGTTTCAAACAAATACGTGGCTAGAGGCTAAGATCTTCTCCCCCCTCATCCATATTTCTTCTACACCACTTCCCTTTCACCCCTAATTCTCCCTCTCATCGAGGCATCCTACCTCATCCCCCTTCTTCTGCCTATATCTCACCTTTTTCGATCATCGATCGGCTTCTTCCATCACCCCATCGACACTCGAGGGGGCATCTCTCCCTCCTACTAATTTTTCTTCTATCCCTTCAAAATCTCTTTTGTCTACTATCTTTGAAGTGGCATCACTTACGCCACCCCAAAGAGGGGCAAATGTAGACACCTATAATTACGCCCAAGCAATTTAAATACTTAAATTGCGCTAATTATCCTCTTTCTCGCAAATCAACGACATATCATCAAAAGCACTCATTTTCCCTCATATCATCATTAATTAATTACACTAAGCTAATTAATTAAGTTTCCTATCTAAAAAATACCTTAATTAACGGCCTTCCGTTAATAAATCACCCTTCTACCTAGACTAATTAATTATTATTAATTAATTAGCGTTCTATTCCATTTAACCAATAAATCAATATTTAATTGATTTAATCCCCTTATAATAGCCTAAATCGTACTAATATTCCTCTAATTATCTTCTATAAGCTTACATCTACCTATTAGTTAATCACCTTTGATTAATTAAAACACCCCCCAACTCCCATGACTTGCTAAGCATAAATTAAACCCTTCTAAAGCAAGGTTACCTTTAATAAAGCAACCTTATCCATTCCTAATCATGTTTTACCTTTATCCCACATTCATGAGAATGTGTTGAATCCTTTATCCTTTGGGCTATATAAAGAGCCCTCCACCTACCTTTTTACTTACACCTAAACCTTCTTAAGAGAGCAAATGCAAAGCATATAGCAAAGAGACTAAGAGCTTTCCTTTTGTTTTCTTGAGAGGTCACCATTGTTAAGAGCTAAAGCTTCCTATTCTTGCATTCTTTAAGGATCAAACAAAGAAATTTTTGATTGCCATTGGAGCTAAATAGGTCCATTCATTCTTGTTGGTAATCTAGGAGAGTAGAGATGTTAAAATAGCATGCATAGTTTTGATCTCATGTTTTCAAAGTTATAATGTTAGTTTAGATCTTGCTTAGTTCTATATCTTGATGGTGTTTATGCTTTGCTTTAGCTAAATTGTAGAACTATTTTAGGTGGTAGTTCTTGCTTCATTTGATTTAGCATTAAGCAAACTATACATGCACACATACATAGATAATAATATAAAGACAATGCCCATTGGTGTTTTAAAAGATGTTTTAATCACTATCCAAGGTTAAAAATTCACTAGAGACTTCAAAATATTGGCGCTTGCTAAGGTAGACAACTTTCCCACATTACTTGGGAACCCCGGTGCTATGAGAACAATGTTGAACTACATTTCAATAAGGGGTATATAAGTTTTGAGAACAAGGAGGAATGTGTTATCATTCCCTTGATGGATGGAAATTTGGTGCCATATCTGAGACCTTGGGATAAGAAGACCTAGGTAAAATCCTTGTGTGTACTATTAGGGACCACAGGGTTGTGCAACCAACAAAATAAGGAATTATTCAGTGGGAAGATGCTCAATCTATAAGTGATAAAACTAGTGTGGCATGTGAAACTTGGGCACACGGGACATATGAATTAGTTAAAAGGAAATTAAGAGGATCTGTGATGAGAGTAAAAAAGGCATGCTCAGTTAGGATCCCGAGAGGAAAATAATTACCAAATTACACTTTGGGAAGCCATCCCTAATGTAATCCTGCAAGTAATGGAGACCTAGTGGAGGTGTGAGATCAAAAGGAGAATTTTCCTTAGCTATAATTTTCTTGGGACCGTAGCATGTTGGTGGGTGACCCATCACGATAACCTTCTAGAGTGGCGTGAGGTGAGAATCGTGTTCTCTATTAGGTTTCTCTGAAGCAATACACCTACTGCTATACAATATTATCATGGGAAGGAACCCATCTTGTTTTAAATCTAGGCATATGAGAAGGCCTAGATGGAAGGTGCAAAGCCTTGCCTCCATATTTATGGGTGCATAAGCTTTAATCCACCTTACAAGGCTGTGCACATGCGTATGGTACACTCATTCGATTTTCTTCGTCGGACAGAAACCGTCAGAATTGATGGTTGATCTCTTTCAAGCTTTCAAGTATTAGAGTACTAATCCATCGGTGGATAAGGCAATGCAAGTTGTTAAGAACCTAACTATGGGAGATAGTTCCATGGTGGAGGACAGTCTTTGCCGGATTTGTTGGGTGAACTTGGCTTGGAGTCACTTTTTGATGAGGAATAATTAGAGGAGGTACAACTTGAGTGCATATGCATGGAAAAAGTGAAAGGAAAGTTGGTCTACATGATAGATGGTGAAGAGGTGGAAAACTTGGATGTTAACCATATTTTTAGTATACGCAGGTTATGGAAAGTGTTGATGAGCAAGCATGTGCCTACCATAAACCCCTAAAAACCAAACAGTTAACATTGGCTCGGAGGAAGAGCCTTAGGAAGCTACTATTGGAGATTACTAGACAGAAATGGAGGTTTCAAATATTATTGATCTATTTCATGAATTCTAGGATTTATTCCCACATGGGTGTCATGAGTTTAAAGGATAGCACCACTCCTTGGGAGAAATTAAGATCAATTTAAAGGAAGGCACATGCCCAATTCGGAAGAGACCTTATCAAATGAATCCAAATATTTGTGTCAAATTCAAGGAGGAGATTAACAAGATGATCACATCAGGAATCATTGAGGTTGTTAAGGAATCAAAGTGGATGATTCCAATGGTCATCAACATTAAGAAGGATGGGAGGATAAGGATTTGCATTGATTATAGGGATTTTAATGTGGTGTGTTTCATTGATCCTTTTCCAACCCCCTTCACCGAAGAGATCTTGGAAGGAGTAGTTGGGTGTGATATCTATTATTTTAGAGATGGATTCTCGGGATATCATCGAGTTAGAATTACAAAGTAGGACCAAGAAAGATAATGTTCACCGGTGAATGGGGAATTTTTTTCCTATACGGTAATTCCTTTTGGCCTAAAAATGCACCGTCTATGTTTTTGTGCATTGTGGTTAAGGCATTTAAGGACTTCATCCATAAATTTCCACAAGTTTACCTAGATGACTGGACAATATATGGATTAGTGAGGGACCATTGTGACAATTTGAGGCTGATTTTTTCGAGATGTTGATAGTTGAGTATATCTCTTAACGTTAAGAAATGTGTTTTTTCTACTCCATTTAGCACCTTGTTAGGACATATCATATGTAAAGAAGGCTTACTGCGCCTCTGTCAAAGTTGTCATTAATGTGGGATTGGGGTAGCCTACCAACCAGATCATAGTGCTTGGATTCCTTGGGAATACGGGGTATTACTAGAAATTTATTAAGGGGTATGCCAAGATCACCCTACCATTGGAGGATTTTCTAAAGCACAAAAGTAAATTTCATTATGGAGAGGCACAACAGATGACATTTGAGACATTGAAGAATAGGCTTATCGCCATGCCCATTTTACGCTTTCCCTCTTGGGATAAGCCATTCCATTTACATGTTGAATCTTCGAGGATGGTGATTGGATCAATCTTAACACAACTTTGGCAAGGCAATTTTTGACCATCCCTTGTGCTTTGCTAGTAGGAAGATAACTCCAACATAATAGAATTATACCACCATAGAACACGAGGCATTATCGATGATCTACGCACTATAAAAATTTAGGCAATATTTGCTAGTGACGCCTTTTATATTTTACATGGACCACGTGGCATTAAATTACTTGGTAAACAAGCCCATCTTATAAGGGTGCATATGCAGGTGGGTCCTATTGTTTTAGGAGTTTGAGTTTATGGTTGTTGTAAATCTAGGTAAGATTAATTTGGGGCCTAATCATTTATCAAGGATTGAATCAGGAGAGGATGCATGAAGCATTGATGATACAATGTCAGATGCACAATTGTTTACATTGTAATGCACACCCTCTTACTTGGAATATATTGTTGTGTTTCTCAAAATGGGTATGGCGCCGGAGGAAATGAATACTTTGGAAAGGAAGTAGTTTTCCATACGTGTCATGCCCTACATGTTAATTACTGGATACTTATACAAGTTAGGCTGTGATGAGTTTTTATACCGGTACATACTTGAGCATGAGCACACTGTAATCATGGAAGAAGCTCATGGTGGAATTACGGGGGACACTATGCATGGAATGCAACCGTGCACAAGATATTTCTATCGGGATTTTGGTTGGAAACGTTTTACAAAGATTGTATTGAATATTACAAGGCTTGTGACAACTACCAAGCACCTTAGTAAACCCAGGGAAAAGAGATGAAATGCTATGAAGACTGATTTCTAAATAAAATCCATTCAAGAAATGGGTAATTGACTTCGTATGCCCTATTTCTCCAGTTACATGAAGGACAGGTTCATGCTATATCATTACATGCACATATTACCTTACAAGGTGGGTAGAAGCGGTGCCTACAAGGGATTACATAGTGGAAATAAAAGCTAGGTTCTTGTGGGAAAATATAATCAACATGTATGGATGCCTGTTGAGCTTAATAAGTGATAGGGGTACTCATTTCTTAAATGAGATAGTTAGAATTTTATTGGTAGAATTCATGGTGGCCCATCACAATACTACCCCTTATCACCCACAAGCTAATGGGACTACTGAGGCGTTTAACAAAATTTTGAATCACATGTTGACCAAGATTTGTGATGTGGGAAGAAAGGATTGGGATGACAAATTTTCTGTTGTGTTATGGTCATATCAAACTACTTATAAGAGACTAAACAAGGCCACACCTTTTCAATTGGTGTTTGGCATGGAATTTATGTTACCTATTGAATTCATGTTACCATCGCTGCATATAGAGTGAAAAAGAGGGTTAGCTGATGAATAAGTGATTGAGGAGATGATTGACAAGTTGATGCAGTTGGATGAGAGGTGGGCTATTGCTCACTAGAGTTAGAAAATAGAAAAATCCAGGTAAAAAGGTATGGTATGATAGACACATCAAGAACAAGTAGTTTGAGGTTGGGAAGATGATTCTCTTGAATGATTCCAAGTTTATGTGTCATCCTGGGAAATTTAAAGTCCATTGGTTGGGCCCGTACATTGTATCATATATACTTGATTCAAACACTTACCGATTACAAGTGTTGGATAAAACATGGTTGCTAGGCCATTTGATGGGAGTAGGTTGAAGCAATACTATAAATAAGTATTATTTGTGTTTGTAAATAAGGTAGTATTGTCAGTTATCCTAGGATTTGCTTTAATGTAGTTTCCTTTCTTTGTGTTTCCCTTTCTCGTTGTTTTGTTGGTTGGTGTTGTTTTTTTGTGTGCACATTTGTGTGTTGGTAGCCACTTATTATTTCAAAAAAATTCTATGTGCAGAGGACCATGCATCCATTTTTGTGTGGGGTGGAGTGATGTGACAAGTGTTGAAAGTTATGGTTGTTGATGACTGGGTTGAAAAATAAAAAACACGTGGATTGGAATATTGTGCGTAGAATATGTGAACATGAGAGAAGGATGGTGTCAAAAGGATTTATAGAAACCACATACAAGAATGAAAAGAGCAGGAACAACATGAGGTAGGTGATGTCAAGAAGAAGGATTATTACATAGAGGAATAATGCCTTTGGCACTATAAGCGGCGCGTAAGGATCATGCTCAATAAGGGTTTTGTGCACCTAAATGTTTCCAAAAATTTCACGGAGGAAAAGCGCTAAAGGTTGGCGTTGGAAAAAATATACCTTTATTGCAAAAGGACATTGGTATATGACATAAAATTTATTGTGGAGAAAATTAAAATTTATAAGTAGAAGATCGGGGGTGCATTATTCTTTACCTTTTGTTTTAAGTTATCAAAGAGCTCTCGTGAACTAGGGAATCCTTGCAAAGAAGGTTTGAGAATATTTTTGAAGATTTTTTTTGTAGCTAGTTTGATTAGTGAACCAGAGTGGAAAGGAGCACACAGGCATAAGCAAATAAAGTTGTGTAGAAGGATCCCATGGGTGTTGTGCCATCTTGTGGAAAAATGGTTTGCCAATTTAGGGTTACATTACTAGGGCATGGGATTTGGAGGAATTTTTGCAAAGGAGTGGAGCTATGAAGTTGAGTAGAGCCAAGACCAAGAGAGAAGAAAAAGAGAAGTCCCCTGTATTGGAGTCACTAGTAAGGAAGAAGCAAAGGGTGATAAAAGGGTCGGACTCAGGAGAAACAGAAAGCATGGAGGCCAACAAGGGTGATGAAGATGATGAAGAGCATGATGAGGCTCAGAATCATCCTGTGTATGATGTACATAAGTCAGATGAAGAAGGAAATGAAGAGAGGGATGAGAACAAGGAAAATTCTCATGACAAGGGGGAGTGAGGAAGTAAACATGAAAGATCAAAAGACCCCGAGAGCCCTAACCAAGGAGCAGATGAATAACACTATAGAGAGGGAGGTAACAGGTATTATCCAAAAGTTAGTGGATCAAGAAGTAGACTAAAGTTTATAAGAAGTGTTGAAGGAAACTAAGGAGAGCACAAGTGTAGGAAAGGAGTATGGGAGCATTGGAAGAGACCCTAACTTAGCAGTAAGCTTCCCAACGATAGTGCGCATAGGTGGGAAGGGCACGAGTGTACACGAGATACCTGCCCGTGAATTATATTGATGATCTAGGCAAGTTATTATGTGCACACTTCCAAATTATTGTGACCACCAACCAACTCCTCTCTTGGTATTCTTTTGATGATGAGGGGGCATACCCATGTATGAGAAAAATTTCTCCCGGGCTTTTGAGTCCCATGTTGATGAGCCCAAGTTTGAGGTAAATCATGATGCATTGATGAAGACACCAGATGCAAAGGGAATAAACCCTCTTGTAAATTCCCAGCAACTATCAGATGAGAAATTTTTCAATGTACTCAACAAAGTATCGGTGGAGGTGGAAGCAAGACTCTTTGGTAGAAATGATAGAATAAGGGTCTTGGAGGAGGAGCTTGAGAAAAATAATGAGGAGATCATTGAGAGGGACAAGGAGATAAAATAGAATGAATTGATTAGTATGTAATTAAGGCATGAACTGAGGGATGAAAAGGCAAAGGTGCGTGAATTCCACAAGAAGATAAAGGCCATTTCAAATGTCATTATCTTGAATCACCAAGACTTGGCCCTGCTTGAGCAGAAATATGAGTCAACCTTGCACTTCTTGGAAGACTTGTCCTGCATCCTCACCATGGAATGGTTGTCACTCGCATTAGAGTCGACAAAAGAGGAAATGGCATGCTAGAATGAGGAAGAAATTTTGAAGATTGGTGAGATAGTGACTCGGTACTCTAAGCTCCTTGCCACAACAAATGCAAATCAGGCTTCTAGGTTGATGTTCAGGCATCCAGTGTGATTGCACAACATGGAATCCTTTCTCCAAGCGTGGGACTTGTAAAGATGAGAAAAGATTCTCCAGAGAAGGCTGGTTCCTATTCCTCTGTTCAGATGCACACAAAAAATGCAGAGGGTTTGCTAAAACCTAATCTAACTTGCCAAGGAGACAGGGTAAGAAAATGCATAGAATAAAACCTAAACTACAAAGGTGATGCACCGAGGAATGTTAGACACTCGTTTTGCAAATTTAACACAGACCACATAGATGCAATACAAACACCATGCACAGGTAACCAAACTGCAATAAGAGATCAAAATGACAGCAATGAATACATGAGAGGGTCGAGAGTCAATCACAACACATATATTATTGCTCAAGAGTCGATACAGTACATTGCAGTGGCCAAGAGGCAAAAAGACTGGCATTACAACCCATATGGGAGGTTTGAAAAGCTCCAAAAATTCTCTGGAAAGTGAGGGAATAAGGGAGGATGCAAAACAAAAATGTCTGACCCCTTAAAGGAGCTCTTCTTTACAATATATATCAAGAAATGAGAGAGGGAAGAGAGAGGAAATCCAGAATCTACCCCAACCACTTCTTGGTAGCATTTAAAATCATCTCATTATGATAGAAGTGGTGGATCCTAGCAAAACGGCGGGCTGTCTAACAGGAGCGGCGAGCTGTCTGCTGCATTAAAGTTGGTTGTTGAAGCATTACTTCTGTCTATCACCACGCGTCAGAGACATTTTCTTAATTTTCTCCCTCCAAACTACACCAAAATGTGAGATTGATCCTAGAATCATGTAGAGAATTTCAACAGCTTTCCGTTGATATAAAGAACGTGCAAATCTGAGCTCTGGATCGAAAGATACGAAGGTCTGAAGATTTAGGGCACAAAACAGTGAAAACAGATTTTTAAATTTCTTTTCCCGTGCTCTGCCATCTGGACGACACGTGGCAGGCTCTGGTTCGCTGAGCAATTTTCTCTCTCCACCTTTTTGTGGGCTTTTCTTGTGGGCCCCTTAAACTTGGACACGTGGCACTATTTCATTGGTTCGGATCAGTGCTCGAAAACTCGCCCCTTTGACCTTTTGGACCTTTTTCCTTGGCGACACGTGTCATGCTGTGATTTGTCCACGGGCCTACTGCAGATTTTCACGTCCACCGCGTCCTTTTGTCCCGGATGTCCCAGTGCTTCGCAGGATAGAATCCTCCGATCCGCCCGAAATGGGCTTCCTCGTCCCTTTTCTGCCGGTGACACGTGGCGTGATCTGATTGGCTTTCGGCTCCTTCGGCTATCCACGTCCCACGCGCCCTTTGTCCCACTTGTCCTTGTGCTGAAGTTTCTGTTTCGGCCGATCCGGCTGGTTCACATCCTTCACGTCCATTTGTCCCAAATGTCCCAGTCTTTCTCAGGACAAATTCTTCCGGTTCGCCCGATTCGGCCGGTTCGCGTCCTCCGCGCACTCTTGTCCCGCTTGCTCCCGGTAAAGGACTTGGACAAATTTTCTTTCTTTCGGCCGATTCGGGCATTTCGCGTCCATTTGTCCCAGATGTCCCTTTTCTGTTTGGGCCGCCTGGAGGCTTTTCGGCCGATCCGCGCCTTCCACGTATAATTGTTCCAACTGTCCCAAAGGTGGCCTTGAGCAGGACTTAGCCAATTTTACGATTTTCCCTGAATCAATCTACTTGCTTGGAACTAAAAACTCTGATGCATGTTATCAAATTAACTCTGGGGGGTGAAATTTGGATAACAATTTGGTGACTTTTCGGGGTCACCTGCCTGCTAGGTAGAAGATCAGTGGCCTTTTAGCGATCCATTGGGCATGGAGTCATAAGCAATAACCTAAAATGAGCCTGATGTTGCAACTCCCTCTACGAGAGCACGTTGAACTGTAAAAAACTCAATCTAGGAGCGACAAAACCTGCGCCAAAGCACTTAGGGAAACTGAAACCTAACTACAACAAGACAATGTGCATACGCACTTAGAGGAATTGAAATCTAGGCTAATATTTACAAGGGTGAACCTTTTATTTTCAGTAGCAATGTTTGAGATAGATTCCATTTACTGGAATCTGCAGTTCTTCACCATCCAATGAGGCCAATTGGAAAGCATTGCTGCTCTTGCACTTCGTGACCATGTATGGGCCACTCTAAATGGCATCAAATTTTGAATGCCTTCCTGGTTTTCCTGTCCACATCCCATTTCAACACTAGATCTCCAACTTGAAAAGATCTATCTTTGGCCTTCCTATCAAAGGTCTTCTTGATCAAAGCTTGATCCTTTTCCATTGCTTGGGATGCCTGATTTCTGATCTCTTGCAGCTCCATCAACTCTGCATACCTCACCTCCATGGGCTCAAATTCAAGTAACTCCAGCTGCTTCATGAGTTCCAATGTTGGCAACTCAAGTGACATGGGAAAGATTGCCTCTCTTCCATAGACAAGCCTGAATGGAGAGTTACCTGTGGATCTTTTGGGAGTGATCCTATCAGCCCATAAGGCTGATTTCAGCTTGGTATGCCAAGACCTCTGATTCTCATCAAGAGTTCTCCTAATGATCCTCAACAAGTTCTTGTTTGTAGACTCGGCCTGGCCATTACCCTGAGGGTAATAGTTCGATGAAGTGCTTAGGTAAATACCATTCTTGACAGCCCACTCAGTCACCTTAGATCCAATGAATGCCAATGCATTATCAGAGATTATTGTGGCAGGTACACCAAATCTAGTTGTTATTCCCTCATAAAAGTCTAAGATGCTAGACTCATTTTCCTCTTTGAGTGCTACTGCTTCTATCCATTTGGTGAAGTAGTCTGTGGCTGTCAAAATCCATTTATGCCCTTGGCTTGAATTGGGATTAATGACTCCAATGAAGTCCAAACCCCATTGCATGAATGGCTGGTCAACTGAGATTGGATGCAATGGAAGGGCAGCAAACTTCTCTTTTCCTGTGAAGAATGCACAATTCTTACACCTCTTGATCCATGCGTAGCAATCGCTGAAGATTTTAGGCCAATAATAACCAGCCTTCATAATTTTTAGAGCTGTCACTCTTGGCGCAAAATGGCCACCAGCTGGTCCACCATGAAACTCTTCCAATACCCTTTGAATCTGACCTGTGCTAATGCATCTCAGCAGCACTCCATTTACATCTTTCTTGAACAAAACTCCATCAACAATGGCATACGGGACAGCCTGTAATCTGAAGTGTCTCCTTTGGGTCTTGTTCATCTCTGGGGGGCACTGGCCTATACCTAGGAAGTGCATAATACCTTGGGTCCAGCAAGGAATGGGGGAAGCATTGTCTTCTTCATGATTGCCGCTTGGCTCATGGCTGTCTGGACTATCAAAACAGCCTCTTCTTCGTTGCATACTTCCTTTTGCTTCCCTAAAACCAGCTGCTCACACAGTCCTTTCCCTCTTACCAGCTTGGTGATCTTGATCTCAATGTCATACTCCATGACACGGGTGATCCAACCTGCCCTTTTCTCATTCAAATCCTTGTTGAGGAGGAAGTCCTTAACTCCAGCATGTGAGACCAGCAACTGGACCTTGTTGTTTGAGACTAAATGCTTGAATTTCTTCAAGCTTCTGATTACTGCAAGTACATGCTTTTCAATAAAAGAGTACCTCACCTCGCAGTCATCTAGGCTCTGGCTAAAAAAGGCAATCGGCTGCTCATCATTATCTTTGTTCTGCTGTACCAGAATGGCAGAAATAGTGTCATCACCTCCAAATGCATAGAGGATGAAATCCTTGGAGAATTCTGGTTGATGAGAGTTGGTGCTTGAGAGATAGCTTCTTTGATTGCTTCAAAACTCTCCTTGCCTTCTGCTGTCCACTTAAAAGCCATGCTCTTCTTTAACATTTTGGTGATGGGCTTGACAAGGGCTGCAAAATCTGGGATAAACCTGCGGACAAAATTGATCCTTCCCAAGAAACTTTGAAGAGCCTTCTTGTGACTTGGCAATGGCAGTGCTCTTATGGCTTCAACCCTCTCTGGATCAATTGCCAGTCCCTCTTTCGAGACAACATGGCCAAGGAGCTTTCCTTCATGTGCAAGAAAGATGCACTTCTTGGGGTTCAAAGATACTCCGAACTTTCTACACCTCTGAAACACTTGCCTGAGGTGAAAGAGATGGTCTGCTGCATTCTTTGAGAAGACAGTGATATCATCTAGATATATCAGCACTATCTTGTTGATCAAGCCTTTGAATGCCATGTCCATTGCCCTTTGAAAGGTAGCACCAGCATTGGACAGCCCAAATGGCATCTTCTTGTAAGCATATGTGCCCCATTTAGTTGTGAAGGTTGTCTTGAATTGGTCTTCTTCTTTCACCATCACCTGATTATACCCTGAGTAGCCATCTAGGAGAGAGAATCTCTCTGAACCGGATACTACTTGCAATATTTGTTCCATTGAAGGAAGCGGGTAATGATCTTTGAGAGATGCTCTATTGAGGTCTCGAAGTCCACACACAACCTGATTTCTCCGCTTTTCTTCCTGACCGGAACCAAGTTAGCAACCCAGCTTGAGTGCTTGATCGGGAATATAATGCTTGCCTCTATTAGCTTATTTAGCTCTTTCTTCATTAGAGGTTCAATGTGAGGGTTAACAGGTCTCTACTTCTGCCTGATGGGCTTAGCATCTGGATCTAATTCTATGGTATGTTGTGCCAAATTTGGATTGAATCCTCTCAAGTCTTCATAGCTCCAAGCGAAGACATCTGGAAATTCTTGACAAAGCTGTATGAAATCTGATTTCTCCTGCTCAGTGGCCACTTTACCAATTTGAAGTGTTTTGCCTTCCCCAACCGGAATTGGCTCTGAATCTTCCCTCTTGACCTGTATGTTAGCCTTTTCTTTACGGAACTGGTCATTAGGGTTGAAGATAGACTCCAATGTTACCAAACCCTTGGGAAGCTTGTTTGTTCGTAGCTGCACTACTTGATCCCCATCTTTGCTCTAGTACATCCACGATTCCTAGCTAAGAATTCAGCTTCTTCTTGTAAAAAATTGACGATCTGTTGATCGTTTTCAAACACCTGCCAGCTGGTGTTATTATCTGGAACTGCTGGCCTCACAATCACATGGATATGTGGCTGTGTTTTTTCCCTTTTGATGTTGTCAACCACATCAAACGTTGCTCCAACTACTGCGAGCCTATCCATGGCTTCATTTTTCTTCCTGGGTATGGACACAATGTTGAAAGCTTCGAAATCCTCAATGAGGTCCCATACCCTATTCTTGTAGCTCCTCAGCAAGTCGTTCTTCGTAGCATGTTGTCCTCTAACTTGGTTGACGATTAGCTCGCTATCCCCGAACACCTGCAAGTTATTTATCCCTTTTTCCTAGCCCAATGAAGTCCATGAATCAAGGCCTCATATTCAGCTGTGTTGTTTGAACAAGAAAACTAGAAATGAAAAGATGAATAATATTTGATGCCTTGAGGTGAAACAAGCATGGCTCCACCTCCTGCACCTTGCCTACTCCTTGATCCATCAAAAAACAGCTGCCATACCTCATTGTCATCATTATGGCTTGGCTTGGTGATGCTAGGAACAGGTTGATTTTCTTCGTGTATACAATAGACTCCCAGCTCAGATTCTTCTACTTCTTGATAGGGATCAAAAGCATGTATCTTGTTTTCCCATTCATCAAGAGTTAGGTCCAGGATACTTCCAACCTTGGTGTCACCTCATCCAGTACTAGGGTGATCTTCTTGATCAAATGCTGAGCAATTGGCATTAATCGACTTGGAGTGTAAGGCTCAATATGGAAGTTTGCAATAGGTTCAGACCTAATTGTAGCCTTAGTTCCATACCTTGTTCTAAACAGCATGTGAGACCAATCAGCAGACAAATACCCCCCAATCTTGGCTGTGAAGTCCCTTGACAAGCAAAGGGAAAAGAGTGGTGGAAGGTCTATGATTGATATATCTTGTAAGACAACAACATTTGGACATGCATGCAAGGTAAGACTCAAGTTTTTAATCACTCCAACTATTGCTATTGCTGTCCCATCCAATTGCACTACCCCTTTAGATATTACTTCATATTGGAGACCCAGCTGATCAGCTATTTGCTTGGGCATCACTGAGCTACTTGCCCCGGAATCAATCATGTAATTGTGTACTAGTTTATCCCCAATGATTAATGAAACATAGAAAGGAGGGGGCTTCAACATTTTACCTTGTTGCCCTCCATGGCTTCCTTCAGGCTGGGCAGCATTTGTAAGCACTTTGTCTTGCATCTGAACCTGCTGATTCGAAGTTGTCCAATCCTTCATGGCAGCTTGCAGCAGATCTCTTTGTCCTGGGATGGATAGGGATTCCCACATTGATATATTGATGTTAGTCTTCTTCATCTGTTCAATGATACTGAACGGGGATGAAGTATCCTTTTGTTGTCCCTTGGTTTGTACATTCACCCCTTGCACGTGGGCAGCAACAGCTGGCATTTGAGTTGGCCTAGGGGCTGTTCTTGGCTGTCCTTGTGCACTTGAAACTGGACTTTGCTTGCCAATCATTTGTGGAGCCGTGGAAGGTTGTGGATTGGCTGGGGCTAATGGCTGTTCTTCACCCAAATTTCTCCTCTTTGACCTTGTGTTGGCTGCAACACCTTGAGAGACTACCTGATTCATGCCACAGAAATCTTCCGCTTGCCAGTTCACCAACGTGGTGTCATTTGGGGCTGATTGCTGTTGGAATGTTTCTTGTTGTTGACTGTTTCCTTGACTGCCCTCGCCCTCCACACCAGTAGTTGTCACCATCAGTGCTTGATTGAGAGCACCATTGAAACACATGGATTGGTTATGAGGCTCGTTGCATGGAAAGCACCAGTCATATTCCTGAGCAATGTTGTTCTGTGTTGGCACTAATGCCTTAGAGGCAGATATAGCATTTGGATTATAGGGCTGGAATGGTCTATTAGCGGGAGGCCTTGTTTGATTCACATTTGCAACTGGATTAGGTGGTCTTTGTGGTTGGTATGGCTGCCTATTAGGCTGAGCTTGAGGTTGATAGGAAGGTCTGAAACCTTGGGCTTGTTGCCTCTTAATAGTAACCAGCTCATTTCCCAAATTTTGCAACTATTTCATGACCTCTTGGAGTTCATTTGAAGCACTTGGAGATGAAGTGGAAGCTTCATTTGAACTCTGATTTCTAGGAGTGGGAACAGGAGCCAAAGTGGGTGCTTGACTAGTGCTTGGATTTTCTAAGTTTGGATACAAGGGCATGGGAGGCCTAGGAGCCAGTTTACCAGCTTGAATAAGACAGTTTTCGGCTCTAATGGCAATGCTATAAGCCATAGGGATTGTTGTGCCTCCCATGGACTGAATTAACATAGAAATATCAGAATTCAAAGCTTTAAGGTAATATAGAAAAGCACCTTCTGCTGTTGGCCTGACTGCCACTGGAATCCTATCCCAAGACCTTTGAAATCTGAAGTTGAAGTCAGTCAGCTGCTCGTTGGAGGCTCTCTTGATAGTTGTCAGCTGCTCCAAAAGAGACAAGTTGTCTCCCTTCTCTCCAAATTGCTCGTGAAGTGCAATACACAGCTGATTCCAGTTTGTGATAGAACCACTCAAGGCTCCTAAACCATTGTAATGCTTTACCCTTGAAGGAAGATGCCAGTAACTTGACAGCCACTTGCATTTCATTGATTTCATGGATTACACAAAGGTTAGCAATATCTTTAACATGATCACCTGGAGTAGTCTTGATTTTCTCCGGTGAAGTAGGGAATGTTCTTGAAGGCTGCAATAGGAAGCTGGATGATGTGCATTGAGAGCAAGTGGGTTGCTTTGTGAAGTTGACGTAGGGATTGTTCTGAGCCATTCTAATCGGTCTTAAAACCCTTGTATACTAAATGAAAGGCCTGTCAGGTGGAGGAGTTGAGAGAGTTCTGTTTGGTGGAGATGGAGACCTTTGAATCCTTCTTCCTCTTTGCCTTCTTCTTGGAGATAACTGCAGGTATTCAAACAACACTTCTTCTTCTCCAACTCTTGACCTTGTGGTGATTCTTCTCATGAGTTTTCAGGCCTGCACTGCTGAAACCAGTTGATTCTTCCCCTTGGAGTCACCAGATATGCAGATAATAGCTCTTATAAGCAAGAAAACTGCAGCAGATGCATATCAACTTTGCTGCAATAAAAATGAGACCTCTAAGTCCCATCGGGCGTGCCAAAACTATTGTTGCAGACTCACAGCACCCCTGGATGCAAATCAAGCTTCTAGGTTGATGTTCAGGCATCCAGTGTGATTGCACAACATGGAATCCTTTCTCCAAGTGTGGGACTTGTAAAGATGAGAAAAGATTCTCTAGAGAAGGCTGGTTCCTATTCCTCTATTCAGATGCACACAAAAAATGCAGAGGGTTTGCTAAAACCTAATCTAACTTGCCAAGGAGACAGGGTAAGAAAATGCATAGAATAAAACCTAAACTACAAAGGTGATGCACCGAGGAATGTTAGACACTCATTTTACAAATTTAACACAGAGACCACATAGATTGAATACAAACACCATGCACAGTAACCAAACTACAATAAGAGATCAAAATGACAGCAATGAATACATGAGAGGGTTGAGAGTCAATCACAACACATATATTATTACTCAAGAGTTGATACGGTACATTGCAGTGGCCAAGAGGCAAAAATATTGGCATTACAACCCATATGGGAGGTTTGAAAAGCTCCAAAATTCTCTAGCAAGTGAGGGAATAAGGGAGGATGCAAAACAAAATGTTCGACCCCTTAAAGGAGCTCTTCTTTACAATATATATCAAGAAATGAGAGAGGGAAGAGAGAGGAAATCCAGAATCTGCCCCAACCACTTCTTGGTAGCATTTAAAATCATCTCATTATGACAGAAGCGTGGATCCTAGCAAAACGATGGGCTGTCTAACAGGAGCGGCGAGCTGTCTGCTGCATTAAAGTTGGTTGTTGAAGCATTACTTCTATCTATCACCACGTGTCAGAGACATTTTCTTAATTTTCTCCCTCCAAACTACACCAAAATGTGAGATTGATCCCAGAATCATGTAGAGAATTTCAACAGCTTTCCGTTGATATAAAGAACGTGCAAATCCGAGCTCTGGATCGAAAGATACGAAGGTCTGAAGATTTAGGGCACAAAACAGTGAAAACAGATTTTTAAATTTCTTTTCCCGCGCTCTGCCATCTGGACGACACGTGGCAGGCTCTGGTTCAGCTGAGAAATTTTCTCTCTCCACCTTTTCGTGGGCTTTTCTTGTGGGCCCCTTAAACTTGGACACGTGGCACTATTTCATTGGTTCGGATCAGTGCTCGAAAACTCGCCCCTTTGACCTTTTGGACCTTTTTCCTTAGCGACACGTGTCATGCTGTGATTTGTCCACGGGCCTGCTGGATTTTCGCATCCACCGCGTCCTTTTGTCCCGAATGTCCCAGTGCTTTGTGGGATAGAATCCTCCGATCCACCCGAAATGGGCTTCCTTGTCCCTTTTCTGCCGGTGACACGTGGCGTGATCTGATTGGCTTTTGGCTCCTTCGGCTATCCGCGTCCCGCGCACCCCTTTGTCCCACTTGTCCTTGTGCTGAAGTTTCCTATTTCGGCCGATCCGGCTGGTTCACGTCCTTCACGTCCATTTGTCCCAAATGTCCCAGTGCTGTCTGGGACAAATTCTTTCGGTTCGCCCGATTCGGCGGTTCGCGTCCTCCGCGCACTCTTGTCCCGCTTGCTCCCGGTAAAGGACTTGGACAAATTTTCTTTCTTTCGGCCGATTCGGGCATTTCGTGTCCATTTGTCCCAGATGTCCCTTTTCTGTTTGGGCCACCTGGAGGCTTTTCGGCCGATCCGCGCCTTCCACATATAATTGTTCCAACTGTCCCAAAGGTGGCCTTGAGCAGGACTTAGCCAATTTTATGATTTTCCCTGAATCAATTTACTTGCTTGGAACTAAAAACTCTGATGCATGTTATCAAATTAACTATGGGGGGTGAAATTTGGATAACAGGAACTATACCCTAAGCCACTTACAACATGGATGCGTTAGGTGATCGTAGCAAGCAATTTGGAAAGCATTGTAGATACGCTAAAAGCTAAGAGCAATGAAATAAGTTTTGATTAAGTAGACACATTATTGGGTGACCTACTTGAAGGCACAGGGAGAAGTAGATGCTTGGGAGAAAATTGAGGCATCCATGAAGGAGTTCCCACTACTCATGTTGTAGTAGCATATTCTTCCATTCTTCCATTCTTTATTTAGCTTATTTAAATTCCACTATTCTTTAATTTTTGAAGGATCAAAATTTTTCCGAGGATGGAGTACATGCGTAGTGTGCGGTGATGTTGGACCCTAAATATTGTCTAACTATTAAGAGGTACACACACATGACTAGTAAATAGAAGGGCGCTCAGGGAAAAGTGCACAGGAAAAGAGTTTAAGAAGGGTTTAAGTGAAACTAGGGTGCACACGGGAGGCAAAAATGGGTTTAAAGTACTTAGCCATATTTGGCATCATGGAGTCACTTGAGGAAAAATGTGAGGACCCGACTAGGTGTGATAAGTGGATAAGGTGTCATCCTGGAACCTTGGAGGCCAAGAAAAGGATATTCCATGCAAGGAATATTCCCAGAGGCATCATTATAGTTAGTGGAAGGTTTTGCAAAGAGGATAAGAATTCACCTATGGAGGACCACATTGACACTTGGCACGTGATCTACTCATGAGATAAGTCATGGTGGTAGACGATGATCCTATTTAAAGGAGTACTTAGGACATAAATATTGGAGGAGAAGGTAGTGTGAAGGCACTAGAGGGCAGTGCGAGTACTAAGAGAAGAAGGAGGGTAACGAGGTGCTACGAAATGTTAGGTAATGCTAAGGGTTTGGAGCTCATGATGCTAGGATTTAGAGTTCTTGATGCTAGATGGTTGTAAAGGATATCATTAAGCATATGTATGGGTGCTTTGGTGTCTTTAAAAAGGGTTATAATGGGGAAAGCATAGTTAGGATCTCTAATCATATTAGTTTGGAGGGGTTGGATCTCTGTCATTTGATGTATATGGTCTAAGATGACCCTTTTGAATGTAGTGTGGCTACTAGAAACTATTTTAAATCAATATACATGGATCTATTCTATACATCTTATTTATGGGTGTAAACCCTCATGTTATTTGGATTTTCATGACTCAAATCTAGTCCTTGTGCTTCATACAATGTTTATCTACCTTTTGTGATGAATTGATGTGTAGATCTATTATTTATATCTTCTAATATTTAAGTAGATCCATGTACTTTTGTTTATGTAAATAATCCGCCATTAATGGTAGAACTCTCTTGAAAATATGACATAAAGGAGGGGCTCGGCACCTGTGCGTGCTTCAGGTGAGCACCCAACATATGTTGGGTGATAGGTTGGCGTGCTTGGGTTAGAAAGAGGTATTGAGGGTAAAAAAAATGACTACGAGAGAATGAACTTAGTTTTTCGAGGTTCACTTGCCTTCTAGTGGATCGTTTCTCCACACCGATGACAAGATTCCACGGTTCCTAGCCATAAAACATACTTTTAAGCTAACTCACTAGACATTATAGTTTATCTGATTTAACAATTGTGATTTATCCATTGAAAAAATGGCAATTACGACCATTTTTCAATGATAAACACAAAAAAACACAACTTGAAAAAAATTTAACTAAAAATCAATTTTTTCTCTAAACAACAAATTTTACTAAAATTTTCAAATAAACAATAAACTAAATTAAATTTAAGTAAACTTTTGATTTTCGAAATACACCTAGATAAATAGGGAATCTAAATGGAACTTTTTTCCATTTTCCAAAAACTATCATAAATTAAATAAAATATTTTTGAATGTTTTGCTTTTTAAAAATAAAAATAAAAATTAACTACTTTACCTTAAAAAAATGCAAGGGATGGGAGTCAAACTCCTCACCTCTTGTGGCCACAAAGCTTTCAGGGGCCCTCCACCTAGTCCTAAGATTTATTTGGCTCATATGAACTAGTTATCAAAAAATTAAATTTAATCTCTACTTTAAAGTTAATAATTATTTAGAAAATAAAACTTTTTACTTCCCGTAAAATAACTTTACTTGTTTTATATTGTGCGAATTTTATAAAACATATACACTATATCAAAGGGTTTTTTTATTTTAGGGTTTTTTTATTATTCTTTTAAAGGTTTAAATTTTAGACAATTGGTTATATTTTTTTACTTTTTTGTAGGAAGGAAATGGGAAACTAAGAAAACCCTAGGTTGTTATATTATTTCAAGGAAATTTTAATAAGCGAATTTGTCTTTTATATTCCAAATCCAAGTCTTTGCATGTATATTACAAAAGCAGGCGTTTTTGCAAATACACTAGTTATTTAACTTTATAGAGGCATTTTTAGTATAACAAACAATTTTTATATGATTTTTAATTATTTTTGCGGTATATTAAAAAAACCGGTGCCTAGGGATTATATTCAACTATTTTGTTTTATTTTTTATTTAAATGTATATCTGATGCATTTTTATTATTTATGTTGCAAATTTAATGATTTTTGTTGTTTATTTACAAATAGTATTCAAAAATGAGGCACACAAGGTTTTATTGGGAGATATATTAAGAATTTTTATTGATTAATTGTTGTTTTAACAATATATTGATGTATATTGCTTTAAAATCTAGGTGCCTAGGGTATTTAGTAGTAAATATGAAGTATGTATATTGTCGTTATTTTCCATATTTCACCCTTCTCATACAACCATATCAATGATTTATCAAGGTAAAATAGTAATATACTTGTAATTTTGTATTTATAGATGGTTTATTCAACATATATGAGTTTTTGTATTTAACATAGATTTAAGGATTGTTTTATTGATTTTACGATATATAGGTGGGGAAAATTATCTTCTTTGCATAATGATATTTCTTTATACTAGGGTTTTTCCACAATATATGGATAATATGCAAGTCGTACCAACTATATGAGGGGTTTACCAGACTGAATTTGTAGTAGTTTTAATATTTTAAGTTGATTTAGAATTTATCGGACCAAATTTAGGGTTTAATGATTTTTTGAATGTTTTACAAGCCTAAATTAATTTGTTGTTTTTATAATATCTATTGATGATTATCCTTGCAGATGAACTGCTAGAGTTGTTAGATACCTTAGGTTGGTGGGACGTGTGACCTAATATAACCTCCAACTTTTAAAGAGTTTGCCTCTTCTTTGTGGGGTGAGATGAGAGTTAGATAAAAAATAAAACCTAGCATAAAACTAATAGAAGCGATGCACCAAAAAAGAATAAGTTAATCAAGAATCTAACTACCTGAAATGGGGAAAAGGTGAACAATGAAAAGGGTGGACGAAATGCACCATAGGCCAGAGATAGATTCACATAGAACACCACTCCAAACCCATTAAGCATAGATTCTAAAATCCATAGTGAACATTAGAAATATGCATAGTATACCAATAACAAAATAAAGGCTATTAGAGATGATAAAAACATGCAAAGGATGGATGAAATGCATCACATGACATATTATATTGCTCCAAAATTATGCACAATGTATAACAATCAACAAGTAAGAGGCAAGAATGCCATTACAAAGCTTCAAGAAGAAGGCTTGGGCTCCTGCTCATCCCCTAGCAGGGAAGAAATAGGGGCAGAGAAGAAACATGACTCCCTCCTCAAATATGAGACCCAGATTACAATATATAGAATCACAAAGAGAGAACCGTGAAATCTCAAACTTACTTTTCCAATCACTTACAAGATGTAATAAATGAGTGTAATTAATGGCATCTTACTTGTAAAATACTCCCCATGTTGTCCCATGACCTATAGAAGTGAAATAATGATGGCCATTCTCATTAAATGCATTCCCCAACCACTTTCCAACTATCTCTTTGAACTGGGCTTGTTTTCCTTAAAAATCACCATCAAAGCTTCATCAATTTCTGCATTTCTTGATTGTTGTGCGTTGTGCTTGGTTTATTGGAGCTGGAGATGTTTATTTTATTTTCACCCACCTACCCTTACTAAAAATATGAAATCTTTTGACAATAGAGGATGTTGAGAGATTTCTGAAAAGTCCAATTTTGTGAAAATCGGAGTTCTAGGTCAAAAGTTATGCTCGTTTGAACTTTGGGGTCACGCGTTCCACGCGAGCTCTCACAATATTTTAAAAGATCTAATCATTTAAATTATTGGTTGGATTTATGATTAATCCTACATTGAATTGACCTATCACCAATCTTTTGCAACCTGCTTTGGGTTCAAAGTCTATCTATGTTGAGCTCCACATGGAGGCCAAGCGCATCTCTAGGGTCTCCACTTTTCTTGCACCTTTTGAAAGTGCGCCGAGATAACACACAACACCTTTCATGGCTCCTTTTTATTTTCCTGAGTTGATTCACTATGGGCTTCTCTTTTGACTCTTCAAGTCATCTTTCTTCATTTTTTCACGATGATTTGGCCAAGTCCTTACAAAATGCCGAAGTCTTGAATCACCTCGCATTAGTCTAAGATTCTCAATATTATCTTGATCAATCACAGTAGTAATCTACTTATTATCTAATTTCGACAGGTGGTTGAGGAAATTAGATAACTATATCAAAATAAATTTTAAACAAAATTGATTGAAGATCTTGTATTATTATTTATATAGAGTTCAAGGATTATTTTCATAAATTTAATTGGAACTTTGTAAAAAGTTTTTTAAATAAAATTTTTGTTATAAGTGCACATGATTGTTGAAGAATTTTCAACTTTTCCTTGTTCTAATTTAAGATTTGTACATAGACCAATTCTTCAAAAACAATCAAGTTTTCCTACACACTCAAAAAAACTTAAATAGGCTCGATACCATGTCAGAAAAATGAAGACAAATATTAATTAAATATTTATCACTCAAATTTCCAATGATTATAGTTCTCAAATATACATGAATTAAATATTAAGTTAAAAAATTAAAATAACTAAGTAAAAAAGTAAACATAAATCACAAAACAATAAAACACAAAATTTCATGTGGGAAACCCTTTCGGTAAAAACCCCAAAAATCACTTATCTATCAATATGAGAACTATAATTTCACCCAACACTCCCACAATCTCCTCGGGTCCCACCACTCTTCCAACCTTTTCACAATTTCAATAAATTTGTAAAATACATAAATCTTGAATCTCGGGTGTCTCCTCTAAAAAATGAGATCCCTTATTAAATAGGGATAGTGAAAATGGTTTACACAGGAATGCATCGTTTCACCCAACATTGATTTATTTAAACAATTTTTAAATAAAATTCATTCACATAAGTAGATTGTGGTGACTGACATTTTTTATTAATAAAAAAAATTGGTGGGTTTAATTAATTGTAGATGACCACTTAATATTACAACCCTAACATTAAGGCTCTTGATCTTTTATCTAGCAGTAGATAGGCTACTGCGTTGAGTCACAAAATTATTTTCCAAAATAACCCCTATGTTATTTTGACAACTTCCAGATTTAGATTTGGAACTTAGGCACTTTTTTTTTGAAATACCCAAAACATTATAAATTAGTGTTTCACAGAATGATGGAACTTAGTGTTCCACGAGTTCTCCTAATGCACGGAAAAAAAGAAATTAGTTCTAATGACTTAGGTTAAATTTTGGTGAATTCTTGGTCTTCTGTGATAATAGTAAACATGGATAGTTCTTCACAAGGGAAAATGAAACATGAGTTTATCTCAACAAGAGTCACACACATGGAGGAAAATCCATGAGGAGCCATGAACAAAGAGAGTAGTTGTTGTGTTACATGGACTCTACAAGTCCATGGAAAAAAGGAATTAAATTTCAAGACCTTCGTATATTACAACAAAGAAAAGGTTGTGATACTCGAGGAACATACCACGAGAAGTTGTAGAGTAAAGGAATTGAAGTTTGGACACACCCAAGGTTTGAAACTGCAAGAACACTAACTCAATATTGTGCATGTTTTTCAAGGAATGGTGTTCATATTATAAATATTGTCATTGATTTCAAAGGAATACTAATAAGTATCTCTTATGCTAGGAATGTTGTCATTGATGCTTACACTTGTGCTCATCTTACAAAAGAGATGAGTTAATCTTAATTTTGCATGTCGTGTGCCAAACAAAATTATTTCATAGTGTTCCGTGGTTTTTGTAGTGTTTCATGAGTTATATAATGTTCCGTGGAAGTTTGTGGCATTTCCTAGGTTTCTATAGTATTCCATAGGTTTTAGAGTGTTCCACAGTGTGTCTGTAGTGTTCCACACGTTTGAGTGCTCTCTGGGTGTCTAGTGTGTATGGCAGCTTGGTATAGTGTCTCGCATATTGAAGGATCAAACTAAAGTGTTTTGTGGTCTAAAATAATACAACTCAACAAAGGATTTATGTTGCATATTGAAGAGAATGTCACAAAAGTCGAAGTGTGGTGAGATACAAAGGAGGATAGGCACACAACAAAGGAATAACTCCAGAATGTTCAAAAAATTTCATGATGGTCATGAAATGTCATAGGACACAAAGAAAATAGGTATGTCCATGGGAGTCATTGATAAATTCAAATATTCAAATTTCAAAATAAGCTAAAGTCGACTCATGATGAATATTCTAAAAAGGGTTTTGACTCATGAAAAGTCATATATATTAATGAAATAAACATGGTATATAAGTTTGATTGCCAATTCATGTGCACGCTCACGGTATTATGTGTAGTTTTGAAAAGAAAAGTAAAATAGCAATAAGAAAAGAGTAGTTAATGAATATATATTAAGAGGATTAGAAAAGAAAGAGGAAGAGAAAATTCAAACAGATTAGAATTTCAAGTTATTGAAGAATATTGAAAAGTGAGAAGTGCATAAGTAAAATGTAAAGCACATGTATATAAAAATAGTAAGAAGAAGTAAAGAGTTATCTATATGCCATCATTAGTTTGAAGAAGTGACTATAGTTGGTGGATAGTTTGATTGCTTTGAGTTGATACTCGACATTAGGGATTGGTGTCTTCAGTGGGTTGGTGCTCATAAATCACAGTTGATTTAGTGCTCGACATTGGGGATTGGTGTCTCTAAGGGGTTTTTTCTCAAAATCATAGTTGAGTTGGTGCTCGGCATTGGGGATTGGTGTCTAAAGTGGGTTAGTTCTCACAAATCACAATGCTGAGTTAGTTCTTGACATTAGGGATTGGTGTCTCTAGTAGGTATGATCCTAAAAACATTTGTAAAATAATTAATTTGTTGGTTATATTTGGACAGTAGCTCCAATTAGTATTTTCTATGTGGTTTTCTCCCAAAAGAGTTTCCACATAAATATTATGTTATGCAAATGTTATATCTTGTGTAATTATTGGTTATGAATGTTAAAGTTTAAATTATAAGAATTGGATAATATTGATTCACCCCCTCTTAGTATAAGTGTGTTTTCTACATTTGGTATCAAAGTGGGTTCCTTCAAAATAGTCTAACCACTAGAACATAGATCTCGGAATTATTCATGGAGATTCAATAAGGTTTCTCCTCAAACAAGGCTCCATTATTTTATGGAACCAATTATTCCTTTTGGAGTATAAGGATGTGCACCTATCTAATGGATCTAGGGTTTGATATATGACAATCTGTTGTTAATGGTTATCTGACTCCAAAAACGCCTCGATAGATCATGCTAAAAAGAAGGAAAGTGAAAGCAATGTAAAAGCTATGAATGTTATATTGAGTGGATTGTGTGAGGAATTTTTTTTTCAAAGTAATGCATTGTAGTTTAGTAAAGGAAATTTGGGATAAGCTCAAAATTATCTATGAAGGAGATGATAAAGTAAAGAAATCCAAACTTCAAATACACAGAGGTTAGTTTAAAAGTTTAAAGATGAAGGATGATGAAAACATTACAGCTTACCTTCTTTGCATGGATGCAGTTTTCAATACTATTAGAGGACTTGGTGAAGAAATTAAGGATGAAACTATTATGTAAAAAGTGCTAAGATATCTTCCTCTGAGATTTGATGCCAAAGTTTCTGTTATTGAAGATTTGAAAGACTTAACTATTCTAACAATGGATGAACTACATGGGATTCTCATAGCATATGAGATGAGAACTAAAAGTGATAAATCATCTAAGTGAGAAGTTACATTTAAAGCATCAAAGAAAGTGAAAGGCAAGAAACCTAAACCACATGATGGCTCTAACAATGATTCGGATGAAGACAAAGATCATTTTTCAAAAGGTGAGGAAAGGGTCTAGAAAATATAAAGGTAAGTTACCATTCAAATGCTTTGATTGTGGTGAAATAGGACATTATGCCAACAAATGCCCATATAAAAACAAGGATGATAAAGAAAAAAACTTGAAGGAGAGTAACATGTATTATCAATCCAATAAGAATCATAAGAAAAGAAGATTTAAAAGTAAGAAGAATCTCTACAAGCACAAGAAAAACCTCTACACCAAGGAGGAAAGTAACTCATCTAAAGAAAGTGATGAAAGTATCTCTGCTAGTGATAAAGATGAATCACTACTCATGGATTTATAAATTAAGGAAAGAAAAGAAGAGATAGATTCAAAATATGATGAAGATACTAAATTGAAGCTGAATTAGATCTTGAAGGTGAACTCATTTCTTCCCTAGAAGAACTCAAGAGCCTAAGAAAGAAAAATAAAAAATGAAAACAAAAATTTCAGAAACTATAAGATGAGTATGGTGCCTTAAAATCAAATTACAATAAAACCATTATTGATCTAAATATTCAAATAGATGAGGATGTGAAAATACAGTTGAAACAGAAAGAATAATATTGTGAAAAACTAGAATGTGAAGTTGTTTCCTTAAGAAATGAACTTGAGAAATCAACTACCAAGTTGAATAGATGTCTCAAGTTTGAAAAGTATATCTAAAGTTTTATAAAACATCATCAATAATGAGAGGTACCTTTTATCAAAGTAGGTCTTGGGTATAGTTATAATTCTGTAACAAAAATACCAAAGAGTCTCCAAAGATGACAAGTCCTAAGACATCAAGAAGTTATGCAAATGCACTTAAAAATTATACTAGAGATGAGAACTACAAGAAAGAAAAATCCCATGACCCTTAACACACAAGCACTTTAAGTTGAAGAAGGAAGAAATTCATGTTCCACACAATACTCCTCCAAAAGACAATAAAGATACAACAAGAAGATCATCTCTCTTTTAAGGTGACATTAAAATATCTTGTTTCAATATTCCTTTTATGGATATTATTTTTCATACAACTAGTTTGGTCATAAGGTAACATATTGCAAATCTCATGTAAGAATTTTTGATATGAAGAAAAATGAAAATTCATATGTGTCCTTAATTATAAATTACAACTCATTTACACCTATAATCAATTTTAACAATAAATGTTATAAGTGTCATAACTTTGGGCATAAAGCTCGTGTGAGTGCAAAATCACGGACACCCTAAATGAGTCGTCGGATCTACTTTTCTAAGGAAGATTCATTTAGGGTGATTCGAATAACATTAAGTTTTTCCCCAACGTGTGGGACTTTGCAAATGGAAAAAACTCTCTAGATTAAAGGCTAGTTCCTATTCCTCTATTTAGGTGCATACATGGAAACTTGCAGAGGACCTATTCCTAAACATAATCTAAGTTTTACCAAGCAGACAAGGATAAAAGGAATACAAGAAATCAAAACTAAACTACAAGGTGATGCACCAAAGGAATGATGAACATCAGTTTTGCTAATAGACATAAACCAACAAAATGCATACAATAATCAAGCACGAGATAACTTGATTTATAATGAAAGAGCAAAGGAGACAAGAAAGGATCTAAAATTGATTAAAAAAAACGTATTTTATTGCTCTACATATCGATACAATGCATTAAAAATGGCCAAAAGGTAGGAAATGTATTGCAATTTAAATGTAAGGTTTGAAATCCATGAATTCCTTTCTTTAGATTGAAAGGGAGCTGCAAAAACAAAAGAATGTCCAACCCTTTACAACGATTTTCGACGCTGCTTTTATAGACTCAACACGAGAGGAGAAAGAGAGAGAAGCGGGAAAAAAAATTCAAGCTCAACCACCACTATCAATGCCTCCTAAAAAATATTCCCCCATATTTTTCTTGATTGCATCAACCACTGGTTCGATGCCTCGAAGGAGGAAATGACAGAGCAAATCGAATCTGATCTGGTTGTTGGGGAAAATTAGATCCTACATTAATGTCCCTGATAATGTTTCTCCATTTTTCTCCCACCTAACCTATCCAAACTTAAATTTTCAGATCTCCATGGTGTAGATGAGGCTGAGATCTTTCCAACGGTGTCAGATTTGCAATATTTCAAGCCCCGAGTTGAAAGATATGCCCCTTCAAAATTTGTATCGGGTCCATAAAAAAGGGGAAAACCAGTTCAAAAAATGGGCCCCCTTTTTAATATGGGACACGTGGAGGGTTAGCATTTGTTCGAGGGTGGCCTCTATATTTTTCTCTTGGAATGGCATGGGGTTGACACATGGCTTCCTCCACCAGCCTACTCAATTTCTATGTTTTTGGCTAAGTCCTTTGCTTGGTGGGGTCATATTTCTTGACCAGGGACACGCGATGGTCTGGCACTTGTCTAGAAACCCTCTCTTTAATCGACCCTTGAGTTAGTGTTGTTTGAACACTTGGCACTCTCTGTCACCTTGCCACAATGCATTGACTATTCAACCCAACTTTGCCCCCCTCTTCGAGACTGGTTGCGTGGAGGCTCCGCACTCGCTTAAAATCCCGATCAAGATTCGCCTCTAAAGGAGCATCTAGTTGACACTTGGAAGCCTTCACAAGTCTTAGACTTTTCAATGACCTCCCTCTTACCTTTTGGGACCTTGGGCTACATGGCAAACCGGTGCTTGTTTGAGCCTCTGCTTTTGGATTTTCCTTTGGAGATGCACCACTTGGACACATGGCAGTCCCCACTAGTGCTTCTATACTTAGCCAATTTTTGAGGCCCTCCTTGTCCACCTTTTGACCTCTGTTGACCATTTTCTATGTGGACGGCTAGCGCAAGTTTGAGTCTCTACCTTGGGCTCCCATTTTTGATTTTGATGAGTGACACTGCACCTTTTTGCCTAGTCGAAGACTTGTCAACGGCCATGCAACTTTTGGGGCTCTGGATGCATGGAATCCTAGTGCTCGTTTGAGATTCCTTTTTTGGATTCAACTTTGGAGAAGTGCCATGCCAACATGTGGCTCTCTCCGTTGCCTCCTCTATACTTAGCCAATTTTTGAACTCGTTCTGAATTTTTTTGAGCCCGAAGACTTTAGATCTTTGTTGTTTGTTTTGTTTCTTATTCTGGCTTCTCTATGACACTCCTCCTTATCCTTTGATCCTGTTATTCTATTTCCAAGCCCACCTGTAACCCGTAGAATGGATTTAAGGCCCGGATTTCCCCGATAGAGCTATTTTTTTAATTTCTCTTGCGTAGGGTCGTTTGATCTTTATGAGCCCTACCACTCCATTGTTAAGTCCTTCTACGACCTATTTGCAAGATTTAAACGTGTTGTTTTTTTCTTTACGTATGGGGGTCTTGCACTGATCCAATAATTTTTGGGTGGGTAAAGTATGGATAACAATTTGGTGACTCATAGGGGTATCTGCACTGCTAGATGAAAATACCAATTTCCTTATTATATCCATTGGGCATGGAGTCGAGAATGATAGTCGATCACCGATCTGTTTACGATTCACGAGCCCGACTGTTTACACTTCTCAATTTTCATAAGAAATATCAAAATGATGGTTTCCGAGAGTAGATAGAAAATTGTTTTGACCCGGGCTTCATCTATTTCTAAATGGATCATTCAAGAGCAACAAAAAAACAACACCACAACTATATACAAAATTTGAAATCATACATGCTCCAAGTAGAACATGTAGAGCATGCAAAGCACTTAGGATAAAAGCAACCTAAACTACAACAAGACAATGTGTACAAGCACTTAGAGGAATGAGAAACTAAACTAATATGTACAAGGTGAGAAATTTCCTTCTAGTAGTAGTGTTTAAGATATATTCCATTCACTGGATTCTACAATTCTTCACCATCCAATGTAGACAATTGGAAAGCATTGCTACTTTTACATTTTGTGACCATGTAAGGGCCACTCCAAATGGCATCAAACTTGGAATGCCTTCCTAGTTTTTCCCAATCTGCATCCCATTTCAAAACTAGGTCTCCTTCCTGGAAGGTCCTTGTTCTTTCCTTCTTGTCAAAGCATCTCTTGATTGAGACCTAATCCTTCTCTATTGTTTGAAGTGCATGTTCTCTAGTTTCTTCCAACTCCATTAGCTCTGCATACCTGGCCTCCATTGGTTCAAACTTAGACATCTCTAGTTGCTTCATGAGTTCCAATGCTGGTAACTCAAGTGATATAGGCAACACTTCCTCTTTCCCATAGACAAGTTTTAATGGAGAGTTTCTGTATACCTCTTGGGTGTTGTCCTATGAGCCCATAAGGCTGATTTTAGTTTCGTGTGCCATGTTATCTGATTTTCATCTAGAGTTATTCTAACAATCTTTAGTAGGCTACTATTTATGGACTCAACTTGGCCATTACCTTGAGGGTAATAGTTTGATGAAGTGCTCAAGTAAATCCCATTCCTAACGACCCATCCTATGATTTTGGAACCTATGAATGCCAATGCATTATCTGATATAATGGTGGTGGCACTCCAAACCTAGTCACTATCCCTTCATAGAAATCTAGTATGCTAGACTCATTAGCTTCTTTGAGTGCCACGCCTCGGTCCACTTGGTGAAATAGTCTGTTGCCATCAGAATCCATTTGTGGCCTTGGCTCAAATTTGGATTGATGACCCTAATGAAATCCAATCCCCATTGCATGAATGGCTGGTCAACTAAAATTAGGTGCAATGGAAGTGCTGCTAGCCTTTCTTTGCCTCTGAAGAATGCACAGTTCTTGCACTTTTTGATCCATGCATAGCAGTCACTAAACACCCTGTGCAATAATAACTCGCCTTCATGATCTTGAGTGTTGTCACTGTGGAGCAAAATGGCCTCTAGCTGCTTCATCATGGAACTCTTGTAACACTCTCTCAACTTGATTTGTCCCAATGCACCTTAACAGAACGCCATTGATGTCCCTTTTGAACAAGACACCGTCAATAAGCACATATGGGATGGCCTGTAGTCTGAAATGTCTCCTTTTTTTACTCATTTCTGGAGGACACAGGCTTGTTTGAAGGAAGTGCACCATGTTCTGAGTCCAACAAGGAGTTGGCACATCCTCATTTTCTTCCTCTTGACTATCCTACAGGATAAAAACAACTTCTTTTTCACCACTTGTTTCTTCTTGTTGACTCGAGGCCAGTTGTTCACACAATCCCTTCCCATGGACCAGCTTAGTAACCTTGATCTCAATGTCATAATCCATGGCACGAGTAATCCATCCTACATGTTTTCATTCAAATCCTTGCTTTGAGGAGGAAGTCCTTAACTCTTGCATGTGAGACTAACGAGTTGGATTTTATTATTTAAAACCGATGTTTAAACTTCTTTAACCCGATCGATATCGAGTCTTACTTTTCGATGAAGTAGTATCTCACTTCATAATCTTCCAGACCCTGGCTGAAGAAGGCAATTGGCTATTTGTACCTTCTTTGTTCTATTGTACTAAGATTGCAGAAATTGTGTCACTTGCCACCAAAGGCATATAGTATGAAGTCCTTAGAAAAATCTGGATTCACGAGAGTTGGGGCTTGTGATATAGCTTCTTTGATGGCCTCAAAACTTGCTCTTCCTTTAGTTGTCCACCTAAATTCCAAGCTCTTCTTCAACATCAACGTTATTGGTTTGACAAGGAAGCAAAGTTTGGTACAAACCTGCAAACAAAATTGATTTTTCCTATGGCTTAGCAATGGTAATGCTCTTATCACTTCAACTCTCTCTAGGTCAATTGCCAAACCTTCCTTTGACATAATATGGCCTATATTCCTACCCTCATGGGCCAAGAATATGCATTTTTTAGGGTTCAATGATACCCCAAATCTCCTACACCTTTAAAACACCTACCATAGGTGAAAAAGGTGGTCTGCTGCATTTTTGAAGAACACAGTAATGTCATCCAGATAGATTAGTACTATTTTGTTGATCATCCCTTTGAATGCCATATTCATTTCCTTTTAGAAATTGGCTCAGGAATTAGACAATCCAAATGGCATTTTTTGTAGGCATAGGTGCCCCATTTGGTGGTGAAAGTTGTTTTGAACTAATCATCTTCCTTCACCATTATCTAGTTGTACCCTGAATATCCATTTAGGAGAGAGAATCTCTCTGATCCAGACACCACCTACAAGATCTACTCCATTGAGGGAAGTGGGTAGTGGTCCTTAAGTGATGCTATGTTCAAGTCTCGAAAATCTACACACAACCTAATCTCTCCATTCTTCTTCCTGACTGGGACCAAGTTTGTAACCCAGCTTGAGTGTTTGATTAGAAATATGATACTTGCCTCTATTATCATGTTCAACTCTTTCTTCATTAGAGGTTCAATGTGTGGATTGGTGGTTTCGCTTTTCTTGATGGACTTAGCAAATGGATCTAGTTCGATCGTGTGTTGTGATAGCTTCAATTGAACCCTCTTAGGTCTTCATAGCTCCAAGAAAACACATCTAGAAACTCTTGGCAAAGTTTCATGAATTCATACCTTTCTTGCTTGGTGGCCACTTTTCCAATTTGAAGTGTTTTACCTTCTCCAACTAGAATTGACTCTGAATCTTCTCCTTTGATCTGTATATTAGCCTTCTCTTTTCAAAATTGATCATTAGGATTGAAGATAGACTCCAATGTCACTAATCCTTTGGGAAGCTTATTTGTATGCAGCTGCACTACTTGATCTCCATATTGCTGCTCTAATCTGCTTTGATTTCTAGCTAAGAATTCAGCTTCCTCTTGTAAAAAATTGATGATCTACTAATCATTCTCAAACACTTGCTAGCATGTGTTATTATTTAGCACTACTAGCCTCACAATCACATGGATATGTGGCTATCCTTTGTCCCTCTTGATGTTGTCAACCACATCAAATGTTTCTCAACTGCTGCAAGCCTATCAACAGCTTCGTTCTCCCTTCCTAGGTATGGACACAATGTTGAAGGCTTCAAAATACTCAATGAGATCCCATACCCTATTCTTGTAACTTTTGAGCAGGTCATTCTTGACAGCATTTTGTCCTTTGACTTGATTGGAAACTAGTTCACTATCACCAAACACTTGCAGGTTCTTGATTCCTCGTCTTCTAGCCTAATGCAATCCATGAACCAAAGCCTCATATTCATTGTATTATTTAAACATGAAAATTGGAAATGGAAAGTTGAATAATATTTCATACCTTGGGTGACACAATCATAGCCACTCCTCCGGCTCCTTTCCTACTTCTCGAGCCATCAAAGAACAATTTCCATACTTCATTGTCATCTTTGTGTTCTGGCTTAATGATGTCAGGAAGAGGATGATTCTCTTCATGTAGGCAGTAGACTCCTAGCTCAGATTCTTCCATCTCCTTATAGGGATCAAAAGCATGTCTTTTGATTGCCCATTCATTGAGAGTCAAGTTCAAGATACACCCCACCTTGGTATCTACTTCACAAGTGTTTAGGAGGTCCTCTTGATCAAAAGCCAAACAATTTGCATTGATTGGGCTAGGCACATAAGACTCAATGTGATAATCTGTTATGGGCTTGGATCTGATTGTGGCCTTTGCTCCATACCTTGTTCTAAAGAGCATATGCGACTAGTTAGCAAACAAATAGCCTCTAATTTTGGCAATGAAGTCCTGGACAAACATAATGCAAAATGTGGTGGCAAGTCTATGACTGATATGTTCTGCAATACAGTCACATTGGGGTAGGCATGTAGAGTGAGGCTCATATCCTTGATGATTCCAATAGTTGTCACTGTTGTCCCATCCAATTATACTACCCCTCTAGAGATGACTTCATATTAGAGACCCAGTTGATCGGATTTGTTTGGTCATTACATAACTACTTTCCCTGGATCAATCATGTAATTATGCACCAATTTTTCCCCAATGATTAATGAAACATAGAATGGAGGAGGTCTCAGGTTCTTACCTTGTTGCTCTTGATGGTTTCCCTAGGTTGAGCTGTATTGGTAAGCACTTTCTCTTGCTTGGGTTAGGGGCTGATTTGATCTTGACCACTTGGCCATAGCGATCTGTAATAGATCCCTTTACCTGGAATGACCAATGACTCCCATAGTGAAATGTTCACACTTGTCTTATTAATTTTCTCAATGATATTAAATGAGATATCCTTCTCTTTGCCCCTTCCTAGCACATTTTCTCTTGCACATAGGTTGTTACAACTAGTGCCTGATTGGGTTTGGAAGGTGGCTTAGATTGGCTCTACATATTGGGAGTTGTATTTTGAATTCCAATACCTTGTGGAGCAATGGAGGATTGAGGATCACCTGATTTTGGTGAATGTCCTTCTCCAATATTTCTCTTCTTGGACCATGTATTGGCAGCTATACTTTGAGAAGGAGCCTAATTCATTCCACATAAGTCTTCAGCTTGCCAATTGACAAGCATAGTTTCACTTGGAGGTCCCTCTTGCTAAGCTCCTTGCTACTGATTTTCTTCTTGGCTAGGTTCTTATGACACACCAACGGTTTGCACCATCAAATCCTGATTTAGTGCACCATTGAAGCACATCGATTGATTATGTGGCTGATTGCATGGGAAACACCAATCATATTCTTGTGCCATGTTATTCGTGTTGGAACTAATTCCCTTGATGTTGAAGTTGTGTTTGGATCATATGACCTAAAAGGTCTAGTAGCTTGAGGTTTTCCTTGGTGTTGACTCTGATTTACATTACGGTGGTGGTCTATTTTACGATATGGGGTCTAGCACAAACCGAGCTTGAGGATGATATGGCCTAGAACTTTGTGCCTGCTATATTTTGATGGTTACTAACTCATTCCCTAGGTTTTGAAGCTGTTTCATAACTTCAAGCTCCTTTGAGGTGGTAGATGATGAGGTGGAGGCTTCAGCTAAACGTTGACTCCTGGGAGTAGGTATAGGAGCTAATGTGGGTGTTTAGCTAGTACTTGGGTTTCCTAATTCGGGGTATAGAAGCATGGATGGCCTAGAAGTAAGTTTTCCAGCCTAAATTAAATGATTCGTAGCTCCTATGGAAAGGCTATAGGCTACAGGTAAGGTTGTGTCCCCCATTGACTGAATCATTAAATCAATATCAAAATTTAAAGCTCTAAGAAAGTATAAGAAGGTGCATTCTTGATTAGCTTCACTATGACTAGAATCCTATCCCGGTTCATTGAAATTTGAGGTTGAAGTCCGTCATTGACTACTCATTCGAGCTCTCTTGATTGTTGTCACTGCTCCAAAAAGGATAGGTTATCTCCCTTCTCTCCAAACTGGTTGTGAAGAGCTCTACAAAGATGGTCCCAAGATTGAATAGAGCCTCTTTGTTAAGCTCCTGAACCATTGTGAAGCTTTACCCTTGAGTGAATATGTTAGCAACTTGACTGCAATGTCCATCTCAGTGATCTCATGGATTGTACAGACATTTGCAATATCTTGAACGTGGTCACCAAGAGAATTATGGTTTTCCCCAGTGAAATATGGGATGCTCTTTAATGCTTCTACCGGGACTATATTTTGTGCATTCAGAGTGAGTGGATTCTTTGCCAGTGAAATTGACATAAGGATTTGGTTGTGTTATCTTGATTGACCTAAGGACTCTTCTTGATTGAAAGAACAACCTACTAGGAGGAGGTGTTGATAAGGCTTTGTTTGGTGGAGATGGAGATCTCTGGGCTCTTCTTCCTCTTCTCCTTCTATTTGGAGACAAGTGTAGGTGTACAAACTATCCCTCTTCTCTAGTTCTTGACCTTGTTTGTATCCTTCTCATGAACTTGGGAAACTTGGACTACTAAAACTAGTGGATTCTGTCCCTTTTGGAGTCGCCAAATGTGTAGTTTTAAAACTTCTTAAAAGCTAGAATCACAAAGCAAAGTGCACATCAATCTTACTGTAATAAATATGGAAACTTCTTGTCCCATCAGGTGTGCCAAAACTGTTAGTGATAAATCACAACACCCCCAAATGAGTCATTAAATCTACTTTTCTAAGGCAGATTCATTTAGTGTGATTTGAATAAAATTGAGTTTTCCCAAAAGTGTGGGACTTTGCAAATGGAAAAAACTCTCTAGATTAAACATTGGTTCCTATTCCTTTGTTTAGGTTCATACGTCGAAACTTACAAAGGACCTATTCCTAAACCTAATCTCGGTTTTACCAAGGAGACATGGATAAAAGGAATACAAGAAATCAAAACTAAACTACAAGGTGATGCACCAAAGGAATGATGAACATTAGTTTTTCTGATAGACACACACCAAAAAAATGCATACAATAATCAAGCACAGATAACCATATTTACAATGAAAGACCAGATGAGAGAAAAGGAGACAAGAAAGGATCTAAAATCGATCACAAACATATTTTATTTCTCTGCAAATTGATACAATGCATTACAAATGGCTAGAAGGTAGGAAACATATTGCAATTTAAATGGAAGGTCTGAACTCCATGAATTCCTTTTCCAAAAGGAAAGGGGAGCCTGTAAAAACAAAAGAATGTCCAACCCTTTACAATGAGTTTTGACCCTGCTTTTATAGATTCAACACAGAGGGGAGAAAGAGAGAGAAGTGGGAAAAAAGTTCCAAGCTCAACCACCACTATCAATGCCTCCTAAAAATATTCCCCCAAATCTATCTTGACTGCATCAACCACTGGTTTGGTGCCTCGAAGGAGGAGGAAACGACGGAGTAGATCGAATCCGATCTAGTTGTTGGGGAAAAATAGATCCTACATTAATGGCCCTAAAGACATTTCTCCATTTTCTCCCACCTAACCTCTCCAAACTTAAAGTTTTAGATCTTCATGGCATAGATAAGGCTGAGATATTTCCAATGGTGTCAGATTTATAATATTTTGAGCCCCGAGTCGAAAGATATGCCCCTTCAAAATTTGTATCGGGTCCGTACAAAAAGGGGAAAACTAGTTTTAAAAACGGGCCCCCTTTTAATATGGGACACGTGGAGGTTTGGTGCTTGTTAGAGGGTGGCCTCTATATTTTTATCTTGGAATGGCATGAGGCTAACATGTGTATTCCTCTTCCGGCTTGCTCAATTTATATGTTTTTGGCTAAGTCCTTTACTCGGTGGGGTCATATTTCTTGACTAGGGACACATGGCAGTCTAGCACTCATTTGGAAACCCTCTCTTTAATCAACCCTTGAGTTAGCACCATTTGGACACTTGGCACTCTTTGCCAGCTTGCCACAATATATTGACTATTTAACTCAACTCTACCCCCTCTTCGAGGCCGGACACATGGAAGCTCCGCACTCACTTGAAATCCTGATCAAGATTCACCTCTGAAGGAGCATCAGGTTGACACTTGGAAGCCTCCACAAGTCTTGGAATTTTCAATGACCTCCCTCTTACCTTTTGGGACCTTGGGCTACATGGTAAACTAGTGCTTGTTTAAGCCTCCGTTTTTAGATTTTCCCTTGGAGATGCGCCACTTGGACATGTGGCAGTCCCCGCTAGTACTTCTATACTTAGCTGATTTTTAAGTCCCGCCCTGTCTGCCTTTTGACCTCTGTTGACCATTTTCTACATGGAGGGCTGGTGTGAGTTTGAGTCTCTGCCTTGGGCTCCCATTTTGGATTTGCGTTGAGCCGACACCTGGCACCTTCCTACCTAGTCAAAGACTTTTGAACAACCGTACAACTTTTGGGGCTCTGGATGCGTGGAATCCTGGCGCTCATTTGAGCTTCCTTTTTGGATTCAACTTTGGAGAAGTGTCGTGCCGACACGTGGCTCTCTCTCTTTGCCTCCTCCATACTTAGCTAATTTTTGAACTCATTCTAAACTGTTTTGAGCTCGAAGACTTCGGATCTTCTCCTTTTCTTTTGTTTCTTCTTGGTTTCTCTCGTGACACTTGCTCCTTCTCCTTTGATCTTGGTATTCTATTTTGAAGCCCACCTAACCCATAGAATGGATTTAAGGCCCGGATTCACCTAACGAGCAATTTTTTAATTTCTTCTATGCGGGGTCATTTGATATTTTGCAGAGCCCCACCACTCCATTGTTGAGTCTTTACGTGACGTGTTTGCAAGATTTAAATGTGTTTTCTCTGGATCTTTTTGTGCGAGGTGATGGATGATCTAATATTTTTACGGGGTAAAATATGGATAGCAACTCATTTTTACATAAGATGGTTTGTGGAATCGATAAGCAATCTAAGAATGGGAAACCAAATAAAATGAGAAGGTTAGTCGAAAAAATTTTAGAAGGTGAAATAGAAGAAATAAATAAAGAAAGAAAAATCAATGATTGTTCTAACAACATTTCATGCACAAAATGAAGAAAATTAATGGTATCTTGACAATGGTTGCTCAATCCATATGACTACGAGACAAAGGTAAGTTTCTTACTTTGAAAATGTTAAATAGAGGTAATGTAAAATTTACGGAGACAATGTTACTATAATAAATTCATGTAAAAACACCATTAACTTAAATAACAATAAATCCAAAATTTAAAATGTCTTATATGTTGAAGGTCTAAATCATAATATTTTGAGTGTGAGTCAAATGAGTGATATGGGATACATAGTAAAATTTTATGTTGGAGGATGTGAAATTAGAAAGGAAAGTACTAGAAAGGTTTTTTTATGCATGCAGGACAATAAATAATCTTTACATTCTTAGTGAGATTAAAGGTGAAAAGTGTTGCATGGGGAAATTGATGAAATATGGATGTGGCATAGGAGAATGGGTCATATGAAATTTGATAATCTAGTAAATATTAGTTCCAAACAAAATTTTAGAGACATGCCAAATATTACTAAACCAACAAATACCATTTACAAACAATGTCAGTTTAGAAAGCAAACAAGAGCCTCATTCAATACAAAGGAATACTTAACCACAAGGTTATTGGACCTTTTGTATACTAATCTTTGTGGGCCTACAAGAACTAAAAGTATGTAAGGTGAGAGTTATTTAATGTTATTTATTGATGATTGTTCTATAATGACATGGTTCACCTTTCTATGAGAAAAATATGGAGCATTTGAAATATTTGAGGAATTCAAAACACTTGTTGAAAATGAAATAGACTTGAAAATCAATTGTTTAAGATCTCAGAGGAGGAGAATTCACTTAAAATGAATTCATAAATTATTATGAACTCCATGGAATAAAAATACATTATTCATCTGTAATAACTCCACAACAAAATGGAGTTGTAGAAAGGAAAAATAGAACATTTGATCTAGAGGATCCTCATTGAGAAACAACAGGTCTACAATCTTCTCTGAATATGTTATAATTGGTTTCACTACATAGAGCAAGTCGAGAGATTTCCCATGGTATCTTGAACACTTTGAAAAAAAAAAGGTCATATGAAAACATTATTGCACACTTAATATTTTGGCAATCTGGAAAAAATAAACAACTGCATGCTTGTTCGTGATGAATGGACATGTGCACATCCACCATGTATACCAATGAAAAAATGAAAAGTGGAAAGGTGATATTGAGAAAAAAATAATTTTGCGCTTCCATTCTTTGACACTCGTTATCAAATGGGTAGGCCTTGTTATTTACTAGTTTGGGCCTTAGCCGGGTCAACACAATCTTTTACCGAGGGTTCCTTTGCCTCCATTTCTTCATATCACTATATGTAAAATTTTGTATTTAATTGCTTTTAATGTTCAACACATGGTAAATGTGGGATATATTAGACATTATATTGTAAGGGCTATGTGTATTAAAGAGACAAATTTACATTGGATACTAGCCCGACTCGGCAAGTCGCTCCTTCTATCTTGGCCGACCGAGATTACCTAACCACCGTCATCTTTACCACCATCTCACCCCACTTTTTGACTCACTCTTCCCATTGAACCAACCTTCCACATATCTAGTCGGCTCCTCATGACACCACCCACCATATCCTTAACTACCTCGACTCCACCTCACCCCATCGAGCCGGACTTATCCCTCGCAGACTCCTCATAACCAAACAACATCCCAACATAGCACAAAACCATCATCCTTACCAATGTGGCCTAAAAAAATGCATTTATAAAGCTAACTCATCTCATCGGCCACCCAAATATATACACATTGACCATGATCCTCCTATCAATGTGGGGTTTTAATCCCTACATAAAAAATAAGCCATTGGTGGAGGTTAGGGGGTTTTACCACCTAACCAACTCAATTCTAAAACTATAGTGCATCATTGAGCCACAAAGGGTGGTCAAGCTATATAATGGGCACATTGACATTTGAAGAGGTAATCTTGTAGGTTTGTGTAAGCCTAGAGGTAAATATTGGGAGTGAGAGACATTTTGGAGGAAAATTCCAATGGAGACCGAGGTTTATTTTGAATGAGGATTATTGTGAAAGTTTGAAGAAAGTCTAAATTTCCTTGTACCACGAGTTGTAAGTGTTTTTAATAGATCGGTCCCATTAAAATGGACTGGATATGTAGGATTTGTGCCAAACTCCATTAACAACATATTGTGTCATTATTCTCTTTTTTCTTCTAGTTTTATTTTATTTCAATAGTCAACTTGAACATTTTTATTAACTATTAGAGTTACGGAAAAGTCACAATGCTAAAATTTCACCCAAAAATATTTTTTTAAAGCAATTTTGGTGTGTGTTTATAAATTTCTTATGATTATATATCAACAAAGTGCAAGAGATGGCCATAACCATACTAGATTAATCTAGAGTATCTGATAAATTCTAGAGAGAGGTGGTCAAAACAAAAGTCTATATTCTTAATAAAGGGAAGATCGGATTAAATAATTATAAGACACCTTATGAACTATGGAAGGGTAGACCAACAATTGTCAAACATTTTAGAGTATTTGGAAGAAAATGTTATATCAAGAAAGATGATGAAGACTTGGGTAAGTTTGAATCTAGATCTGATGAAGGTATTTTTCTTGGTTACTCTTCAATGAGAAAGGCCTATAGATGTTACAATTTGAGAACATTCAAAATTGTTGAAAGTGCAAATGTGAAGGTAGATGATATCAAGTGTAAAAAGAACATGGTATAAGAAATTGATAATTTTGAAGAATCTAGTAGCAAATATGAAAAGGAATATGAAGATGAAAAGGAAGAATTTGAGATAAAGGAAAAAAAAACACCATCCAGATCAATCTAAAAGAATCATTCAGAAAATCATATTATAGGTGACAAAAATCTTGGAGTACAAACCAAAAGAAGACTAGAAAATGTAGAAGAGCATGCAAATATGTCTTTGTTATCCAAAATTGAGAGTAAAAATTTATTGAAGCAAGGAAGACAAGCACTTGATTGGAGCTATGGAATAATAACTTGATCAGATAGATAAGAGTGAGACCCGGTAGCTTATTCCACGACCTAAGGAAAAAAATGTGATTGGCACCAAGTGGGTATACAAAAGTAAAATTTGAATGAAGATGGGAAAATAGTAAGAAATCAAGAAATATTATTATGCAAAGGCTATGTAAAATTTTAAGGTATTGCATTTGAATAAATTTTTACTCTTGTTCCATGTTTAGAAGCCATAGAGATATTTTTGGCATTTACTTGTTATAAGAACTTTAAAGTCTATTAAATGGATGTTAAATCTACTTTTTTGAATGGGAATTTGGAATAAGTTTACATTAAACAACCAAAAGGATTCATATTATCAGATGATGAGGACTATATATGCAAGTTAAATAAATATCTTTATGGATTGAAATAACACCCTAGATCCTAGTACTCAATACCGTATAAGTATTTACAATAGAAAGGGTTCAAGAAAGGAATTACTGACAATAACCTATACATAAAAATTGAAGGTGCGAATTAGATGATTTTTTTGTTGATGACATCATTTTTGGAGGAAGTAAGGATAAGATGTGTCAAGAGTTTGGTGAGGAAATGCAAAATTAATTTGAAATGTGCATTCTTGGTGAGTTATCATTCTTTTTTGTATTACACATTTCTCAATCTTGAAAAGGTATATTCATTTCACAAACCAAATATATTAAGGAAATGTTGAAGAATTTTATAATGGAAGAATAAAATCCAATAAGTACACCCATGATCATAGGTTGTAAGTTGAGAAATGATGATGAATCCCCTCAAGTAAATCATACTATTTATAGATAAATGATTAAAAGTATGTTATATGTAATTACATCAAGACTAGGCATGATGCAAGCATAGGCATGGTAACACGATTTTAAGCTACTCTACAGAAATTCATGTGTAAGATGTCAAAATAATTCTCAAATATATAAAAGGTATGGTGGATTATGGTTTGTGGTATCGAAAGGTGAAGATTCTTCCTTAACAACATATACTGATGCAGATTGGATGGTTTTACTAATGATAGAAAAGTACAAGTGGTGGTGTTTTCTTTTTAGGAAAAACTTTAGTATCTTGGTTAAGAAAGAAGAAAGATTTTGTTTCTTTATCCATAGCTAAGGCATCTTTGTAATATCATGATGCACACAAGTTCTTTGGATGAAACAAAAATTGAAGGATATTAAGGTAGAATTTGATTCTCCTATTTCTATACTTTGTGACAATACTAGTGCAATGAATATATTAAAGAATCTAGTTATGCAATCCAAAACAAATCATATTTTAATTAAATATAATTTTATGAGAGAAAAATTTGTAGATAAACAAGTTAAGTTGGAATACATTTCCACAGATACAACAAATTGTTGATATTATTAAAAATCCTCTTTCAAAATAAGCATTTGAATATCTCATAAAAAAGTTGGGAAAGATACCCTTTTCACTAGGTCATTAAATGGAAAGAATATTTTCGGCGAGTATGATGAGAGTGTTTTACTTTTCCATTGATGTAAAGGAGACAATTGAATGTCAAGAGAAATAATACATTAAGGGGTAGCAATAAGAGAATTAAAGCCGGGAGAAAAACATATCAAGATGGAAGGCATTGCAAGATAGTTGGTAAAGGTGGTTGGTTGTCATCAATGAAAAAGGGGAGATTGTTAGAAATATTTTCATTGATGTCAAAGGAATATTGATAAGTATCTCTTATGTTAGGAATATTTTCATTTATTTTTATATTTGTGTGCCTCTTATGAAAAAGATGAGTTAATCTGAATTTTGCATGTTACGTGCCAAAGAAAACTATTTCATAGTGTTTTGTGGGTTTTTGTAGTGGTCTTCAAATTATGTACTATTCCATGGGTATCTTTACTTGTCATGTGGGTGTTTATAGTCTTCTAAAAGTTTTGAAGTGTTTTTGGGTGTCTTTAATTTTTTTGGGCTTTGGAGTGCTTCACGAGTGTCTAGTGTGTATGGCGAGTTGGTGTAATGTCTCACATCTTGAATGATCAAACAGATTTTTTTTGCAGTCTAAAATAATACCACTCAACAAAGGATTTATGTCTTGTATTGAAGATAATTCCATATAATTCAAAAGTGTGGTGAGATATAAAGGAGGATAGCTGCGTGAAAAATAAATAACTCCTTAATGTTTAGAGTTTTCCTTAGTGATCATGAAATTCCACAGAAAAAGAGAAAACATGGATGTCTGCAAGATTCAAAAAACTTCAAATATTCAAATTTTAAAATATGCTAAAGCCAACTCATGATGAATATTCTAAAAAGAGTGCTAACTCATGAAAATTCATATTTGTTCATGAAATAAACATGGTATATAAGTGAATTCAATTGTGAATTCATGTGTGTAGTAATGTGATATAATGATGTCGTTTTGAAAAGAAAAGGAAGAGAGCGATAAGAGAGGAGCATTTAATGAATACATATCAATAGGATTAGATAAGAAATAGGAAAATAAAACTCAAACATATTAAAAAGTCAAGTTATCAAAGAATATTGAAGTGTGAGAAGTGCATAAGTAAAGTGTAAAGCATGGGTATATAGAAACATCGGGAAAAATTGAAGATTTATCTATACGCCATCATCAAGTTGAAGAAGTGGATCTTTTGATTGTTGAGTTAGTGGTTTACATTGGAGATTGGCATCTCTAGTGGATTAGTGCTAAAAAAACAAGCTGATTTGGTGCTCAGCATTGGGGATTGGTGTCTCTAGTGGGTTGGTGCTCATAAATCATAGCTGATTTCATGCTTGGTATTGGGAATTTGTGTCTACATTAGGTTTGTTCCTACAAAAATTTGTAAAACAATTAATTTTTGGTTGGATTTTGTGATATCTCTAAGCGAGTCTTTTCTCTCGTGATTTTTCTCCCGAAAGGGTTTCTACACAATTACTTTGTTATGTAACTCTTATATCTTGTGTAATTTATTTTTTTATGAATGTTAAAGTTTAAATTATAAAAATTGGATAATACTTATTCACCCCCTCTCAGTATAAGTGTGTTTTCTATTATTCTGCGGGTTCTCGACCCACGAATGAAGGAATAGTTTCCCATAGAGATCTCAAAAATGTATAACAAAGAGAACCCCGCTGAAGTTAAAAATTGCTTGCAAAGGCACTAGGCCGCTAATTCAAATCATTTGGGCATGAGTGGAATTAGTCTTAAGTTCCTCAAATTCTCTATAACATTGCTCTACTCGATAGGGTTCAATTGTTCAAGCCATTGGTTAAATCAGAATATAATGCACTCATGGAAGAGTTTGGTTGTTCCGTCTCTTCCCCAAAACACCAAGCAAAGGAAAAGGAAATTATAAGGGAACCATTTTGGACATATCGGGTTTACAATGCACAATCGAAACATTCCCAAATTCCGAGCATTCATCGAAATTGTGATAGGATGGACAGGGTAGTGCAACATTAGTTTAGTTAGTGTAAACAAGTACAAGGGGAACAAATCCACGCTTCCTTAGTTCACTGACTACCCAATTCACTAACTATAAGGGTAAAATATTAAATCGATTGTTTAAGGCCCATATGGAACTGTTATGAGGTTCTTCCTATTCACCAAAACACCACTTGGGATGATTGTCAAGTTGCTCAAAGGGAAAACATGAAAACAAGGGTTTTGGGGAAGAAATATGCCATTTATTGCACCTACGGGAATTCAACCATTTCAACCACTAGGATTTATTGATGAATGGCACCCATACCTTCTCAAGTTGCTCTAATGATGAGTACACAATAAAGGGAAGTATGTCAATGCTCAAAAGCACAAAAATGATGTCTTTTAGTTCTAGAGTAGGTGGAAAATAAAAATTAATGGTTGTTTGGTCACCCTTCTCTCTCTCTCTCATTTTCTATAAATGCAAGTTCTTATTCATAGGAAATTGGTTCTTCTCTACTAGATTCAGATATTTTGTTTATTGTTTTGCAATTTCATTACCTTCAAACCTCTGTAACATAAATGTTTAAGTTTTTATAAACGTCTACTCCGTAAATGTAATGAATATGCTTTGAAGTGTTATTACAATTGTGGTTATTCCTTTAAATGTTTGTATTTGATGTGAATCCCTTTCCCTCTTGCTCTCCTTTGAGTTTATTCATTTGTCCCCTTCATAATTCTGTGTTTCTCTGATTCTTATATATGTGGTTAAATTTTTATCTATACAGTCAAATTTGAACCATGTTTCTTCATTTGGTGCATCACCTTCCCTTCATTTTATAGTTTTCTCCTCTTTTTAACTTTTTCTCCTTGGGATTGTTAGCTTAATTTATATATCTTAGATTAGGAATCTAGTATAGGATTATTTTCTTTGAATTGGGATGAAGGAAACCAACCCTTTCATCTAGAGAAAGATCATGAGTAACCCACAGACTCATGTTCTAACAATGTTAGACTTAAATTGTTGAACCCATTTTCTGTAGGGTGCATATTTCAACTCCAACAATACCTTAATATATTTTGGCCTACCATTTTCCCATATATTGATAGGTATATATAAATTAAATTCCTATCAAAATTTCATCCATCTTATTCATTATGTTATATCCTATTATGTTTTGACACCACCAAACAATTGTATTTTCTTTACTTCTCTTTCTTGGATTATTTAACTACTGATCAATTATGAATTTATTGGTATAATTAATAAATTAATTCTTTGATTGGAAAATGTGATAGGGTTTTAATTGGTTTTACCATCTTAACATGTCTCTAATAAGAGTTTTATAAAGTACCGTAGTTATTTATTATGTATTTATATTAATCTAATATTTATAAATGATTCAAGATATGGAAGAGTGATACTTGTATTGAGTCAACTTGTTGGCACGTTAATGTCCCCCTCTTCTTGAGCTCTTAGTGAGAGATGGTTGAAGGTAGAGTTAAGAAGGATACATGAAACATTGGGTAGACTAAAGTGGGTAATCTAAAAACTTATAATTTATTAGTAGATCTCAACATATTGAATTTTTATGCATGCTAAAAAAATCTAGACTAATTAACAAAGAACTTAACACCAAGTAAATCGTATCCTAATTCCTTAAACAAATACATCAAGATAAAACATGAAAATAAGCTAAATAACTTGCATAAATGTTAAAAACAATTATGTAAACATCCCTTCTTTGAGTGGATGTGATTTTGATATGTGGTTATTTCCTTTCAAGGTGAACACAAAATACAAACAATTAAGGAGTTTTGATAGAAGGTGTTAATAATGGAGTCTACCCATGGCACTGAAATTGTTTTCCACCAAAGGGTGTTCCTAAGTGGCATAATTGAATGGTATAAGTGACATGTAGTTTTTAATTCAAGATAAAGGTTTTTGGGTTGGGAACATACCTAGTTACAAAAATGCCAATGCCTAGATAATACATTATAAAACCCAAAAGAACAAAACAAGACTCAGTAACAAACTAACAGTCATGAAGAACCCAAAATACAACACAAAGTAAACACATTATAAGCACAATGTCAACAAAAACACCATAGATAGTCATCCAAAATGACACAGATTAATAGAAAGAGTCCAACATAAAAAATATAGCCAACAAATAACTAATAGAAAGAGGTACAAGATTATTTATCAAAATGGGGAAAAGTTTCCCATAAACATGGTAAAAATCCAATTTATAAACATGGATGTTCGAACGAAGAAGAATAAAATTGTGAATGTTGTGGAGGGATATGGAAAATGTAGCTAGAAGATTAGTAATGAAAAATGACTAATTAACAAAAGACAACACTAAGTAAATATTATCCAAATTACTTAAACAAATACATCAAGATAAAGCATGGAAAGAAGCTAAGTAACTTGCACAAACGTTAAAAAAATAATGAAAACATTCCTTTATTTAGTGGATGTGTTTGTGAAATGTGGATATTTTCTTTCAAGCCAAATGTAAGCCACAAATAATCAACAAATTTTGATAAATGATAAAGATCTCCTCAAAATGGCACAAGATCCATGTTTGAATCTTCTCTTAATACTTTTATAAAATGGGGTTTTCTCAATTTGGAAAGCCTTCCAATAATAGAAATACTCTATTGAGTATGAATGTATTACAAGGACATGGTGTAGATTAGTAAGAATTTACTAGGTTACTGATATAGCTTTCCATTTTGAGAAAATCACAACTTCTTGTTAATGTGGGATAATGGTGATGTATATTTAGGAGTGGATAAGCATGTTTAGAAGAGATTAATTAGGATTAATGACCCATGGGAATTAGGGAAGGTTTAATTAATCAATTGAGATTAATTAATAGGCCATGTTTAGCTTGTAAAAGCTATTTAGAGATGATGTAAAGGGAAATTAGTAGAGTTAGAGGGGTTTGAGAGGGGATTTAATAAATAAGATAGTTTATTAATTAAATAAAAGATTGTAAAAGGGGTTAGTTCATTAAAATGGTAATTAATTAATTAAAAGGGAATTATAACTAATGAAGCATCACTAATTGACATCCAAGAGGAAAAAATAGCTAATTAACGAAGGTTGTTAATTATAGTATGATGATGGGAAGAAAGGAAATTAGTGAAATTTTAGTATTAAAATTGTGTGGCAGAAATTAGGTGTCTACATTTTCTCCTCTTTGATGTGGTGTAGTGTGAGCAACGCCATTTCAAAGATGGTAGATAATTTTACTTTTTATGAGTAGAAGAAAAATTAGTAGGATGAACAATGTCCCCTTGATCGTCGATGGAGTGATAGAAAAGGGTGATTATAACTCAAAAAGAAGAGAAAAATTATAATGATTGAAGAAAATCCCATTGTGGGCGCTGGTAGGCCATCATGGCATTTGAAACCATCATGACGAGGGCTATATATAGGAAATGAGGGGTAAAAATAAATCATTTTACCACCATGTATTTGTAAGTTAAAAGAAATGTAAAATGTTAGTTAGATGGAATGTTAGTTAAATAGTGTTGAGATGGTTTGATGTGAGGATGAGGGGAAAGATCGTGTTATAGCTTGCATACTATTATAGATCACGATGTCTCTTATTTAATGTAAGAATACAACAAAAAGGTAGAATGACATGAGAATCCATAATACCAATATTTGTAAGATGTTATAGGATTGACTCAAAGAAAAATACCAAAGAAATGCAATATGAGAAAGTAAATAAATAAGTAACCAAACAAACAAATAAGTACAAACAAATACACTCAAATAAGCAATGTTTAAGAAAATTGTACTAATGTTTTTGTTATTCGGCTTTAGTACCCAAATGTTGTAGTTATACGAAAAGGGTTAAGATGATGCCCCAGTGAGGATACACACAAGGGAATGGATGAAGGATTTTAAGTCCTGATAGAATTGAATGAGCACTATGATTATTCCCAGAAATGATATATTCCGAAAAGACAAACATAGCAAACAATTAAGCTTGTTGGTGGAAGAAGATCATATGAAGATCCGCATGTCATGTGCTAGAATTAGTGAGCATTAAAGTAAGATGTTTTGTAGTATAGATTCAAATTTTTAGTTTTTCTATGTTAGACACTATGTTTAGGTTGTTTGATACATTTTGTAATGTTTTTGTTGTATTTTTACAATTTTACCAATGTTTTGGGATTTTCTAGGTTTTGTGAATGTTTGTAGTATTTCTAGGTTTTCCAAATGTTGTTCGATTTTATAGGTTTTTGAAATATGTAAAATATAAAAAACAACTGTAATATTCCCCCAATGAGAGGTGAGAATATATGAGGAAAATTCCTATGAAAATATATAAGAGTTGTAAGAGAAAAGTTAGATCAAGGCCAAAAAGGGTAGGATGGATAGAACCTTGAATGTAGGGAAGGAAAACACTAAGAATGAGTGGTCATGCCCCAAGTACAAGGTTTTTGTTAATAATAGATTCTATCCATGGCACCAAAAACTAGTTTTCACCAAAGGACATGCCCTAGGTGCCACAATTGTGTGGTATAAGTGACATGTTAGTTTTGGCCATAGGGTACCCATATAATGTGAGATAAAAAAATATGGCCAACAAACAATTGATAGAAAGAGGTACAAGATTGTGCTACCGAAGCGGGGTAAAATTTTCCCATAGACATGTTAAAAAGATAATTTATACACACAGTTGTTTTGAATGAAGAAAATGAAAAGTGTGAATCCTATGGATGGATATGGAAATTGTAGCTAGAAGCGTGGTGATGAAAAAGTGATGATCCAAAGGCACAAATTTTTAGAAAAAGGATGGATGAAAGTAAGAGTGTGAGAAAGGTACAAAAACACCTAGTAACATACTATTCATGTTACTCATCTAGATCTAGTGTGTGCACATGAAAATTAATTGCTACTTGCATTGAAAATTTAATAAGTATTAAATGAAGACAAACTAGCTAATGTGTAGAAATGATTGATTTGGATAGGTTATTGGTGAATGGAGGGTGGAGAGCCATACATTTATTTACTTCCATCCAAGCGTCCATATCCATGACGAAGATGTATCTGATTCTAGTCACATCACTTCTCTACTTCCATCCATGCATCCATAGCCCTAGTAGAGATATTGGAAATACCCCTATAGAAAGTTTTTTTCTTATTGCTTTATTTTTATATTTTTTCATTTTACTTTTAATTTTTTATTGATTTTTTTTTTTTTGAAAATATATTCATCTCTCTCAATTTATTTTGATAAGGGGTTAAGAACCACTAATGATTTGATGGAAGGACATGGGAGTTATGGTGATGATGACATTGGATATTTTCAATGGATATGCCCAAATGTATTTGCAAAAAGTTTATTAAATGCATGATAGTGATAGGATCTCTAAGAGGATAATTATTCTTTAATTTAGAAAGGTAATGAAATACCTTGGGGTCGAAAAAATACAATATAGGTCATTTCCTCATAATGAGTGCAGATAAAATAATCAAAATATCATTGAAGGGATGAAAATGATGAGTGGTTTGCAGAAGGATGGAAAGAAATGAAATAACATCCATGTGTATGTGAGGACCTATTTTGATTTTTGATGTTTGGATGTTTGATTTTTATTTTTTTAAATTTTGATTTATATAATGTTTATAATCTTCTAAATGTTGTGATGTTTATTTTTTTGGATTTTTAAACTTTTTAAATATTTTTGGTTTATTATGATGTTTCTATGTTTTTCGAATTTTGAATGTATGCAAAGGGAAACTGCAAAGGGAGAATAAATATTCTAGCATCAAGGTGAATGTGATAATGTATGGAATGGGGATATCTAGGATTCAAGGTGGGATAAAGGGAAAATATCCATGATAGGGTGGGAAGAATAAGATAGGATGGAATAAGATTTGGGACCAACAATGTCATTCCTCATAATAGGACCCAACAACGATGTTTGCAATTTATTTAATGAGGGAGACTAGGATTTTTATTACCAACAATGATATTGGCTCCAATCTTGATGTTCACGGTGATATCATACTCAATAAGTGATTTAAAGTTGTCTTGTAATGTGGATTGTCTGTGTGGGATCATGAATTCCCTATCCATAGATTTTAGAACTTTTCACCATACTTGGCATTTGCATTTGTTTTGATTTTTGAATCATGTTTGAGTTTTGGATTTGTGGTTGTTGGATTTATTTTGAGCTTTGGAGTTCCTTGGATTTTTTATTTTAGTTTGATGAAGAAATTGTTTGTGCTTCATATAAGCTAATGTGTGATTTTGTTGGTCCTTAAAAATGCATGCTAGAAATGTATGTTTGGGATTGATGAGAATATTGGTTGGGAAGATGATGGGCTTATCATAGATGATATGGGAGGGATGATATGATCGTAAAATAGGAGGTATTCCTAAAATTTATGGTAATGGGTGACTAAGAGTTGATTCAAGGATAAAGTGTGATGGGCGAGTAGGAGGTGGTCCAAGGATTGATGGTGATAGTAATGGGAAAGTAGGGTGTAACCCAAAAATAGAGTGTGATGATTGAGGAGGATGTGGAAAAAGGATTGATAGTAATGGTAATGGGAAAGTATGATGTGGCCCAAGGAGAGATGGTAATGGGTGAGTAGGAGGTGGCCTAAGGATTGATTGTGATTTGGGCGATGTGATATGCACGAGGATGATTGTGTGATGAAAGGATAGGATATGGATCACTAATAGACCTATCCACTTTACCATGTAATGGGAAACGAGATCTAGTAAGGATAATATGGGGTCCATATTGGTCGATGATGGATGGTTCATTTGAAGGAATATATCCTATAAGTGCTTGGTATTTATAATTTGTTTTATGATGGAGATGATGGGATTGGGTGGTTTTGACCTTATTGTTTCCACAAAGGAACTTGATAGTGATTTGAAAAGATATCTTTGCACATCTCTTATTTTCAATTATTCAATGTGGACATAAACATTGGTCTTTAGAGGATTGGTGAGGATAGAATAAGACATGGTTGAAATGGATTGAGGGCTGAAGAGAGATTGGATTTGGATTGGTAGATGGAGATGACTCAAGGGACAAATGAAGATTATTGGATTGGGATGGCTTTGGGGTTGAATTAGATATGGTGGATTGGGATAGCTCAAGGGCTAGATTAGGTTTAAATTAGGATGGCTCTGGAGCCAAATTATATTTGGATTCGGGATAGATTAGTATTGGATTTTGTAGAAGATGGTATAGTGCGAGATAGAAGAAGGGGTTCTTGTGGATTGGAATGTGATGCAAGGGTCAAATTGGATGTTTGATTAGAGGAGTTTAGATTGACATGGATTTTTAATGGGGGAAGACATAGGTTGGGTGATGGATTATTTTCTAAGATAAATTCAATTGGGTGAGACTTAGGGGTCTGAGTATGATTGGTTTGTGCATGGAATGGATTAGGTGATGAACGTTAGGAAGTGAGATCTAGAACAAGTTCCCTATTTTTATTGACATGAGGAAGCATAAAAAAACTAGTCATGGATGACATTGTTTGATATTTAAAACTTTACCTATATTTTTAATTTAACTATTTCATATTGAAGGAAGTGTTAGGTCTATTCGGGTAGTGTAATTGCTACAATCTAGACATTTTGTGAAGATTTGGGTGGTTATGTGAGTTTCTAAATGGAATATAAGCACAAATGGGTAGTATAATGGTTACGAAATGGATATTTTCCAAGTTTAAGAAGTTTGATGAGTGCTTTCAAGTAAATATAGGTAAATTTTGATAGCGTAATGACCGTGTATAGTCATTTTCCTAGTTTTGGTTGTTTGAAATTTTCTAAGGTAACTTAGGAAATTTTAGCAAGCAGATAACATATTGCAAATGGTTGTTTTCTAGTTTTTGGATTTTGGAATATTTTAAGGTAAACTAGGAAAATTCGGCAACATAAAAACACAACTTTAATAATCAACATGTTTTGGAAAACAAGTTTTAAGTGTGAAGGTCAAAAATGCTTGGTCAAATTTTGGCAGAGTTTTAGGTTGATACTTTTGAAAAATGGGCCCAAATTTTGAATGAAGAATATGTATTTGATGTGCAAAACTCATGGTTTAACTCAAATAGAGTTTCACCTATTTTTAATACTAAACAAGGTTTTAACTTGGACAAAGTTTTTCCTTGTGAGGTTTTGTGTAAAAAAATAAGTTTAAATTTTGGCAGAGTAACACATTTTGTTGTTGTTTTTTTACAAACATGGTTTTGGGGAAGAAGTCAAGAAAATAATAACTATCCCTAATTATTGGCCATGTAGCTAGGATAAACAAGTTGTTAAGGGCATCATTTATATACCTTTTGGTTCATGAGGCACGAGTCTATGAAATCGGGAAATATTGTCTGACAACGTGGTTCAAAGGGTTAGAGACCCCTCCCCTTCACTCCATCCATTTCAGTGGAGCTTGGCCAAAAATGACATTTATTGTGTGGGATCCATTCTAGGTCAGGTATTGGAGGAAAATGCACCCCTCACTTTATATGATCCGCATAAAAGTTAACCCATACTTAGCCAAAAATGACTGATCTTCCCAAAATTTATATAGCCCATTGACATAAGGGCTTTGTCTAAATGATTAGGTTATGACGTCCTAACCACCGAACCCTACCAAAATAGAAAAACTTCTAAAATATTCTGATTTACAAGATCACCTTTTGGCATGTGGAAAGAGCATATACAATTAAGATGAGGTACGATAAAAAAATCCAAAGATATTGAAGGAAACAAACACCCTTGTAAAATGGTTACAACAAGGTTAATCCAATATATAATGCTTTAGAAATAAGCATACATGGTTAAGGCAACTATTAACCCAATATTTTTAACCTTTATCAAGCAACCTACATGTTTAAAAATATGATTAATCCAATAGTACTATGTCAATCATGTTGTAAAATATAATTTAAGTAAGCAAAAACAACAAAAAATGTGAAGTAAAATAACAAAAAATGATGTTCACACAACTTGGTATCTTTGTTTAAGTTTATTTGTTTGTTTGAGAAATTTATCTTTGGAAATAAAAATAGCAACCTATTCACCATAAATTAGTAGTTTTCACAACAATTTAGCCCAAAAACAAAAATCTAAGTGACGATAAAGTGAGACAAAGTCAAAAATTAAGATCTATATCACGAGGCCATTGATATAGAAGCAGGTGAGGTTGTTATTTAAAAAATGAGTCCGCTAAATGGAAAGGTCACTGCGAGATATCACAAGGGCACTAAAATTTTGGGAAGGCTGCTACGATGATGTATAAAAAATCCGCTAATACAAGAAAGGTCACCACCCTATAGAGCGAGGCCACTAATAAAAATAGTAAAACCACTAGACATAATAACTATTTAGTGAACTTATCTTATTTTTGCACTTCAAATACCATTTTGAGGAAAAAAATTCTCTTTCTAGTCGAGTTTCAAACCACTTCTAGCTCTCTAAGTGTTCAACAATAGTACCTTTAAGCCCAAAACATGTAATAAGTACCCAAATTTTAATCAAAACATATATATAAATGCATGTAAGTGTGAAATTTTGACAAATAGAATTTAAATACTTAGAATTAAGTTGAAAATAGCGATAAAACAAAATAAAAATGATATAATAATAGATTTTTTTAAAAATGATAAGTCCTTTCCAACAAGGTGAGGCAGCCACAATATATGTAAATGTCATTGTCTCGATTCAAGGCCACCACGAAGTTCACAAAAAAAATCGCGATAATATCAAATTTGCCACAACATTGACAAAACGGCAAAATAGGACAAAAAATGCTATCAATCATGTCAAAACCACTTTGAACATGTCAGGAAAATACACAAGATGAGGTCATCACGAGGCCAAAGTGAGGTCACCGCTACGTAAGAGAGGCCACTTTGAAAACTAGGGCGAGTCTTACGAAATCTTCAAAACTCATAAAAGAGTTTAAAATGTGAAAAAACATGCAATTTTGATTGGCAAGATCAAATTTTGGCAGCACTTTGCCTCTTCACTACCTGTAAACAACACTCAACGCTACCAAATACCAAAAAATATCAACATGAACATGGAAATTTTCATAAAATTGAAATAACTTAAAGAAAAGAGTTATATGAAACTAAAAATGTGCATGAGACAAAGGGAGTCCCACCGGTGTGTCATATGCATATGCATGTATGTTAAATAATCTAGAATAAATAACAAAGGAATTAACACCAAGTAAATACTAGCACAATTCCTTAAACAAATTCATCAAGATAAAACATGAAAAGAAGCTAAGTAACTTGCACAAATGATAAAAACAAGAATGCAAACCCTCCTTTGTTGAGTGGATGTGCTTTTGATATGTGGGTCTTTCCTTTCAAGTTGAATGTAAGCCACAAATGATCAATGAGTTTTGATAAAAGGCAAAGATATCCTCAAAATGGCACGAAAGCCATGTTTGAATCTTCTCTTACTAGTTTTAGCAAATGTGGGTTTTCTCAATTTGGCAAGCTTTCCAATGATAGAAATACTCTCTTGAGTATGAATATCTTATAAGGACATGGTATAGATAGGTAAGAAGGTATTAGGTTTCTTATATAGCTTTCCATTTTTAGAAAAGCGCAACTTCTAGTGAATGTGGGATAATTAAGATGTAGAATTATGAGTGGATAAACATGTTTAGAAGAGATTAATTGGGATTAATGACCCATGGGAATTAGGTAAGGTTTAATTAATCAATTGAGATTAATTGATACACCATGTTTATCTTGTAGAAGATATTTGAAGATGATGTAGAGGGAAATTAGTAGAATTAGAGGGGTTTGAGAGGGGGATTTAATTAATAAGAGGGTTTATTAATTAAATACAAGATTGTGAAAGGGGGATTTAATTAATTAAAAGGGGAATTAATCAATTAAAAAGGGGACTATAACTAAGGAAATATCATTAATTGGCATCCAAGAGGGGAAAATTAGATAATTAGTGGAAGGTCGCTAATTATAGTGTGATGACAAGAAGAAAGGAAATTGGTGCAATTTTAGTATTAAAATTGTGCGGTGAAAATTAGGTGTCTACATAATCTTTAATGTATATTATTACAATTTATCTTCCTTTTGTGAAAATATTTCAAATGATTTAAACAAGAAACCTTAGTGTGTAATCTTTTGATATGAGCAGATGAAGAGAAAGATCAAATTCTTATTGCGGAAATGACAAAGTGAATGACCTAGTAAACAATGGTGTGGATTCCTATGTTGATTTTCCATATAGTGAACATCAATGGACAAGTTTGTGATGTAGCATATATTTTAGGACTCAAAAAGTGTGTCACTAGCCATGCCATTACGTGCATTCTCACTCCAATTTGTGTTCATCAAATGCTATATTCTGCATTATATAATACTATTTTTTTTATGACTTTAAGGACAATAAATCGATATTATAGACCAACGTTAGAGTTAGTGACTCGTGTAAGAGTAACTATTTGTCTAAGAAAATTGTGTAAATGAAAATTATAGAAATAGAAATTCCTAAATGGAAATGAGTCTTATGGTTATAATAGTGCTCTACATTGCACAATTTCAAAGACAAGTGATAGATGTTGTAATGATCACTTGATCACTCTTGACACTAGTTATGATTTGTTTGTGAGTGTTAGAAAGATATTGTGTGATAAATGAAATACAATTTTTGTATTTATAGATAATTGAATTGAAATTAGGATTTTATTGGTGTAAACGGCATTTAATGGATAAAAATGAGAAACATGAGATGAAGTGGATGAGTGCACCATGTCTCAAAGAAGACCAACAAAGTGGACTCTAAGCATCATAGTGCTTCTAAAAGGTGTTGGAGTGCATTAGTACTTCTGGTACACATACATAAAAACATAAGAAATAAGATAAATGTCTAAAAAACTTAAAAGAAAAGACGAGAACCACACAAGTCGACAAATATACCAATCACTTTAATTTGAATAAAATCAACGAGTAAAAAAACATCCTAAAAATATATAGAATACCACTAAATAAATGCCCAAGGAGATTTATAAATGTCTACACATTGAAACCAAATGTACAAATAACATATAGCTTGACCCAATAATCGATAAATGAACAACCATCCTTTAAATAACATTAAATTAATGTCTAAGGGCCGTTTTTAGCTGTCTAGAATTTTGGTTTTCTATCACTAGACCAACCCCTATTTTTAGGCCTCCTTCTAGAATCCATAAGCGAACATGAAATGTGGGGATTAGAAAACTCAAAACTAAAAAACAATATGCATATGGATCCCACTTTTCACCATCGTTTTCCCTCCCTTGATGATCCAAGAAAAAGTGTCACTATAAAATACCGTCATGCACCCAATTCACTTGTTCATATGAATCACTCTATGAGCAAATAAACAATATGACAATTTCAATTCAACATTATTGGGTTTATAAAGGATAGCTTTAGGCATTATAATAGCAATTGATCCTAGTCAGAATCATTGGGTTTATAACAGTTGGATAGCCCATTAACTGGGAATGCTTTACAAATAATATAATATTTGAACACCACTTATATAATTTATCAATATAACCAAAAAGTCATCTTAGTGCATGCATATTGAGAACAAAAACAAGGCATTAAAAGACTCAATTTCTATTGATAGAGCACAATAATTAACATTGTTTCCATGTGCCACTCACTTTGTTGAAGGTTTCTAGGAAGTATTTTAATTGTGGTGAAACATGGTCACCTAATAAGGCCAAAAATTAGTTAGGGAAAGAAACTCTGGACCCCATGAAAGTGGTGTTTTGTAACTAAATATGATGTTACTTGGGCTTTTTGACTAGATCCGAACACAAAAAATATTGCCACAAATCACTAAATAAATGAAAATAACCCTTCTTTCCATATGATTACAGAATTCTCTTTTAAAGATTGAATTTTGGCTTAGGACCCATCTTTTGATGTATTGACCACTTGCTACCATTTTATTTGTCTTCACTTCTAAAGCATTGACAATTTTTCACAAAGTAGACCCGTCCAAGCTGTGAGGCATTACTAGGTTTACATTCTTAATATTTCTTTATGTCCCCAATAGGATAAATCTTTAAATAAACGTTGGAGTATGCATAGTTGGACAATATGCGTTCTCTAACTATCAAAACAATCTTTAATGATCGAATACATTTTTAAAACATTAGAGTTTTGACATCATTACTTTTTTTTTTTTGTTGGATAGAATTCTATCTCGAACATGTTATACCAATAGCATAATTAACTATAAAATTCGCCATCACATTATACTTTCTATTCACCTACACAAAATGAATGGATTTTAAAGAAGGAAAAATTGTATTTAACTTATAAGTATATATTTTATTAGTATATATTTCATTTTAGTTGATAGGGTCTACATTGACAATCAAAAGATGTGGGAATTTAATTGTAATAATATGAGATGTCAATAAAAATGAACAATCTTAAATTTGACGCTTATTTGATTGTCTTGTGATGGATATTATTGTTGGAAAAGTAATTGAAAACTCAAGATATATTAGGCATATAAAAGATTTTAGAGCCCATTTTTCCCCATAAATATTTTCTTGAGCCCAACACAATGGGTTAACTAGATTTAGGCCATCCATCACTAGTCAACAAGAAAAAAAATAATAAGTTGGTGGAGTTGTTAATCAATATAAAACATATCATTAGGCAAAACTATCCAAAGAAATCTAATATAAACACATCGAAATTGAAGCATATTACCTCAATCATGATTAGAGAGTCCAATGAAGAATTGTATTAGACCACACAAACCACATATTAAATCTCAAAAAATGTTCAACATTTAAAATGAAAATCTATATTATTGATCAACAAGAAATAAAGTATTTACAATTCAAACAAGCCTATGCATTCTAATGTTTGTTCACATATTTACACCACTAAATACAAAATGCTTAGTCCTAAGAATGTATATATTTTGTCTCTCACATTCTCCTATCAAAATGCACATGTCAATATGATTATCACATAGAGTAGTCATAAATTGGGACTTGGTTCGTCCGTTTCAGTCCTCTATTTTACAAATTCTAAAATCCTTAAATTCAAACATCATACCAATAACTGGTAGATCACCACCACCTTTCTCCAAACCCCAAAGAACTAAGCTAATAGTTTTCAAATTCACACAGAAAACTGTTGGAATATAATGATTAAGTGGTCCGGTCAACCCTTAATGTTTATGGGTCCATCACTAATATATAGGTTAATATTTAATAATATGAAATATTTATATTTATATTATTAAATATGCTAACCTAGGTATATATTTTAGGTTAAATATTTAATATCATGAAGTGATTATATTTCTAATATTAAATATTATAAACCAAGGTATATGTGTCAACCATTTTAGGTTGAAAAGGTGGGTCGAGACATACCCGATCACCTTATATAAAAAGGACTATAGGTCCTCATTTGATATATTCGGAAATATATAAAAGGTGTGCAAATCAAGTGATTTGGTTTTACCCTTGGTAAATAGGGTTTCAAAGGAGGAGGTGATCTTCTTGGATGTAAAATAAGTTCTCTCAAGTAAAGGTTATTTTCAAAGTGGTTTTTACCCTATTAGGGTTTTCCACTATAAATCTTTGTGTCACTGTGTTATTTATTTCTGTAAGTATTTCTTTATTTACTTATGTTATGATGTAATCTTTATTTAAATATTTATTGTAACATTATGTAATATGTAAGTTGATTAAATCCGTATTTATTAGAATCCTCAAATTCTAACAGAAACTTCAACGCTAGTATATCACATATGGATCTCCCAAAATCAGTCATGAAATTACTTGATCATTCATCTCATAGATCAACCACATTTGTAAAGAGGAAAAATTTGTAAGAGGTCACACAAAAGTAAGCTACATAGAGTGATCGAAAACCGTCAAGTTCACAAATACATCATTCCATCCTTGTGAAAATATTCGCATATGACCAAAAAAATTATGATCGAGTAATAAATCTCTAACCAAGATCAAAATTTACTACAAGAAAACCAAAATGTTTACGAAAATTTATTTTTGTACAATACATGATTACATGTGAACTTGTATACCCCTTCATCATATATCCTTGGGTAAGAAAATGCATGTCTATAGTGCTCACACATTCAAGTTAAGTGGTAGTACCACCCATCAACCTATTATGAGGCCTTGGGGTGCCTCTTTGCCAAACAGGTACTTCTCATTTGCATTGTTGGGTTCGGTTGGGCCATAAAATGATTTTCTCCAAATCGGTGTATTTTTTGTTCTTCACCCCAACCCTTTCTCACTTTGGTTTGACCTCCTATGTCTATGCAAGGCCTTTTTTCTTCTTTTTCCTCTTTGTAGCATCCTCACACGATTGAAATCCTTCCATGTATGCTTTTACATGGTGTTGATATGCACAAACTTTACTTGTTTGGTTACTCTCCACATTTTTATTCACATTATTCTAAAATTAATTTTTGTGCACAACAATCACATTGGGATGCTTCTATTCTACCCCTTTTCTTCCACTCCTCTGTCGAAACTTTTCTCTCTATGCGACCAATCCATCTTCCTCTTTGTGTATGACAATATCATTCCAGTGTGGTCTCAATCATCTTTCCTTGTATGGTTTCCCGAACTATGCACCCACTTCCCTTTTTGTGTCGAAAGACATCTCTACATTTCGAAAAAAATCAAATGAATTTATTGTGAAATATCATCCTTCTCTCTAATTGACTCAAAAGAAATTTGGTCCATATTTATGTACTCATATAAGTATTGTTACGCAATCATCAAAATATTCCAATCGAACTACCATGTCTTCTTTAGCATTGTATGACATGTATCCATTAGAAAGATTTCATATAGAAGTTACAAAATGATGTTTATTGAATTCTTTACTTGGCCATGGAAGGTGATGCTCTTATAGGTCGTGGTGTTGACTCAACTAACTACATCCCCTATTTGACCTAGAAATATATTTTCAAGACCAAATCAATGCTCTCCTCTATAGGCATTTGGATACCATTTTCTCTAAAGTATAAAAACATTTTGAAACTCTTGGTTTATTTTCAAGGATAGAATTATATTGTGAAATCAATGACCCTCTATATTGATTTAGTGTTTTTCACCCCAAAATCGATGAAATCGGTCACTCAAGATAACATATGGTTATTGAGGGACCTATACTTGAAATTAAAGGACCTAATAGAGGGGTGGATGAAATTTTATAGCTGGTGGTGGAGTAGGTTTCCTATGTCATGATGGTTTTTTATATTTCACAATGTGACTTTTTTATTGTTTCTTTGATACTAGGTAATCACCATCTTTTGTAAATTTTAGAGGGCTCTAGCTTAAACATGGTGTTATCCTATTGGGAAGCTATAATTTGTTTTGTTATATACTTAGGAACACCCTCGAGACACATATTTTTTGTAATATATATATATATATATATATATATATATATATATATATATAATATTTCACACAACCTTATATGTGAATCTTCCAAGGCTTGTCTCTCTTGCACTTTGTCCCCACATAATTTCATCTTATCCTTCCACTAACTAGTTCACCATGTCATAAATCAAATGTGGTATGATAATCAAGCCAATATTACCCACCATCTCCATGAACAATAATTTTTCATTCTCTGGGTATTAATCACGAGTTATGCATCTTTTACCCCTAGTATTACATTATGCTCAAAAATATGTTTCCTTTGGCATAACTTCTCTTGATTTCCTACTTCCTTCAAGACTCGTCTTGTTGCAAGTAGACTCTCCCCATCCTTGATTTATTTTCCTTATGAACATGTAAATGTATCTTATGTATGATTGTAGATATTATGTACCACCTATATGCCACCTCACTTCATAACCACTCTATACATGAAGACATTCATATGCTTAGTGACTTAACTCTCCACATTTGAAGTAGGTTCGTTCAAAGGATATACCTCATCCTCTCCCAAAACTACCCATCACTCTCTCATACATAGACTCTCTTCTCTCTTGTGGTTCTTGTGTAGTGCTAATGTTTTCATCCCTCTTCGGCTCATTTGCGGTTTCCTCCTTACAACCACTAATATTTCCCATTCTAATTCAATCTAGGTTCACCCGCAATCTTTCATCACCTAAAAAACATGTTAGTTGCACAAATAAAATCATGTTGGTTCAATAAAGGAGGTGGATGTTATAGGTTCATTAAAATAGAATCATTGCACAATATAAGTTTATTCCGAAACTTTGAAACTTTTGAAAAAGAGATATCGAGTGTAATTATTACATAAATGAATTCTATAAGCTAATCGCTAGAGTTTGACATGTTGAAGAGTATGTAGTATCAATACTTTACATTATATGAACAAATTGTGCATGGAAATTGAAGATGATTTTGTAATGATTAAAGTACATTAATTTAAGGAAGCCTATTAATATGTAATGAAGGAAAAAGAGAAATTAGTTCGCATGAGTAACAAATCAAAATGTGCCAAAAAGATAATTTTATATGTGGTCATGGACAAGGAAGTAATAAATAAAATTATATGAAAAGAGAGGCAAGTACTTCACAACATGATGATAATACATAAATAAGTAGAGGAAATTTTAGAGGAAGAGTTCAATGTAATGGATATGGACTAATCGAGAACATGTGTCAAGTACACAGAGAAGTTGGCATAAACCATTTATGTACACTCATACACATATTGATTGCAGTAGAATGTTATTGTGTATATCACATATGAAGATGAAGAAAGTGTTTCATCATTACATCACACTAATTAACCTTAAATATGAGAAGAACTTGTGATGAAATACATGTTGTTGAAACTTACAAAGGAAAAATTTGTTCGAATAATTTCTAAGTTAACATGTGAGTGTTGTAATTTAATCATAAAGTGTTCCAATATAGATAATATTTTTTCACAAGAAATGCTAGATAAATTTGGGTTTAAATAATATAATACTTTTTAATATGTTTAAGTTTTTAATTTTATGAATGTTCATTAGAATTTTTTGAATGAGAAATACTTATAGAATTTCCATATTAGTGGATATAGAGATGAAAAATTATGTTTTGCATAATTCCCATGGATGCTTTCCATATTTTACTTTTAATTCCTTGGTAGTTTGACTGCATGGTGTAATATTATGGTCATGTGATTAATACTCTTTGGTTAAATCTCTGAAAGATATGTATGAAGAAGTAGAAACTATTCCCAAGGTTATGTTGATGTCGGAAATACATTATTGAGTGATATGAAGTAGTGTAACCATTTTATGCTTGTATCAAATCTCACCCAAAATTTGGTTGCAAAATTTAAAGGAGAGAGAAAATTCAACATGAAGTGTGAATCTTGAATAACGATGAGTTTGCAAACATTATTTCTAATAGTATACTTAATGGATTACTACTCATGAAAATAATTTTTCATCAAATTTATTTGGTCTAGGGATTGAGTTTACTTAACAAAGTGGCATATAAATTTATATCATAAGAAAATGCAAATGTCTAGAAAAATTCAAGAGTTATTAGAAAAAGGGTTGATCTAGATTCTTTGATTCTCTCGCATGGTACTAATTATACTAGTAGAGCCAAATAAAAATGGAGAGTGGTGAATATGCCCCAACTATAGAGTATTACATAAGATCATGATGAAGTACATATAATTTTTACTAAGGATGGATGATTTGATGGATTACTTTAATAGAACGAAGTGTTTCTTGAATTTTGACTTAAAGATAAGATGCCAATAAATTTGTAGAATAAAAGGTGATGAATAGAAAAAAACATCTAAAACTCAAGAGGAAATTTATGAATTTTTTTCTTATATGATTTGGCACAAAAATGTACCAATGAAATTCATGCATTTTATGAATGAAGTATTGAAGCCACATTTTGGTATGTTTGTGATTATTTATCTAGATGAAATTTTTATTTTTAGTAAGCTAAGGAGGGAATATTTAAACCATCTATGAAAATTATTGATGCGATTTCATGATGAAAATGTGATAATAAACCACTAGAAACATAGTTATCTTAAACAATAACTTTTCTACTTGGGATTCATTATTTACTAAGAAGCTATGAAGATGAATCCGTAAACAATGTGCTAGAAATAGTTGATTATCCATCACCTATGAATAATATTGAAGCATGCACTTTTCATTTCTTAGAATTTTATTACAAAATATCATTAGGAACTTTATTGGAATATGAACATCAATCGAATACATAATGCACAAGGACAAAATGAAATTTTTGAGGACTACAAAAACATAACACAATTTCTAATAGTTGAATAAGAAAGTGACAGAACAACATGTGTTGGATTTACTAGATTTTGGTGAATTGTTTTATGTAGATGTAATGGCAATGACATAATAATAAGAATAATTTTGTGTTAATATTAAATAAATATTACATTTTTAGTGAGAATATCAATGATGTTTAGTGCGAGTATTATGTGTATGATCAAGAATTCTACATAATAATTCCAAAATTAAAGAAATGGACACAAAATTTTCTACACAAGGATTTTGTTATGTATATGGACCATCAGTGCTAGAGTTCATCAATACTCAATTAATATTGAATCAACAACATATGAATTTGGTTGAATTCTTACGGAGATATTCTTTTTGTTGTAAAATTGAAGTAGTAAGTCAAACAATGTTCTAGATGTTTTGAGCAAAAGGATTATTTGTTAAACAAATTTAGAGTTGAATTCATAGTGTTTGATTCTTTGAAGACACGATATGTTGATAATTGGGATTTCACAAAAGCATGGGAAGCATGCTAATAACCAAGAAGTGTGGGAAAAACTTCATGGTTATATTATTTTATGAAAGAAGGATTATTGTTCAAAGAAGTGCAATGTTTAATACATAGAAATTTGGTCAAGAAGTAAAATAGTGGTAGATTGAAAGGATATTTTTCTATGATAAAACACATGCATGATTGGTGGAAAAATAATTTTGATCAAGCACATGATTTTAGATGTAGACAATTTTTTTAGAATTATAGAGTTTGTTAGTTGAAAAAAGGAAGAAGTCAAAGTGCGGGTTATATCACCCATTTTGTATTCCAAATAGACTATGGGAAGATATCAATATGGATTTTGTTTTGGAATTTCCTAGGACATGGAAGGGGATTGATTTAGGTCTTATAGTTATTTATAAGTTTTCAAAGATAACAAATTTTGTGGCTTGTAGGACAAGTGTTGATGTGACAAAATTACAAATATTTTTTTCAAGGATATTTTGAGACTACATGGTTTTCCACATAGTATTGTATCACCCATAGATGTGAATTTTGTTGGAAAATTTAGGAGGAAATCTTGGAACAAGTTAAACACTAAGGTATAATTAGTTCACCATATCATTCATAGATAGATGGATAGGTATATGTTGTTAACAAAAGTTTAATAAACTTCTTAAGATGTTTAATTGAAGATAAGTTAGGAACATGGGATAACATTTTGGCATAAGTTAAGTTCCCACATAATAATTTAGTTAATAGGAACATATGGAAAACTCCATTCCACATTGGGTATAGATCAAGTACAAATGGAGTTATAGAGTTACATGACACGAGGAATGAAAAAAATTATGAAGTGGAGATATGGAATATTTTGGAAAACATATGGGAAGTGTGCATGAGAAAATAAATAAATACTTGGATAAGAGTTTAAGATATTATAAGCAACAGAGATAAACATTAAGGAAAAATTATTTGAATATCAAGTTGGAGACATGGTCTTAGCACATTTATAGAAGGAAATATTTTCAAAAGGGATAGATTAGAAGTTGAAGATGAATAATATTGGGTCATGTCAAGTGTTGTGGAAATTTGTGAAGAACCCATATGAAATAGAGTGACCAAAAATAGTGGACATTTCAACTATTTTTAATGTGAAATATTTGTATCCATATCATGAAGAAAAATAGGAGGGAGTAAATGTAAATTTAGATTTAGATATTGATTAGATAGCACAAATTCTAGAGGAGAAATGTGAAAAGGTAGAAAGGATACTTGTACAAGGATCAACAAGAGGACATGATAAAAGGAATACAATGAATATTTGTTCAAACGGAAGGGCCAAGAAATTGAGGATGTAAATTTTATAAGTGCAACCAAAGCTAAAAACATGGAATACCATCAAGATGAAACCATAACTAAGAACTTATGATTTTCTTCACTTGAGGTGCATGATGTACAAGGATTTGTTTTCACTTTCAATCTTACATCGAGAAAAAAACATGTTAGGTTACTGCTAAGTATAACAAAGTATCATGCATATGTTTTTCCTAAGTATTTGGTTTGTAATTTTCATAAGGATAGTTTTGTGTCATGGTATCTTGTAATTTTTGTGCCACACAGGAACACATGAGCATCATGTTGTTGTTGTGTGCTATTCCTAGTTTGTGAGTGTTTATATTGTTCTACGAGATATATGGATGTACACAACTATAATATTTCATAGTTATTTTTATTTGTAGCATGTCCAAAGGGCATAAGAAATGTTTGCAATATCTTCTAATGTATAAAACATCTTTCAAGAGATAATGTGAGAATATATTTTTAGTAGTATAGTGCAAAAATTATCCATTTCTAGTAGAAATAGTCCATGTGAAGAGAAGAACTTTTTGGGTGCATGATATCACAAAAGGAACTTTCAAAGACTAGTCTTACTATCCTAAATTCATCTCAATGGCACACTTCTACCAATAAATTCATGTGAGAATTCAATGCAAATCTTGTGAATAAAGGACATATTTTGGTGTGTAACTTCTATAGATTCGAATATAACATTCTTAAAATGATCTAACATGTTCACTTAATTCATAATTGTGACCATTGAACTGACTCATTTGCATCAAGTGGTTCTATGAAAAAATTATCCATATTCTTGCATAAAGGATTGGGACACATCTAATGTATTATATATCACTTTTTGTTTCAGGTAATGTTGATGCAAAATCACAAAGACTTCCTGGATGTTGATCGATTTCTAGGTTGATCACTAGCATCCAGGTGTGATTGCATAACATTGAATCCTTTCTTTGAGTGTGGGACTCGTGAAAATGAGAAAGGAATATCCAGAGAAGGCTGGTTCCTATTCCTCTATTCGGATGCACACGAAAATGCAGAGGGTTTACTCAAAACCTAATCTAACTTGCCAAGGAGACAGGGTAAGAAGATGCGTAAAAATAAACCTAAGCTAACAGAGGTGATGCACCAAGGAATGAAGAACATCTATCTTGCCAATAAACACAGACCATTCAAATGTGATGCAAGATCATGCACAGATAACAAAATTTGCAGTGAAAGACCAGGAGGATGTAAATGAACATAGAGAGGGTTGAGAATCATCCACAGACATGCATTACTTGCTCCAAAGATTGATACAATACACTACAAAAATGCCAAGAGGTAGAGTCACATTACAGTTTCAAATGGGAGGTTCGAACTCCACAAATTCGCCTGATAAAGAGAAGAAGGGAGGAGAAAACAGGAATGTTCGACCTTTAGAAAGAAGCCCCTCCTTACAATATATAGGAAGAATGAGAGAGGGAAGAGAGAGGAAATCCAGATCTCCTCCAACCATTTCTAGGTTGCATTTAACTCATCTCATTATGGCGAAGGGAATCTGGCAAAACGACATTGTCTAGCAGAAATGGCGAATCGTCTCATTTGTATTAAAGTCGGTTGTTGTCAACGTTATTCGTCTATTATTACGTGTCGAGGTGTTTCTCAATTTTCTCTCTCCAAACTGAACCAAAATGCAAGATTGACCCTAGAATCGTGTAGAGAATTTCACCAGCTTTCCATTGATATAAAGAACGCAAAAATCCGAGCTCTGGATCGAAAGTTATGGCGATCTGAAGATTTAGGGCACAAAATAGGCCAAAACAGATTTTTAATTTTTTCCCGCGCTCTGCCACTTGGATGACATGTGTCGGGCGCTGATTGGATGAGAAATTCTCTCTCCTCCACCTTTCCGCGGGCTTTCCTTTGAAATTTCGACCTTTTTCATACTTTGGAAAAATTCTCATTTTCCCCCCGCGCCCCGCCACTTGGGACACGTGGCATCGTTTGGTTCGTTGACAGGGCGCGGGAAAACCTTTACCTTTTAGTTTTGGGCCAAAACTTTGCTAAGTTTCCAAAACTCTCCCCGAGCTCCGAACTCACCTTCCCCTTAGGACATGTGTCCTGTTCTGATTCATCCGCGGGCCTCCCGGCTTTTCGCGTCCCTCGCGTCCCTTTGGCCCGGTTGTCCCAAACTGCTCAGACAAATTTCCGAACCACCCGAAATGTATTGACTTACGCGCCAAACCGGCCGATCCGTGTCTTCTGCGTACCTTTTTCCAGATGTCCCAAACTCTGCGAAGCAAAACTTAGGCAATTTTCTTCATTTTTCTAGCGGTTTGGCTTTTTGCGCCCGCGTCCCGATGTCCCACCGGCGTGCAAAACCGGTGATGCAAAATCACAAAGACCCCCGGATGTTGATCAGATTTCTAGGTTGATCACTAGCATCCAAAGTGTGATTGCATAACATTGAATCCTTTCTTTGAGTGTGGGACTCATGAAAATGAGAAAGGAATCTCCAGAGAAGGTCGTTCCTATTCCTCTGTTCAGATGCACACGAAAAATGTAGAGGGTTTACTCAAAACCTAATCTAACTTGCCAAGGAGACAGGGTAAGAAGATGCGTAAAAATAAACCTAAGCTAACAGAGGTGATGCACCGAGGAATGAAGAACATCTATCTTGCCAATAAACACAGACCATTCAAATGTGATAAAAGATCATGCATGAGATAACAAAATTTACAAAAGGTGAAAGACCAGGAGGATGCAAATGAACACAGAGAGGGTTGAGAATCATCCACAAACATGCATTACTTGCTCCAAAGATTGATACAATACACTACAAAATGCCAAGAGGTAGAGTCGCATTACAGTTTCAAATGGGAGGTTCGAACTCCACAAATTCGCCTGATAAAGAGAAGAAGGGAGGAGCAAAACAGGAATGTTCGACCTTTAGAAAGAAGCCCCTCCTTACAATATATAGGAAGAATGAGAGAGGGAAGAGAGAGGAAATCCAGATCTCCTCCAACCATTTCTAGGTTGCATTTAACTCATCTCATTATGGCAGAAGTGGCGAATCCTGGCAAAACGGCAGACTGTCTAGCAGAAATGGCGAACTGTCTGTTGTATTAAAGCTGGTTGTTGAAACGTTACTTCTGTCTATTATTACATGCCAGAGGTGTTTCTCAATTTTCTCTCTCCAAACTGAACCAAAATGCAAGATTGACCCTGGAATTGTGTAGATAATTTCACCAGCTTTCCATTGATGTAAAGAACGCAAAAATCTGAGCTCTGGATCGAAAGTTATGGCGATCTAAAGATTTAGGGCACAAAACAGGCCAAAACGGATTTTTGAATTTTTCCCATGCTCGCCACTTTGGGATAACACATGTCGGGCAATTGATTGGATGAGCAATTCTCTCTCTTCCACCTTTCCATGGGCTTTCCTTTGAAATTTCGACCTTCTTCATACTTTGGAAAATTCTCATTTTCCCCCCGCTCCCCGCCACTTGGGACACGTGGCATCGTTTGGTTCGTTGACAGGGGTGTGGGGAAAACCTTTACCTTTTAGTTTTGGGCCAAAACTTTGCTAAGTTTCCAAAACTCTCCCCGAGCTCCGAACTCGCCTTCCCCTTAGGACACGTGTCCTATTCTGATTCGTCCGCGGTCCTCCCGGCTTTTCGCGTCCCTCGCGTCCCTTTGGCCCGTTGTCCCCAAACTACACGGACAAATTTCCGAACCGCCCAAAATGTATTGACTTGCGCCAAATTGGCCGATCCGCATCTTCCGCGTACTTTTGTCCCGAGATGTCCCAAACTCTGCGAAGCAAGACTTAGGCAATTTTCTTCATTTTTTTGCCCGGTTCGGCTTTTCGCGCCCAGGCGTCCCGATGTCCCAACTGTCCCAAATGCTGTGCGGACCGCCTAGAGGCTTTTCGGCTGATTCGCGCCCCGACGTCCCAACTGTCCCAAGGACCTCCTGGACTAGGACTTAGCCGATTTCCTCTGTATTTTGGCACCAAGCTGGTTTTCTGCAATTTCTTCCATTTTCTCGACCTGTTGGGATTTCTTCTTGGACAGGAGAGTTAGAAGGAAGCTGAGGGGACCCCAGAAACATGATTTTGGGCCTTGAATCAATCTGTTATCAAAATTACAGGGGAATTGACAATTTGATTTAGCGACTCAATGGGTCACTGCGTACTAGGTAGAAGATCAGTGGCCTTTTAACAATCCATTGGGCATGGAGTAATGACCTGAAACTAACCTAATTTTTGATCCCGATCCTCGATACTCGCAACTCATTCTTCGAGAGCACTCCGAACTGTAGAAATTCAACCTGAGAGCGACAAAACCTGTGCCAAAGCACTTAGGGAAAATAAATCTAACTACAACAAGACAATGTGCATACGCACTTAGAGGAACTGAAATCTAGGCTAATATTTACAAGGGTAAACCTTTTCCTTTTTAGTAGCAATGTTTAAGATAGATTCCGTTAACTGGAATCGGGAGTTCTTCTCCATCCAATGCAGACAATTGGAAGGCATTACCACTTTTACATCTCGTGACCATGTAGGGGCCACTCCAAATGGCATCAAACTTGGAATGCCTTCCAGGTTTCACCCGATCTGCATCCCATTTCAGAACTAGGTCCCCCTCCTGGAAGGTCCTTGCTCCTGCCTTCTTGTCAAACCATATTTTTACTAAGGTCTGATCCCTTTCAATCATTAGAACTGCATGTTCTCTTATTTCTTCCAATTCCATCAACTCTGCGTACCTAGCCTCCATTGGTTTGAACTCAGACAACTCCAACTGCTTCATGAGCTCCAATGCTGGAAATTCTAATGATATAGGCAATACTACCTCTTTCCCATAGACCAATTTGTAGGGAGAACTACCTGTAGACCTCTTTGGTGTTATCTTGTTAGCCCATAATGCTGATTTTAGCTTGGTATGCCATGTCCTTTGGTTTTCATTCAGAGTTCTTCTGATGATCCTTAGTAACTTTTTGTTCGTGGACTCTGCCTGTCCATTACCCTGTGGGTAATAATTTGAAGAGGTGCTTAAATAGATTCCATTCTTGACAGCCCATTCTATAATCTTGGAACCTATGAATGCTAATGCATTATCTGATATGATAGTGGCCGGCACACCGAACCTGGTCACTATTTCTTCATAAAAGTCTAGTATGTTAGACTCACTTGCCTCTTTGAGCGCTACTTTGCTTGGTCCACTTGGTGAAATAGTCCTTCGCCATGAGAATCCACTTGTGGCCTTTACTCGAATGGGATTGATGACTCTAATGAAGTCCAGTCCCATTGCATGAATGGCTGATCTCATCGAAATTGGATGAAGGGCAGCAGCGCTGCTAACCTTCCTTTCCCTATGAAAAGTGCACATTTCTTGCACTTTCTTATCCATGTATAACAATTCTTGCTGAACACCGTGGGCCAATAATACCCTGCCTTCATTATCTTGAGATCTATTACTCGTGGGGCAAAATGGCCTCCTGCCTCCCCGTCATGGAACTCATGTAAGATCCTCTCAACTTGACCTGTTCCAATGCATCTTAATAGAATACCATGGATGTCTTTCTTGAACAAGATACCATTAATGAGTACATACGGGATAGCTTGTAATCTAAAGTATCTCCTCTTCGCCTTGCTCATTTTTGGAGGGCATAAGCTTGTCTGTAGGAAGTGTATCATATTCTGAGTCCAACAGGGAGTGGGCACATCATCATTTTCCTATTCTTGACCATCATGTAGTACCAAGACAGCCTCTTTTCCATTACCTGCTTCAACTTGCTGACTCAAGGCTAGTTATTCGCATAGTCCCTTCCCATGTACTAGTTTGGTGACCTTAATCTCGACGTCATATTCCATGACACGGGTTATCCATCTTACACGTTTCTCATTCAGATCCTGTTTAGAAGGAAGTCCTTGACTCTGCATGAGAGACAAATAATTGGATCTTGTTGTTTGAGACTAGGTGCTTGAATTTCTTTAAACTCCTGATCACTGCAAGTACATGCTTTTCAATGAAAGAGTACCTAGTTTCGTATTCCTCTAAGCCTTGACTGAAGAAAGCAACTGGTTGTTCTAATCCTTCTTTGTTTTGTTGTGCCAGGATTATAGAAATTGTGTCTCCACCACCAAAGGCGTATAGCATGAAACCCTTGGAGAAGTCTGGATTGACGAGAGTGGGAGCTTGAGATATAGCCTCTTTTATTGCCTCAAAACTTGCCTTGCCTTCAGATGTCCACTTAAATGCCATGCTCTTTTTTAACATCAGCGTTATTGGCTTTACGAGAGCTGCAAAGTTTGGAACAAACCTGTGGACAAAATTGATCCTTCCCAAGAAGCTTTGAAGAGCCTTCTTGTGACTTGGCAATGGCAATGCTTGAATTGCTTCAACTCTTTCTGGGTCAATCGTCAATCCCTCTTTTGAAACAATATGGCCTAGAAGTTTTCCCTCATGAGCCAGGAATATGCATTTTTTGGGATTCAATGATACCCCAAATCTTCTACACCTCTGAAATACCTGCCTCAGATGAAAGAGGTGATCCACTGCATTTTTGGAAAATACAGTGATGTCATCAAGATATATCAAAACTATTTTATTGATCAACCCCTTGAATGCCATATCCATTGCCGTTTGGAAAGTGGCTCCAAAGATTTGATAGGCCAAATGGCATCTTCTTGTAATCATACATGCCCCATTTTGTAGTGAAGGCCGTCTTGAACTGGTCTTCCTCCTTCACCATAATCTGATTGTAGCCTGAGTAGCCATCAAGTAGTGAGAACCTTTCTGAACCAGCTACAACTGTAATATTTGCTCCATGGAAGGGAGTGGGTAATGGTCCTTGAGAGAGGCTCTATTCAAGTCTCTGAAGTCAACACACAATCTGATCTCTCCACTCTTTTTTTCGATCGAACTAAGTTGGAAACCCAACTAGAATGCTTGATTAGGAATATGATCCTTGACTCAATCAGCTTGTCCAATTCTTTCCTCATGAGAGGCTCCATGTGTGGATTGACTGGTCTTTGTTTCTGCCTGACAGGCTTAGTATTTGGATCCAATTCAATAGTATGCTGAGCTAAGTTGGGATTGAAACCCTTCAATTCTTTATAGCTCCAAGAAAACATGTCGGGGAACTCTTGACACAAATTGTATGAACTCATACCTTTCTTGTTCACCGTCATCCTTCCAATTTGCAATGGTTTGTTCTCTTCTACCAAGATGGATCTTTTAGAATCCTCTCTCTTGACCTGAATGTTTGCTTTCTCCTCCCTAAATTGATCATTGGGATTAAAAATGGACTCCAAAGTGATAAGTCCCTTGGGCTTGTTAGTTCTTAGTTTACCACCTAGTCACCATCTTGCTGTTCCAAATTTTCTTGATTCTTAGGCGAGAACTCAGCTTCTTCTTACAAGAAATGGATGATTTGCTGGTCATTCTCAAATACTTGCCAATTGACATTGTTATCTGGCACCGAAGGCCTCACAATCACGTGGATGTTTGGCTGTACCTTGTCTTGTTGAATGCTTTCCACAATGTCAAAGGCTGCCCTACTATTATGCAAGCTTTCACAATGACTCGATTCTCTTTCCTAGGAATGGATTTGATGCCAAAACCCTCAAAATCTTCCATGAGGTCCCACACCCTGTTCTTGTAGCATTTGAGTAGATCATTCTTGGTAGCACGCTGTCCCTTGACCTAATTTACAATCAATCGATCGTCCCCAAAGAATTGCAAGTTCTTTATTTTCTTCTTGATTGCCCAATGCATCCCTTGCACCAAGGCTTCATATTCAGCGAGTGTTATTGGAGCATGCAAACTGAAATATAAAAGCTGAATAGTACTTTACTCCTTGAGGTGAAACAAGTACGGCTCCACCTCCTGCACCTTGTCTACTCCTTGATCCATCAAAAAATAGTTGCCATACCTCATTGTCATCCTTGTGGTTTGGCTTGGTGATGCTAGGAATAGGTTGATTTTCTTCATGTATACAATAGACTCCTAGCTCAGATTCTTCTATTTCTTGATAAGGATCAAAAGCATGTATCTTGTTTGCCCATTCATCAAGAGTTAGATCCGGGATGCTTCCAACCTTAGTGTCAGCTTCATCAGAGCTTGGGTGATCTTCTTGATCAAATGCTGAGCAATTGGCATTAATATGACTTGGAGTGTAAGGCTCAATATGGAAGTTTGCAATAGGTTCTGACCTGATTGTAGCTTTGGTTCCATACCTCGTTCTGAACAACATGTGTGACCAATCAGCAGAAAGATAGCCTCCAATTTTGGCTGTGAAGTCTCTTGACAAACATAGGGCAAAGAGTGGTGGAAGGTCTATGACCGATACATCTTGTAAAACAACAACATTTGGACATGCATGCAAGGTAAGACTCAAGTTTTTAATCACTCCAATGCTTATACTGCTGTCCCATCTAGTCTGTACTACCTCTTTGGATATTGTTTCATCTTTGGAGCCCTAGCTGATCAGCTATTTGTTTAGGCATTACTGAGCTACTTGCCCCGGATTCTATCATGTAATTGTGCACTAGCTGATTTCCAATGATCAATGAAACATAGAAAGGAGGGGGTTTCAACACTTTACCTTCTTTGTCCTCCATGATTTCCCTCAGTGGGCAGCATTTTGTGAGCACTTTGTCTTGCATCCGAACTTGCTGATTCAAAGTTGGCGCCGGTCCTTCATGGCAGCTTACGCAGCAGATCTCTTTGGCACTCGGGATGGATAGAGATTGCCACATTGATATATTGACGTTTGTCTTCTTCATCTCGATCAATGATACTTGAATGGTGATGAAGGATCTCTTTGCTATCCCTTTTCCCGCACATTCACTCCTTGCACGTGGGCATAACAACCGTATCCGAGTTGGCCTAGGAGCTGTTCTTGGCTGCCCTTGTGCATTTGAAATTAGATTTTGCTTGCCAACCACTTGTGGAGCCATGGAAGGTTGTGGATTGGTTGGGGCTAATGGTTGTTCTTCACCCAAATTCCTCCTTTTTGACCTTGTGTTGGCTACAACACCTTGAGAAACTACTTGATTCATGCCACAAAAATCCTCTGCTTGCCAATTTACCAATGTGGTGTCATTTGGGGCTGATTGTTGTTGGAATGTTTCTTGTTGTTGGTTGTTTCCTTGACTGCCCTCATCCTCCACACCAGTAGTTGTCACCATTAATGCTTTATTCAAGGCACTGTTGAAGCACATGGATTGGTTATGAGGCTCATTGCATGGAAAACACCAATCATACTCCTGGGCAATGTTGTTTTACGTTGGTACTAATGCCTTAGAGGTAGATATGGCATTTGGATTATAGGGCTGAAATGGTCTATTGGCAGGAGGCCTTGTTTGATTTATATTTGCAAATGGATTAGGAGGCCTTTGTGGTTGGTATCGCGCCTATTAGGCTGAGCACAGGGGTTGATAAGAAGGTCTAAAACCTTGGGCTGCTACCTTTTGAGAGTAACTAGCTCATTGCCTAGGTTTTGCAATTGCTTCATGACTTCTTGAAGCTCATTTGGGGCAATGGAGATGAAGTGGAAGCTTCATTTGAACTCGATTTCTAGGAGTGGGAGAAGGAGCCAAATTAGGTGATTGATTGGTGTTTGGACTCTCTAAACTTGGAAACAATGGCATGGGAGGTCTAGGGGCAAGTTTTCCAGCTTAGATCAAACAATTTTGAGCCCTAATGGCAATGCTATAAGCCATAGGGATAGTTATGCCTCCCATGGACTGAATCAACATAGAAATATCAGAATTTAGAGCTTTGAGATAGTAGAGAAAAACACCTTTTGCTGTTAGCCTGACTGCCACTGGAATTCTCTCCCAAGTCTTTTGAAATCTGAAGTTGAAATCGGTCAGTTGCTCATTGGGAGCTCTCTTGATGGTTGTCAGCTGCTCCAAAAGAGACAAGTTGTCTCCCTTCTCTCCAAATTGCTCATGAAGTGTTATACACAGCTGATTCCAATTTGTGATAGAACCAGCTCCAAGGCTCCTAAACCATTGCAATGCTTTACCCTTGAATGAAGATGCCAGTAACTTGACAGCCACTTGCATCTCATTGATTTCATGGATTGCGAAAGGTTAGCAAATTTTCTCCAAAGTGAAGTATGGAATGTTCTTCAAGGTCAGTAATAGGAATTGGATGTTGTGCATTGAGGGCAAGTGGGCTGCTGCCTGTGAAGTTGACATAGGGGTTGTTTTGTGCCATTCTAATTGGTCTTAAAACCCTTGTTGACTGAATGAAAGGCCTACCAGGTGGAGGAGTTGAGAGAGTTCTGTTTGGTGGAGATGGAGACCTTTGAATCCTTCTTCCTCTTTGCCTTCTTCTTGGAGATAATTGCAGGTATTCAAACAACACTTCTTCTTCTCCAACTCTTGACCTTGTGGTGACTCTTCTCATGAGTTTTCAGGCCTGCACTGTTGAAACCAATTGATTCTTCCCTTGAGTCGCCAGATATGCAAATAATAGCTCTTTTCAAGCAAGAAAATTGCAGCAGATGCACATCAACTTTTCTGCAATAAAAATGAGACCTCTAGTGTCCCACCGGGCATGCCAAAACTGTTGATGCAAAATCACAGCACCCCTGGATGTTGATCAGATTTCTAGGTTGATCACTAGCATCCAGTGTGATTGCATAACATTGAATCCTTTCTTTGAGTGTGGGACTCATGAAAATGAGAAAGGAATCTCCAGAGAAGGCTGGTTCCTATTCCTCTGTTCAGATGCACACGAAAAATGCAGAGGGTTTACTCAAAACCTAATCTAACTTGCCAAGGAGACAGGGTAAGAAGATGCGTAAAAATAAACCTAAGCTAACAGAGGTGATGCACCGAGGAATGAAGAACATCTATCTTGCCAATAAACACAGACCATTCAAATGTGATGCAAGATCATGCACAGATAACAAAATTTACAGTGAAAGACCAGGAGGATGCAAATGAACACAGAGAGGGTTGAGAATCATCCACAGACATGCATTACTTGCTCCAAAGATTGATACAATACACTACAAAATGCCAAGAGGTAGAGTCGCATTACAGTTTCAAATGGGAGGTTCGAACTCCACAAATTCGCCTGATAAAGAGAAGAAGGGAGGAGCAAAACAGGAAATGTTCGACCTTTAGAAAGAAGCCCCTCCTTACAATATATAGGAAGAATGAGAGAGGGAAGAGAGAGGAAATCCAGATCTACCCCAACCACTTCTAGGTTGCATTTAACTCATCTCATTATGGCGAAGTGGCGAATCTGGCAAAACGGCGATCGCTGTCTAGCGTAAATGGCGAATCGTCATGTGTATTAAAGCCGGTTGTTGAAACGTTATTCATCTATTATTACATGCCGAGGCATTTCTCAATTTTCTCTCCAAACTGAACCAAAATGCAAGATTGACCCTGGAATTGTGTAGATAATTTCACCAGCTTTCCATTGATGTAAAGAACGCAAAAATCTGAGCTCTGGATCGAAAGTTATGGCGATCTGAAGATTTAGGGAACAAAACAGGCCAAAACGGATTTTTGAATTTTTCCCATGCTCTGCCACTGGGATAACACATGTCGGGCACTGATTGGATGAGCAATTCTCTCTCTTCCACCTTTCCATGGGCTTTCCTTTGAAATTTCGACCTTTTTCATACTTTGGAAAAATTCTCATTTTCCCCGCCCCGCCACTTGGGACACGTGGCATCCTTTGGTTCGTTGACAGGGGCGTGGGGAAAACCTTTACCTTTTAGTTTTGGGCCAAAACTTTGCTAAGTTTCCAAAACTCTCCCGAGCTCCGAACTCGCCTTCCCCTTAGGACACGTGTCCTATTCTCGATTCGTCCCGGTCCTCCCGGCACCGCGTCCCTCGCGTCCCTTTGGCCTTGTGTCCCCAAACTACACTCGGGACAAATTTCCAACCGCCCGAAATGTACTGACTTGCGCCAAACCGGCCGATCCGCATCTTCCGCGTACTTTTGTCCCAGATGTCCCAAACTCTGCGAAGCAAGACTTAGGCAATTTTCTTCATTTTTCCGGCCGGTTCGGCTTTTCGCGCCCCGCGCGTCCCGATGTCCCAACTGTCCCAAATGCTGTGCGGACCGCCTGGAGGCTTTTCGGCTGATTCGCGCCCCGACGTCCCAACTGTCCCAAGGACCTCCTGGACTAGGACTTAGCCGATTTCCTCTGTATTTTGGCACCAAGCTGGTTTTCTGCAATTTCTTCCATTTTCTCGACCTGTTGGGATTTCTTCTTGGACAGGAGAGTTAGAAGGAAGCTGAGGGGACCCCAGAAACATGATTTTGGGCCTTGAATCAATCTGTTATCAAAATTACCGGTGGGGATTTTTGACAACAAGAACATTATACGGCGAGTCTTGCATCTATATATAAGCATGACACTACATGCGTGTTAAAGATGATTCCTATTTGAACTAGAGTTAGGGTTTAGACTAGTCAATTTAGGTAGTTTTTGTTAAAGAGGGTGATACTTGAAAAATTGCGGGTTAACAAATAGATATTTATAGATCTATTGTGTGTTGTAAAGCATCTCTGTTAATGAGATTGTAACTTTGTGTTGTGACACATATTTTTCCTTTCTAGTGGTAAATGAAAAATATGAGTTCTCATTCCATTTTTATATAATATTGAATATTATGCATATTCCAATTGTGATTCTAAGGGCTTATTAGTTATAATACTTACCTTAATTGGGACCACTAGGTATGAATCCATCACTTTCCTCACACAAAAATATGATTTATATGCACGAGATTATCCTCATCCTAGGTAAAGCATATTGTTATGCTTCCTGAAATTTCATAGTTGCACCATATTGATCTCATCATGGATGTTCAAGAACAAATCATTGATGTACTTGGAAACATTCTTCTTATTTAACTCATTATGAACAACCCTAATGATCACCTTGTATAACTTATATGTTTATTATTTCATATTCATATCCATATGTCACAAGTTTTATAACCTTTTCAATAGGTATTATTGGTAATCATCACACAAAACATTCCTCGTCAACTTTGCAACCATCATATCCCATTATGTGTTCTTGTCTTTACCCTTCATGTTTCACTTCAATGGAACCTCTTTTCACCACAAGATTACCTCCGATCTAGTAGCTTTGTCTACAATATATTTACCTTGTATAGGTTTGAAACTTCATCAAACTCAAAGTAATATTCTATTCATGTGATCCAATCAATTATATCTTTCATGTTCAACATCCTTGAACATCATGAAATATTTATCCTAATTCCTCTCTTATTCTATGTGATGGATTTCATGAGCCTCTCTTCTCCTCCATCCAAGTATGTAGGTTATATACCTACTTCTCTTTTGTCTAATTCTTTGACCTCTATACAAATCATGTCATCCTTTAGGATGAATCTTCTCCTTCGATCCCCTTCCACTACAATCAAGTTTTTCTACATTGACCCTAAGATCTCCATGAATTCTCGGAAATGCCATCATTCACCACTCTTTATTACATAGTTACTCTCCTTAGAGGCATCTTTGTATAAAACACATTGTTGCACTCTCCAATCACAAACCTACATAGGTTTTCTCCTACATACAAAGAAAGAAAGAATCCTCCTCAAGAGGATCTCGCACTAATCACCACCACATTGTCTAACCATTATTCCTTGACTAGAATATAAGTATGCCATTTTCTTCCCACATGTCAATGTGAAAAATACGATCTCTTAACCAATTGTTGGACTTTCCTTGCTCGATACCATTTAGTGCAATTACGGTTAGATGGTCTAATGAAGGACTAACTTAGACCACACAACCCACAAACCGTATCTCACATAATGGACAACATTAATAATTATCATATTCTTTTGATCAACAAGAAAATAAAGTATTTATAATTCAAACATGCCTACACATTTTAAAGTCTTCCCACAAACTTACAACACTAAATGTAAAATACCTAGTGCTAAGAATGGACCGGATTTACTCTCTTTTACACTCTCCGCTTAGAATGAACATGTTAATGTTCTTCTCACTTGAATCGATCATAGTTCGGGTTCGACTCTTCCTCCTTTACAATACTCTCTTATGAAAATTCCAAGCTCCCCAAATTTAAACATTTGATCTATATTTATAGGAACACCTAAGAAAGTCGGTGCCTTCCCAACTATTAGATCACTTCCATCTTTCTCCAAATACCATAGTTAAGTTCCCAAAGTGCCACTTGTCCGATTCTCACGAAAACTTCAACATTAAGTTATCGCATATGGATCCCCCAAAATCCTCCACGAAACATGGATTGTCCATCACATAGTCGACTAAATCTACAAGGTGTAACAGTTTGTTAGACGACAGAAAAGTACGTTGTGTAAAATGGTCCACAATCATCAAGCACATGGATTCATCATTCCATCCTTGGCCTAAATCTCTACATACAACCAAAGAATTGCGATGAGCAAGAAACCCGTAACGAACATCAAAATGGACCAAGCACAAACCCAAATGTTTACACCAAACTACTTGTTGAAATTCAACTTTTTTGATATATACATAGTTACACGTGAACGAAAATACTTTCATATTAAAACTTATGTTTTTTAGATAAATATATTTAAGATACCTTTTAGAATTATGGCCGAAGGATTTTTACCTTTACCCAAAGATGGAAGAGGGTGTGTATGGATATGGCTTTTATTACCATTTAAGCACGTTTCTTTCCATAATATTCCGCTGCCTAAGCAAATATATGAAACAAATAATTGTTGCAGTGAATTGTCTTTGATAAAGTCTTGTTTTCATGAATTAGTATAAGAAAAAGCCACTACCTAGTGAAACTATTTTAAAATGGGCTTTGTTCCCGGCATTAATTATTGAACCAGATTCAAAGCATGTAAAATATCTTTCCGCTTCTTTCTTTTGGTGGCTTAATTTATTTCCTTATTTAGACGGTCATAAAGAAAGGTTTCATTTAAATAAGCTAAAAATAATACTATAAAGAGTTTGGACAATACAAAGTTGGAAGACCATTGTTTTGACGGTCAAATTATAAGGATCTTGGAAGCAACAATAAGGGGATGTTTTGTCAAAGGCACCCTCAAAAACCGGAGCATGAAAATCTAAGTAAGACCAGAATATTTTGAGTCAAATAAACTTTGCCTCAAAATCCAACTTTGCCTCATCCATGCTTTTTTAAAGACATAATCATGGTTTATAATATTTTAATAAATATGATGTGTAGTTGTTGAATCATTTGATACTTTTATAAGCTTAGTCTAGGAAAATGCACCTTATCATGAACTACCATGTGATAACGTTAATGCTAAATAAATTAAATAGTTTGTGTTATATAGTGGGTATAATTTTGAAGGCTATTTCGAGTTTAATTAAAAAAATCAAAATTCCATAGGAATATAGAGTTAAAAACATAACCTCTTACTCTTATATATAGACAATTAATTATAATAGTGTAACTCGAAACTAGTAAATAAAGATGTTTATGTAGAATAGAAGAAATCGTAGCAACTCCGTGAATCAAAGTCGTTCAAAAATGCTAAGATAATGAATTATATTATGATCTATGACGAGATAATCAATAAAGTGGGCATTTTCAATTTCATTGTTGTCCGGGGAATCTCTTCCAAGTTTGAAGCGAAATATTGTTTGTGTTCTTTGTGTTTTAGTATGCCACTAGATTTGAAGATTACCAAGTTGATCCTCTAAATGTCGTACTCATTCCCAAGTCGCCTTAGACTTATTATCCAACCCTTTAAACAATACTCTTTGAGAGATACAACAAAGATGGTGCAAAGTGCATTCATAAAAAGATTATGCTCTCATATTCTTTCATACACAATTTCTCAAGCATGTGTGCAAAGAAATAAAAATGATGATGAGAACCAAGAAATATATCCTTATTTGATTAGTAGGTGTCAATTGAATTGGACGTGAGAACAAAAAGGAAATTATTACAATGAGTGGGTGATGAGACACTACAATTATGATAAGAAGATGACAAAGGATCCATAAATTGGATGGATGGGGAATTGTATATCGTAGACCTTGCGAACACAATGTGGTAAAATGTTTTATTCACATTCTCGTATAATTATAAGAGCATTAGTACAAAGGGAATGAAAGCTTATAATCAAGTGTGTGTGTGTGTGTGTGTGTGTGTGTGTGTGTGTGTGTGTGTGTGTGTGTGTGTGTGTGTGTGTGTGTGTGTGTGTGTGTGTGTGTGTGTGTGTGTTAATGTAGCCAAATTCTAAACAAACTTGCTATACTGCAAATAATGTGAACTCCAAAAGAAAATAGATCTCCTTCTTTGTTATTGAATAATCAATTACAATGTTTCCTAAATAGGAAAACAACTCTCAACTTGAGTTGCCAAGCAAACCCTAACTAACTTTGACTAAATCTACTCTAGGTGACGGAATTTACTATTTTTAGTAGTTTACTAGAACTTGTTATTCTTAGTAAGTTCGCATGCTTATTCATACGAGGCACAAAAATTGCCACACATCTTCTACATTCCTAAATTAGAGGAATTGCCAACTTTCTAACTCATAATGCAACTAATAGACTAAAATTAACTAATGCCCAAAAATTGGAAAAACCAAACTACAACTTAAATCCTAATTTTTGGCCTCAAGATGGTAGATTTAGGGCCTGAAAATGTGCCAAAACTTTTCCCATCCGGTAGGGCCGATTGCCAGTGCGTTTGTCTCATCGAAACATGTGGTTAAAAAAAAACAAACTCAAACGAACACCCGGAACTCAAGTTATGACCTTGTCAAGTTCCTGTTAATTTTGACACATCATACACACACACACACACACACACACACATATATATATATATATAGAAGACAATCTTTTGATTTACTTACATACAAAAATATTATATAAGTATTTGCAACTATTTATATCATACTATTAAGGGCATGACACATGGTGTTGTAAGAATATTGTATTGACACAATATGCCTTATGTTATCACATTATATATTTTGTACAATAATGGCATATGAATGTATAATGTTTTAATATATACATGAGATCTTTGTTAGGATATGGACTATGTACATACAGTCTAGTGTGCCACGTGCATATAGGTTTTAGGTAGGAGTTGTGCATTTAAATAAGGTAGAACAATATGTATACCGAACTTCCTTTAATGTACTAAGTTTGAACCTATATAAAAATCATAAAGAGATATAAAGAAGATAAATGATGATATATCACGTATGGTGTATTTGAGTACTTAATGATACAATGATGATTTCCCTTTAAGCAGAGATGCATTATGTATGATGATTAATAATATACATACAATTATTGTTATTTTAAATTTTTCTCCTCCTCTCATGCTTGAGTGAAGTATTGGATTCCAAAATGTCCTATAATATTTTGAGAGCCCTTGAGTTAGAATTTCGAGTCACATTGTTATTCTTTCCTTGGAAATAGCTTGTGTCTCATTTTTGCAGTGTGGTCGTGATATAATACTTGCTAATCATTTTGGTGAAAGCTTGTGGTATCTTCCTGAGATATTATATACTAGTACAAATATCTATTGTATGAAGCAACACTTCAAATGGATTGTGGATGAAACTCAAAACAATGGTCTAAAATGGGCTACAATGCTATGCAAGTTCTCAATTTTTAAAGTAGGTGTGTGGCAACCTCATAAAGTGAATTGTAATAACGGGCTTGCCATAAATGTATGGTTTTCAAGAAAAATAAAAAAATTGATAGATTTCTATGGAAATCCATGATTTAGTGAGAAATTGTGAAACAACCTAATTAGATGAGCTACCAAAATAATTCAAGTCGTAGAGCAACAATTTTTGAATTATTCACAAAAATGAAAACTAGAGCTACAATTCTCTACAAATTCTCAAAAAATGAAGGCATGTGTGGGATAACTTCATGAAGTGAACTAAAAAAATAATTCAGTTTGCCTATGCATGATGTTAAAGAAAAATGCAAAATTTGATATGTAATGCTTTGTGGAAGCCACAATTTATTGGAAAGGTGCATGACAAAAACGAATTAGATAAATTTCCAAAAAATCAATTTGTGGTACACAATTTTTGAATTATTGACAAAAACTAGTGCTCCATGGGTTCTCAAGTTTTATAAGCAAGTGTTTAGTAACCTCATTAAGTGAACTACCAAAACACTTTAGGTTGTAATGAATTGTTTTCAAGAAAAATATAAAATTTATGCATTTCTTTTTGGAAGCTAAAAATTGGTTAGAAGATACATGACATGTTAGTTAAATGAACTACATAAATTGTTCAATCTACATAGAAATAGTTCTCTTGAAAACTCCGAACAATGTATTCATTTTCTAGCTTGAGAGAACTATTTGGGATTGAATTTGAGTGTTCAAATATACTTCAACAAGAATAATATATGGTATTCTAATATCCTCGTTATAGAATATTGTAATGTAATTTATTTCATACCTATTCAATTTTTAAATCAAAATTTATAATTTCACAAAGTTTCCCTCTCAGATCAATTTGTTACTTTGCTAGACTCTTAGCCCTCAATAGTGCATGGGTGATTTTATTGATTTGGTTAATTTAGAAATTCATGAATAGGTGGTCCCATCTAATCAAATGATGTTAAGCGGTGTAATAATTAAATTTCAAAAGACTATAACTAGAAAATAATTATTTACCGTAATGGAGAAAATTTGAATAGTGGTCGAGATGATATCAATTCTTATTTTGATCATAATTTTTCCTCGTGATATTTTTTAATACCTATTGTCATGTGTTTTTGCAAGGGCAAAATTCAATGTTGAAACATGACAACTTTACCCTAGTGTCAAAAATTTTCTTGAAAACTCTCGTAGGCACCTCTTCAAATCAAAGTATGCCCTCTCTGTGGTGTTTATCCTATCCTTTCAAGTCCTCATATGTGTTGTACATACCTTCCCAAGTGTTCAAAATGTTGAGACAAGGTGACTCATTCCATTCAAGACATGATTCTAAAGATGGATTCTTTCAGAGCCTAGAAAGACTATTTTTAGCCTTCCTAGGATAGGTGTGCATTCTCCAGAGAAGAGTTGAAATCTCAAAACCATTTGGGAGTGGTGTTAAGGAGTTAAGAATGCAATGGAATAAGTTTAGGAAACTTTTTGGAGGTTTAGGAACAAGAACAGTGAAAGCATATGTTTTAGGATTAAGGAGCTTGCAATTGAAAACAATACCTAAACTTAAATGGATTACCGTGAGAGCTCCATGATGATTCAAAAGACAAAAAAATTAACCATTGAAAGTATTTAATAGCCCTTGTTATGATGGAATCACAAAATTATTTTCAAGACATGGTTTCTTCTCGGGATAGGTTAGTTTATCTTTGAATCACCTTGTGGTCCCAAATAAAAATTTGAATTTTTGGAGAAGAAAGAATAATCAGGTCTTGAAAACAATCCCATTAATCTTGGACTTATCTTGAGAGTCAAAATTATATAGAAATTTTCCTAAAAATGCCTCCTGGAGCTTTGGGAAAATTGATTTCAAGATTCAGGACTTAGTCATTTTCTCAATTGGATAGGTGGCGGGTTTTAGTGTCCCGACTTTCCAAAAATTCCCTACTATCCCAAATTTTCCAACTATCACAGGAGAGTGGGGAGAGTGGTGATAATAAAATTTACCCCCTAACTCTTGCTCTTGGCCCCTCATGTGACCTTCCCTCTTCCCGAGTGGGTGCTAAGTTGATTTTCCCATGTAATTGCTAAGTTATACAACAAGATTTACAATCTTGAAACCAAAGTGATGATTTTAGGATACTATATCACTTTTTAAGGATTTAAATACCTTCATTATGCTAAAGTTACCTTTTTTACAAACAGATTTGTAATCTATAAAATATAAGATGATTTATGCTAAGTGTGATTTGTGAGACTACATCTCATAGTTTCTCATAGAAAATCTATATAAGCACCTTAGGAGCCTTTTATAAAGTAAGGACCTCCTTTATAAAATTATATTTTTTTACTTTGGACTACACAGTAAAATTAGAGTGATAAGTTTACTTAGATCATAAAAAGATCTTTTATAATGCTTTTATGGAGCAAAAGTATAGAGGTGAAGAAGAAAATACATGGCCAACCATTAGGAGGTGGCATTTTCATGCAAACTCCCCAATGGAAACTATGAAAGGCCAAGCATTACATGAAACTTGCAGAACTTCACAACACACAATGGATTTATGAATATATCTACAACTTGATCTTTAGTAGGATAGAACTAGATATCTATATCACTACAGAGTACCTTCTCTCGGATAAAATGCATATGAATATCTATATGATTTTTTATTTGATGTTGAACTAGATTATTTATGAGAGAAATATATCTCTGACTATCACACAAAAGAGGAGTACTTCCTTTAACTTCCATGTGAATTTATTCTAACAACCACTTTAGTCACATGGTTTCCTTTGTTTTCTACTACACTTCTATATTATGTCTCAGAAGAGATGAAGAATGTTGGTTTCTTCTTGTTACTCCAAGTAATGACACCTATACCAAAATTGAACACATATCTAGTTGTAGATTTCCTATCTATTACATCACCAACATGGTCATAATCACAATATCCATATAAACAAGCATTATAAGAAGAAGTATAATGTAAACAAAAATTAATTATTCCTTTAATATATTTTAACATTCTTTTTTCTAACTTCTAATGATCCTGATATGGTTCTTGCATTAATTTGGAAGTAATATGTACTGCATATGTAATATTAGGTCTAGTGATTGCTAGATAGATTAAACTACCTACAAGTTTCCTATAAATAACAGGTTAGTTTTCTCACATACGGAGTTCAGGATCAAGTTTACAACCAACTAATAGGAATAGCAATTGGTTTATAATCCTCCATATTAAATATTTTAAGTAAATTACTAGAAATTTATGACTTGGATACAACAATAGAATGTTTATATTGAAAAATTTTCATGCCTAAAAAATGATGTAATAATCCTAAATCAATCATTTCAAAGTTTGTTTCAATTTAGCTTTAATTTTAAAAATTAAACTATTCAAATTGATAGTAATAAGAAAATCATCAACATATAATACAATAAGAATAATATGATTATTTTCAATTTTAACAAAAATATCATTATCGATTTGTAATTAATAAAACCAATATCTTTGAAAAACTATTTATTTTTGCATACCAAGCTCTAGGAGCTTGTTTTAAGCCATATAGAGATTTTTTTAGTTTACAAACAAAGATTTCTTTACTAGGTTCCTCAAAAAATTTAGGTTGTATCATGTAAATTTCTTCTTTCAAATCACCATTTAGGAAGGTATTCTTAACATCCATATGGTAAATTTCTCAACCATATTGAGAAACTAAGGCTATGAGAATCATAAAAATTCTTATTTTTACAACAAGGAAAATGTTTCTACATATTCAATACCATGTTTTTGAGTAAACCCGCGAGATACTAACCTAGTTTTGAATTTATCAATATTTCTATCAGCCATATACTTGATTTTGTAAATCCACCTAGATCCAACAATGCTAGATTTTTCTAAAGGAGGGACAATATCCTAATTTTTATTTTTAATTAAGGTGTTATATTCAGATTTCATTACTTCGATCCATATTTTTTCATGATATGCCTCTTCAAAATATTGGGGTTCTGGCTCATACATAGTCATTAAGGCATGGTAGGTATGGTGGCTTCTAGTAATCTTACAAAGATGATCAGAAGTAGAGTTTTGAAGTAAAGATAGAACCTATTTAGGTCATTTAGTTATCAAAGACACGGAAAAACTCCTTTTCTATTTTACACTTATTATTACAATCTATTTTTTCTTCATTATGATAGAAGTAATCTATTAGATAATCACAAACAAAAAATATTTAGTACTATTTAGAATTCTAACTTGAACCATGTAAAGGAATTGCTAATCAACTCGAAAGCAAGCCCAAGCTCACTTACGAGAAGTAGAAGTGAGAGTATGTGAAATTTGAATCATTATAAATAGAATAAATAAAGTATGAACTAAAAAAGTGTCGTGCCCCATACCCTTTCTCTTGGTCAATGAGGGTAAAGACCCTTTCCACAAAAGGATGTCTTGTTAAGTACTTGATTTAGTGTTTCATTATGGACTCACCTTTTAAGTCATTTGACTCGAGATCAATTCTAAATTGATGAGCTCATAATAATAATAATAATAAACAAGTGAAGTAATTGAAAATGATATTATCAAAATAAAATAAAATAATAAAATAAAATGATGAAATAAGTACAATTAGATTTTTTTATAAAAAAGATAGTATCTTTAAACTAACCAAATAAAATAGAAATAAATAAATTAAAAATATATAATTAATTAAAAATGCTTTTAAATGTGGTTGGTGAAAGACTGTGGCATGTGGGTAAAGGAATATGACCTATGTCGGATGTTATAATTACAATGCCTTGGATGCATGTTGGAAAAGAAAACTAATCAATCTAGATGTCGATTATTTATTTTTGGTGAAACTATGCCGATTCTTTGTGAGGCCATGTCATTGCCACTTTTTTATGGCATACTTTGTAAGCTTGTGCTAATATGGGACCCTTGAACAGGTTTTACACATCCATCATGCATTGGGAAACATATTTTTTCCAGATTTGTTATTGTAACTACCTTGGTATGTATGTCTATAACATGTGAAAACTTTTACCGTATATCCTAGGGAGAAATGCAACCCAAGGATTGCAAAGGTTTTTGATTTGCACAAACAATATTTATTGAAAAGGTGCTATAAACTTTCATGGAATTGTAATGACATGTGTAAATCTAGATTACACAATTTATGTCATCATCCTCCTTCCTGTGCCAAGATAAGAGCTTTGAAAATAGTGGTTGGGAATCCACCAAAGCTTGAGGAGGGTTTATTTTTGTCGGATGTTATTGTTCCAAATGTTTTTAATAGTTAGGCATTACAAACCTCCATAAATTAAAACCAACATAATGAAAGTCCCAATTTCCTCCTCACGCCGATCCGGTGCCAAATAAGGGAGTTTAAAAAATTAGTAGCATGCACTTGGCTCGATAACTATTTGTCGAGAGCCTAAAATAAGTGTGACCTCATGTCTTTTAAGGATTGATGAATGTGCCAAATTAATTTGTTATAAGTGCCTTATCTCCAACATTCTCTTATCCCGGGTATATGAGAGGTCTAGAGACAGGTGTGCACATCCACCAAAGCACATAAGGAATATTATTTTGATTGATTTGTATGATAAATGTTCATGTGTGCCAAATATCTTGAGGAAACTCTAATCTTGATCATCAACATACTAGTGCAACCTATGGTGGCTATGTGGAATCATTTGCTTAGTGTTTGATGAGAACATAGGAATGTGAAAAATGGTGGGGTATGTAAATTATTTGTTAAAATTAAAAGGAGTGTAGTCACATGGAATGTGATGGTTGTATGTTGTGTAAAAATGTTGAAAAGGCATTTTAATCCTATAAATAGATGTAACTAACTTGTGCAATGCCAAACTTCGTAATTGCCTTCACCATTTATTCTAGGAATGTTTTTCTCATCTCTATCTTGCATTGTTTTTACATTTCTATTTTTTCCCTTACAAATGATATTGAAATTCAAAAAAACATTTCAGGTAATTAAAATGAATTGTAGCACAAAACAATGAAATTTCCTCTTTTCTATGCAACTAGAAGGAATATTTTTGAGTGTAAACCCAATTCCCGAATTACCTCCTTAGATGTTCAAATAGATTTGATAACAATATTGGATAATGGAAACCACCCGAATGATGATTCAAACTTGATTTCTAGTTTAAACATACCACTTATTGACCTTACAAAAAGTTAATAAAATGTGATTTTTGTGATGTGCAAAACACCTCTCTAAACCCCAAAATGGGAATGTCAAGTCTTGACTTAATTCCCTGTCATGTGGAGTGTTATATCCAACTTTATAATGACTTTGAGTGTCCATTTGTGTAATTTTCATCACCGGTCTAAGAGCCTTGTTGAACTTTTTAAAGCCTTGGGACACCTATTGAAAGTTAAAAGTTTAGTTGGTTTTGGCTTTCAATTTAGGCCCTAGGTGGTAAAATGGATTTCATCCTCCGCATAACTCTAGTGTTTATCCATGAAAATCACTATCAATACTTAGTTATGAGAAAATAACTTTTCAAGCTATTTTTACAAGTGGGTTTTGTAGGCCCCAAATGTTGGGCGACAAGGTCAATCTAACGTAATTATGATTGATAGCTCTAGGAATGTAGTCACCGTTCGAACCATGTTTGCCAAATTTTATTTTTGTCAATACTAAGGGATTCTATGTATATAGGAGAGTGTATAGGATTTTTCACATGGTGCATTTGACCATCGGAAATTGATTTTTGAACGCGGTTTCATATCCTTCAAGCTAATTTGGGCATTTTCATAAACTTGTAGCAAAATGAAAAAAGAATATTGTGGAACCCCTAACAAATCAAATAGATCTTGAAAAAACATGTAGAAACTAACATATGATTGTATGGAACTCCATTTGGTTGCTTGTTTTGAGAAAATTGATTGTGGAAAAATGGTGTTATTTCTCTCTCCTCTCTCTACCTCTCTCTAGTTTTGAAAATGAAATGAAATTGAAAATGCATCTCTTACCTCTCTTGTATGTGCAAAGTGTTTTAATTCATTGTAAATGTAAAATTATTAATTATGAATTGTGATAGATCATAAAATATTGTCATGACATTAGTTGTTGTTGACCCATGATCACATGGTTTTTACAGGTTCTTACAGATCACATAAAATATGAATAAACAAAGGTATTTTTGACTTTAAATATGTACTTAGTTTTTTAATAAGTGTATTATTTCCATAATAATGAGATGTAGTGTCTTTCGAATAATTGTGCTTAATTACCTTTTGAAAGGAGAAAATAAAAATAAAATTTGGTTATATCATGTATGCATTGAAATGGATATGTAGTTGTATTTAATGTTGTACTTATGGTTTAGATGTTTTAAAACAATAATTTATCATGGTAACTATTGAATTTCTCCCATAACACTCATATTATTTTTTGGAAACTTAATATACCTAAACTATCGAATGAAATGTGTTCCTAACCCTTGTCATAATTTCTCTCCTAATTGAGGCTTGTCTAGTTTGTTAACCCCTTATCATCTTAAGAAAAGACTTTAACCTATCACAATTCATCTACTGGTCTTCCCCTAGGACAAGTATTATAAAGACCATTTCCTTTACTAATATACCATTGTGTTAGTGAAATGGTTATACTATGTGTACCCTATCACATTTTGGGTAAGTATGACCAACATTTCTAGGTGTCATAGGTCTAATCACTTCATGGGTAAGTTGTATTCCTTAGGTGCATAATTTTCCTTGACACCTTAGCATGTAACCCAGTCCTTATGAGGATAGTTTGGGGTGTTTTCACCTATTATTGATCTCATTGAGAGATCTAATTTATGTGAGTGGATTATACATGTCGGTTTACTTATGCATTAACCTCTTGTATTTAAATTATTTTACTCCTCACAAATAAAAGTGTCACCTTGACAAGTAGTATCAAAATGCCTTGGGTTACACAAAGGTTTTGTGAGATAAGGATATTTTATTACTCTAAGTTTTTCCTTGTAATAGGGTGTAGACCCATTTGAGTGTCAATAAAATTATTAAACCGCAAACCTCTTATGATGATTATTGGTGAAAGACACTTTAATATATGCTCACGTAATGAGATAAATAGTCCCTTAGAAGGTAGTAGAATGCATAAGATTGTATTGAATGTCTCACTTGTAATATGTATTTAATACTTAAGTTTCCTAAGAACAATAAAATTAATTGTTTTGTGTGAAATCAAATTCCATGGAGTCTTGAATCCTTAGTTAAAAACAAGTGTTATTTGAATCGTAATTGTTTTAAAATTATGTCAACATGAGATCAAAGTAATAACGTAAATGTGATAAGAATAAGAGTAAATGAGAATAAATTTGGAACGATTGTTATAAACATCGTATACACCTTAAATGGTGTCAAAACAACTAAAATTCTTAATATGATCCTAAAACCAATAAATATAATGAAGTGAATAATTGGAGATCAAACATTTTAATAAATTGGAAACTTACAATTTTAAGGAATGAGCACATGTTTTATACACATAAATGTGGTTTATACAATTATTATAAATGGTTAAATTAACTAAAGGTACTGTAAATTAATTTATCTATGTGCTTTGTGGGAAAATCCCTCTCTTCTTATTTCATCTAGTGTCCTTTTTATTGTTTGGTGTTATGCTCATTTGAGCAAATGTGTTGTGAGTTATTGTTATCCCATCCATGAGAATTGGTAGGGAATGAATGCTTTTGTCATTGACTCATGTTTTTATACAAGAATGATTTGATTGAGTAAAATGCAAGCCTTGAAAGATGTTTATAGTGATGGATAAACACCTCACTCCTCTTTTTTTAATTATAAATCAATGTTTTCTCTTGCCATCATTTGATGGGATGTACATGTTTTATTTCTCATTTGAGTAGTAATGTGGTTTTCCTATATGTCATGTACTTGTTTAGTACTCATTGTGGGGCTAACAAGTATATTTTTGTGTATGGGGAAGGTAAGGTCATTATGGAGGTATAAGTAGTGGTAAAACTAAAGTAAACCTTGTGTGAAATTAAGGAGGAACCAATGGTATGTGGGATTTGTTTTAGAAGAGGATATATAATTCTTGAATAAACTAGGTGGAGGGATAAGTGATAATGCATTCTTATTTGTTACTTAGAGGAACCAATAACTTACGCTCCATACCTTAGTGGAGTGATAAGTGGTTTGGAATGACCCTATTTCCCTTGTAATCCATTGAAGGCTTGGTAGTGCATACTGTTATCGATAAATCACTGCACCCCCTGAATGGCCTGAAGGTGAACATGAAATTCAATGTGATTAGGTAACATGGGATCACCTCTCAATCAGTAGGACTTGGGATTGAGGTGAACCTCCGAGAAGGCCAACTTACTCTTCCTAAACTAAGTGCTACACTACTCCTAATGCGATAAACAAATCTACCTAAACCTATACTAACATTTCAAGGGGATTAGGGAGAGAGATTTACAAGAAATAAAACCTAAATTAGAAGTGGTGATGCACCAAGAAAGGTTTTAGTTAGACATTTTCTAAGCTTACCCTCTCTTCTCAAGCTGAGTTATTGTGAATTTACAGACTCTCAAGCCTTTCTTCGAAAATTGTAATGGCATCTTATGTATTTTCCTACTGTAATGATGCATTGTGCAAGTGCTTAAAGTAATGGAAATAATGTTTTGTGATCAATTATATGTCCTTAAATAATTTTGTTGTTTTTATTTTCCTCTCTCATGTTTGCAGGTGAATTGTGCAACCAATTTTTCTTTTACAAGTTTTGGAGGTCATCGTGCTTATCAAGGAGTGAAGTGATGTATGTAAATTGGGTTGTAATGCATGTTAATTCTTCCTCATGATCATCTCTCTTAATTGGCAAGTAGGAACTTTTTCTAGAAAAACCCTTTCTTGGTGCATCACCACTTCTATTTTAGGTTTTATTTCTTACAAATATCTCTCCTAATCCTCTTGAAATGTTAGTATAGGTTTAGGTAATTGTTTTTATCGCATTAGGAGTAGTGTAGTTCTTAGTTTAGGAAGAGTAATCTCGACCTTCTTCGAAGGTTCACCTCGATCCCAAGTCCCACAAATTGAGAGGTGATTTTATGTTACCCAATCACACCGAATGTCATGTTCACCTTCAAGCCATTCGGGGTGTAATGATTTAGTGATAACACATACTAATGTTTCTAAATGTTTCTCTTTCAATGTACCAAGTCGTGAAATAGAAAAAGTCTGCGGTTTTGGGTCATTTTTCTCTATGTATTTTGGGCTGTCGGACATTTTTGTCCCTTTGTCCCAAGTTCAAAAGTGCGCTCTGTTCCCGATCGGCGAAATCCCGAAATTGCGTACTTTCGCTTTTCGTGTTCCAAATGTCCCAAATCAAATTGTGCAAGCTGTTCCATTTTCGGCCGAAACTCCCGAACCGCGTACTTCGCACTTTCGTGTTCCAAATGTCCCAAGTCAAAAAGTGCAAGTTGTTCCATTTTCGGCCGAAACTCCCGAACCGCTACTTGTCCCAAATGTCCCAACAAAAGTTTTTGTCCCAAATGTCCCAAACTTTTTTTTGTCCCAACCCATTTTGGAACCTTTTCCATTTTAGAAACACCCGAATCACGCACTTCGCGCATTCATGTCCCGCGTGTCCCAAAAGACATTTGTGCGTCTTCTCCCTGCTTCACCCGAATCGGCCGAGCCGCGTGTTTCGCGCATTCGCGTCTCACATGTCCCAAGTGAACCTAATGCCATTCATACTTAGTTTTTCCCGCTCTACCCGAATATGTTGTTTTTTCAAACTGATAGATATGAATGTAATGCGCATTGATCACCCTTCTCTCTCCTCAACGGCTATATAACGAGCAAGCCACCTTTGCAATTCTTACATTGTTTCCATGCTACCCTTGCTCGAACCCTTGCAACCTAATTCCCTGCGCATGTATCCCTTTTCTCTGTAATTCCTCCCCGAATTTAGGTTGCGGCTCTGATACTATCAATATGAAGATCGAAGTCCTGGAGGAGGCTTTGGGAGAACTAAAGAATAGTTGGCAGAAGGGCGAAGCTTTCAAGACACTGGTTGTCTCAGCTTTCAAGGATATTCACTGTCATCTTCAGGATGAAAATTCTGGTGTTTCCCTTTCCTTGCAAGAAATCAAAGCTCAATTCAGAGCTTATGTCAAAGATAATCTATTCAAGGAAAGCTCAATCTCCAAAGAGAAAATGAAGGAAATCTGCTCTCTTCAATCTGCCGTTGGAGAAGCAAACAAAGATTATCATACTCATGTCGAGTTTGATAAAGAGCTGGAGAAATGTCTTGGATTTTGGACGCAGTCTACGGCCAACACGTCAGTCCCTCGTGGCAGAGACATAGCTGAGGCGTTAGAGAAATTCGGGCGGATTACGAAGTCGGTGGGTCCCTCTCAGTGGCTGGCCACCTGTCTTCTTCTCCTTGTTCTTTTCTCTTCTTCCCTTTCTTTTTCCGTTTTCTTTGTAAGAAGTTAAGGTATTGCGATTGGCGGTCCTTAAGCTTTCTTGGTTAAAGAAGCGGTTCTGAAAAAACTGATTTGTAAGCTATATAATGGCCTTCTTTACGCCATTCTAAAAAAAGGAGGAAGAACTTGGCATATTTTCTAAAAAGTGTAAATAGATTATAAAGAAATCAATACGAAGGACTTTCCCATTCTTTGTCTATCGATCTCTGTTTATTCCTAAGCTTTCATTTATTTTCTTTGTGAAGATCATTTGTCTCAAGTTCGTTAGTCTTACCGATTGCATACTCTTGACTTTGCAAGCTCGGTGATCTTGTATAACCAAGAAGGAACTTTGTGTCCTTGATTAATGAATCGTGTTATGTTAAGAAACTTTGTGTTCTAGCAGATGTTATTTACTGAGAACTTTGTGTCTTTGAATTCCATCTTATTTATCAATACAAATGATCTTGTTTCAATTCATTGTGACTTTCGCATACATAAAGAATTACTCTGATATCTATAATTCTGCATGTTGCCTTTCTGCTCTTTCCCGTACTCTCATTTCCTCAGTCCTTTTGTAATTGATGATCTTCATAGAAAACACTTTCGTGATATCCAAGTTTAACCAACAAATCATGTCTTGTACATTTGTAAATAAGTTCGTTTCTGAATAAGGGAACCTCTCCCATTAAAGAGGAGGGACTTCTTGTCCCCTGACTGTTGCTCTTCTTAAAAGTCCTATCTGACGACCAACAGTTTTTGGCGACTCCGCTGGGGAAAATCACATTCCAGTTCTGTAATTTTTCGATCATCTTTTGATCTGGCGACTCCGCGTTTTACTCGAGGGAGAAGGACCCTTGGTATTGAAGATTCTCAGTTCCAGATTTTGGAGCAGCAGGGTTTTCCTTTTCCTTCAACAAGAAATAGAAGAACTCGTTCGACAAGCACTCCACCTGTTCAAGATAGAAGTCCTACGGGTGGTATTCCTTCAGAGCCAGCTAGCCCTAATCTTCGAGCTTTGATTCTTGCTGGTGTTGCAGTTCCTCTCCAAGCCGTTTTTCCAAGAATGGCGGCGCCATTACCATGGGGTCATCGTGTCGGGCCCCTTGCTCTTCCTCAGCCTTTGCATGAGTTACCCAGAGGTAACCGGAAGAACTTCCCCAAATTCAAAGGCGATGGCAAAGTGCATCCTGATGAACACATCGCAGCCTTCATTGTTGCATGTGGAGTCCTGGGAGTTGAGCATGAAGACGTCTCCGTAAGGCTGTTCGTTGAGACGTTACAAGATAATGCTGCTGATTGGTTCTACCACCTTCCGGCTGGCGCTATCACCGGCCCAGGGCACTGATGAGAACTCAGTTTGAAAACCGTTTCAAGCCAGCAGAAGATGTGCATGCCTTGCTTGCCCAAATTTCTCAGATAAAGAAAGATTCATCAGAACCCATGAGAGAATTTGTGGCCCGATTCAACAGACTGATCAACAAAATTCCATACCTACCCGACTTTGTTGATCAAATTCAAAAATGTTTCTTCTAAATGCTCAATCGCCCAAAGTTAGTTATGCACTAAGAAGGGCTAATCTCATGACATTGGTGAGGATCAAACTCTCATTGTTAGTATCGAGGATGACTTGATCATGTCGGGAAGTTGAGAAGAGACCCTCCCAAATCTAAGTCTGCTTGCTTCTTCCTCTTCCACCCCTGGACCTATCTTGATCCGTTAGTCCGAAAGCTTGCGAATGATCTCATTGCTTTATAAAGAAACAATTAGCTCGGCATGCTCCTCCTTATGCGAGATGTTCCAGGAGAAATTTCCAGCCCGGGAATCATTTGCACCTTCTCAAACAAGACTAGCACTTGAAGGACCTCTGTTAAGGTTCTGTGAATGCTGACTGTGAGTTGAAGAGCCAGATGATGATGAAGATAATGAAGCCTGCGAAGAGTTTGCGAGAGAAGTTGATGATGAAGCAGGTGAATTTGAGGGATCTAGAGTAAATTTCTTCACCACTGAGGGCATTGATGATGGAGATGATTATGATGAAGTGGTAGCAGACATGAATAGTGAATCATTCGCTGTCATGACTCGAGAGCAGACAAGTCGAAAGGAGAAAGTGACACAGCCTATCAAGAAATCTAAGGAGCAGTCGACAACTATTCCCGTGATTGCAAAAAGAGGATCTCCTATCCCTACTTCATCTACGCCAAAGGTAAGTCCTATCAATCCTGCTACTAAAGTTGCTTCTTCTTTCTCTCCTAAAGTTGATAAGCCTAGAGGACTGAATGATGATGGCCCATCCACTTCTGGATCCTTTGATATTGTTGATCACCTGAAAAAGACCAAGGTCCAAATCTCAGAAGCTGAGTACTATCAAACCCATCCCAAAGCTTTTGCCAAAATGATTCAATTTGTTAATTCCCATTCCAAGACCACCTCTAAAGGCCTTTTACCTACTCCTTCTTCTGCACCACAGCCTAGTCTGGTAGCTACTGTCACCTCGCCTATTGACAAAATCAAGCCTTTTTATGTAACACTTCTTATAGCTGGTCATAGGCTGAGTAATTGTGTCATAGATTCGGAGCTTCAGATAATGTGATGCCTGCTAAAGTGGCTCATGCTTTAGGCCTAACTCTCACGCGCACTTATGGATCTTGTTACTCCATGGAGAGTAAAGAAGTGCCCCTGGTCGGGAGAATTAAAGATGCACAAGTGGCTTTTGCTGCTTTGCCCGAAAAGAAAGTGTTGGCTACCATCTTAGTAGCAGATATCCCTCCTTCATACGGGATGTTGCTAAGTAGGAACTTCTGCAAAGATGTGGGTGGGGAAATCCAAATGGACTGGTCACATGCACTCATACCTGTCAATGGACAAATGAAGAAGTTGATGCTTTGAAGCGATCCGAGTATATTGTGCGAAAAAGCGGATGACCTAGAGCACAAATACTTTATGAGGATATGGGGCATGGTAACTACATGATTATGTCCCCGATGAAATCCGACCCCCAAAGTGTCTCCTAAAGATCCTAATGGGGTTTGGATTTTAGAGTTTGATGGAAGTTGTTCCTCGGTGGTTACGGAGCTGGTGTCTGTATTTGGTGTCACTGAAGGAGGCCTACACCCCTTTTCATTTAAGTTGCGGTTCGAGAATACTAATAACACAGGCAGTATGAGGCTCTCATTCTCGGATTGCAGTGGCCAAAGAACAAGGTGTAAAGAATCTTACGGCTCGTGGTGATGCAGAGTTGATAGTAAAGCAGGTCAGAAACCTTTTTCAAGTGAAAAATGGAAGGCTGAAACATTACCGGAATCAGGTTTGGGATTCCATTGAATTCCTTGATGCTTTCTCTATCGAAGCAGTACCTAGGGAAAAGAACAGCAGGGCTGATTCACTAGGCTTGTCTCAGGGTCACTACTGATCCCTCATCCTGATTTCTCTCAGGACAAGTTCACCATTGAGATGGTCCATCGGCCCGTGTGTGCTGATAACACCAATAAGCGGCAAGTTTTCAATGATGATCAACATTTGCTTTCCTTCACTGGAACTCAAGGGTAATTTCGAACAAGCTGTATTTTGAGGAAGTGACAACTGCCTCGTGAGAGTGTGCCCTTTGACAAGCGATCACCCAAGGGAGGAAAAGCAGATCAAGATGGATGCATCAATCTCAAGGGAATAAGATTCCTAAAGGATTGGTAAGCTTAGAGGAACTATTTGATAAACATGACGGTATGTGAAGTCTAGGGCTTCTCTTGGACCTCGTGATCAGTGAGTGTGATAAAATCAATATTGGGAGTCCTAATGACCCTAAGCTGGTGAACATTGGAAAATGTTGCACAGCAGATGAGAGGAGAAAAGCAATTGATCTTCTAAGGAGGTATAAGGATGTTCTTGCTTATTCTTATGAGGATCTAAAAGCCTTCAGGCCAAAAGATATGCAGCATTCTATTCCTCTTAAGCCCGGAATTAAGCCTTTCAAGCAGAAACAGAGGCAATACAATCCCAAAATAGCTGACACAATCTTTCAGGAAATTCAGAAGTTGTTGAAGGCTAAAATCATCTTTCCCATTCACCATTCAACATGGATTGCAAATATTGTGCCTGTTAGGAAGAAGAATGGTGAGATCCGCATCTGTGTTGATTTCAGGAACCTGAATCAGGCGTCTTTGAAAGATAATTATCCTTTGCCTATGATGGATCAGGTCTTGCAAGCAGTTACAGGGTCTGAAATGTTATCCATGCTCGATGGATTCTCGGGATACAATCAGGTAGAGGTTGATACTGCAGATCAACACAAGACAGCTTTCACTACTCCTTGGGGCACCTTTGCTTACAAGAGGATGCCTTTTGGGCTCATTAATGCTGGTGCCACTTTCCAGAGAGCTATGGATCTGGCTTTTGGAAGCTTGAAAGGGAAGTGTATTGTCATATATCTTGATGACCTGACAGTGTTTTCCAAGACAAGAGCGGATCATTTTGATCACCTAGAGACAGTTCTGCTGAGATGCAGAGAGCATGGGATCTCTCTGAACCCTAAAAAATCTGTCTTTTGTGTCACTGAGGGAAAGTTATTAGGGCACATCGTTTCCAAGGATGGTATTAAGATTGATCCTGAACGAGTTCAAGCCATCCAGCAAATTCCTCTCCCAACCAGTAAAAAGGGCGTGCACTCCTTCTTTGGTAAGATAAATTTCTTGAGAAGATTCATCCCTGATTTTGCAGAGTTAACTTTGAATATTTCTCAGATGATGAAAGGGAAGCAAACATTTGGTTGGTCTTCTGAAGGAAAGGAATCCTTTGAAGGTATCAAGAGAGCTATCGCTAAAACTCCTGTTTTAGCCTGTCCTGATTTTAGTAAAGATTTCATCATCTATTGCTATGCTACAGATAATACCTTGGCTGTTGTGTTAACTCAAGAAGACTCTAATGAGCATGAGCTACCAATCGCGTTCATGAGCTATATTCTGAAAGATCACGAGTTGAAGTACACCATGATGGAGAAACATGCTTTTGCAGTGGTTAAAGCTGTCAAGCAGTTTCGCTTTTACATCCTCAACTCTCATTCCATGGTATTGGTCCCGGATACAACTGTTAAGTCAATCCTCACACAACAAGAATTTGGATCTAAGAGAGGAAGCCGGGTTCTAAGGTCCAAGAGTATGACATTGACATCAAGCCGACCAAGCTGGTTCGTGGAAAAGGTCTTTGTGAGCTCATTGCTGAAGGAGCTAAACATGAATTATTGGAGAACAAAGTTGGCCTTCCTACCATTCTGTTCCTTAGTTCAGTTGATGAATGGTATGCTTGACATCGCCCATTTTCTCACCTATGGGAATGCCCCTCTCATTTAAGCGCCAAAGAAAAGAGGAATTTGTTAAATTGAGGTCGGTCAATATGTATTATGGGAAAATGCTTTGTTCAAGCGTGGCTTAGATGGGAGATTTTTGAAGTGTGTGGACAAGGAACAGCAGAGAAAGTTGCTCTCAGCTTTTCACGATCGAGGCATGTGGAGGGCACTATTCATCAACGATTCTGACTCATAAGATACTCCGTGGAGGATACTCTTGCCTTCCTTGTTCGAGAGATGCATCCAGTGGGTGGATAAATGTGAGGCTTGTCAGACCTTTGTGGGAAGACCTAAATTGGCTTCTTTGCCTCTCAAGCCAGTTGTGATTGAGGAACCATTTCAACAGTGGGGTTTGGACTTCATTGGTACACTTAATCCTACTTGCTTCTAGTGCTGGTCACACTCATGTACTAACTGCCACGGACTACTTCACCAAATGGGTGGAAGCTATTCCAGTCAAGAGCACTACTTCTGAAGTGGTATGCAGCTTCATCAAAGAGAACATCTTGGTAAGGTATGGTGTACCTAACAAGATTGTAACAGATAATGCCTCGAATTTCTCTTCTGCTGAGATAATGGACTTCTGCTATGGGTATGGCATTTCTTTGGCTCACTCTTCAGATTACTACCCTCAGGGAAATGGGCAAGCAGAATCCACAAACAAAAATCTGGTGACTATTATAAGGAAGTTAGTCAATGAGTCTCAACGAAACTGGCACAAGAAGCTCTATGATGCTCTTTGGGCAGATAGGATTACACCAAAGAGAGCTATTGGAATGTCTCCTTTTCAAGTGGTGTATGGAGTTGAAGCTCAATTGCCAGTGACAGTGGAACTGCCAGCCTTGCACCTAATGAAGGCCATTGAGGATACTAGTTTCAGAGATGCTTTGGACAAGAGAATTATGTACCTGCACAAACTGAATGAGGACAGATTGGAGGTTGCTGATCGGATATCTGTTCACCAGCAGAAGGTAAAGGTCCTGTTTGACAAGAAAGCCAGGTTCAGAGATTTCCAAGTTGGAGACACCGTGCTGTTATGGGACAAAAGACATGAACCTCGTGGCAGCCATGGAAAGTTTGATTCCCTGTGGCTCGGACCCTTCAAGATCAGGCACTTTGCTGGTGAGAATTCTTTCTATCTTGATTACATGGATGGTTCTTCTCTACCACTTCCTTACAGTGGGCAGTATCTCAAGTTGTTCAAGTCCTAGGTGATTAGGAAGTCCCTTGTATATTCTGTACAGCGTTTTTGCTTGTCTTCCTTTTTGTTTTGGTGTGTTGTCCTCTGTATTGATCTGCTTTTTGACTCCGTGGCCCAATGGATAAGGTACTGATCTGCTTCCCCTGAGTTTGTCTAAGTTCTTGCCTTGTCTCATTCCTTGAATTTATGCCAAGTCATCCCCAGAAGGAGCCAGCTGTTGTCCACTCAAAATTCCCTGCTCTGATGAAAGTTAAAAAATTTCAAAATTTTGAGTTTAAGTGTTTTCTCTAATGTACCAAGTCGTGAAATTGAGAAAAGTCTGTAGTTTTGGGTCATTTTGTATGTATTTCGGGCCTGTCGGACATTTTTCCCTTTGTCCCAAGTTCAAAGTGCGCTTTTCCCGATCGGCCCGAAATCCCAAATTGTCCATTTTCGGGCCCGTCGGAACTTTTCGTCCCAAGTGTCCCAAACTTTTCGTGCGAGTTGTTCCATGTTCGGCCGAAGCACCCGATCCGCGTACTTCGCTCTTTCATGTCCCAACTGTCCCAATTTAATTTCAAAAGTGCGCTTGTTCCATTTCGGCCGAAATCCCGAACCATTTTCGTACCTTCACACTTTAATGTTCCCAAATGTCCCAAATCAAATTGTGCAAGTTGTTCCATTTTCGGCCGAAACTCCCGAACCGCGTACTTCGCACTTTTTGTGTTCCAAATGTCCCAAGTCAAAAAGTGCAAGTTGTTCCATTTTCGGCCGAAACTCCCGAACCGCGTACTTCGGAACTTTTTGTCCCAAATGTCCCAAACTTTTTCGGACCCATTGGAACCTTTTCGGCCGAAACACCCGAATCGCGCACTTCGCGCATTCATGTCCCGCGTGTCCCAAAAGACATTTGTGCGTCTTCTCCCTGCTTCGCCCGAATCGGCCGAGCCGCGTGTTTCGCGCATTCGCGTCTCACATGTCCCAAGTGAACCTAATGCCATTCATACTTAGTTTTTCCCGCTCTACCCGAATATGTTGTTTTTCAAACTGATAGATATGAATGTAATGCGCATTGATCACCCTTCTCTCTCCTCAACGGCTATATAATGAGCAAGCCACCTTTGCAATTCTTACATTGTTTCCATGCTACCCTTGCTCGAACCCTTACTGACCTAATTCCCTACGCATGTATCCCTTTTCTCTGTAATTCCTCCCCAAATTTAGGTTGCGGCTCTGATACTATCAATATGAAGATCGAAGTCCTGGAGGAGGCTTTGGGAGAACTAAAGAACAGTTGGCAGAAGGGCGAAGCTTTCAAGACACTTTGGTTGTCTCGAACTTTCAGGATATTCACCTTGTCATCTTCGGGATGAAAATTCTGGTGTTTCCCTTTCCTTGCAAGAAATCAAAGCTCAATTCAGAGCTTATGTCAAAGATAATCTATTCAAGGAAAGCTCAATCTCCAAAGAGAAAATGAAGGAAATCTACTCTCTTCAATTTATTGAAGAAGCAAACAAAGATTATCATACTCATGTCGAGTTTGATAAAGAGATGGAGAAATGTCTTGGATTTTGGACGCAGTCTACGGCCAACACGTCAGTCCCTCGTGGCAGAGACATAGCTGAGGCGTTAGAGAAATTCAGGCAGCGGATTCTGAAGTCGGTGGGTCCCTCTCAGTGACTGGCCACCTGTCTTCTTCTCCTTGTTCTTTTCTCTTCTTCCCTTTCTTTTTCCATTTTCTTTGTAAGAAGTTAAGGTATTGCGATTGGCGGTCCTTAACTGTTCTTGGTTAAAGAAGCGGTTACGAAGAGTAACTGATTTGTAAGCTATATAATGGCCTTCTTTACGCCATTCAAAAAAAAGGAGGAAGAACTTGGCATATTTTCTGAAAAGTGTAAATAGATTATAAAGAAATCAATACAGAAGGACTTTTCCATTCTTTGTCTATCTGATCTCTGTTATTCCTAAGCTTTCATTTATTTTCTTTGTGAAGATCATTTGTCTCAAGTTCGTTAGTCTTACCGATTGCATACTCTTCAACTTTGCAAGCACGGTGATCTTGTATAACCAAGAAGGAACTTTGTGTCCTTGATTAATGAATCGTGTTATGTTAAGAAACTTTGTGTTCTAGCGGATGTTATTTACTGAGAACTTTGTGTCTTTGAATTCCATCTTATTTATCAATACAAATGATCTTGTTTCAATTCATTGTGACTTTCGCATACATAAAGAATTACTCGATATCTATAATTACGCATGTTGCCTTTACTCTCTTTCCGTACTCTCATTCTCGGTCCTTTTGTAATTGATGATCTTCATAGAAAACACTTTCGTGATATCCAAGTTTAACCAACAAATCATGTCTTGTATTCATTTGTTCGAGGAATTGTTTTGTGGTTATGTGGGCCCAAGTGATAATGTAAGTGTTTTTAACAAGTTTAAAAATAATGTTTTGGTCATGTTATTAGTGTGGGAATTACAAAAAAATCAAGGATTTTAACATTTCTTTTATCAATAAATTATCGTTTCACCGAATCATACATCCTTAGTCCTTTTGTTTTACCTCCATATCATATATATATATATATATATATATATATATATATATATATATATATATATATATATATATATATATGACATGAGCTTTGATCTAACTTCTTCCTTTTATCTTTAGGAATGAAGATGGAGGCAAGGCTTCCAAATATTCTTAGATGAGATACGTTTGTTTTCTTATTAGTCCATTTTTCTAACAATTTGAACAATAGTATCCAAGGATTCAACCCATAGATATTTAGGGACTTGGGCTAAGTGTAACATGGTTCTGGCCATTTCAAGGATTGTGTGCTTTTTCCTTTCCACTATACCATTTTGTTGAGGAAAATAGGGAGTAGTGAGTTCCCTTTTATTTCACATTCGACACAAAACTAATCAAATGCTTTACTAATGTATTCTCCTCCATTATCTATTCTAAGCCTTTTAATTTTGTGACTAGAACTATTTTCAACTAAAGATTTAAATTATTTAAATTTAGATAAATCATTTGATTTGTTTTTAATAAATAATGACCAAATCATGTGAGAATAATCATCAATTAAATTAATGACATACAAGGAACTATTTAGGGATGAAACTTCTAAAGGTCCTCTAACATCACTATGAACAAGTTCAAGAATTTTAGAGGAGTTTTCTTCATGATGGCTATGAAAGGGGTTTACAAATTGCTTATTATGTAAGCACCCTTCACAAGTTTCACGAGCATGAGAGATAGGTGGTAGTCTAACAACTAGTTTAAGACAGGACATATCATACATGCTTCTAAAGTTAACATGACCTAATATTTCATGCTATAACTATAAAACATTCTTTCTTTGAGTGGAAAGACATGAAGCATATGCAAAACCATTAACTATAGAAACCATTCTTTTGTATTCCTTCTACAATGGTAATATCTAACTTATTTTTAAAATACTATTTATCTTTTAGTAAAATTATGGTATTGTTGTTTTAAGTTGTGAACATGATATAAAATTAATTTTCAATTTAGGAACACATAAAACATCATTTATATAACCATTAAAAAATTTATCTCTACCTTGAATTTGAACGTCAAGAATGGAATGATAACAAAGATAAAATTTATCATCACATTCTTTGATATCAGAAAGAATATCATTTCTAAATGTCATGTGCATAGATTCACCATTATCTAAGATTCAATCATTTTCTTTTGTAGTAACTAATGTTGCATATAAAGTAACTACATTAGGTTTTTTATTATTCTTTTGATTTTTGGGTTGATTTTGATTTTTTTAATTTCCTTTTTGATTTTTGAAATTTGGTTTATTTTTGTTTATCCTACAATCTTCCTTTTTATGACCAAATTTCCCACAATTATGGCATTTTCCATCAAAACTGACTTTTAGGTGATTATTCATTAGTTTTCTTATCTTTATTAGGGGTTTAAAGTTTTATTTGAACTTTTGATTCTTGTTAAATTTAGAAAAATTATTTTTAGGTTTTTAGCGAGAAGTCCCCGAGTGGTATTCTCCTTCGAATAAAATTTTGTCATTACTTTCTCTTCTTGAATCAAGAGAGCACTAAGTGTAGATAAGTCAAGAATATATTGTTCGATGATATTTTGAGTTAAAGATGAAAATGAAGTTCCTAAATCTTTCATGGATTTCATTTGATTGATAAAGTATAACAGCTTTTGTTTAATCAAATCACTTTGTTACATCTATATAATTGAGATTTAATATTTTTATATTTAGCTAAAAATTAACCATTTTTTTGTCTCTCTTCACAAGAATTGTCATTAATTTAAGAATTAATTTTATAATTTTAGAAAGTCGTGTACCTTCATCTATTTATCCTAAAAATTTCTAGGTTTCATTAGGATTTTTTGGTTTCCAATGTCCATCAGGAAGTCATCTTACATACTTTTAGATATAATTGACATTTCTTATTGCACTTTTTTTTTGAAATGTAGAAACATTTTCTCAAGTTATCTCTTTTCTACATGTAGGTACCTTTTCTATACCATTCACAACAGTCCATAGCTTTCTTGTCATGAATTAAACTTCTAGTCAAATATTCTAGATGTTGTAGTTATTACCGTTCAACATATGTGACTTATTCGTACTAAAATGATTAGAACCCATTTTTAAAAATAAACATATCAAAACTCAATTCAAGAGAAACCTATATTTTTACAAAAAATGTATCTTCAAATCTTATTCTTTACTTTTGATAAAAAAATAGGGTTAAGATGAATTTTAAGGAATCAATTTAAAATGCAAGAATACTTAAATGCCGAATAAGTTCTCCCTATCATCTCTATGTGACAATCCAAAAATATGTGCAAAAATTTGGAGTTTTCTCCTTCTAGCATAATTAACCCACCACTTGCACTCTAGAAACACAAAAGGTGACTTGTCAATTTTATTAACAACTTCATAAAAATAAATATATTGATCTTTGAACAATAACTAGATGTTATAAATTTTTCTAACTTAAATTAAATACAATAACTAAAATCCCTTGAATAATCTTTATTACAAGGAAATTTTTAAGATATAATAAAATGGTTATTCATTTTAAATTTTATCAACTAAATTATATTTATTGGATATCCATCAATTTATAAATTTGTGGACATGATAATTCACTCTCTTTTTAAGGTTTATTTCGAAAAACTTACTAGATATATATAAAACTTCTCATTTAAAAAATGGATGGGTTTTGAACCCTTGACCTAAAGGTTTGTATAAAAATATATTTTCCAATTTCCCTAAGAACCTTTATTTATATATTTATAATAAAATATCTATTTAAGGTTGAAAATTTTAAATAAAAAAACATAGATTCGACATATAAGCACCCTTTATTACATTTACCTAGCCATGACCCCTTCACCCCACTAATATTAATTTAATTAATTAAATTAAATTAATGCATTATCCTCACTATATTTATTATTTAAATATCTTATTTAAATAATATCTACACATATAGTTCACTTAGACACCTCACCAAGCCAACTCAACCTAAGACCTATTCTTAGCAAGTTCCCATAACTAACTAAGACTTACCCAAACCCTAAAAATCAATGCCTACATTCCCTCTAACCACATTCCCACATGCTCACAAGAAGCTCTCGAGTCTAATCCACGGGATAATGACACAAGATCCAAGGAAATCAGGAGGATCTCCCTAGTTTAGTAAACCTAGGAAATCCCACCTTGACCGATGTCGGTTACCCCTAACCATCGTCGGTTAAGACGGACCGCCATCGTCGGTTACCCCTTTTAACCCAAAACAACCTTATTCTCAAGGTTGGAACTTGTTCGAAGAAGAAAGAGGTTGATGAGCAAGAACACATCTCAGAGAGATAACGCATCTTCAGAGAGCCAATTCTAGTGAAAACTCACATCCAAGGAAGGAGATTGAGCATCTTCTCTGCACAGCCATCCCAGCCACGATCTGATCTATCCAAGCAAAGAGGAGTGTACATATAGCCCATGCAAAAGATTTTCTTCAGTTGGTGATCACTTGTAACCTTCAAACCCATAATCAGCACCTCCATCCCTCACACAGGCCCTTAAGAGAATGAAATCCAAGTAAGTACAACATCATACTTTCCTGGTTATTTCATTTCATCATCATTTTATCATCCATTGTTTATCTTGCTCCCTATTGACCTTCTCCATATTTCCACCTCCATATACCCATTAAAACCTCACAAAAATCCTACTCCAGTCACCCAATACACTCATCTCGACCAACCAAAGTCCTTTGTGTAATCACAAAGGAGACCAAAAGCCCATTCTGTGACATTTCCAGATCTCACAGTAACGCACCGGTTATACCTAACCGCGTCGGTCACCCCTAACCGACACCGGTCTCTGTGTTTTCCCACATAACCCTAAATAGAGACCTACCCACCTAATTTTATCTCACCCTCATTCACCTGTGACCTACCCGAGACCTTTATCAGACCTGCAGAGACCCAAAACCAATCATTTGACCTTTGGATTCTATTCTAGCTTAGCCTATTAGATTAGATCTATTTTCTTATTGTGTTTTAAGTGAGATACCTAAATCATTTCAAAATAACAATAGGATTTACTTTGTTTACAACATTGAATTGTTTAAAATAGTGGACTGATAACCATCTAGGAAGTATCATACTTCTCGGATCTAGCTTATGCTAGGTAGTTCACTACCCATATTGTTTAATTCCTTCTGGTGGTCTTGTTTTCATTATAGGTAGTTCCTCCTAGCCAAAAGGAATCTCTCACGATCAGTTGTGGATTCGGAAGTCATACGCGTGCAACAACCCATCAACCGACATTTGAATAAGTATTCCTCCTATGCCCGTTACCCTATCTGTTTCATCAACACTTCAAAGAAACAATCTAAGAAAAAGGTGAAACATTTTGGCACACCCGGTGGGACCCATCCGGGGTTCCTTGCATTTCATTCATTCCTAGGAAAAAATTGTGTGTTTGTTTCCCTTCTAAAAAGCATACACACTAATTTTCTTCCCAGTAATCCACCTCTTCTTTCTATTTTCTCTAAAGGAAACTTTTCTTTTGGTGTAATTAAAAGGAATCATTTCTTCATGTTTTCTACATTGTAGTGAAAGAGCATCCCTCTTCCTCTTCATCTTATTGTGTCATCCAATTTCACATTTTCGATTTGGGTTTAAAAACAAGTGCATTCCATTCTGATTTATTGCATTAGCTCACATTAATTGAGGGCAACCTATATGTTGGAAGTCATGACCAGCTGATGGTTGACAAAATGAATCATAGAAAAGCACTTCTATCCTTTTCTCTTTCTCTGAGTCTTACCAAACCACACAAAAATTCAAAATACATACATTCTTAAACAACATCCTACCTGGAAGAAGTTGTAGGTGATCACACGATCACGACACAGTGGGCACCCAACTCACTGCTCTGTCGAGTCATACTTCAGAGCGAAGCCCACCCCCACCATAACATACCTGAAACCTCACCTTTTAGATCTCCTTCTTTGTAGGAAGCCATCCTCACCAAAAAAATCTATTTCACAATTCATGTGTCAGTCCTAAATAGCATAAGCTAAACAAACATAATAGAAAAGGCACTCCTAGGATCACATTTTCTTAGTGTTTTTCTGCTTGGCTTGCATTTTGAGGTGAGAGATCACGTTCATCACTTTCTTGTTCATCCTTGCATGCTCCTCATCATAGCTGGTGTATTCCAGCTTCACCTGAGTGTGCTGGGCCATATCATCATCATTCCCAGAATTCTTGGGTCTGATTCTACATCAGATTTTAATTCACAACCACTTTCTTTCATCACTATTTCAATTTCACAGTAACCATCATCGGTTACCTCTGACCGCCATCGGTTATACCCAACCGACGTCGGTTCCAGGTCCTTTTTCTAATCTACTCAAAAGGACATTTTACTCCACTTTCTTCCACTTTTCACAGTCTCTGTCACTGTCATTATTCCCATTGACATTTTAAACATCCTCAGATTTGGCATACCTATCATATTTTACCTTCTACCTCATTGTTTACTCACTGTCCATTTTCTATGACTGGCAGTGGTTACCCCTGACCGATGTCAGTTTTCCCTAACCGGCATCGGTTAGCCTATTTCACATTCCAGCCACCATTTGTTACTTCATCCATTTTTATCACTAGATTCACATGTTCCTGTTGTTCTCTATATCATTTACAAAGAAGCAGCCCTACCTGATCAATACTGGTTCACATGGTGCTGACCCGAAGACAAGCAAGTGCCCTCGTATTCCACGCCAATTTTCAACCACTCCCACCTAGTCCTTCACCACCTTCTATTTTATCACCAGCCATGGATCCCATCCAGCCTACTACTATCGCTACTGGAGATGAGGAGTTCACACGACTCCTTGACCAGAACCCTTGCCTTGCAGTTTTACCTTTCCCACTCATCCACTCAGATGCCTCGGGTCAGTTGATATACGACATGCCCATATCTATCCCCCGACTCTCACACCCACTTCCACATCAGCCCCATCTGGCTCCATGCTGCCCATCCACCTTACCCCCAGTCATTTCACAGTTAGGTTATACCCATTATGACTACCACGTCACATCTGTTACCTCTGTGGCACCCATCACATCCACCATACCCTCGATGACTACCCCAAACACAACCTCATCCACCCCTAATGTCTCATACATACTTGTAGCTACATTCCCACCTCCAGTGTCGGTGACTCCCTACCCCATTTTAGAACGTGGTTCTTTCCATTCCACAATCATTAGCCCCTATTGCCACTAGGGTTACCATGACCCTTCCACCCCCATATACATACTACCAACAACCTCCTGTTTCATCTATTATTCATTCCAGGTACGTACCCCCTATTTCACTACCTTCTTCTCCACCACCTTACATGGCAGCCCCATACACTAGAATGCCACCCCCATTATATGCCCAAAACCAACCTCCTCACGCTATAGAGGCATCCAATCATCACACCCACCCAATGACCTAATTAAATTGATGTTGGACAAGATGCAAGACATTGGAGGCATCGGTTTCCGACTCCCACACACTCTCACCTATGATGAGATTTGCAACGAGCCTATTCACCCATCCATTCCTATCCATTCATACCCTTGTGCATTGGGAAATGCCTAAATTCAATCGTTTCAATAGCAAAGAAGACCCACAACAACATTTGTGGTCATTCAAACATGGGTGTTATCTGATCGCTCATGATGATGCCTTGCTTTTGAGAACTTTTCCCATGTCCCTCACTAGACCTACATTAGATTGGTATAGTGGGTTACCTAAACACTCTATATTCTCATTCAATCAGGTAGCCCAAGCCTTCTTGGATCATTTCTCTATCAATATCATCAAGAAGGTTACCATGACCGATCTATATTCCACACGTCAGTATGAGGATGAATCTATCGTAGATTTTGTCACTCACTTGGCATGCAACTGATCAATCAACTTACCTTCCAACTGCCACAAAATGAACTCATCGAGCTCTTCACATGAGCTTGCACTAGACATATCTCCCCAACCTTGCAGGTCCAAACCTTCCAAACATTCGATGAGGCATTCACTATGGCACGAAAGTTAGAGATTCGGGCCATCGAAGAGAAGAAAATCCAATTACGAAATAAGAATTTGGCATTCAAGTCGAATGAAACCTCTTCTTCTTCCAAACCACAAACCAATTATTCCAAAACTAAGGGCATACTAATGTAGTGGTACTCAAGGCCGACCCAGCTCATCCATCAAATCAGGCTACACCCTCATCTAATCTATCACCTGTCCAGGACTTTTTAATTCAGACAAGAGCAGTGAAAATATACCCCAATTGGGGAACCTTACTCTTTTGTCTTAGAAAATCTTATCAAAGCTGGAGCCATCACCCTTCCACCCATAAAACCACACACTGGTTTTGACCCTACTTTCCCCCCATGCCCGCATGGTATAAAGAGCATGATTTTGTAACTATCATCAGAGTAAAGGGTCATAGTGATGGAAACTACATCACTTTCAAGAATATTGTCCAAGAAATGCTCGAGAAAGGTGAGTTAACTGTGGATAATCCCAATGCCACCCCCAACCAAAATCTACAAATCTTCAAAAACCATTTCCCAACCATGCCCCTTCATCCAATCAAACCGGTGAGACATCCACTCACGATACCCATACCCATGAGGTTCACGCTATCTTTAACGAGGTACCTGTCACCTCTCAATTACCTCACATCCCTTCCATAGAGGAAATCCTAGCCCAAAATCCTCCTTCCACATTGGAACCAACCTCCACTGTTCCTTCACCAATAGAGGAACACCTTTCATCTCCTTCATCACCTACGGAGGGGTCTTCCACTAACATTGAGACCATCTCACCCCTAGCTTCTCCACTTAGAGAACCTTTACCTACAGTACCTCCTCCACCCATAGAGGAGCTCCCATTACCTCCTCCACCCACAGAGGAGCACCCATTACCTCCTCCACCCACAGAGGAGCACCTATCCATTCCTCCACTTATAGAGGAGCTCCCATCATCTCCTCCACCCATCATAGACCCAGTTGAGATACCTTTGCCTCTTGGCGAGCATTCTCCATCAGCTACCCAAAATCCAACAGACCTACTTTCGGCTCTCTTACCCACGGAAGCTGAAGCTAGCCAATTCCCCATCTCTAAGATGCATTTTACGGGAATTCCCATTAGGTCCTCACCAACTCCACCCACAGACATGTCATTCTCACGTTTGGCCAATCACTTAGATTATGTGGATAGGGCTTTACTATGGGGGCCTCTTACTCCTGTCTCAACACAGATGCAGAGATCCCTCATGATACCTCCACTATCTACCCAAACACATTTCAACCCATCAAACCAAATACAACCACTGTTGTCACAACCCCTTCCACGATACCCATTAGCACTCACACCACACCCTTACCCATAACCTACCTACATCTAAACCCAAACCCATACCCACAACATTTTCCTCCACTAAACCTATTACCACTTTAGGGGTCACCCCGACCACCAGCCTTACTCATCCACCTATTAAACTAGATTTAGCTACATCCTCCAACATCAAAACCACACCTACTCTGACACCCAAACCAAAGAAACAAACTCATCGACCTCATACCCCAACCACACCAATCACACCCACACTTGTCCCTATCTCCTTAAGACCTCAAGCTTCCCAACATGGTCAAGCACCCTTCACCCATCCATAAACCAATAACACAACAACCCATTCCTTCCTCACAACCTCTAACCTACCCAGGCACACAACATGACTTATACCCACACCTGCAGTCTCTTTACCACCAATACCTCCAATACCTTCAGCTATTTCTTCACTACCCACTACACTTTAGTCATTGTCCCTCACACCCCAAGTATGACCCGCGTCATCTACCTTCACAACACCCCATTATCCCCATGGGTAACTCACCCTCTTCCTCCATCTTCTTTTCCTTCTAGACCTCATACACCCACATCACCTTTACCCAAGAAGGTGCAACCCAAAAACAAAACCCCACTACCCCACAACAAGGTAGTCAAAACAACCCCACACCCTCCTACCCATCCATCTATTATACCCCTACCCAAATGAACCCAAACGATACCTCAAACCACACCGGCACCTAAACCCATAGCTCGACCCATTCCTACTCTTCCAAAAACAATTCCTCGACAATCAACCACACCTACACCCAAACCCACATTCACTTCCCATTGTGATCCACTAGCAGGGTCCTATGCCAAAATTTTAACCAACCTCCTCGAGACTTCTGTTATCACATTACCACCACTCCGACCTTACGACCCCCTCAAACCCAAGCCAAAAGGGTTTGATGATACTAAAATTTGTGCATACCATCATGTGCCAGGGCATGATGTGGAGAACTGTAAGGCCTTGAAAACCATCCTTATCCAATTGTGTCCACTAGAAACCAACTTTGATGATGATGACCTTCTCGATGAGGATCCTGCTTCACCAACACCCATTCCCACACTACCCACTCAACAACCACAACCTCCACCCTCACAGACTCCTAGAGCCACCCTCTCAGATTTGAAATTAACATGGTTCACATCAGAGAACTTGCCACGCCACCACCCAAATGTCATTGCACCCAGCTAACCTCACAGGGTTTTTCTCCTCCAGTAGGTTTTTCCCTTCATGTCATTATACCACTCACCCTACACCTTCTCCATTTTCCAACTTCCCTCAAATCAACATGATACACATCACTACACGTGCGCAAAGAAGGAAAAGAAAAGGCAATTGACCCACCAACCAATCCTATACCCAACATACCATCTACACCCATACCTAAAATAACTATCTGTAGCCCCACATATCCCATTTCTAATGGCATCACACATCACACCATGCTCAAACAACTACACCAATCTCCCCTCAAAATGTCCTTATATGACCTCATCCAAACCTCAAAATCCCATCATCAAGCCCTCATGGAGGTTCTTCAATCTATTGAGGTTTTACCCAATGACCCTACACCCGTAGCCTCCATTATCACACCCCATCATGTAGCCTCTCTCACCAAATTACCACCTTCATCCTCACCTCACCTTGTTCACCAAGTGGCCTCCCTTAGCTTCTCAGAGGAGGAGATCACGCCACACCAAAATGATGACCCGGACCCAGCCCTCTTCATCTCTGTCCACATTGATGACATATGGGTACGTCATGTGATGATTGATGGAGGCACTAGCATTAACATCATTTCATCCCATGCATTTTCTCAAATGTGCATACCTGACAATTACATGCATAAACATCTAGTCATGTTGTTCATTCAATGATGCTATCACCTCCACACTAGGCATTGTCATCCTTCACATTCACGTGGGCCCCCACACTGTTCTAGAATTGTTTTATGTTTTGGAGGGGAATTCCAATATAACTTGTTGCTTGGTAGACCCTGGATCCATGTCATGGGTTGCGTTCCTTCCACTTTGCATCGTTGTGTAAAGTTTGAACATGAAGGACACACTTATACCATTCCAGCTGACCCATCACCTTTCAAAACATGCAACATGCTTTACCAACCCAATGATGTGCTCATACCTATCATCCATCTACTACCTCCATAACCAATACCACTTCACCTACACCTCCACCTACCAATCTGACCACTTGCTTTCACCACACATACCTCCTCCTCTATTCCTACCACTGCTATAACCTCCACGGCTGACCCATTAGCTTCCCAATCCATTAACTCCACCTCCACATCAACCTCCGACACATCATCCATACCAGCTACCTACATACCAACCACTGATCCCTTGGAAGGTGTTTTTCAATGCCTCACTCTGGGGGAGTACCACCTATATAGTGTCAACACATTCCTTACTCCACATGAGTATGGAAGCCTTCACCAACACCCTCACTATGATCACCGTATAGGAGAACACCTCCTTTATGGTCCTCCTCATCTTCGTACTAGTCTCACCTATGGGGGACTTGATACTACCACTTACACACCTGAACCACCATCACAACCCCACCCATTTTCCACTGACTTCCAATCACTTACCAATCACCATTTCACCCACACCTTCCTTGCACCACTATGTGCGTGGAAGGGTTTTGGTTTTGGATTTTATGAGCAAGGCTGCCATACCATTATTCCATGTACCACCCATAAACATAATGACCATAGTGGTATCGGCTTCCCCGAAACCTCCTACCAAACAGGCCCGCATTGAACTCATTGAAGACCCTAGCCCTCCTCCACCTTCATCTTCATCACTACCTTCACCCTCCACCTTCATCACCACCCTCACCGACAGAGTCGATGGATCCTGAATCTATCCCCCTAACTTTTTTTTTTTCATAAACACCATTTCCTTGGGGCCTTTGACTTATCAACGTGAAGGTGAGGCCCCTTCCACTCTCCCATTCTGTATCCTGAGATGATCGATGATGACACACCTACTAATTAACATCGTTCATGTCAGGATGATGAATCCATACTCACCTACCTTGGTGCAGAAGACTCATATATTCATCGGTCATTACCCTCTGAGACACAAACCATGTTGAATGAATCGACTATCGAGATCAACATTCATACTCAGGATGACCCACACATCCTAAAGATCAAACAATCTTTAGATGTTGTTGAATAGGAAGCCATCACTTCTTTTCTCTGAGATCATAACCACACTTTCACTTGGTCTTACACAGACATGCCCGGTATTGACCCCACCATAGTGGTCCATAATATCGTAACCATTCCCGATGCCAAACCTATCAAACAAAAGTTGAGGAAAATGCACCCTCGCATTGCTCTTCTCATCAAAGAAGAACTTCAACGCCTTCTTTCATTTCCTTCATCTTACCCATTGATTATCCTCATTGGATTTCTAACATTGTCCACTATTACTAAAGCAACAGGGGACTCCACATTTACATGGACTTCCATGACCTCAACCTAGCCTACCCGAAAGATGACTTTCCCTTGCCTCGGTATTGATCAATTGGTTGACCTCACCACTGGTCATGAGATGCTCTCACTCATGGATGGCTTCTCGGGTTATAACCAAAAATTTTTTGCCCCAGAAGATCAGCACAAGACCACATTCATTACCCCTTGGGAACCTTTTTCTATCGAGTCATGCCTTTTGGCCTTAAAAATGCTGGTGCTACATATCAACGTGCTATGACTTACATCTTCCATGATATCATGCATCACATATTGGAAGATTACGTGGATGATCTCTTGGCCAAATCTAAATGTCACTTCCAAGCACCTCACCATCCTCAAAACCATCTTTGACCACCTCATTAAATATTATGTCCACCTTCAACCTAAAAAGTGCATCTTCACGGTTCTCTCAGGAAAGCTCCTGGGATTTATTGTTTCCCTCCATGGTATAGAAGTTGACCCTGCTAAAGTCAAGGCCATTCTAGAAATGCCTCCACCCACTAACCTTAAACAACTCCATAGCTTGCAAGGTAAATTGCAGTCCATTCACCATTTCATTTCACAATTATCTGATCGGTGTCAACCATTTCATCATCTACTTAGGAAGGATGTCTCCTTTAAATGGGATGATGACTGTCATAAAGCTTTTGAGGCCCTAAAACAATACCTTCTCCAACCACCCATACTCATTCCACCTAAAGATGATCAACCTTTTTACCTATACATATCAGCTACCAATCATTCCTTGGGAGCCATGCTCACTCATCACGATGAACAACATAGGGAGCAGGTGGTTTATTACATAAGCCATACTCTTTTGGACTATGAAACCCGATACAACCATCCAAAAAAATTTTTTAGCCTTAGTTTTCGTTGCCACCAAACTCTCACCATTACCTACTCAACCACAAAACCTATGTCATGACCAACACCATCCCTTACACTTCATGTATGCCAAACCTTATCAAAATCAGCATGTCGTGATGGCTTATGCTTTTAGCTGATCTTGACCTCAAATTCATTCACCAAAATTCCATCAAAGGCAGGGCTATCACCGACCAACCAAGTGACACACCTATTTCCGGGACAACCCTCTAATTTTGACTTTCCCGATGAGTCAATTGCTACTCTTTCCCTGGATGAACCCCTTACCAAATGACATTGTTCTTCAATGGTTCCAAGTGTCAGCGTGGGGGTGGGGCTGGTGTTATCCTCATTCCTCTAGATGGAGAACCCATGCCTTTGTCTTTCAAACTAGACTTTGAATGCACCAATAATATTGCCGAGTATGAAGCACTCGTACTAGGTCTCCAGGCCACCTATGCCCTAGATGTCAAATCAATCCACATCTTTGGTGATTCACAATTGGTCATAAACCAAGTCAATGGTATGTACCAATGTCATAACAGATACTTCAAAAGTATAAACATCATGTAGACATACTTTTGACCACCTTTGATCGTTACACCCTTCAAACCATCCCACATTCAACCAACAAATTTGTAGATACCATGGCCTACTTAGCTTCCCAAATACCCGCTTCCCCTACCGATTCCAAAATATTTGTCACCATATAATGCCTCCATTCACCTTCTTATTTACCTCATGATGTTTACTCAATCGAAATGACACCCCTAACCCGAGTGACCTTTGGTATAAACAATACTCTGACTACCTTTCCCTCTCCATCTTACCTCCTGATCTCACCCTGTAATGGACAACGCGCCTTCCTTAAAAAGGTCTCTCATTTCATCATTCTGGGGACTCCTCTATAAGTGTGGCTTTGATGGTATTCTCTTACGATGCCTCACAAGTTCTGAAATTCCTTATACCATTAAGGAGGTTCATGATGGCATATGTGGAGGTCACTTTAGTGGCCTTGTTGTTGCTAAGCGTATTCTTCACCTAGGCTATTACTGGCCGACCCTTAACCATGATTGTTGCACTATGTCAAACGTTGTGTGAAATGTCAACAACATTCCAACCTTCATCATACACCCAGTCATGCCTTACAGGTCACTTGTGACCTTTGGCCCTTCTCTCAATGGGGTTTGGATCTTGTCGAAAAATCAATCCTCATTCTTCCCAACACCATCAATGGATCATAACTACTACTGAATACTACACAAAATGGGTGGAAGCCATACCACTCATCTCCACAAAAGTCAAGAAAATATGTGAGTTCATTAACCATCACATCATTTGTCGCTTTGGTGTTCCTCATCGCCTCATCACTGATAATGGAAAATAATTCAAAAAAAAAAAACATTGCAAAAACTTTGTGATGCCTTCGACATTCAGCTTAGTTTCTCATCACCTTATTACCCACAAACCAACGGCCAAGCTGAATCCACTAACAAAACCCTCAACAAAATTCTCATGAAAGTGGTTGATGATACTGGGAAGGATTGGCATACACACATTCCTTTTTCCCTATGGGCATACCGCACTAGTATTCACACTTCCACTGCGGCCACACCCTTTTCACTGGTCTGATACAGGGTTGTTCTACCTCTCTCGAATTCTAGATCCCCTCACTCTACATTTCTCTCCATGACATGCTTACTAATGATGACTTTTTTCAGGACCACTTAACATAACTAGAGTTATTAGATGAACGTCATCTTAACACTTTGGATCACCTTCAAGTTTACTAACAACGTATCAAACGTGCTTATGACAAACGTGTTCATGAATGAACCTTCCAAGTCGGTGACCTTGTCTTGAAAGAAAATCAACACGTAACCAAAGCAAAAAAAAGTAAATGGGAAAATTCACTCCTAATTGGCTTGGACCATACATCGTAACTCATACCTATGGATCGGGTGCCTATCGTTTATCCTCACTTGATGGTAAACCCAAACCTAAGCCCCTTAACGCATTGCATCTTCAACCATTCTATTGTTGACTCATTGTCCTACCTCACCCTTTGTCTCTTTATAGGCTCGTCCCTTGAGCGCTATTCACTCCATACACCTCCCTAACGATTAAACAAGAATCATGTGAGTACCCATCACTTGTTATCTTCTCTTGAATATGTGTACCATGGCACTGCACATAGCATGATTCTCATGGATACTTTTCATCTACCTTTAGATGAGATCCCATGGTCATTCCACCTTGCCTTTTGAACAAGAGTCCTATCCTTCACCTTGGTCTTGTCCATGATTTCAAAGACCTCACATGGGACCAAACTCCTTGAGTCAAACTTCTAATAAAAAAAAAAAGATGACTCCCTCAAAAGGACATCTTCCTCTCGACCAAATTGCTACTATAAATAGACTGCTCCCTCGAAGGATAGCTATGTGAAGCTTTAAAAAAAATAAAAATGAGAGAAACCAAAGCTTCTGCATCGATCAGCTTCACAAAGACCTCAAGGAGTACCATATTATTTATCCCATATAGACTTCCCACATCGATCAGTCTATCAAAAAAAAAAAATTTTAGTCATGGACTTGCCCATTGTGACCTCGGACCTCTTGCCCAAAAGCCTTGTCACTCAAAACATATAAAATTAACTACCTTTCACCCACCTTACCATTTCCACTCTCATTTCCTAAATCGCCTCAAGGGACATCTTGGAATTTCACATTTGGTGATCCTGTGACTACTTTCACCGTAGAACCAGTTAATCGTGCAATGCCTTTTAGGTCTTGTGTTCATCACCCCCTCCAAGGTATGATCTACTCGGTATGATCCTACCCAATCAGGTGGCTTTATTGCCCCCTCTTATCTTTTAACCATCTTTGTTTATGTTTTGATTACCTTATACAGACTTGGTACTCGATGCTTACCTTTGGGGTAGTCCTCCCCTTTCACATAATCACCTTCACCTACATCATTTTACCTATAATCTACCCACACCTATTACACCTAAACCCACTACATGCCTAAAAACCTACCAACTCATTCTCATATTCTTCCCTAGCTCATGGGAGAACTACATCGGCTTGAGGTCCCTTTTCACCGGGACTATGTAGGTAGCACTCTCGAGGGCATGGGGCCCTTGGAGGTTAGCTCGGCCATTCTCTACCCTAAAACAATTCATCAACCATGCCTAACTCACCATTTACCCCACATTTCACTTAGTTCCCCTTTTCTAACAAAATTGGAAATTAAGCCACATACATAACAAGTTGCTTACCACAACATACATTTATTACACCTACCATCTCTCTATCATCACTATGCATAGATTATACAACATTTCACATATGACCCATAGTATCATTCATTTCCAACATAATGAATCATAACTAAACCTACTTTCAACTCGATCCATGCCTATAACCTAACTCGATCCATGCCTAAACTGACTAACTCCATCATGCCTAACTCACTAATCTCCATGCCTATAACTCCATGCCTAAAGTAAAAATCCTCAATCCATATCTCCATACATCTAATGCCTCACCACAATTTTTACATCCAATATCTCATAAGCCATATTAACACATCACAAAATACCATGAAAAATACCATCTCATCATATAAATCAATAAATGTGTATCTCAAAATACATGCCTATCTCATCATGGCCATCATTTCATGCAAATTTTACCTAAATGTCATGCATGATGATCTCATATATACTATACAAAATGAATCATCATGCAAACTTCGACATTTCAAACCACACACAATATAACAAAATCACTCATATCTCATACAAAAAGAATGAATGAATCAATATCCACACATTATTTCTCAAAATCATGCCAAGATTGATCGATGCCAAATCACATATCGCCTCATCCATCAAAAATCCGTGACTTCCCAAACCCCCATTTTTCTAAAACCCTCCCACCTGTCCCTTTTACCCCACCTACAATGACCTACACTACCCCCAAAACCCCTACCCACCCCATCTATCCAATTTACTACCCTCCCCCTTTTTTCCCTTTTTCCCCTCCCCTCCCCGATTTAACTTTTTCCCACCCACAAAATACAAACAACCCACAAACCCTACAAATAACAACTATTACAACCTCTACTCTATCTAATTCACACTATAGAGTTAGGCGCTTACCTTGTCGCCTCTTGCCACCATCTCTGGTGACACATCGGCCACCTAGTGCTTTAGTGGTCCACCCGATCCCTCTCCAACCTCTGCCATCCTCGAATATCTACCCGCAACCTCCGACCAATCAACTCTCTCACTGCCCTGATCTCATGGACCCACTACTCACCAACCCAACCACCATCAAATCACACTACCAGCTCACTGTCCCATTTCCTCCAGACACTTTTCTCACTTTTCTCTCTTTTTTTCATTTCTTCACTTCACAAATCACAAATGAATAATAAAAACATGGATTTTTTTGTTTTTATACAAAACCCGACCTAACCGACGTCGGTTCCCCTTGACCGACATTGGTCTCGTGCCCTACCTCACCATCGTTGGTTTTCCTATACCGATGTTGGTTATCCATGACCGCCATCGGTCACCCTTACCTACACATTGCCCCTACTTTTCCATTTTACCCCACCTTCTACCTTGCTCTTTACCCCATCCACCTTTACCCAACCCATTACCTTACCTTTCCTGACCTCATCATTTACTACCTCCATTTTCCTCCTTTGGGGACTCATTATTTTACCCCTACCTTGGCCTTACCCATGCCGCGACCTAGATATTTGGACCTGGACCATCACTAGTGACCTTTGACCTCATGTGTTCACTATACCTTACGGCACTGTTACCTGTGTTGATTGACCTAATGACCTTACCTAGCCTATTACCATGACCATTTATCCTAACCCTACCTTTGGTGTACTGAAACATACCTAAACGTTCCTACACCTAACCTATGTTGTGTTTCTTGACCATATCCTATACCTTGGATACCGATTCACTTCAACCTTGTTTGGATAAACCTATCGACCTTAGACGATGTAGAGTTTTCTTGCTCTTCAACCCGGTAGCGTGTTGCAGTTTATACGTGTGTGTGTGTTTGACTTGTTGCTACCTTTGACCCTGACCCATTACCTAGATTTCCCGAGTAGACCTTTCACCCTTTTTCCCCATGCCCACTTACCTTTTCCTCACATTTACCTTTTATCAAACCACTCACCACTTCAGCCTGCTTGCCTCGTCAGTTCCTGGTTTGAGGGGATCACCTTCACCCTCACATGGGGCAACCACATCTTATTTTTGTTAGCGTTGCTTACAATACAAGCTATGCAACAAAAAGGGCAAAATATGTAGACACTAAAATTAGGTCACACTCCCCTTTTGTCCCTCGACATATAAGCACCCTTTATTACATTTACCTAGCCATGACCCCCTTCACCCCAATATTAATATTAATTTAATTAAATTAATGCATTATCCTCACTATATTTATTATTTAAATATCTTATTTAAATAATATCTACACATACAGTTCACTTAGACACCTCACCAAGCCAACTCAACCTAAGACCTATTCTTAGCAAGTTCCCATAACTAACTAAGACTTACCCAAACCCTAAAAATCAATGCCTACATTCCCTCTAACCACATTCCCGCATGCTCACAAGAAGCTCCCAGTCTAATCCATGGGATAATGACATGAGATCCAAGGAAATCAGGAGGATCTCCCTAGTTTAGTAAACCTAGGAAATCCCACCTTGACCGACGTCGGTTACCCCTAACCATCACCGGTTAAGCGGACCACCGTCGTTACCCCCTTTTAACCCAAAACAACCTTATTCTCAAGGTTGGAAGTTGGAAAACATTGGGAAGAAAAAAGTTGATGAGCAAGAACACATCTCAGAGAGATAACACATCTTCAGAGAGCCAATTCCAGTGAAAACTCACATCCAAGGAAGGAGATTGAGCATCTTCTCCTGCATAGCCATCCCAGCCACGATCTGATCTATCCAAGCAAAGAGGAGTGTACATGCAGCCCATGCAGAAGCTTTTCTTCAGTTGGTGATCACTTGCAACCTTCAAACCCATCATTAGCACCTCCATCCCTCACACACAAGCCTTCAGGAATGGAATCCAAGTAAGTACAACATCATACTTTCCTAGTTATTTCATTTCATCATCATTTTATCATCCATTGTTTATCTTGCTCCCTATTGACCTTCTCCATATTTCCACCTCTATAGACCCATTAAAACCTCGCAAAATCCTACTCCAATCACCCAATACACCATCCCAACCAACCAAAGTCCTTTGTGTAATCACAAAGGAGACCAAAAGCCCGTTTTGTGACATTTCCAGATCTCATAATGGCTGCACTTTGGTTATACCTAACCACCGTGGTCACACCCCGATGACGACACGGTCTCTGTGTTTTGCCCACACATCCTCAAACAAGACCTACCCACCTAATTTTATCTCACCCTCATTCACCTGTGACCTACCCGAGACCTTTATCAGACCTGCAGAGACCTAGAACCAATCATTTGACCTTTGGATTCTATTCTAGCTTAGCACTGTTAGATTAGATCTATTTTCTTATTGTGTTTTTAAGTGAGATACCTAAATCATTTCAAAATAACAATAGGATTTACTTTGTTTACAACATTGAATTTTTTAAAACAGTGGACTGACAGCCATCTAGGAAGTATCATACTTCCCGGATCTAGCTTATGCTTGGGTAGTTCACTTTGCCCATATTGTTTAATTCCTTCGGTGGTTGTTTTTGTTTTCATGATATTTCCATGTGTTGCATTGAGTATATTAGATGGATGTGATGGTTTTTCTTTTTAATGTTTTATTAAATGTCATTAGATGATGGATGTTGATTTAGATTATTTATTATATGTGATCATGGATGTTGACTTTTATTTTAGATATGATGTGATGCATATGGATTATGTGTTACGATATAGTGATTGGATGTAGATTAGATGTGATGGATTGGATATGATTAGATAAAGATGATGATATTGATATTATGTATAGATGAAATGTTGATATCACAACATATCGATTTGATGTATAAATGTGATTAACTTAGATGTTTAGATGATGGAATGGTGTATGGATTTCGATATTTGGAATTATATGGTGGATTTAGATTAGATGTTATTATGATGTATTATATATGATAGATAGGATGTATATGTTAGATTACATTAGATGATGTGATAGATGATTAGATGTGATTAGGGGCTGATTTAGATTTTTGATATGATTCCTAGATTAGAGTAATGAACTCGATTAGAAATGATCATGATAAGTGATGGACATGATGGACAAGATATAGATGTGATATTAGATTATATTATAAATGGATGATTAGATGTGATGAAGTATAGATAAACAAAACGTGACTGGGTGTAGTGACCAAAATAAAATAAATATACTCAAACATAGGAAAGAGTGTATATGGAATAGATTATTTTGAATCGGATTGGGGTAAAGCATGAAAGTGATCACATGAAAAGTTATGAACTTGTGGCCTATAGGCAAGTGGTAACACATAACCAAAGATAATTAGTCATATTTTATATCGTGAGGGGAAGAATGGAAGGTTTTCTTTCACACCTACCGATGACATGACAATGGGTTAGATGTATCCTCTATAGGGGAAGTAAGTTTTCCTTAGTTTTTTTCCTAGTACTATGCCCCACTCTTAGAAATATGGTGTAAACTGATCAATGAAGAAAGTCTATTGTAGATGGGAAAGCTAATCGATGAAGGAAGCTTTCCGAGGATTCTTGCTATTGAATATTTCCTTTTTGCTTTTGGGATTTTAAGAAGGCTGATCAATGTGGGAAGCCTTCACTACCATGATATAAAATAGTAGCCATCCTTCGAGGGAGTGGTCTACATTTTTGGGATTTTTACGATAAAAATTTTAATTTTTTAGATGGCAGGATAAAATATGCATGATAGTTGTCCTTTAAGGGACCAATCTATAATTTTTGCATTATTTACTTTAGATGAACAACTATCCTTTGAGGGAGAAGTATGTCTTTTGATTATATATCTTTTGATATGATCATCCTAATTTTTACTATAGGATAAAGTCAGATAGCCAAGTATACCACTAGTGGAGGGGAAGACAAGATGTACAAGAGACACCTATGGACCTTTATCATGATTCCAGTGGGTAGATAAGAAGGTGATAGATGTAATGATTACAGGTTTCCTACCCATAATGGGGGATCTTTTCCATAAGAAATATACTATGCGCATAGCCATGGTACCCATATTCAAGGTCATAGATAGGACGGTGACGGACGTAGACCACACACTTTCAAATCAATATAGTGATATATAGAAAGGTTAGTGATGGAAATGAGATCTTGGAATATGACTAAGATCATGTTGGTAGACATTTTAACAATAGAAAGGCCACAAGTGTAATGCATTGAGTAGTTCTCTTTCTCGATTTATCATTGAGGGAGGTGAAATGATAGGCCCCAAACCTATAATTATGTGTGATAATACATGGTCCAATCCAGTTGGGAGAAAAATTTCCATGTTGGATCCTTTCTAGAGTAGTGACATTTTTATTTTCTTTCAAGACAAGTCACCGATATTAAAGTCACATTTTCTTATATGTTTGTTATAGGAACATTTTATGCACTCTTGATAGACATGATGATGTTGAAGAGTGATCAAGTGATTTTTGTCTAGCAATTTGAGTTGTTCTAGATGCTTCGATGGTAATATTTTTCATATACAAAGTCACAAAGATAAATGCACAAGGATGGGATTTGAAATTTAAGAGGAAGAACAACCTAAGATCCCTAGAAAATAGAGAAGGGAGTAAAACCCATAGAGGTGTGGATGTTAGTTCGATAATCCCAAAGAGTGAAAGGGGTATGAAGATACCAATTTTGACCTCGCTTTATTAACAATTTTGGTAAGAATATTGTAAAGGTTCTTGTTAGTGGCTTTGCCTTGGCTATTTTCTTGCGGATAGTAGGGAGATGAGAAGTAAAACTTGATGTTGAAATAGTTACAAATATTCTTAAGATCTTTTTTTAAAGTACTTTCATTATCTGTGATGATTTTATGAGGAACACCAAAGTGGAAAATGATATGATGATAGATGAAATTAATATTTTTTTATCTTTTGTGGATGTTATTGAATTGATTCCATCCATTTGGTGAAGTATTTTTTAGTCATGATGATGGAATGATGGCCTTGAGAGGAGTGTGGATTGATGAGACCAATAAGGTCGAGGCCCCATTATGAGAAAGGTCATAGATCTTGAGTTAGTCAGTAAGGCATGGCTAGGAATGTAGATGATATTAGAGTGTTGTTGGCATTTAACACACTTTTTGAAATAGTCAGGAAGTATTGATTAAGGGTGGTCCAATAATAACCCATACAAAGAACGCGTTTGGCAACAACCAAATCAAGCTAAAGTTTCCACCACGATGTCATCGTAGACTTCTTGATAACGCGAATGGATTCATGGGGACTAAGGAAACGTAGTAGAATTCCATTAAACCGATCTTTGTAGAGAATGCCTCCAAGGATGAAATAGCAATTAGCATGTTGGATAAATTACATCCTACCATTTTGGATAGGTTGGAGGGAAATTATAGATTGAGATAGATATTCAAATATTTGACTATATAAAATATCATATTTTTAGAGTTGATAATATTGACATGAGGAAACTCATTAGTGTGAAATGGTTGATCGATGTCATAGATAAAAACAAATAGTTTGGATTCTTATGCTTTCCAAGGGATGAGAGATGTGAGGGATGTCATAGTGTGCATGAAGTGATAAGATGAATGAGGCATAGTTTGAATGGTATATTGATCGAAGGAAATCCCTAACAATCCAAACTATCTAAACAATCCAATGCCTCATTATCTATCTTAGGACATTGGCCATCCATTTTGGGGCTAGACCCTTCATCTAAATAATCCCATCACTACTAATAAATATGAATCAAAACAATCCATCCCTCTTCCCAAACTAAAATAAGAATCCAAGGCTCCCATAGATCCTTACAAAAGTAAGGCACCACTTTTTCCCTCATCCTCATCTCTTAAAACCAATCAATCCATGATCTATAAACCCCTCATCAAAACCCTCATTTGGTCATACATTGAAATATTTCAACGTATCGTCCAAACATATCCCATTACACTTCCTCCCATAAAATCCTTTGATTAACCTAGACAAAAACCCACATGGTTTGACCCTAATTTTTATGTGTTTATCATCACACTCTGAAAAATGATACAAAACATTGTAGGGACCTCTAAACCGTCATTGATAATCTCATAAAAGAGGATGACATTATCATTTAATAAGATCACCCTCTTCCATCTACTAGCTCATCATCATCATCTAGCTATGATCCCCAACCAAATCCACACCTATTAAGGCCTCTAAATATCCGTTTTCATCCAAATAATTTGTTGTAATCCCTCCTCTAAACACCACCTCTTCCAAAGGAAGTCGCCATATCTTCATCGATGTTGTTTGTATCGCGCACTCACTCTTGACATTATGATCCTCAATCATCCACCCAATATAAGCCCAAGGTTTTTATCACTACTCCACCTATTGAGCCTATTCCATCTTCATCATCATCCAATTCCAACATATTCATCTTAGCCGCCGCCCACGCCAAAGCTCAAGCTACCATTGAACAAAGTATTGTAAAGTAGATCCATTAGGATCCTATTAATATGTCCCTTTACAAGATAATCCAAATCTCTCCTAATCATTGACAAGATCTCATCTACGCCTTGTAGCATATACCAATCACTAATGAAGAAACCCAACCTTTTACAACCCTTGTTGAAGCTCTCCCAGCTTCCACCACTATTTATTTTGACGATTCCAAAATTACCAACATATTACCTGAGGACCATGACCTTCCTCTTTTCATCACCATCCACATCAATGACACCTTCATCCAATTATTAATGATAAAAATTCTACTAGCATCAATATCATCTCATCTCATACCTTTCATCAACTAAAACTTCCTAAATCAATTATCATTCAATCATTTGCGGTTCTTTTTTATTTCAATGATGTTATTTCCCCCGCTTTAGGAATAGTTATCCTCCCCATCCATGTCGGTGAAAAACTCCTCCATGAGCTCTTTTACATTGTTGAGGGGGAGTTCCAATACAATGTCTTACTTGGACGTTCATGGATCCGTGCCATGTGTTACATCCCTTCTACTCTCTATCGATGTATTAAGTACGAGTAAGAGAGGAAAATCAATAAACTCCCAAATATATACCTCCATTCAAAAAATTCCACATGACCTATCGACTAAATGACGTGCTCATCCCTAAACTAGAATCATCTTCCAAACCATCCACTAGCTCATCTGTATATGCATCTAAGCCACCTAATGATGAATCCCCAAACCATGATGTAACGCCTTTCATAACTTCTCACCCTCAATTCTTTCCCCATTCCCAATTGAAATAGTAGGCCTAAAAATATCTGATGTATCAACCAAATGCCAAGGATATATTTTCCTTTTGTCTACCTCATCTCAAAAACAATCTCATTTATGGTGGCATCGATCACACATCTTCCCATATCAATGATCAAACTCACACTAATCCATATACCAATGGTTTAAAATTCCTCTATAATAAATCATTTTCCTATACTTACCTCCATCATTGCACATGGAAGGGATTCGGTCTTGAGCATTATGAACAAGGCATGCACGATCTTATCATCGACCAATCCCACAAGCCTCATGAGAAATTTAGACTTGGTTTTAAAGAGAAAACTATCAATACCCTTGCATATTCCTTTTCTACATCACCCATGCTTATCGATCCATCAATCAATTCTTCACCAACTAATGACCCCATGGATACAGATGACACTATATCTATATTTCTTCTAACTTTGTTTTTAATCTCCACCATCACTTTGGGACCAGTCACTCATTAGATTGAAGGTGAATCTAGGTCCCTTCCTCTTCGCCTGATATGGTAGAGGAATCCCTTATCATTGACATTATCCAATATAGTGGCAATGATTCCATTTTTTCCTATATGGGGTAGAAGATTCTAATCTTCATAGGTCCTTACCACCGACACATCCACCCTTCTTAACAAATCTTTCATCGACATCAATATAGGGACTTTACAACACCCTCATCCTCAAAGTTGGTCAATCTCTTAATCCAAAAGAGCTAGATTATTTCAACACCTTCCTTTCTAAGTATATCCGTGTCTTTTTATTGTCATATACTAATATGTCGTGCCTCGATCCCAACATTTTTGTTCTTAACATCGTCACTATCTTGAATGCTAATCTGGTTAAGTAGAAGCTACGATGCATGCATCCCCACGTTTCCCTAAATTTGGTCAAAGAGGAATTGTAACACCTTATTTATGCTAACTTCATCCTACCTATCGAATATCCATATTGGGTTTCTAAAATAATGCCCATTACCAAATCCTCTAGAAATCTCTCGCATTTATACCAAATTTTAGGATTTAAATCTTGATTTCCCTAAATATGAATTTTCTCTTCCTAACATTGAATATCTACTTTACCTAACCGCAGGCCATGAGGCATGACCATGGAAATAATGGAAACAAATAAGTTTCGAATCGAACTAACTCCTCAACTAGAAGATAGCCGACCGACCTATTTATTATATTGTAAGATGCACGCCTGGGGAGTAAATGAGACTCCCATACGAAACGATACTCCCATACCAATACTCCATTTCTCTCTAAATAAAGCTATATCTAGTAGGTAAAACATCTCCGCATCGAGGGAATAGCCTTTGTACAACTAGAGGTGTATGTGCAACAACAAAGGACAATAATCAAAGAAATGTGAGGAGGCTATGCTAGAGGAGAAGAGAGAAGGCCTTGTTCTAGATTGATAACCTTGTAAAAAAAAATTATAAAGGACTCAAAAGTATCATATTGTAAGTGTTTCTTTAGAGGAGGAATAAGACCATGACAGAATATGAACTGATTTTCCAATTCACTCAGGTGAAATATAAGTTAATGTATACATGCATTAAAGCATAAGATGTAATCCTGAATAGGTTCGAAAGAGCCCTGATGAAGAGTAGGAATGTGATCATATGTGACTCTAAGACCATTATTGATAATAAAATGAAGAAGGAATGCATCCTCCATGTCATAGAAAGTACTAATAGAACCAAAAGGGAGATGGGTATACCATTGTAGCACGTCATTAGTAAGACTATAATGGAAGGCCTTAAGCAACAAGTGATCATTAGAGTAGTTGGCCATAAGTGTGCGGTAATGTATAACATGGGCATGAGGATCATCAATACCATCAAAGAATGTGAAAGTAGGCTTGAAAATTTCTTTGGGGAAAGCATAATTATGAATCTTTTTAGGGACGGGGTTTCCATGTATAGAGTTGTTGTCAATGGAGGCATAATAGGCTCTACTTTCTAAAGTAAGAGTATGAACTTGTGATTTGATTTTTCCTACAACATTCATGAGGGATAGAAGATCCTGTGAGGGGATGGGAGGAGATGGAAAAATTTATTGATTGGTTTATGCTTTACATTATGAGTGATCATGGTAATTTCAAGAGGTGATCATGGTAATTTCAAGAGGTGTTATGAGTGATCATGGCAAAGTCAAGAGGTTATATAGTGGAATCATATGCTAAATGTGTGGTGGTAGATGTGGATGTAGGAGTGGTAGAATGACTAGTATCAACATTGTTGGGTTTAAGATTTGCACTTAGAATGAAACCACAATCAGGGACAAGCAAGTCCCGCCTCTTTGATGGGAGAGGTTCCCTTATTCAAAGCAGGGGAAAAACCTATGTACAAATGCATAATATTTCATTCAATGGTGGTTTCGATATCTTGAAATGTGTTTTAAGCCTGGAAAGTTATCAATACATGAGGATAGAAGACTTTGAAGAGAGGAGGGAGGTAGAAGAAGACAATACTTTCAAGGAAAAGAGATGGTAGAGAAAACCCTTATATGTATTGTGTAAATGAGATACAGAGTAGAACCATCCACGTTTATAATAGACACAATTCGCAGAATCAAAGTTTTGGAGATTATACAAACTAGAACACAAAGTTTCCAAGCACGCAAGGATTAGATGATTCATAGATCATAACCATAAGGAAAGAGAAATAAGAAGAAAAAGGGAAAAAAATTGTATTGATTTCTTCCAATTTGAAATTACTATTCCCAAATAATCAAAGTTCCAACCCATACAATAGCTTTGAAAGCTGATGATATAGATCACAAGAGACAGTTATAACTTTCTCAAGCAAGCAAGAAACAGTTACAAATTATTTCAATCATCCACGCCATTTCAAATTCTTGAAACGAAAAGAAAACGTTAATGGCGGAAAAACCATTTTTTTAAATATAGGACCGTTACGTTATTTTACCAGTTAAAACATGGGCCATTCGATTTGTATTTACAACTTCAAATTTGGGCCACCCACGTGGGGGAAATTGATTGGAGCGAGCCTCGCGAACACCGCTTGCTTTTCTTTGCCTTTGAAACAATGCTAGGTCGACACCTCGAGAGCTCCTCCTGGTTCCTTTATACTTAGCCGATTCAGGCCAATTTTCTGCTTGACTTATGTTGACCCCTAGACATGTGGAGGGCTAACGCTCATTTGAGTTTCTACTTTGGAAACACCCCCTGAAGCTACGCCAAGCTGACGTGTGTCTCCTTTCACCGGTCTTGGAATTTTCAACAACCAACTCCATCTTCATATTGAATTTAACCACGTGGCGAGCTGGCGCTACTTGGAGATTGACCCTTTGATTTCACTTCTAAAATTTCTCCATTAAGGCACATGGCAGCTTCCACCAACCCGCCCATACTTAGTCAATTTTAACTATCGGCTATGTCCCTTTTTTGACCTAGGACATGTGGAGGACCAACACAAGTTTGAGAACCACCTCGGCTTGGACTCTTGAAGCTACACCGATGAGGTACGTATCTTCATTTGCTTGAACCTTCCATACTTAGCTGATTTTAGCTTGTTTTGTCTTCATTTTGTACCTGGGACATGCAGAAAGCCTGCACTTATTTGAGGATTGTCCCTTGGACCCTGCCCCTGGAGTTATGCCATTTGGACACATGGAGGCTTCCGTTGAACCTTGAAATATGGCCAAACCGCATCCAATCAAAGATATTCACGTATTACCCATGGAATCTGGGGAAAAAATTAATGGGGAAAATACACTGCTCATTCCCGACTATGGGAAGAAAATAAAAAGAAGGAAAGGAACTTCACCATATGCCCAAATTTCAAATTGTTCTCCATGAATAGGAAAACTGCAAACAATTTCAGGCTCGACATGATTCAATACTCCAAGGTACAGACTCAAAATGTTTTGAAACTTGACTTCAAAAGAGGGGAATTTTGGGGCCGACAACAGCTAGCTCTTTTGGGGATGGCTTGGCTTGGAACAAAGACACAAGGAAAGATCAAGAACTTGTAGATAACTTTGGGGAAAAGAGGACTAGTGATTTATCCATTGGGAAAAGGATTCAAAGCAAAACCAATACAAGGCAACACACACAAGATGGGAAAAGAAACAAAACAAACCAAAAGGGAAGAATAGAAACGAAACACAAAGGAATGACCCAAAACCAAAACATTGTACATAATATACAGAAGGACCACCTAGTCACCTAGGACTTGAACAAATTCAGATACTACCCACTATAAGGAAGTGGGAGAGGAGAACCATCCATGTAATCTAGATAAAAAGAGTTCTCTCTAGCAAAATGTCTGATTCTAAAAGGACCAAGCCAAAGAGAATCAAATTTACCATGACTTCCTCATGGATCATGTATTTTGTCCCAAAGCAAAGACAATGTCTCCCCACTTGGAAAACTCGGGTTTGGTTTTCTTATCAAACAAAGCCTTCATTTTCAATCGATGAGCTGCAATCCTGGTTTGAGGGGATCAACTTCATCCACACATGGGGCAACCACATTTTATTTTTGTTAGCATCGGTTACCAATACAAGCTACACAACAAAAAGGGGAAAAATGTAGACAATAAAATTAGTTCACACTCCCCTTTTGTCCCTCGACATATAAGCACCCTTTATTACATTTACCTAGCCATGACCCCCTTCACCCCACTAATATTAATTTAATTAAATTAATGTATTATCCTCACTATATTTATTATTTAAATATCTTATTTAAATAATATCTACACATACTGATTCACTTAGACACCTCACCAAGCCAACTCAACATAATACCTATTCTTAGCAAGTTCCCATAACTAACTAAGACATACCTAAATCCTAAAAATCAATGCCTACATTTCCTCTAACCACAATCTCGCATGCTCACAAGAAGCTCCCGCCCTAATCTATGGGATAACGACACAAGATCCAAGGAAATTAGGATGATCTCCCTAGTTTAGTAAACCTAGGAAATCCCACCTCAACCGACTTGATTACCCCTAACCGTCACCTGCTAAGCAAGACCACCATCGGTTACCCATTTTAACCCAAAATAATCTTATTATTAAGGGTGGAAGTTGGAAGAAAAATAGGTTGATGAACAAGAACACATCTCAAAGAGATAACGCATCTTCAGAGAGCCAATTCCAGTGAAAATTCACATTTAAGGAAGAAGATTGAGCATCTTCTCCTACATAGCCATCCCAACCATGATCTGATCTATCCAAGTAAAGAGGAGTGTACATGCAGCCCATGTAGAAGATTTTCTTTAGTTGGTGATCACTTGCAACCTTCAAACCCATCATCAACACCTCCATCCCTCACACACAGGCCTTCAGAATGGAATCCAAGTAAGTACAACATCATACTTTCCTGGTTATTTCATTTCATCATCATTTTATCATCCATTGTTTATCTTGCTCCCTATTGACCTTCTCCATATTTCCACCTCTATAGACCCATTAAAACCTCGCAAAAGCCTACTCCAGTCACCTAATACACCGTCCCGACCAACTAAAGTCGCTTTGTGCAATCATAAAGGAGATTAAAAGCCCGTTCTATGACATTTACGATCTCACAATAATCGGCACCGATTATACCTAACCACCGTCACCACCCCGACGACACCGGTCTCTGTGTTTGCCCACACATCCTTGAACAAAGACCTACCCACCTAATTTTATCTCACCCTCATTCACCTGTGACCTACCCGAGACCTTTATCAGACCTGCAAAGACCTAGAACCAATCATTTGACCTTTGGATTCTATTATAGCTTAGCCTGTTAGATTAGATCTATTTTCTTATTGTGTTATAAGTGAGATACCTAAATCATTTCAAAATAACAATAGGAATCAATTTTTTTACAACATTGAATTTTTTAAAACAGTGAACTGTTAGCCATCTAGGAAGTATCATACTTCCCAGATCTAGCTTATGCTAGATAGTTCACTGCCCATATTGTTTAATTCCTTTTGGTGGTCTTGTTTTCATTATAGGTAGTTTCTCCTAGCCAAATGGAAGCTCTCACGATCAGATGTGGATTCAAAATTCATACGCATGAAACAACCCATCAACTGACATTTGAACAGGTATTCCTCCTATGCCCATTACCCTATCTATTTCACAACACTTCAAAGAAACAATCTAACAAAAAGGTGAGACAATAAGGACCTAGTGCATGGGAATTTTGTTTAGAGTGTCTCGACCCGCAATTCACCACCTAATGCATGGATGTTATAGATATAGATTTTGACATCGATCTTGATGTATAGAATTTGAGATATAACATATTTTATGCCTATTACGGATGTATACACATTTTGATAATATATATATTATGATTTTGTCATGATTTCCATGTGTTGCATTGAGTATATTAGATGGATGTGATGGTTTTTCTTTTAATGTTTTATTAAATGTCCTTAGATGATGGATGTTGATTTAGATTATTTATTATATGTGATCATGGATGTTGACTTTTATTTTAGATATGATGTGATGCATATGGATTATGTGTTACGATATAGTGATTGGATGTAGATTAGATGTGGTGGATTAGACATGATTAGATAATGATTATGATATTGATATTATGTATAGATGAAATGTTGATATCACAACATATCGATTTGATGTATAAATGTGATTAACTTAGATGTTTAGATGATGGAATGGTGTATGGATTTCGATATTTGGAATTATATGGTGGATTTAGATTAGATGTTATTATGATGTATTATATATGATAGATAGGATGTATATGTTAGATTACATTAGATGATGTGATAGATGATTAGATGTGATTAGGGGTTGATTTAGAATTTTGATATGATTCCTAGATTAGAGTAATGAACTCGGATTAGAAATGATCATGATAAGTGATAGAAATGATGGAAAAGATATAGATGTGATATTAGATTATATTATAAATGGATGATTAGATGTGATGAAGTATAGATAAACAAAATGTGACCTGGGTGTAGTGACCAAAATAAAATAAATATACTCAAAACATAGGAAAGAGTGTATATGGAATAGATTATTTTGAACTGGATTGGGGTAAAGCATGAAAGGGAGCACATGAAAAGTGATGAACTTGTGGCCTATAGGCAAAGTGGTAACACATAACCAAAGATAATTAGTCATATTTTATATCGTAAGGGGAAGAATGGAAGGTTTTCTTTCACACCTATTGTTGACATGACAACGGGATAGATGTATCCTCTACGGGAAGTAAGTTTTCCTTAGTTTTTTTCCTAGGAATATGCCTCACTCTTAGAAATATGGTGTAAAGCGATCAATGCGAAAGTTTATTGTAGATGAGAAAGCTAATCGATGCGGAAGCTTTTCGAGGATTCTTACTTTTGAATAGTTCCCTTTTGCTTTTGGGATTTTTAGAAGGCTGATCAATGTGGGAAGCCTTCACTCTATGATATACAATAGTAGCCATCCTTCGAGGGAGTGGTCTACATTTTTGGGATTTTTACTATAAAAATTTTAATTTTTTAAATGACAGATAAAATATGCATGATAGTTGTCCTTCAAGGACCAAATATAATTTTGCGTTATTTACTTTATATGAACAACTATCCTTTGAGGGAGAAGTATGTTTTTTGAAAAGATAGCTTTTGATATGATCATCCTAAATTTTTACTAGGGAGGGGAAGACAAGATGTACAAGAGACACCTATGGACCTTTATCATGATTCCAAATTTAGATAAGAAGGTGATAGATGTAATGATTACAGGGTTTGCTACCCATAATGGCGGATATTTTCCATAAGAAATATACTATGAGCATAGCCATGGTACCCATATTCAAGGTCATAGATAGGACAAAGGATGACGGTAGACCACATACTTTCAAATCAATATAGTGAGATATAGAAAGGCTAGTGATGAAAATGAGATCCCGAATATGACTAAGATCATATTGGTAGAAATTTTAACAATAGAAAGGCCACAAGTGTAATGCATTGAGTGGTTTGCTTTCCGGTTTACCATTGAGGGAGGTGAAATGATAGGCCCCAAACCAATAATTATGTGTGATAATACATGGTTCAATTCAGTTGGGAGAAAAATTTCCATGTTGGATCCTTTCTAGAGTAGTGACATTTTGATTTTCTTTCAAGACAAGTCACCAATATTAAAGTCACATTTTCTTTTATGTTTGTTATAGGAACATTTTATGCACTCTTGATAGACATGATGATGTTGAAGAGTGATCAAGTGATGTTTGTCTAGCAATTTGGGTTGTTCTAGATGCTTCGATGGTAATATTTTTCATATACAAAGTCACAAAGATAAATTTGCAAGGATGGGATTTGAACTTCGAGAGGAAGAACAACCTCGCATCCCTAGAAAATAGAGAAGGGAGTAAAACCCATAGAGGTGTGAATGTTAGTTTGATAATCCCAAAGAGCGAAAGGGGTGTGAAGATACCAATTTTGACCTACTTTATTAACAATTTTGGTAAGAATATTGTAAAGATTCTCGTTAGTGGATTTGCTGTGCTATTAGCTTGAGGATAGTAGGCGGATGAGAAGTAAAGCTTGATGTTGAAATAGTTACAAATATTCTTATGATCTTTTTTAAAGTACTTTATGTTATCTCGTGATGATTTTATGAGGAACACCAAAGTGGCAAATGATATTATGATAGATGAAATTAATATTTTTTTATCTTTCATGGATGTGATTGGAATTGATTCCTTCCATTTGGTGAAGTATTTGGTAGTCATGATGATGGAATGATGGCGTTGAGAGGAGTGTGGATTGATGAGACTAGTAAGTTCGAGGCCCCATTATGAGAAAGGTCATAGATCTTGAGTTAGATACAAGGCATGGCTAGGAATGCAGATGAGATTAGAGTGTTGTTGGCATTTAAGACACTTTTTGAAATAGTCACGACAATATTGATTAAGGGTGGTCCAATAATAACCCATATGAAGAATGTGTTTGGCAACAACCAAACTGCTAAAGTGTCCACCAAAGATGTCATCATAGACTTCTTGGATAACGCGGATGTATGCATGGGAACTAAGGAAACGTAGAAGAATTCCATTAAACCCATTTTTATAAAGAATTCCTCCAAGGATGAAATAACAATTAGCATGTTGAAGAAATGACATCCTACCATTTTTGGATAGGTCGGAGGGAATTATAGATTGAGATAGATAGTCAAATATTTGATTATAAAAATATCATATTTATCGTAGTTAACAATATTGACATGAGGAAACTCATTAGTGTGAAATGGTTGATCGATGGGATAGATAAAAAAATAGTTTGGATTCTTATGCTTTCCAAGGATGAGAAATGTGAGGGATGTCATAGTGTCCATGAAGTGATAAGATGAATGAGGTATAGTTTGAATGGTATATTGATCGGAAGAAATCCCTAACAATCCAAACTATCTAAACAATCCAACACCTCATTATCTATCTTAAGACCTTTCCCATCCATTTTGGGGCTATACCCTTAATCTAAATAATCCCATCACTACTAATAAATATGAATCAAAACAATCCATCCCTCTTCCCAAACTAAAATAAGAATCCAAGGCTCCCACAAATCTTTACAAAAGTAAGGCACCACTTTTTCCCTCATCCTCATCTCGTAAAACCAATCAATCCATGATCTATAAACCCCCTCATCAAAAACCTTCATTTGGTCATACATTGAAATATTTCAACGTATCATCCAAACATATCCCCGCTTCCTCCCATAAAATCTTCTCGATTAACGTGACAAAAACCCACATGGTTTGACCCTAATTTTGTATGTGCTTATCATCGCACTCCTGAAAATGATACGAGACATTGTAGGGACCTCCAAACCCTCATTTATAATCTTATAAAAGAGGATGACATTATCATTTAATAAGATCACCCTCTTCCATCTACTAGCTCATCATCATCATCCAACCGTGATCCCCCAACAAAATCCACACCTATTAAGGCCTCTAAATATATACCCCCATTAAAAGAATTCCATACAATCCCCACATATATACCTCCATTAAAAGAACTCCACATGACCTATCGACTAAATGACATGGTTATCCCTAAACTAGAATCATCTTCCAAACCATCCACTAGCTCATTTTTATATGGATCTAAGCCACCTAATGATGAATCCCCGAAACCATGATGTAACATCTTTCATAACTTCTCACCCTCAATTCTTTCCCCATTCCCAATTGAAATAGTAGGCCTAAAAATCTCTCGATGTATCAACCAAATGCCAAGGATATATTTTCCCTTGATCTACCTCATCTCAAAACCAATCTCATTTATGGTGGCAACGATCACACCTCTTCCCATATCAATGATCAACCTCACACTAATCCATATACCAATGGTTTTAACTTCCTCTATAATAAATCATTTTCCTATACTTACCTCCATCATTGCGCATGGAAGGGATTCGGTCTTGGACATTATGAACAAGGCATGCATGATCTTATCATCGACCAATCCTGCAAGCCTCATGATAAATTTAGACTTGGTTTCAAATAGAAAACTATCAATACCCTCGCATATTCCTTTTCTACATCACCCATGATCATCAATCCATCACCCAATTATTCTCCATCTAATGACCCCATGGATATAGATGACACTATATCCATTTCTTCTAACTTTTTTTTTAATCTCCACCATCACTTTGGGACCAGTCACTTATTAGGTTGAAGGTGAATCTAGGTCCCTTCATCTTCAGTTTCCTAATATGGTAGAGGACTCCCTTACCATTGACATTATCCAATATAGTGGCGATGATTCCATTCTTTCCTATATGGGGGTAGAAGATTCTAATCTTCATAGGTCCTTACCACCTGACACATCCACCTTTCGAACGAATCTTTCACTGACATCAATATAGGGACTCTACAAGAGTCCTACATCCTCAAAGGTAGTCAATCTCTTAATCCAAAAGAGCTAGATTCTTTCAACACCTTCCTTTCTAAGTATATCCAGGTCTTTTTATGGTCATATACTGATATGTCAGGCCTCGATCCCAACATTTTTTTCCTTAACATCATCACTATCTTGAACGCTAATCTGGTTAAGTAGAAGCTATGATGCATGCATACCCACATTTCCCTCCTCATCAAAGAGGAATTGTAACACCTTATTTATGCTAACTTCATCCTACCTATCGAATATCCATAGTGGGTTTCTAAAATAATTCCCATTACCAAAGCCTCCGAAATATCTGCATTTATACCAAATTTTAGGATTTAAATCTTGATTTCCCTAAATATGACTTTTCTCTTCCTAACATTGAATATCTACTTTACCTAACCGCAGGCCACGAGGCATGACCATGGAAATAATGGAAAAGAAGAAGTTTCAACCAAACTAACTCCCTTAACTCAAAGATAGCTGACCAAACTATTTATTATATTGTAAGATGCACTCCTGGGGAGTAAATGAGACTCCCATACGAAACGATACTCCCATACCAATCCCCCATTTCTCTCTAAATATAGCTATATCTAGTAGGTACAACATCTCCGCATTGAGGGAATAGTCTTTGTACAACCGGAGGTGTATGTGGAATAACAAAGGACATAATAATCAAAGAAATGTGAGGAGGCTATGCTAGAGGAGAAGAGAGCATGTCTTGTTCTAGATTGATAACCTTGTAACAAAAAATTATAAAGGACTCACAAGTATCATACTGTAAGTGTTTCTTTAGAGGAGGAATAAGACCATGACAAAATATGAACTAATTTTCCAATTCACTAGGGTGAAATATAAGTTAATGTATACATGCATTAAAGTGTAAGATGTAATCCTAAATAGGTTTGGAAGAGCCCTAATGCAGAGTAGGAATGTGATCATATGTGACCCTAGGACCATTATTGATAATAAATTGATGAAGGAATGCATCCTCCATGTCATAGAAAGTACTAATAGAACCAAAAGGGAGATGGGTATACCATTGTAGTGCGTCATTAGTAAGACTATAATGGAAGGCCTTAAGCAACAAGCGATCATTAGAGTAGTTGGCCATAAGTGTGCGGTAATGTATAACATGGGCATGAGGATCACCGGTACCATCAAAGCATGTGAAAGTAGGCATGAAAAATTCTTTGGGGAAGGCATAATTATGAATCTTTTTAGGGACGGGGTTGCCATGTAAAGAGTTGTTGTCAATGGAGGCATAATAGGCTCTACTTTCTAAAGTAAGAGTATGAACTTGTGATTGGAGTTGTCCTACAACATGCATGAGAGATAGAAGATCTTGTGAGGGGATGGCAGGAGATGGAAAATTTTTATTGATTGGTTAATGTTTTTTGTTATGAGTGATCATGGCAATGTCAAGAGGTTATATAGTGGAATCATATGCTAAATGTGTGGTGGTAGATGTGGATGTAGGAGTGGTAGTATGACTAGTATCAATATTGTTGGGTTTAAAATTTACACTTGGAATGAAACCATAGTCAGGGACAAGCAAGTCCCTCCTCTTTAATGGGAGAGGTTCCCTTATTCAAAGCGGGGGAAAAACCTATGTACAAATAGACAATCTCTCATTCAATGGTGGTTTCTGATATCTTGAAATGTGTTTTAAGCTCTGGAAAGTTATCAATACATGAGGATATAAGACTTTCAAGAGAGGAGGGAGGCGAAGAAGACAATACTTTCAGAAAAGAGCTGCTAGATAAAACCCTTATATGTATTGTGAAAATGAGATACGAGTAGAACCATCCATGTTTATAATGAGACAATTAAGAGAATCAAAGTTCAAGATTATAAAAACTAGAACACAAAGTTTCCAAGCATGCAAGGATTAGATAATTCATAGATCAGAATCGAAGGAAAGAGAAAGAAGAAGAAAAAGGGAAAAACATTTGTATTGATTTCTTCCAATTTGAAATTACAGTTCCAGAATAATCAAAATTCTAACCCATACAATGGCTTTGAAAGCTCATGATATAGCTCGCAAGAGATGGTTACAACTTCCTTGAGCAAGCAAGAAACAATTACAACTTATTCCAATCATCCACGCCCTTTCAAATTCTTGAAACAAAAAGAAAACATTAATGGTGAAAAACCAGTTTTTTAAATATACAACCATTACATTATTTTACTAGTTAAAACATGGGCCATTTGATTTGCTTTTACAACTTCAAATTTGGGCCACCCACATGGGAGAAATTGATTGGAGCGGGCTTGTGAACACCTCTTGCATTCTTTTCCTTTGAAGCAGTGCTAGGCTGACACGTGGAGAGCTCCGCCGGTTCCTTTATACTTAGCTGATTCGGGCCAATTTTCTACTTGACTTATGTTGACCCCTAGACATGTGGAGGGCTAGCACTCATTTGAGTTTCTTGCTTGGAAAATCCCCCTAAAGCTACGCCAAGGTAGACGCATGTCTCCTTTCACCGGTCTTGGAATTTTCAATAGCCAACTCCGTCTTCATATTAACTTTAACCACGTGGCAAGTTGGCGCTACTTGGAGACTGACCCTTTGATTTCACTTCTAAAATGGTGCCATTAAGGCACGTGGCGGCTTCCACCAACCCGCCCATACTTAGTCAATTTTAACTATCGGCTATGTCCCTTTTTTGACCTAGGACATGTGGAGGACCAACATAAGTTTGAGAACCACCCTCGGCTTGGACTCTTAAAGCTACACCAATGAGGTACGTATCATCATCTGCTGAACCTTCCATACTTAGTTGATTTTAGCTTGTTCTGTCTTCATTTTATACCTGGGACACGCAGAAAGCTTGCACTTATTTGAGGATTCTCACTTGGACCCCCCCTTGGAGTTACACTATTTGGACATGTGGAGGCTTCCATTTAACATTGAAATATGGCCAAACTACATCCAATCAAAGATATTCATGTATTACCCATGGACTCTGGGGAAAAAATTAATGGGGAAAATATGCTTGTCATTCCTAACTACGGGAAGAAAATAAAAAGAAGGAAATGAACTTCACCATATGCCTGACTTTCAAATTGTTCTCCATGAATAGGAAAACTTCCAACAATGTCAAGCTCAACGTGATTCAATACGCTAAGGTACAGACTCCAATTTTTTGAAACTTGACTTCAAAAGAGGGAATTTTGGGGCCGACAACAGCTGGCTCTTTTTGGGGATGACTTGGCTTGGAACAAAGACACAAGGAAAGATCAAGAACTGCAGATAACTTTAGGGAAAATAGGACTAGTTCTTTATCCATTGGGAAAAGGATTCAAAAGCAAAACCAATATAAGGCAACACACACAAGATGGGAAAATAAACAAAACAAACCAAAAGGGAAGAATAGAAACAAAACACAAAGGAACGACCCAAAACCAAAACATTGTACATAATATACAAAAGGACCACCTAGTCACCTAGGACTTGAAAAACTTTAGATACTACCCACTATAAGGAAGTGGGAGAGGAGAACCATCCATGTAATCTAGATAAAAAGAGTTCTCTCTAGCAAAATGTCTGATTCTAAAAGGACCAAGCCAAAGAGAATCAAACTTACAATGACTTCCTCCTAGCTCATGTCTTTTGTCCCAAAGCAGCACAATGTCTCCCACTTGGAAAACTCTGGGTTTGGTTTTCTAATCAAACAAAGCCTTCACTTTCAACTGATGAGCTGCTATCCTATCCACCACTTGCAATTTATCTTCATCGAGCTTCTGGAGGTACAAAATTCTCTTATCAAAAGAGCTACTGAAACTTGAATCTTCAATGATTTTCATCGATGCAAGGTTGGTAATTCCAACATGATTTGGTAGTTGAGCTTATACACCATACACCACTTGGAAAGGGTACATTCCAATTTCTCTATTGGGTGTAATTCTATCACCAAGTACACCATATAGCTTCTTATGCCAATTCCTTTGAGAATCATTTACAAGCTTTCTAACTATGTTTACAAGGTTATTGTTTATTGATTTTGCCTCGCTCATTCCCTTTGAGGTAGTAGTTTGAATAATGAGCAAGGTGTTATCCCGTAAAATTGACAAGGGCAATTTTACCGATAACCATACCGAAATTTTGTCCCGATCCCTCGTTAGGGATCCCTTGCGTTCGAAACGTTGTAAAATCCCTTCCCGGGAAATCTGGTTTTTCGAACTTAGTCTTTTGAGCCTTTTTTGGCTGGGTGCATGAAATTGCTTTGTAACACTAACTTTTGGTGCGCCCCCTTTAAAACCTTTGGCGCATGATTTTCAATGTTAACACAACTTTCGGTGCGCCAAAGTGTGTTGAGCCTTCCCTGCGTGCGCCAAGGCGCATGCGCCTGTGTTGGCACAACGCGTTTGTTGCGCCACTTTTTGAGTGCGCAAAGGGCGCACATAATCTTATTGCAACACAATGTTTTGGTGCGCCAAAGGGCGCACATAACTTCGTGTCGACATAGCGTTTGGTGCGCCAAAGGCGCGCTTAATTTCATGTTGGCAGGAACTTTGGTGTGCCAAAGGGCGCACGCTTTTTCCTGTCGACAACAGTTTTCATGCGCTTTTCAAAAGGTGGGTGGCGCATTAATGTTCAGCTAACCTATATATATGTGTTTGCGTGCCCAAATGTCATTTTCACTTTTCGCTGAGCACGTGATTTTTCTGAGCCTGTCAGCCCCTGCCTCGTCGTTTTCAACGTGTTGTGGACCCGTTCTCGAGCTTTTGCTATTTATCCAGGTAAGAGTTTCTTCTCCCTCTTGTGTGTTTTGCGTTCTTGTTTCTTGGTGTGCTTGTGGTCTGGTTGTGGTTTAGCAGTATTGAAATATCAAATGTTGAGCTAGCCCTCCCCTGTGCTGTCTTTCCTTTTTTTTTTCCTCCCACCCCTCTTTCCAGATCTGCTGGTAGAGGGTGTTAGTTTGAAAGCTTGGTCTGATAACCCCTTTTGGCTTAAAACATTATATCTTCCAAAGCAATCTTGGAAATGAAAGAAAGGAAGAAGAGTTGAATCATATGAAAACTCTATTTTCCCTTAGGCGCACCAGCGCGTCATGCAACATTATAAACAGTTGCGCCCCCATGGCGCATCTGTCCCCCCTGCAGCATAACTAGAACCCGCGCCAATGGCGCACCCATCATGCTTGTTGCATCAAGTTTTCATACGCCCTCAAGGTGCGCCTCTTCCACATGCTGCACAAGCTAAACTTGCGCCCCTTTGGCGCACCATCTTTCCATGCTACATCGCCTTTCCATGTGCCCTTGGCGCGCCCAACATCTATGCAACACAAGCCTTATCTGCGCCAAGTATAGTCATAAAAGCGCAGGCGCATCTCTCCTTACAGTAACATTCATGTTTTACAAACCCTCCGTGCGCCGTGCCATATTTCCTTTGGCACACGAAAAGGGTGCACCAAATCACAATGTAACATGAAAAGCTCATGTGCCTTTGGCGCATCCTGTCACCATGCAACACGATGTTCCCATGCGCCCTTTACTAAAATGCACTCTGCAGTATGCATGCGCCATGCGCCTTTGGTGCCAGTTTAACCTTTGCAACAGCCCTTTCCCGTGCGCCCTGCCTATTTAGCCCTGTAAGCTGCATTTTTCATGTGCCCTGAGCCTAAAAATCTCTAACTCTTTCTTCTGCTAACATTCCAATGGAAGATCAAATGGCTAATTCAACCTTTTCGGATTGGGTCTCGCTTCTTCTTCATGCAGATCAGCAGATAAACTTAGAAGAACATATGTCTACATCCAGCAAGAGACCCACCAAATCAAAAGGGAAGGCTAAGCTTACTGAGGAAGAGATGAAGTATAAATATCAAAGGGTCAGAATGCCCGAGTCACAGGCCGAATGCAGCATGGATGTCAGAGACTCAGAATTGGGGCATATCGACATGGAGGAATTCTAGGCCAGAACTCAGAAAGTTACAAGGAGTCCATGGATGGACAAATTGATAGGCAGTGCCCTGCACTTCACCGGAGGAATTCCCGTCAGCGCTGTCAACAATGAATTTATGATGGTGGTTGCTCAGTGTTACAACAAAGACACAAGATGTGTCGAAAACAGCAAGGGCGAGGTAGTCATCAACCTCACTGCCCGTCATTTTGAGATCATACTCGGCATCCCTCACCACCGGCACTTTGTGGCCGTTAGCCAAGCAGAGTGCATCAAGGCCTGGGAAGATAATGAAGACCAATGCATGCAACTAATGAACGAAGTGTATCTGAAAAACAAGAAGGTAGTAACCCGGTGGCCCCAGATCATCCACCGCAGTGACTTCTCAGAAGAGCTCAGCGATACCATTACCTTCCTGAGCAGGGTCTTCGGGCTTTCTGACGCCCATTACTTCCATAAATGGATGCTGCGCTACTTGGAAACAATGAACAAGAATTTTCCTGATCAGCGCTTTTGCTTGGGGGAAATTATAAGTAGCACCATCTCCGAGCAGCTACAACAATTCAGCACAACGGGAGTATTCCATATGAACTCCTACGTGGTCTACGCTGCAGCGTCAGAGAGGGATTATCCAGGCCTAACCCGGAGTGGAGTTTGGCCTCAGGTCAAAATATACGAGTATTATCCAGAATTAAGGCTGGAGAATAGCATCTCCCAGTTCACAAAAGTTAACGATGTGTTTTTCTATCACATCATCTGCCTGCTGAGGCCGAATATGACTCATAGTCGTACAACCAAAAACATAGTGGCAGCCACGGAGAAATGGGGAGCCCTGTTCACCCAATTTCCTACATTCACCTATCTGAGGGCTGCCAACTTTTTGGGAGAGCCAACCAGGCTACCAAGGTATGCTGGGCCTAAGCTGATTCTGCTGGAACTATCAAGGCAGCTGGTCACATACCACGAAAAATGCCTGAAAAGGAAGAAGGGTGGAACTCCTTTCCCCCTCACAGTGGGCCGATACACATGCTCTACCCACCACAAGGCGAAGGAAATGTTTGCAGAGCTGGAGTTACTCAATTTGAAGCATGACTTCCCAGCCAGGCCCACCTTCGACCCAAGGGGCTACCTGCCAAGAGCAAAACTTGATCCGATCCATGTTCCTCAGATCGAGGATATTTATATTGACGTCCTCCATGAGGTAGAGCTTAGAAGAAAGGATCATTCTCACCTAGCATTGGCAGAAATTATCCAATATGGGGTAGCCATTGTCCCCAAAGGCTACCAAACAACAGAAGATGAGGTAGACAAGGTATATACTGATACAGAGGGGGATGATTGGCCCTTTCCGGCCATTGATAGAACTAAAGCTCCTCAGAAAATTGAGGAGAGGGTCAAGGAGACTTTGCGGAGGACAGAACATTGGTGCCGGATGAACGCCTAATCTACCTTGGGGTTGATTTCACAACATCCCCATTGGGCAACGCACCTCCACGATCCACGAAGCAGCTTAAAGGCAAAGGTGTAAAAGGTGAATCCAGCACCATTCAGGGAGAAGCCCCCGAGAGTCCTCTTTCCACAGCGCCAGAACAGGTAATAACTCTGGATTCGCCAGAGAAAGAAGCAGCAGAGGATAGTCCCATAGGCCCATCCACTCAGGATGTCGGCATTGCTACCACAACGGAGGTCCCTTCTATCCCTTCTTCTTCTCTTCCTTCCCCTCCTCGAGTGACTCAAGCGACCGTCCCTTTGGTCGTGTCCTCTGTCCCTTCTTCTTCTCTTTCCCCTGCTTCTTCGTCTATCTTCTCCTCCCTCGCTGATCTATCCTCCTCCATTTCTTCCCTCATCTCCGGGCTCCCTTCCCTTCCTATGTCTTCCACAGCTGCAGTTTCCCTTCCTCCCGTGGACACTTCTTCGGCTATTCTCTCAATGCCGCCGCCGCGTGTCTCCATGTTTTTCCCCTCTTCTACTGTAGCTACCTCCTCCTCTGTCTCTGGTCCTTCTTCCATAGGACCGGTCTGGATCTCTCAGCAGCTAAGCCAACAAAAGAGGAAAGTTCCCATCGCTCCGATGGACTTTTCAGTGATCCCAGCCAAAGGGGCAAAGCGCGTAAGCTTCACACGCTTCTCTAAAAGTGCTTTGCAGTGAGAGAATCATGGAAATTGATACCCCGATCCCCTCAAAGAGAAAAAGGATTTGTCTCCCACAGATTTTACTGTGACCCAAGTCACAATGGGGACGTCTTCTGAAAGTCTCCAGGGGGAAGCTCTTTCCGCGACGCCCTCTGTCAAAAGCTTCAAGAAACAAAAGAAGAGAAAAGGCTACTAAAAGAGAAAATAAATATCTCTGCTCCAAGCCTTACGAAGATGGGTAGTGTGCCTCCCACAATCGCCGCCGAGACTTCTGAGCTTCTCAGCCAGGAGAAAATCAACGAATATGCAAAGATCGGTGAGCAGGGTATGGCCGTTTCCGCTTGAAGGAGCCAAATCCTCAAAGACAGTGAAAAAAAAGTGATCGCCGAGTTCTCTGACTTATACCTGAATATCAGTAAGGCGAATAAAGAACTCCAAGCGTTAGCAGGGCCCATATCAGAAGAGTTGGAACATGCTAGACTGCAGCACGAGGCCTTCCAAAAATGTTCGACTGTTGAGTCAAAGATCTGATCAAGTTCGGCATCTTCGGCCATCCAAGGGCCCTCAACAAAATCATGTCCACTCTGGACTATCGGGTGGATCAGCTAGAATTTATTCTAGAAAAGATTGACAAAGTAAAGGAAGAGGCCCTGGATGCGATGCATCAAATGGAGCGAATTGTTCTCAACATGTCGCCAGGGTTGCTCACTCCTTCCTTTACCTTAAGGTCAGCTGATGAAACCATCCGGATCTTCAAGGAGATCGCTTCTCAAGGAACGGGGCCAGAGGTCACATTTGACACTGAATCTATCAACAACCTGCTGGCCTGTAGGGACTTCGTCGGGTTCCTCATTGAGGCGGAGAAGGACTTTTCCAAACTCCCGGAGAAGCTCATAGATGAGCGGGAGACTTGTGAGGCAATAAGTGATAGGCACAAGGATCCTTCTCAGGATCAACTTGGGCCAATAATTAACAAGTTTTTGGAATACCGCGCTCAGTTCCATATCTCATCACCTGAGCAACGCATCAAAAGCAGGCTACCCCCTTTCGGCCGCAGGATGATGACGACGAGTAGCTTCTTCTTCTTCTTCTTCTTCTTCTTCTTCTTCTCTCTCTTCTCCGACTTTCTTGTTGAAATGTCTAAAGTATGTTGGCACAAATGATGACATCATCCATGTTGCGTCATGGGATGATGTCATCCATCAAGTTGTAAAAAGTCAACATGACTTTTAGATATTTTGTAAATATCTTTGTAAATAGTTGTTGGCTCCTTTTTGCCTTCTTTTCTCCTCTTCTTCTATAAATACCCCAACACTTGTTGTGTTGAGGGATGGATGAATATCTTTCAGATGAGAAATAGGAGTAAGGAGAAAAGACTTTGAGCTTTTTGTAACAGAACAAATTAGTAATACAATATTTGGACTTTGTGCTGAATACCTGTGTTATATACATTAGATATTTCTTATGTTAGATCTGTGTATTTATTCTGTTGGATCTGCTTCTATTTTATTGTCATTTATTTATCATCAGTATTGCTTTGTTTATTTATGCAAGTAGGTTTGGCTCACATTTACCACCAAAAACATAAATCTTCCTCGACCTTTCTACTTTGGAATTCATTTCTTTTCTCCCTTCGGACCTGTTCCTTCTTCCTCCTCTCTTTCATTCCTTTCTCTTCGCAGCCGGAAATAAACCTACTGGGATGAGATCCCAAACCCCCGAAGGCAGAATCTGTGAGACTTGCATAGATTCCGCCGGTAGAATAGCAATAAACCGGTTTCGCTTGACTCAAAGAGGGCTATGCCCCGCACACTCGTTGGCTCGCTTTATCGATAGATCTACCCACGCAACAGATTTTTGGACCAACAGTTTTTGGCGACTCCGCTGGGGAACGAATAGATCTGTCAGATCTATGATGGTGGTAAGATAGAAAAATCAGAAAATCAGAAAATTGCTGCCTGTTTGCAAAATCTGAACTTTTTGTTAAAAATCCAAAAATTTGCAAAAGTGCTCAAATTGAAAAATTTTCTTCTGAGAGTCATAGATCTGGTCCAGTTAAAGATCTTTAGTTCGCTGAGTTTTTGAAAAAATCAGTATTTTGCCGTAGATCTGAGTTTTTGACTGTTTGCAAAAAGTTTGAAACCCTCTAAAAAAGGTTAAAATCAGATCCGAAAATCAGCTTACTAATCTTCCCTGCCATCTTATCCTCGTTGTTATTTGTCATTTAACCGCAATCGGTTTTCTGAAGAGGATAGTTTTAAATATTTAGAAAAGTATTTGCTGCTGGTTTTTGTCAGAAAAACCAGAAAATCAGCAAGTACAACCAAAAAGAAAGTTTGAATCTGCGCCATAACATTGCAGATCTGGAAGGAGCACTGGCAAGTGAACCTTTTACGCGCAGCAGGAGAGCCCGTGGAGAAGCTGATCCTACTTTCGATCTGCTTCAAAGGCACAATTTCAGCGTAATACCGGCACGTTTTTCAGCACTAAGCTCATTTAGCGGGTCATCCAGAGTGTCTCACCTTCACGAAGAAAACATCTTTTGCAGGGGGCATCCACATCCCTTTGTAGTGCCTTGTTACTCAGCGGAACCACACTTCCAGCTCGTGTTCTCTTTCCAGCTTTCCAGATGGCGGTACCATGGGGAAACGCGATGGGTCCTTTGGCTTTACCACATCCAAGCTTCATGCACTCCCTCACGGAAATCGAAAGAATTTTCCTAAATTTGACGGGATCGGAAATCAAAGCACGGATTCCCACATATCTACATTCATCATGTCATGCAGTATTTTGGATGTGACTCATGAAGATGTGTCGGTTCACCTTTTTCTAGAAACCCTACAAGGACCTGCAGCTGAATGGTTTCAACATTTGCCAGCTGGGTCTATTACCAGTTGGGCCACCTTACGGGATGCTTTCAAAGACAGATATACAAGCCTTCAGAGGATGCATTTGCATTATTATCACGGATCACTCACCTGAAGAAAGAGGCAAATGAGACCATGCATGATTTTGTCGCCCGGTTTAATGCACTAATCAACCGTGTCCCTGTTGCCATGCTTCCAACACCGGAGAATCAGAAGTGTTTCTTCGTAAACGCTATGAGCTCGAAAGTTAGTTTCTTGCTCCTTCAGGAGCGAGTGGCTACCTTGATTCTCGCCCAAGCCACTGCCATTCGGATAGAAGATAATCTGATAATATCTGGTGAATTGAAAAAGGAATCAGCCAAGCCTAAATCTTTGGGCCCTTCGCCCACTACTTTGTCTGATCCAGCATTCCAAAAGATGGCGAACGATTTGCTTGCATTAAAGAAGCAGTTGGCCCAGGCCTCTCCCAGTTCCTCATACCGGGATATTCCGCGGAGGAATTTCGTTCCTAACAATGTTTCACAAAGGCCGCGCCTACCTGCAACTGCTCCACGGTTGGTGCTTGAAGCTCCTCCGGTCAATGCTCTGGCCGAGATTGAAGAAGAAGAGCAGTACTATGAAGAACCTTCGTCTCAAGGCGAAGATGATCAAGATGTCGGTGAACCGACTGGCGACTCTACTATCGGGTATATGGAATTTGATGAGGAAGAATCTGATGAAGAAGAGGGTACTCAGGGCTATGCAAGCGACAAATATACGTTGTTTTTACCCACTCACAAGGAAAAAAGAAGCGGAGTTGCTGCCCATGTCCAGTAGGAGAAGGCCGTGTCAAACGCGCCTCCGATCATTGCTAAAATAGGTAATCCTCTTCCCGCTCAACTCCTGGAAAATCTTTAACAAGGAAACCTTTTCCCCCTATCTCTCCTCCAAATCAATCCTCTCACATTCCTACCAAGGCCAGTAATCCTATTCCATCATCGCGAGGTGAGGGACTCATTCCTTTACCAACGCAACCCTTGGCCGCATTTGATATCATAGATCATGCAAAAAAGACCAAGATCCAAATGTCTGAAGCTGAGTACCTTCAGTCAAACCCCGAACAGCTTGTAAGATTGACTAAGTATATTCAGAGTCAAGCTGTTGTATCTAAGCAGGTTTCCCCAAAAGGAATCCTTTCCACTCCCCCTGAATCCCACATAAATGTTGCTTCAACATCGGCATCAGGCAAGATAGAACCTTTCTATCTCTCCCTCCTAATCAATGGCCATAAGTTGAGTAACTGCATAATTGATTCTGGAGCTTCTGATAACGTCATGCCGGCAAAAGTCACCCATGCTTTGGGTCTCACTCTTACCAAGCCTTTCGGTAGATGTTATTCATTGGAAACCAAGCAGGTTCCGTTGGTTGGCCAAATCAAAGACGCGTAATTCACATTTGTAGCTTTCCCAGATAAAAGAGTAAAATGATGGCAGTCCTCGTTCTTTGACATTCCGGCGGCCTATGGAATTCTGCTGGGAAGAAGTTTTTGCAGCGAAGTTGGTGGAGAAATTCACATGGACTGGTCTAAAGCTAGGATTCCAGTCAAAGGTGTGATGCAGACATTAGAGCCAGAATCACAAAAGAAATACTTGGTTACTAGCTCTGAGGACCCCAAAGCTCAAATCCTTTTTGAATCATCAGGGATGGGGAACTACTTCTTGTCTACCGAGACGGATAAAACGGGTGTTCTCATTCAGGAAAAAGATCTTAATAAGATCTGGACCTTGCAGTTTGATGGCAGCTGTGCAACTAGTGGATGTGGCGCCGGGGCTGTGCTGATATCTCCCGAAGAAGAGGTAATTCCTCTCTCTTTCAAATTGTAGTTTTTCAACACTAACAATACTGCTGAGTATGAATCTCTGTTACTCGGTATGCAAGCCGCAAAGGAAAGAGGAATTAAAAATCTAAAAGTGCAAGGCGATGCGGAATTAGTTGTAAATCAGGTCAAAAGGATTTACCAAGTAAAAAATGAAAGGCTCAGACATTACCGTAATGCAGTATGGGACAGCATCAAAGAATTTGATGCTTTTTCAATAGAGGTGATTCCAAGAGCCCAAAATGACATGGCTGATTCATTGGCCGTTTCAGCATCTCTCATGCTCCCACACCCAGGTTTGAAAACGAACAAGTACACCATTGAGGTGGTTTTCCGCCTGAGCGTGCCAGACAATTCTCAGCATTGGCAGGTGTTCAATGATGATAATCAACTCATTGCCTTTCTAGAGAAGGCGGAAAATTTTAAAGAATTGCACTTTGAAGGGTCTACTTCCACTTGCCGTGAATCAGTTACCAATCAAGGCAATGAATCCGAAGGGAACGACGGCATATGTCAGCTCAAAGGAAATAAAATCCCAAAGGGCCTGGTTTCTCTGGAGCACCTGTTCGACAGGCATGACCGTTTTGTGAAAAAGAAGAAGCGGGACGACCCTAACTCATCCCCAGAAACCGAACCAGTCAATATAGGTTCGGTAGAACACCCGCAATTTGTGAACATTGGCAAATGTTGCACGCCTGAGGAGAAGCGAAAGTTTGTCAAGTTGCTGAAAAAATATATGGATGTATTGGCATGGTCTTACGCCGATCTAAAGTCCTTCAAGCCAAAGGACGTTCAGCATGATATCCCATTGAAAGACGATGTCAAAGCCTTCCGCCAGAAGCAGAGGCACTATAATCCCAAGATTTCGGGTACCATCTAGGCCGAAATTCAGAAGATGCTGGACGCAAGAATCATCTTCCCTATCCATCACAGCACTTGGGTAGCAAATATTGTGCCAGTACGCAAGAAAATGGTGAGATACGCATATGCATAGACTTTCAAAATTTGAATCAAGCTTCACTGAAGGACAACTACCCTCTTCCGATAATGGATCGGGTTACGCAGCATGAATCGGATCGAAATGCTTTATCCATGCTTGACGGTTTTTCAGGTTACAATCAGATCGAAGTTTCACTTGAAGATCAGTTTAAAACAACATTCACTACTCCCTGGGGTACATTTGCCTACAGCAGGATGCCTTTCGGCCTAACTAACGCTGGTGCCACTTTTCAGCGGGCCATGGATTTCGCGTTCAAAGGTATAATGGGGAAAGTCATCGTGGTTTATCTAGATGACTTAACCGTGTTCTCTAAAAAACGAAATGATCATTGTGATCATTTGGAACAAGTGTTGGCCAGGTGCCGAGAACATGGGATTTCCCTAAACCCAAAAAAGTCTGTTTTTGGAGTCACGGAAGGGAAGTTGCTAGGCCATGTGGTTAGCAAAGAAGGAGCAAAGATAGATGCCGAAAGAGTTAAGGCTATTCAAAGCCTTACTCTGCCTACAAGCAAGACTGGTGTTCATTCTTTCTTTGGAAAGGTGAATTTTCTCAGGCGTTTTGTTCCTGACTTTGCTGAGAAGACCCGTCACATATTAAACATGATGAAGGGGTCACCAACTTTTAGATGGAGTGAAGAGGGAAAAAGGTCATTTGAAGAAATAAAAGCTTATGTTGCTCATGCACCAGTCTTGGTATGTCCAGATTTCTCCAAGGACTTCATCATGTATAGTTACGCATCTGAGCATACTGTGTCTGCAATCTTGATGCAAAAGAACTCGGAGGATGTTGAATCTCCGATTGCGTTCATGAGTTCTCCCCTCAAGCCTCACGAACTAAAAATGACTCAATTGGAAAAGCATGCCTTCGCCATTGTCAAAGCAGTGAAGAATTTCAGGTAGTACATTCTAAACTCTCGCATACGGTAGTGCTGGGTCCCGTGACACGGCGATGAAATCAATTCTAACTCAGCGAGTTAGGAAGCTGCGAGGAAATTGGATCGCAAAAGTCCAGGAGTATGACACTGATATTAAACCAACCAAGCTGGTAAGGGGCAAAGGCTGTGTCAGCTAATGGCTGAAAACAAAGATTCAGAAAGCCACGATCAAAGGGGTGACTACATCGATGAAACATAGGACCGGCAAGAAGAGCCTGATTCTCTGCCTCTAGTTCTATTTGTTGCAACTAGTGATGAATGGTACTCCGACATCGCTTTCTTCCTTACCTACGGCGAATGCCCAATGCACCTAACTGCAAAGGAGAAGCGCACTATAAAGCTCAGAGCAGCTAAATATGTCATCTGGGATGACGGTTTATATAAACGTGGGATAGATGGCATCTTTTTGCGATGTGTTGACAAACCCCAGCAAGTAAAACTGCTGGAAAGTTTTCACAATTCGGCCTGTGGAGGCCATTTCTCTTCCTCCGTAACTACACACAAGATCATTCGAGCCAGGTACTATTGGCCGACGCTCTTTCAAGATACAGCCATCTGGGTGGCAAAGTGTGAACCTTGCCAGTAGTTCGTCGGCAAGCCCAAGCTGGCTGCCTTTCCCCTAAGGCCGGTTATTATCAACGAGCCATTCAGGCAATGGGGAATTGATTTTATTGGTGCACTCAACCCCCAATCGAGTGCCGGACATAGCTATGTCCTTACAAAGAACGGATTACTTTACTAAATGGGTGGAAGCCATACCTGTCAAGCATGCCACTTCTGAGGTGGTTTGCAATTTCATTAAAGAAAATATCATTGTCAGGTTCGGCATTCCAAACAAAATCGTTGCTGATAATGCTTCTAACTTCTCCTCACGAGAGGTTATTAGTTTTTGCTATGAATATGGGATAACTTTGGCTCACGCATCCGACTATTACCCTCAGGGAAATGGTCAGGCGGAATCCAGTAACAAGAACTTGGTGACCATCATACGGAAGTTAGTAGATGAGAATCAGCGAATGTGGCACAAGTCTTTGTACGACGCTCTGTGGGCCGATCGTATTACTCCCAAGAGATCTCTCGGCATGTCACCTTTTCAAGTGTTATATGGCACTGATGCCGAACTTCCCATTTCTGCGGAACTTCCTGCTCTGCGTTTGGCACGAGCCATCGAAGACGAAACTTTCCAAAATTCTCTTGAAAAGAGAATCATGTATCTGGCAGAACTTGAAGAAAAGAGGGTAAGGGTGGTCGACAGGATCACTGAACATCAGAATCAAGTTAAAAGGCTTTTTGATAAGAAGGCCAAGCAAAGAGATTTTCAAGTGGGAGATCTCGTCCTTTTGTGGGACAAGCGAAGAGAGCCAAAGGGCATGCACGGAAAGTTTGATTCCCTGTGGAAAGGGCCCTTCAAGATCAACCAGCTCAGTGCGAGAGAATAGCTTCTATCTCTCATATCTGGATGGAACCGAGCTCCCGCTTCCTTATAAATGGGCAACACCTAAAAATTTTTAGGAAGTAGAGCTTGCTCTCTTCTTTGTCTGATTTGCTTTAAGTTTGTGTGTTTGCTTTAAATCGTGTGTTTGCTTTTGGTTTGTTGTGTGTTTCTTTTGCTCCCCCTCCTGGCCGCCCTTGTTTTTGACTCATACCCAATGGATAGGCACATGAGAATCGGGATTCTCTACCCCGAGTTTGCTCGGGGATAGTCCCCGAGAAAGAGCCATTGTTATCCCGTAAAATTGACAAGGGCAATTTTACCGATAACCATACCGAAATTTTATCCCGATCCCTCGTTAGGGATCCTTGCATTTGAAACGTTGTAAATCCCTCCCGGAAATCTGGTTTTTCGAACTTAGTCTTTTGAGCCTTTTTGGTGGGCGCATGAAATTGCTTTGTAACACTAACTTTTGGTGCGCCTCTATAAAACCTTTGCACATGATTTTCAATGTTAAACACAACTTTTCTAATCCTGTCATTTTGCCTCGTCGTTTTCAACGTGTTGTGGACCCGTTCTCGAGCTTTTGCTATTTATCCAGGTAAGAGTTTCTTCTCCCTCTTGTGTGTTTTGCGTTCTTGTTTCTTGGTGTGCTTGTGGTCTGGTTGTGGTTTAGCAGTATTGAAATATCAAATGTTGAGCTAGCCCTCCCCTGTGTTGTCTTTCCTTTTTTTTTTTTTTTTTTCCTCCCACCCCTCTTTCCAGATCTGCTGGTAGAGGGTGTTAGCTTGAAATCTTGGTCTGATAACCCCTTTTGGCTTAAAACATTATATCTTCCAAAGCAATCTTGGAAATGAAAAGGAAGAAGAGTTGAATCATATGAAAACTCTGTTTTCCCTTAGGCGCACCAGCGCGTCGTGCAACATTATAAATAGTTGCCCCCATGGCGCATCTGTCCCCCTGCAGCATAACTAGAACCCGCGCCAATGGCGCACCCATCATGCTTGTTGCATCAAGTTTTCATATGCCCTCAAGGCGCGCCTCTTCCACATGCTGCACAAGCTAAACTTGCGCCCCTTTGGCGCACCATCTTTCCGTGCTGCATCGCCTTTCCATGCGCCCTTGTGCGCCCAGCATCTATGCAACACAAGCCTTATCTGCGCCAAGTATAGTCATAAAAGCGCAGGCGCATCTCTCCTTACAGTAACATTCATGTTTTGCAAACCCTCCGTGCGCCGCGCCATATTTCCTTTGGCGCACACGAAAAGGGCGCACCAAATCACAATGTAACATGAAAAGTTCATGCGCCTTTGGCGCATCCTGTCTCCATGCAACACGATGTTCCCATGCGCCCTTTACTAAAATGCACTCTGCAGTATGCATGCGCCATGCGCCTTTGGTGCCAGTTTAACCTTTGCAACAGCCCTTTCCCATGCACCCTGCCTATTTATCCTCATAAGTTGCATTTTTTATGCGCCCGAGCCTAAAAATCTCTAACTCTTTCTTTTGCTAACATTCCAATGGGAGATCAAATGGCTAATTCAACCTTTTCGGATTGGGTCTCGCTTCTTCTTCATGCAGATCAGCAGATAAACTTAGAAGAACATATGTCTACATCCAGCAAGAGACCCACCAAATCGAAAGGGAAGGCTAAGCTTACTGAGGAAGAGATGAAGTATAAATATGAAAGGGTTAGAATGCCCGAGTCACAGGCCGAATGCAGCATGGATGTCGAGACTCGGGGTGGGGCATATCGACATGGAGGAATTCAGGCGTAACTCGAGAAAGTTACAAGGAGTCCATGGATGGACAAATTGATAGTGCGTGCCTGCACTTCACCTGAGGAATCCCCGTCAGTGCTGTCAACAATGAATTTATGATGGTGGTTGCTCAGTGTTACAACAAAGACACAAGATGTGTTGAAAACAGCAAGGGTGAGGTAGTCATCAACCTCATTGCCGTCATTTTTGAGATCATACTCGGCATCCCTCACCACCAGGCACTTTGTGGCCATTAGCCAGCGAGAGCGCATCAAGGCTGGGAAGATAATGAAGACCAATGCATGCAACTAATGAGCGAAGTGTATCGAAAAACAAGAAGGTAGTAACCCGGTGGCCCCGGATCATCCACTGCAGTGACTTCTCAGAAGAGCTCAGCGATACCATTACCTTCTTGAGCAGGGTCTTCGGGCTTTCTGACGCCCATTACTTCCATAAATGGATGTTGCGCTACTTGGAAACAATGAACAAGAATTTGCTTGATCAGTGCTTTTGCTGGGGGGAAATTATAAGTAGCACCATCTCCGAAGCAGCTACAACAATTCAGCACAACGGGAGTATTCCATATGAACTCCTATGTGGTCTATGCTGTAGCGTCAGAGAGGGATTATCCAGGCCTAACCCGGAGTGGAGTTTGGCCTCAGGTCAAAATATACGAGTATTATCCAGAATTAAGGCTGGAGAATAGCATCTCCCAGTTCACAAAAGTTAACGATGTGTTTTTCTATCACATCATCTGCCTGCTGAGGCCGAATATGACTCATAGTCGTACAACCAAAAACATAGTGGCAGCCACGGAGAAATGGGGAGCCCTGTTCACCCAATTTCCTACATTCACCTATCTAAGGGCTGCCAACTTTTTGGGAGAGCCAACCAGGCTACCAAGGTATCTTTGGGCCTAGGGCTGATTCTCTTTGGAACTATCAAGGCAGCTGGTCACATACCACGAAAAATGCCTTAAAAGGAAGAAGGGTGGAACTCCTTTCCCCCTCACAGTGGGCCGATACACATGCTCTACCCACCACAAGGCGAAGGAAATGTTTGCAGAGCTGGAGTTACTCAATTTGAAGCATGACTTCCCAGCCAGGCCCACCTTCGACCCAAGGGGCTACCTGCCAAGAGCAAAGCTTGATCCGATCCATGTTCCTCAGATCGAGGATATTTATATTGACGTCCTCCATGAGGTAGAGCTCAGAAGAAAGGATCATTCTCGCCTAGCATTGGCAGAAATTATCCAATATGGGGTAGCCATTGTCCCCAAAGGCTACCAAACAACAGAAGATGAAGTAGACAAGGTATATACTGATACAGAGGGGGATGATTGGCCCTTTCCGGCCATTGATAGAACTAAAGCTCCTCAGACAATTGAGGAGAGGGTCAAGGAGACTTTGCGGAGGACAGAACATTGGTGCCGGATGAATGGCCTAATCTACCTCGGGGTTGATTTCACAACATCCCCATTGGGCAACGCGCCTCCACGATCCAAGAAGCAGCTTAAAGGCAAAGGTGTAGAAGGTGAATCCAGCACCATTCAGGGAGAAGCCCCCGAGAGTCCTCTTTCCACAGCGCCAGAACAGGTAATAACTCTAGATTCGCCAGAGAAAGAAGCAGCAGAGGATAGTCCCATAGGCCCATCCACTCAGGATGTCGGCATTGCTACCACAATGGAGGTCCCTTCTATCCCTTCTTCTTCTCTTCCTTCCCCTCCTCGAGTGACTCAAGCGACCGTCCCTTTGGTCGTGTTCTCTGTCCCTTCTTCTTCTCTTTCCCCTGCTTCTTCGTCTATCTTTTCCTCCCTCGCTGATCTGTCCTCCTCCATTTCTTCCCTCATCTCCGGGCTCCCTTCCCTTCCTATGTCTTCCGTAGCTACAGTTTCCCTTCCTCCCGTGGACACTTCTTCAGCTATTCTCTCAATGTCGCCGCCGCGTGTCTCCACATTTTTCCCCTCTTCTACTGTAGCTACCTCCTCCTCTGTCTCTGGTCCTTCTTCCATAGGACCAGTCTGGATCTCTCAGCAGCTAAGCCAACAAAAGAGGAAAGTTCCCATCACTCCGATGGACTTTTCAGTGATCCCAGCCAAAGGGGCAAAGAAGCAGAAGCCTGTTACACGCTTCTCTAAAAGTGCTGCAGGTGAGAGAATCATGGAAATTACATACCCCGATCCCCTCAAAGAGAAAAAGGATTTGTCTCCGACAGATTTTACTGTGACCCAAGTCACAATGGGGACGTCTTCTGAAAGTCTCCAGGGGGAAGCTCTTTCCGCGGTCGACGCCCTCTGTCAAAAGCTTCAAGAAACAAAAGAAGAGAAAAGGCTACTAAAAGAGCAAAATAAATATCTGCTCCAAGCCTTACAGAAGATGGGTAGTGCGCCTCCCACAACTGCCGCCGAGACTTCTGAGCTTCTCAGCCAGGAGAAAATCAACGAATATGCAAAGATCGGTGAGCAGGGTATGGCCGTTTCCACTTGGAGGAGCCAAATCCTCAAAGACAGCGAAAAAGTGATCGCCGAGTTCTCTGACTTATACCTGAATATCAGTAAGGCGAATAAAGAACTCCAAGCGTTAGCAGGGCCCATATCAGAAGAGTTGGAACATGCTAGACTGCAGCACGAGGCCTTCCAACAAATGTTCGACTGTTCAGTCGAAGATCTGGTCAAGTTCGGCATCTTCGGCCATCCAAGGGCCCTCAACAAAATCATGTCCACTCTGGACTATCGGGTGGATCAGCTAGAATTTATTCTAGAAAAGATTGACAAAGTAAAGGAAGAGGCCCTGGATGCGATGCATCAAATGGAGTGAATTGTTCTCAACATGTCGCCAGGGTTGCTCACTCCTTCCTTTACCTTAAGGTCAGCTGATGAAACCATCCGGATCTTCAAGGAGATCACTTCTCAAGGAACGGGGCCAGAGGTCACATTTGACACTGAATCTATCAACAACCTGCTGGCCTGTAGGGACTTCGTCGGGTTCCTCATTGAGGTGGAGAAGGACTTTTCCAAACTCCTGGAAAAGCTCATAGATGAGTGGGAGACTTGTGAGGCAATAAGTGATAGGCACAAGGATCCTTCTCAGGATCAACTTGGGCCAATAATTAACAAGTTTTTGGAATACCGCGCTCAGTTCCATATCTCATCACACGAGCATCAAAAGCAAAGCTACCCCCTTTTGGCCGCGCAGGATGATGACGGCAGTAGCTTCTTCTTCTTCTTCTTCTTCTTCTTCTTCTTCTCTCTCTTCTCCGACTTTCTTGTTGAAATGTCTAAAGTATGTTGGCACAAATGATGACATCATCCATGTTGCATCATGGGATGATGTCATCCATCAAGTTGTAAAAAGTCAACATGACTTTTAGATATTTTGTAAATAGTTGTTGGCTCCTTTTTGCCTTCTTTTCTCCTCTTCTTCTATAAATACCCCAACACTTGTTGTGTTGAGGGATGGATGAATATCTTTCAGATGAGAAATAGGAGTAAGGAGAAAAGACTTTGAGCTTTTTGTAACAGAACAAATTAGTAATACAATATTTGGACTTTGTGCTGAATACCTGTGTTATATACATTAGATATTTCTTATGTTAGATCTGTGTATTTATTCTGTTGGATCTGCTTCTATTTTATTGTCATTTATTTATCATCAGTATTGCTTTGTTTATTTATGCAAGTAGGTTTGGCTCACATTACCAACCCAAAAACATAAATCTTCCGACCTTTACTCGCTTTGGAATTCATTTCTTTTCTCCCTTCGGACTGTTCCTTCTTCCTCCTCTCTTTCATTTCTTTCCCTTCGCAGCCGGAAATAAACCTCACCGGGATGAGATCCCAAACCCCGAAGGCGAGAATCTGTGAGACTTGCATAGATTCCTGCTTTGTAGAATAGCAATAAACCAGTTTAAGCTTTCTTTGACTCAAAGAGGGCTATGCCCCGCACCGCTTGGCTCGTTTATCCATAGATCTACCCACGCAAGATTTTCAGACCAACACAAGGAGATCTCATACCCATAACAAAAGTCCATCATCTTAGCGAAGAAGAAAATTTGGAAGCATTATCGGTCCACAATTTTGTTTTGGATGGGATCCCAAAACTGTTCAATATGTTCTCTTTAATGAAGCTACAAACTACCTCGAGGTAGTGTGCTCTTGATCGGGATGGCTTCCACCCACTTGGTGAAGTAATCTCTATTAGTCAACACATGAGTATATCCAACCACGGAATATGGATTGAGTGCTCCAATGAAGTCTAAACCCCATTGCTGAAATGGATCCTCAATCACTATAGGCTTGAGAGGCAAAGAAACCAACTTAGGTCTTCCAAAAAACATTTGGCATACTTCACATTTACCAACATATTTTGATGCATATCTTAACAAAGCTGGGCCAATAATAACCAATATGACGTATTTTATGAATTGTTATAGCAAAGGAGAAATGACCTCCACAAGCCTGGTCATGAAAAGAAGAGAACAACTTCTTTTGTTGTTCCTTATCTACACACTTCAAAAACCTTCCATCTATGCCTCATTTGAACAAAACATTTTTCCATAGCACATATTGTGCAGACCTCAATTTTATGGCTCTCTTCTCTTTGGCACTCAAGTGATATGGACACTCTTCATAGGTCAAAAAGTGAGCAATGCCAGATACCATACATCTATCAAGATGAGGAACAAAACAACAGGGACATCAACTTCATATTTGGACAAATCCTTGGCAGCTCCCTCAACAATGAGTTCACACAGGCCCTTACCCCAAACTAGCTTTGTTGGCCTGATATCAAGATCATACTCTTGCACCTTTTCTACCCAATTACCTCTCTTGGTTCCAAATTCTTACTAAGTAAGAATGGATTTGATTGTTGTATCAGGTACCATCACCACAGAATGAGAATTAAGGATGTAAAACCTAAATTGCTTGACAGATTTGACAACTGCAAAAGCATGCTTCTCCATCATGGTGTACTTCAACTCATGATTTTTCAAGACATAACTCATGAATGCAATTGGGATCTTGTGATCTTCAACATTCTTCTAGGATAACACAACAGCTAGGGTATTTTCAGTGGGATAACAATAGATAATGAAATCTTTTCTAAAGTCTGGGCATGCCAAGATTGGAGTATTTGCAATAGCCTGTTTAATGTCCTCAAATGATTTATTCCCTTCAGAGGACAAACTAAAGGTTTTCTTCCCTTGCATCATGTGAGCAATTCTCATATTAAGTTCTACAAAATCAGGGATGAATCTCCCTAGGAAATTGATCTTACCAAATAAATAATGGACACCCTTCTTACTTAATGGAAGAGGAATTTGTTGGATGGCTTGAACTCTCTCTAGATAAATCTTGATCCCTTCCTTTGAAACAATGTGTCCCAATAGCTTTCCTTCTGTGACACAAAACATAGACTTCTTAGGGTTTAAAGAAATCCCATGCTCTCTACACTTCTACAATATTGTTTTAAGGTGTTGGAAGTGATCTTTTCTTGCTTTAGAAAACACTTTCAAGTCATCCAAATACACAATAATGCATTTCCATTTCAAACTTCCAAAAGCCAAGTCCATGGCCCTCTAGAAAGTAGCACCAGCATTGATGAGACCAAATGGCATTCTCTTGTATGAAAAAGTTCCCCAAGGAGTTGTAAAGGTAGTCTTATGTTGATCTGCAGTATTCACCTCTACTTGATTGTACCCGAGAATCCATCTAACATAGATAGCATCTCCGAGCCTGTGACAACTTGTAATACTTGGTCCATCATGGGGAGAGGGTAGTTGTCCTTCAAAGAACCCTGATTTAGATTTTTGAAGTCCACATAGATCTGGATCTCACCATTCTTCTTCCTGACATGCACTATATTAGCAATCCACGTTGAATGGTGGATGGGGAAGATGATCCTATCCTTCAAAATATTTTGTATTTCTTGGAAAATTGTATTAGCTATCTTTGGATTATATTGCCTTTTCTTCTATTTGAAGGGTTTGATCCCAGGCTTAAGAGGAATGAAATGTTACATTTATTTAGGCTTGAAAAGCCTTAAGATCATCATAAGAGTAAGCCAGAACATCAACATACCTTTTCAACAGATTCACCACCTTCTTTTTCTCTTCCTGAGTGCAGCATTTTCCAATGTTGACCATTTTGGGATCATCAAGACTCCCAATATTCACTTTCTCAGTTTCAAAAAATTGTCAGGCTCCTTGGGAAACTTTAGACTTCATATATCTATCATGTTTATCAAAAATATCCTCCAAACTCACCAGCCCTTTAGGAATTTTGTTGCCTTTTAGTTTGATGCATCCATCTTGATCCATCTCTTCTTTGACACCCTCTTCATTTGATGACACACACTCTCTAGGTAGATTGTCACTTCCTTCAAAGTACAGCTGATAAAAGTTGTCTCTGAGCTCCAAGAAAGAAAGAAAATGTTGGTCATCATTAAAAACTTGCCAATTATTTACATTGTCAGGCACACTGGGTCTATGGATCAGCTCAATGGTGAATTTCTCCCGAGGGAAATCAGGGTGAGGAATCAACAAGGACCCAAAAACAGCTAAAGAGTCGACCTAGTGTTCCTCTCCCTTAGCACAGCTTCAATGGAAAAATAATTAAGGAATTCAATGGAATCCCAGACCAGATTCCTATAGTGTTTCAACCTTCTGCTCTTTACCTGATAAAGGTCTCTAACTTGTTTTACAATTAGCTCAGCATCTCCATAAGAAAGAAGGTTCTTCACTCCCATCTCCTTCACCATGCTCAACCCAAGAATAAGGGCCTCATACTTGGAAATATTGTTGGTATTTTCAAACTGAAATTTGAAGGAGAAAGGATGAACCTTACCCCCAGGAGAAATGATCTCTACACTAGCTTAAGAACCAACTAAAGAACAACTCCCATTAAAATGCAAAGTCCAAACACCATTAGGATCAAGAAACACTCCCTTTGGTAGACTTGTCTCCTCTTGTGACATGATCATGTAGTTCCCATGCCCTATATCTACATACAATATTTGTTCTTTAGGATCATCTATCTTTTTCACAATATACTCTTCTTGTTTCTCAGGTAGTAGCTTCTTCATCTTCACATACCCTCGGTAGTGAGGAAATGAACTCGAGAACCACCAAGATCCTCCATTTCTTCATAAGCTTCCTCTTCTTGTTCATCATAGAGCTCATTTTCTTCCCCATCATCAAGCTCAAGAACTTCACAAGTAGTATTAATAGGAACCTTGAGGGCTAGACCTTCAATGGCCAACCTAGTTTGAGAAGAGGGAAAGCGGTTCCTAGCCTAAAAGTTCTTCCATGGAACATCTTGATATGGAGCATGCTGATCTAATTGTTTCTTAATGGAAATGAGGTCATTAGCCAACTTTTGCGCCAACCGATCTGCATTACCTCTAGGAGAAGGAGAAGAAGATGCTTTGGATTTGAAAGACTCCCTTTTCAGCTTAACAAACACGATCAAGTCATCCTCCACACTCGACGAAATAATATATGATCAACATCCAAAGTTGCAAGATTCACTCTCCTTAGGGAATAGCTTACTTCTGGTAATTAAGCATTCAAGAAGAAACACTTTTGAATTTGATCAACATGTCTAGTATCTAGTGGAATCTTGTTAACCAAATTGTTGAACTTGGCCACAAATTATCTCATAGGCTCGTGTGGCTCCTTCTTGATTTTAGAAATCTAAGCTAGAAAAGCATGCACATCTTCAGTAGGTTTGAAACATTGCTCAAATTTAGTCCTCATAGTATTCCAATCAATGATGGTCCCAGTAGGAAGATGGTAAAACCAATCTTCAACATTGTCTTGCAAGGTTTTCACAAAAATCCTCATAGAGACATCCTCATGTTCAACTCCAAGGACCCCACATGCAACAATGAAGGCTGCAATGTGTTCATCGTGTGTACTTTACCATCACCTCTTAATTTGGGAAAATTCTTCCTGTTACCCCTAGGTAACTCATGCGAATGGATGAGGAAGAGCCGGAGGGCCAACTCATTTCCCCCAAGGCCGAGGTGCTTCCATCCTTAGAAATATTGCTTGAAGTGGAACTGAGACACCAACAAGAATTAGGGCACGAAGATTAGGGCTAAGTTGTGCTTGAGGAATGCTACTACCAGAAGCTCTATCTTCAACCAAAGGTGTGTTTGTGCATCGAGCTCTTCTATTTTTATTGTTGGAGAATTTGAAAACCTTTTTGATCTAAGAGTTGAATTGGGGATATTCAATTCCAAGATCCCTTCTACCATGAGTATATCTTAGAGTCACCAGATCAAATAAATGATCAAATTAGTTGTTCTTTTAGAAAGGAAATTTTTCAAAAAAATTCCCCATCGGAGCCGCCAAAACTATTGGGTTTCAAATTTTCACTTTGAATGAAACCACAGTTAGGGGACAAGCAAGTCCCTCCTCTTTAATGGGAGAGGTTCCCTTATTGAAAGCAGGGGAAAAACCTATGTACAAATGCATAGTATTTCATTCAATGGTGGTTTCCCGATATCTTGAATTGTGTTTTAAGCACGGAAAGTTATCAATACATGAAGAGAGGAGGGAGGCAGAAGAAGACAATACTTTCAAGGAAAAGAGATGGCAGAGAAAACCCTTATATGTATTGTGTAAATGAGATATAGAGTAGAACCATCCATGTTTATAATAGACACAATTCGTAGACTCAAAGTTCTGGAGATTGTAAAAACTAGAACACAAAGTTTCCAAGCACGTAAGGATTAGATGATTCACGATCAGAACCAGAAGGAAAGAGAAAGTAGAAGAAAAAGGGAAAACCTTTGTATTGATTTCTTCCAATTCGAAATTACAGTTCTAGAATAATCAAAATTCCAACCCATACAATGGCTTTGAAAGCTCATGATATAGCTCACAAGAGATGGTTACAACTTCCTTGAGCAAGAAAGAAATAGTTACAACTTATTCCAATCATCCACGCCCTTTTGAATTCTTGAAACATAAAGAAAATGTTAATGGCGAGAAAAACTAGTTTTTAAATATACGGTTGTTACATTATTTTACCAGTTAAAACATGGGCCATTCGATTTGCTTTTACAACTTCAAATTTGGGCCACCCACATGGGAGAAATTGATTGGAGTGGGCCTGCGAACACCTCTTGCATTCTTTTCCTTTGAAGCAATGCTAGGCTGACAGTGGAGAGCTCCACCGGTTCCTTTATACTTAGCCAATTTGGGCCAATTTTTTGCTTGACTTATGTTGACCCCTAGACACGTGGAGGGTTGGCACTCATTTGAGTTTCTACTTTGGAAACACCCCTAAAGTTGTGTCAATATGACGCGTGTCTCCTTCCACTAGTCTTGGACTTTTCAACAGCTAACTCCATCTTCATATTGAATTTAACCACGTGGCAAGCTAGGCGCTACTTGGAGACTGACCCTTTGATTTCACTTCGAAATGGCATCATTAAGGCATGTGGCGGCTTCCGCCAACCCGCCCATACTTAGTCAATTTTAACTATTGAATTTGTCCCTTTTTGGACCTAGGACATGTGGAGGACTGGACGCAAGTTTGAGAACTGCCCTAGATTTGACTCTTGAAGCTGCACTGATGAGGCACGTGTCACCATCTGCTGAACCTTCCATACTTAGCCAATTTTAGCTTGTTACTGTCTTCATTTTGTACTTGGGACATGTGGAAAGCTTGCGCTTATTTGAGGATTGTCCCTTGGACCTTGCCCTGGAGTTACACCATTTGGACATGTGGAGGCTTCCGTTGAACCTTGAAATATGGCCAAACGCATCCAATCAAAGATATTCACATATTACCCGTGGACTCGGGGAAAAATTTAACGGGAAATACGCTTGTCATTCCCGACTGCGGGAAGAAAATAAAAAGAAGGAAAGTAACTTCACCATACGCTTGACTTTCAAATTGTTCTCCATGAATATTAAAACTACCAATAATGCTAGGCTCAACACGATTCAATACTCCAAGATACAAACTCAAATTTTTTTGAAACTTGACTTCAAAAGAGGGGAATTTTAGGGCCGACAACAAACACAAAAGGAGATCACTAGTATGACTAGGAGTGGATGTAGGAGTGTAGTGCATAAGGAAGAAACCTCAATAGGTTAAGATATAGTAGGCATGGGAGAGGATATGGGAATAGAAGGAGATGAAGCAATAATGGGGGGTGACTCATGTGCAATAGTAGATACAACTTCAGGAGCGGGAGAGTCACATACAACGGTATGGAAAGAAGGAGACCCATGATGTTGATCAATAGAAGATGAGGTTCCTAAAAGAATAGTATGATTATCACATGAATCAATAAGATCATCAATGTAATAATGACGAGAATGTAAGATTAAAATAGATGTGTGAATAGGGCTATAAGAAGTGGTAGAAGACATAGGAGTAACGAAAAAAGTGGCGAGAGAAGGTACACTAGATTGTGAATCAATGCCTAATAAATAATCAATGATAGAAGGATCTAAAACATTGGGTGGCATATCAGAAGAAGAATAAGAAGCATCAAATGCAATCAGATGGCATGTCATGTAATGAGTGAAAGCAACAAGGTCATCAACAAGGCATATACCTATAGGAGAATCAATGGGATTGGTTGGCACACATTGTTAGCCTTCTAGGAGGGCTTGTTGGATATCATCAGGTAAGATCATAGGAGCACTATATAAATCCCTAAGCTTAGCTATGACAACCTCATCATAAATAGGATTGACACTAAAATGAGACATGATGAAGTAAAATAAAAAATATGCTAACTACTAGTGTATAAAAGAGGATCCAAAAGCAAAATGTTTGAAACATAGGGTTCACCATAATGATTAACTAAAATAGGGGTTTTTAAAACTATTTTATAAGTTAATCTAAATAGAAACTAAGTGTTATATTGAATATATCTAAATATTTTTCTTTAATATTTGAATGAATTGAAATAGAGGGATATGGTACTAACCTTGAATTAACTTACCTCACTTTGTGTGTTGGACTATAGAAAATCGGTATGCAGACCGGGAAAGCTATGATAGAATGTCCTCGGGAAGGGCATGAGCTGACTATTTTCCTATACTAAGGCACTTGGGAGGATACTAGGGTGCACTGGGGCACCCTGGTATGTAATCTGGGCATTGTAGACTACATAAAATCTCAAAACTTGAATTCAGCGAGTGTCATAATACCTCTAAAATACCTTCACTCTTGTCACGTATGTGTCACAGTAATGTCAACTATGTCGTTGTGAATGTTACTTGCAAAACTCTATCAAAAGCATCAATTCCTAAAAAAATAAAAATGCATATGAATAGGTCGGACTAACCTCAACTGCCAAACTAGTGGCCTTACGACTAAGCGTTGTACTAAATTTAAGACCCAATGTAGTTCTATTTGCATGTGTGCACAATTTTGTCCAATGACACAGTAATAGGGGCAATAACTAGATGTAAAATGCAAATGGTGGATGGAATGGAAAGAATACAACCCTTTCTCCTTATTCTTTTGTGATGCAGATGTAGAAGATGCCCAAATGCAGTCCCTTGCCTTAGTAGATAACTTCCCTTGATATTGAGATGTTCTCCCATAATGTAGTGAGTATGCTATGTTTATATAGCGATCTCTTGTTCAAATTTTGACACTAGTGACATGAAACTTCCGACTATGACCTAGGGAATACACGAGGTAATCATTAGGACCGATCTCGAACAAATAAATTAAGACCACAAATTATGATGATATGGGCATCTAAAATAATAGACTAGGGTGCCCCAGTGTAACCCTAGGTGCCCCAACATAGACCTAAAGATGACAACTGAGAAAATTATGACACCTGAGACACCCTAAAAGATGCCCAAAACTATAGAGACAAATGATGACTGAACTAGACAAACAACAATGACGCTTGACTAATTGACAACAAGACCAAAGGATGGGTCACTAGTGAATAATTTTATTACACAAGATCCATATATAAAATAACATACCTAACGGTATCAACGTAATAGTAAGTTTGTGATTTTGTGACTACAAAAGGGAACCTAAAAAGTGGCCAATCTAAGGATGGTTTCGAGTTGTTTTGGCTTATATCATTGATATAATCAAAGGTACATAAGGCACAAATTAGTGAGATTACTAGTATGTGGCTTGGTATTGGGGCCTAACCCCTCACTTCACACACCGTAGTCATAAGGGTGTCGGGTGCTTAGACTTTATACCAATAACTGAAAAATTATTACATGGATCAAACAATGTGGTGACTTTCCTATTGGATGATGAAATCCCAATAGTTCCACCCGTAGACAATGTTTCAGATGTGTTAATTGATTTGTGATTTTTGTTTTGTGTGGAAGAAATGTGAATGCAATGAATTACCTCTTAGTTATACTATGTTATCAAGAAAGTATGAAAATGTGTTCTTTTTAATTCCAAAACAAAGTGTTATATTTGATGATTTCTTGCAGACAAATGAAGGAGAGAAATGTAAAAAGAGCAAATAGGGAAACAATGAGGAATACTTGGATAACACTATTTTTCCCTTTTTTTTAATTTTCAATTTAGACAAGAATATTTTTGATCCAAAAAAATCCACCACGCATGCAAGAAAGAGAAGTCCCCCGTGAGGTTAGTAGAAAGAGAGAAATGGAATATGAAACAAAATAAATAAATAACTCTCCAAAGAGAAAGTATGGGTCCCACCGGTGTGTGTCAAAATGTTGGTTGAATTTTCCCACTCATGTTTCAAATTAATGGAATGGTGGAAAATAAAATAAGCAACTCCAAATGATGAGAGGGTTTAAGGATACCTCTTTATAAGATGACGATGGTGAAGATATGGGCGCAAAAGATCCTTCTCGTGATGATATCAATGACCTGTAAAAATAGAAACTTAAACAACAAAATAATTAGTAGATAGGATGGTGGGTTACAAGACAATTTCGGTCTCGGGAAGTGATAACTTCCTAGGGATGGATGTCAACCCACTTTGATAAAGGATTAAATAAAATGATAATGGATAAATGAGATGATGCAAGATAAATGAACCGAAATAGATATTTGGAATGTGCCGAGATAAGATAAGATGCATATATGATAATCATAGATGATACTAAACCAAACTGATCTTGTCGATGACAAGTCGAGACTAACAGAAAAGTCAAAGGAGATTGTAATAGATTGGATCAAAAATATAAAAAACATGTTTGTAACATACTATAAAAACTAAGAAGGTCCTCGATCCGATGTGGAAATGTTGGAGAAATAGAAAGGATGCAAGAAAATTGATAGATTGGGTAAATGTAGATAGGGTCTCCTTGTCACTAAGTTTGGATCGATGGCGATTCCATGGTGATGTTGAAGATGAAATATGGGCTCTGAATAGGTAGATTACAAGAATAAATGGGCCTAATTGTTGAGAGATTCTTTAGTGTAGCTGACAAATGGAGCAAGGAATAGAAACATAGGTGGTGCAAATCAGGTTGATGATGACCGAGAGGGTAGATTTAGGGCTTGATGGGATTAAATGGATGCTAAATAACCATGGATAAGTATCAATGATGGTAGATGAATGAAAAAGCCTCCAGGGGATAGGAAGACCTACAAAGCTGATGCAAAAATGAATGATAACAATGATGATGGGGTTCTAAGGAAGAAAAAGGTGAGACACTATGTAAGAAACTAACTTTAAATCTCCAAAGGTGGTATACAAGATCTTCACAATGGCTCCACGTTGATGGTTTTATCTCCAAACTAGAAATAGAAACACAACAAAACTCACAAGAAGACTTGAATTCTCAAAATTGCATCCTAAGGAGGGGGTATGGGCATACTTATAGGGTTGATAGTGACCCGCATGGGTCAGTCACCGATTAATGTGTAATGACCATTGATTTAGGTGGTGGATATGGTGATTATCTTGATGCAAAGGGGTCTAAAGAGGTAGAATTAGGGTTTCGGGCTCTTTAGGTAGGTTAGGGTTGCATAGGGAGGATAAAAGGTAGTTGGAGGATAGGAATGCATTGAATGAGGATAGATGGATGTCTAGGGATGATAAATAGGGGTTGTTTAGGGAGATAGAATAAATGATGCGATAAAGATAGGAAAGTGGGAATTAAATAGGATAACTGGTGTTTAGGAGGAATTAGAAATTTGAATAGGAAAAGGGGTATGTATTTACAAGATGACGGCAAAGGGGATCGAACACGGGCTAAGGGATAAGTGTATTAAAAATTGGTGTCTATAAGAAGTTTAATTTGGAGGTGGGATCATTTTGATCCTTCTTTTTCTCACGATCCTTTTTATTTTGTTTCTTCTCTTTATTTTAAACTGTATTTTCTCCTCCAACAAGTAGATCATCGGGTGTAGAGGATTTCAATACACCCATTTGAGCAGGTTTTTCTTGTTCCCGATTAAGTCAACAAAAATTCATCCAAGGAAGGAATGGTCCATGTAGCTCCCATGGTGCTCCTAGTGGCATGAAAGGTAGAGAGCAGACGAAGACACAATAGTTAGAACCCAACTTGGAGAGGATGGAAGGAACCAATTTTTCATCATTTGTTTCCATGTTGTATGGTTTCAATCGAACCCTTAGTGATTTGAATTTGGTGAATAGGTCTTGTATTGTGTCAAAGTTTTCTAAGCTCAAATTGATGAGCTCATTCTAACTCATGACCTCTCACTATGTCATGCTTCTCAAAGAGTCCTTCCAAAGTGGTCCATACATCATTAGGATTATTTACAGATTTAATATGAAAGAGAAAGTTAGGAGACATGAACATGCATAATAGACCATAGGCTTCATCACTTTTGTTATACCACTTCACCTTCTCTACATCTGGTGTCGGTTCTATTTTTGTACCCATGGTGATCCGGTGTAAGCCTTTACTCCTCAAGAGGATTTGTATTTTTGACATTCCACATGTAATAGTTAAACGATGTAAGAAGTGGAATAAGGGACAAATCTATTATAGTAAGTGGGTTTATGTTAAGTCGAGTGTGCTAAAAATCCTTAATTATGTAACCCTATATAACTATAGAGGTGAAAATTTTACAAGGAAAGAGAATATTACCAATGTGTAGAACTCAAAAAAAACTTAGAACTTTCAAAACAAGCGGCACCTAAAATGGAGCTATCACTGAAATTTATGGAATTTTTAAATTGATTTCTGAATAAATAATCTCCTCTTTAATTTTAAAATTGGGTTGCAAAAATTTGCATAAAATTTATGAATAAGATTGGGTTGGTGTGACCAAGGGCTTAACTCCCATGTGACCAAGGGTTAAGGGCTAGGAATACTATTATTGACTTTTAAAACATTCCAAGTAGATCCCGAAATGAACGAGGACGAGTTTTGACTTGTTATACACTCTACAAATCTTGAAACACACAAATTGTGAGAAAAATGCAAGGAAAAACCTAAATCTCGAAAAAAAAATGTATGTCTTCCCCACAAAATTTCAAATACCCATTGAATGTTTTGAAAAATATAGATAAACCTAAAAATTATTTTCAATTTTATTTTAGATCTTGAAACGATGCAAATTTTTATAGATTTCAAACAAAACCCTTAATAAAAACCCCAAAAAGGCCAAAATCACATGTCACATAACTAGGTCAAGTTTATAGATAAACCTAAGGTTTTGACCCCTTCGACATCAAGGATGCTATCCATTTTTAATGTAGAGACTCTAGAGAAGATATTTACACTTTACTTAAAATACCACCAAACCCTTGAAAACAAAAATCTATGAAAAACAAAAAATTGAATGAGCTAGAATGTTAGATCTTATAATAGAGGCAATGGAATTTTGTATTGGATCAGCTTTGATACCATGTTGGAGTGGTACACAATCGAGGATCGGGTGGATAGGATCAAATGCACAACGTAGAACTCGGTGTGGCATGGTGAGATCCAAAAACACTCAAGAGAAGAAAAAACTCTTCATTCATGCATAAGCCAATTAGCCAAAAATATGCATAGTAGGTTACATTATATAGTGAGAAATTAGGTCACCCAAAAAGGTAACCAACTCAACTCATAATTAGAAAATTACTTACGATACATTCCCCTAATAACCTATGATTAACCTAAGCATGCTAATTAGACCATGTAGGTAGATCCTACCCCAGCTATAGATATCAAGTGTTGAAGAGACAAATTTATAGTTGTATCAACCTACTTTCAATTTTAATATATAAATAACTATGTGGGTTCATTTCCTGTTCACAATAATGTTATATAAGTGGCATGTGTGTTCCACAACCCAAACTATTGACCCACTTTTTATTGGTATTTCAAGATATTTAATGTTTGGAAGAAAGAAGTGTGATTTGAGAATTTTCTGCACATCTTTTGGGCTTGTAATTACACGAGAATTGCATGTTTATGTATCACATGGGCTCTAAAATTCATCCTTGTAGAAATCATCAAAGGATAGGACTAAAAAATTAATATAAGCATGGTATTTTGGTGTCTATAACATGTCCTTGAGGTTTTTGTTAGTGTAGGCTATTATTTATCCTTTTATTTATTTATTAGGATAATTCTTACACTTGTGTTAGCCCTACACTTTTTGGGTTAGCTTGCTTAGGTGTACTAGTTGTGTGGATTTAGCTTACTAGTTGTGTTGAGTTAGCTTCTCAGTTATGTGGAGTTAACTTACTAGCTTTTTTGAGTTAGCTTCTCGATTATGTTATGTTCTTGTGGAGTTAACTTAACTACTAGTGCCGATTAGTGGGAGTTCTTCACCATTGATTTAGGTAGTAGATACATTTCCCTCCTCTTATATGTACATATTTCTTATTGAGTAATTCAAGTCATTGTATTGTAATGTATTAAGAATTATGGATTATGATGCATTTCCATATATGGTATTTTATCTCTTCTGTTTTGCAAATCTAATGTGGTGTGTTATTATCATCTGAGATCATGGCTTGGAAAAATCTTCTTATCATTCCTTTTATGGTATTAGAGTGATAGATGATGTAGACATCCATTTGTAAGTTTTTCTTTGCAAGAAGGGTTTATTATTTTCATGTATTTTGAATTTTTTATCACTTTTATGCAGCATGTATTTTTATGCAAAATGGAGTGTGCCATTGGATTCGAAGGTTCCAAAACTCTATAATTGATTTTAAAATCAACCATGTTTTGAGATAGTCAAATATGGACTCAAATTTGTACCCTCTTGGTGCATTTTTTATCCATTGGATATAAGTGTATACCTTCCAGATGCATTCTTTTACCCTCTGGATATTTATGTTTTGGATGTAATATTTTATCCATTAAACATAGATTTGTACCCTCTGGTGCATTCTTTTATCCATTAGATATAAGTGTGTACCTTCCAGATGCATTCTTTTACCCTCTGGATATTTCTATTTTGGATGTAGTCTTTTATCCACTAGATGCAGATTTGTACCCTTTGGGTGCATTCTTTTATCCATTGGATATAAGTGTGTACCTTCCGGATGCATTCTTTTACCCTCTAGATATTTTGTTTTGGATGCAGTCTTTTATCCACTAGATGCAGATCTGTACCCTCTTGGTGCATTCTTTTATCCATTAGATATAAGTGTGTACCTTTTGGATGCATTCTTTTACCCTCTAGATATTTCTGTTTTAGATGCAGTCTTTTATCCACTGGATGTAGATCTATACCCTCTTGGTGCATTCTTTTATCCATTGGATATAGACATGTACCCTCTGAATGCAATGATTTACCCTCTGGACATTTAGGTTTTGGGCGCAGGAATATATCCTTTAGTCATAAGCTTTGTATAATGTGGATGCTCTCTTTTACCCTTTGGACATTTGGGTGTCACGTCTACCTTTAAAAACATCAGCATTAAAATATTATTTTAATAACAAAACCTTCTAGATCTCATAACTTTTGATCGTAGCTCGGATCAAGGTGATATTTGTTTTGAAATTGTGTATTTTTCAAGATCTATGCATTGGTGAAATTTTTATATACATATTTTAAATCTAAAAGGTAATTTTACTCATTGTAGTATTTACATGCACTCAATTATAAAGTGTCAAATTTGGAATGGGGGTTGTAATCATTTGTGGATGCAATTTCAGTTCAGCCCAACGTCTTAAACTTTATGGTGTTTCATTCTTGTATCTATGGGTGTATACATTTATATATCTCTCTTGTTTGTTGAGATATTTTGGATCTGTATTTTTGACACTTTTTTGGCATGTTGACAGTCTCTCTTATGGGGAGCTATTCTGGTGAAGCCCAGTGTTAGTTTGTTAGTGTTCGACTAGTTGATTTTGGCAACTCATACAGATTTGTGGTGTCACTCTACCCATTCAGTAGTATGGGAGGGTGTGATGTGGATATTGATTCTTTGGGTTTCATGTCCTTACCTTATTACCTTATATTTTCTTGGATCATGAAACTCTTATTTATTTGGATCTCGTGTCCTTGCCTTGTTGCCTTGGTTATTGTTCTTGGATCGTGACACACCTATTTGTAGCAGTTGATCTTGCTTCTTTGGATTTTGTGTCCTTTCCTTGTTACCTTGGCTTTTCTTGGATCGTGGCACTCCTATTTATTTAGATCTCATGTCCTTGACTTGTTGCCTTAGTTTTTCTTGGATCATGAAACACCTATTTATAGCAGTTGATCAAATTATGTTTGGTTTTTTTACACTTTTGACATCACTCCATTAACAATCTCCTTGCATGGAGCTATTCTGGTGAATCCCAATGTCATTTGTTTTTGAGTTCTATGATCGAGCAGTGGATTCAGACCACAGTGCACACAAAACTTCTTCATCATTGTACAAGTTTTTAGAGCCAAGTGTCTTAGGATATTTTACAACGGGATTTTTCTCTCTCTACTTTGTTATTACTAGTTTTGGGTACCTTGTGGTGTCCAATTTTCCCAATTATTATATGTGGGTACCTCATCAAGCCTTGTTTCCGAGACCCACCTTCTTTTCCCCCACCTAAGTTATGCTTACGGGAGGGTGTTAGTGTAGGCTATTATTTATCCTTTTATTTATTTATTAGGATAATTCTTATACTTTTGTTAGCCTTACACTTGTTGGGCTAGCTTTCTTAGGTGTACTATTTGTGTGGATTCACTTAATAATTGTGTTGAGTTATCTTCTCGGTTATGTGGAGTTAGATTACTAGTTGTGTTGAGTTAGCTTCTCGGTTATGTGGAGTTAGGCTACTAGTCTTGTGGAGTTAACTTAACTACCAATATCGATTCTTGGGAGTTCTTCACCACCGATTTAGGTAATAGTTACACTTTTCTCCTCCTATATGTACATAATTCTTATTGAGTTATTTAAGTCATTGTATTGTAAAGTATTGAGCATTATGGATTATGATGGATTTCCATATATGGTATTTTAGCTTAGCTCTTCTATTTTGCAAATATAATGTGGTGTGCTATTATCATCTTGTTGGTGCCCATTTTGATCCTCTACCATTTTGCCATGTTTCCCCTTTACTCTTTGTGTTACAAACATTTTTTCCTCATGAAATCAATGATGTGAAGTTGTAGCTCCATTCTTGCACCATTTTGAGGAATCTCTAAGTTTGTCCTGCGTTTTGCCCTAATTTTACTTGTTCAAATGCCTCTACCATTTTCCCATGTTTTCTCAGCCTTTGGAGCTCAAAATTTTTCATTTTATACTTTTATGCCATTAAAAATCCAATTCGATGATAAAAATGCTTTGAAAACATGTTTCAGTTGGTTCAATTATGAGAAATTTGTTGTCCTTTGCAAAAAAATCAAATTTTAGGGCATCCTGCATTTTCGTGTTTTGATGGTCGACGGGCATCATTTGCACATCAATTTTATCTTCAAAGCATTCTAGGGCATCGCTAGTAATTTCGCATTATGTGACGGTCATATGGAAGTCCTTTGCCAGTCAAATTTTAGCTCAAAAATCTTCTCATGTGTGGCCGTTTGTGGTTGGACAAGATTCGCGGGTCTGCTCGAGCAACTTAGCATTTTTTGTTTTTGCAAAAATTCTAAATTGTCCACGCAAGTCTATAGGCCCTCAACCAATCAGAGGGTGACATGTGGCAGTTAAAAAATTCAAAACAATGGAGGGGCAGAGCTGCGGAGGCACGGTGGAAAAATTTCCTTTGGTGAAAAGGAGTTAAGGTAAAAAATTGGAGCGTAGGCCCTCGGTGAATCAGAGGTGGACACGTGTCATGTTTTCATCAAAAGTGGGATGGAGGTTAGTGGAAGACTTAGAAAATTTTTACTTTTTGGCATAAAGGATTAAAATTACAAAATGAGGCCGCAGCTCCATTAATGGTCACGATTGAGCCATGTGTATGGCTCAGATCAAAAGAAGGGATTCGGAGTGTCGGGTCTTTGTGGGAAATTTAACTTTTGTCCTATAAAGGTAAGAAATCAAAAGGAGGAACACAAACCCATAGCCAATCAGTTACCAACATGTGTCAGGGAAAGAATCAAAGGTACAGGTCCGTGGGGATAATTGGGAAAAAATTCCTTTTTCAAAAAAGGTGGAAATGTGTAGAATCGGTCCGCAATTCTAGTGGGGTCCACTTTGGGACACATGTTGGGCCCATTTTCATGAGGTGGAGATGCGGGGATATTTTGTAAAATTTTCCTTTTTCTAAAAAGGTGGAAATGTGTAGAATTGAGCCATGATTCTGTTAGGACCCACATTGGGACACGTGTCAAGCTCATTTTCAAAGGGCGGAGGGGCGGAGAAAAATATAAATTTTTACATTTTTCAAAAAGTGTTAAAATGTCAAAAAGTGATCCTAAGCCCATTTCCAATCACATTATGACACGTGGAGGGCTCAAATTAAAGGATAAAGTAAGATCAATGGTAACTGGCATTTTTCACGGTTTAGGCGCCATTTTGCTCCGGGAAGTGTGGAAATGCATTTTTGCATCAATTTTGATCGAATTTTCGGAAAATTCACGTCGTTTGTGCTTGCGAGGACCAATGCAATTGGTTTTGAGGATTAATTTGCAGATCGAGATGTTTTTGAAAAAAAAAATTACCCTAACCCATCCAAAAATGTTAAACATCGAGATCTAAAAGTTGTATAGGCAAATTTGGAAAGTGTAAAGGTGAAATGATGAAAGAGGAGCATGCTGCATGAAAGAAGGAGGAAAAATGTGCTCCCAGTTGAAACTATGATGCAAAAATCCTCAATGATTCACCTTTTTGAAACACCTGGCAACTTTTGTTGCAAATATGTTAAACGTCCCTGTCTACGAATCATGATGGAATTTTGTAACAAACTTGATGCTTGGCATATTATTTTCTTGGGAAAGAAGGATCAAATGTAATAGAGAGATATATAATACATGTTTTGAGACATGCAAAAGGTCGGGAAATTGAAAATCATGAGAAAATTTTGAGAGAATCTCATCTTCTGAGAAACCCTCCAAAACCCGGTTAATGTCTTCTGTGTTAGATCTTCATTCATGTTGAGTTGGTTACAAGTGTATATCCATCACACAGCTCTAAGATTTTTCCTGAAACTCTCCCCTGCTGATGAATCTAACAAGCTTTTGAATTAATCTATGTTATTTTTGGCAATATGATGTCTATTATCTTATTTAAATGTCTATAAACAGATTTTCCTTGTTCTTGTTGCAATCTTCCATTGAAATATTTAGGAATCATACGAGATATCATCCTTATTGATAGTTTAGTGGCATTTGCAATTTCATTTCTCAGAAGAGCTTTCATATGGCATTGAAAATAAGCAGTTTAAAATCACTTCACCTTCATTTGTTGATAGAGATTTCTTGTAAGCCTTTGGGGGTACCTTAGGCATGATTTGATTAGAGATTTTAATGTTTAATTGAGTTCTTTAACTCAAGATTTTGTGTTGCGGTCTCAAAGATTGTGTGAAGAGTGCAAACACAGGCCTCCATTTGTGTATCTCTTCTTGTTGAAAGAACATCCCGACTATTTTGAAGGATTTTATCTCGATAGTTGTTCAAATGTTGTAGAGGTTGTCAAAGATCTAGCATAGTCAGGTTTCTCTTGTCAATATCCCTCCAAAATCATTCTAAAAACTAATCCTACCCCATACTACCCATTTTTGACCTGTATACCCACATAAGATCAAAATCCATTTGCTAAAGTATGTAGAATAGACAAGGATTTCAAAATGTCTTCGGTAACCCTTGCCTTGAATTGATAGTATCTCCATAATCTAGAAGTGACAACTTTTGAAAGCCATATTTGGAGTGTTGATCATATTTTCCCAAGGCCTCTTCATACTATTTTCACAAATTGAGGTATATCTTCATCTCCTTCACCATTTGAGGGTTAAAAATAGGTCCTTTTACCTTGGTTGAAAGGCACAACCTAAAATATTTAGGACAAGATCAAGTCCTATTTGAGTGCTATCCATCTCTCCATAAATCTGAGTGCTAGTTAGATCACATCCCCAGCTACAAAATGACATACATCATGATCTATATGTCTTCAAGCTTCATGCCATATCTCTAATGCTTTATTCAAACTAAATAGGAGAAAAAGCGGGTACCAACACCAGTGGCACCACCACCTGCTGGGATATTCTTAGTTCAATCTTATCCATGTGCATACATATTTGAAATGTTTGAATGCATATCAAACCCTTGTAATGTCTCTTGCAAGTTTTATCTGCAAATGTATCGTTAAAGCATCATTATATACTCATATTTGCAAGGTGTATGCAAAGGTTTCAAACTATGTCTACAATTTTATTAGTTTCGTAGTAGTTACACTTCATTTGCATTTTTGGTTGATAGATTCAAGAAGAGGAAGGTCTGATCTATAAAATTTGGAAAGATTTTCAGTTACGATAGGTATTTGACAGAGTAGTATTTTAGTGTATTTTCACAACTAGGGTGAAAATCCTTAGTAGCGACTCCTGTTGTTTTTATCTTGATAAATACCAATGTCTTAGCTTTACTGTCATTTTTTTTTTTTTGGTGTTGCTAATCTACAAACCTGGAAGGAAGAAGATCTCTCTTGGGAGGGACCCAAGTAGAAAGTTATTTCAAGAATTAGGAAAGACAATTTTAGAGGAAAGAAAAGTTTGGAAGGTTGTTGAAGGTCGACATCAAGCAAAGGAATATCCGTTGGTGAGAGATATCACCTTTAGTAGGGAATTATCACTCTTCTTCCAGTGATTCTTATTCAAAACTCTTCTCATAAACTTGTTTACTTCAACTAGTGAAGGTCCTTCTGCTATACCTGGTGAGTTTCATCTTCAATCTACACCTGTGTGTTTCAATTCTAGTAAAACTTTCCAAGAAAATCAGCACCTAGAGAATACCAATCTTGTGAACCACATTCTTGAGCCCCAAATACCTTGCACTCCTCATCAACTTGTGTCACCCCTAAGATCACCACCTCAAAACAATATGGCTCAGCCTAGACCTCCATTTTTTGTTAACACCTTTGGTCCTATAAATTTTAGAGGAATGGATGGTTTCACAGGATGTTAGAAGTAGATTGCCAAAGTTCCAAGGTAACAATGCTATAACCGGTGATCAGCATCTCAAAATTTTTGTTAACATGATGGAGGACTTTGATATTGAGCATGAAGATGTGTATATTAAATTGTTCATTCATAAACTAGAAGAGGATACGAGGGATTGGTACAAGGCTCTACCTGATAATTCTATTGATTCATGGACTGAAATGCATAATGCATTCAGATTGCAATATGGTGATAAGACTGATCCTAGGTTTCTTTTGTCTGAGTTTGAAAATATCAAGAAGAACCCCAATGAGTTAGTTCATGACTTCAACACAAGGTTTAACAAAAATTTGAGAAGGTTGCATGTTAATTTGAGGCCATGTGATTAGTCATGCTTGATCAAATATGTAGATGCATTTGATAAGAAGGAAACATATTACCTAAGAGACAAGAACCCTACCAATTTAAGGCATGCCTTTACCATGGCACTGTAGATTGAAAATAACATTAAAGAAATTGGGAAAACTCTCAAGAGAGATGGTGTAAATTTGATAAACCCTAAAAAACCTCAAGCTAGAACGGGTGCTAATTTGGAGGAGGTTGTGAAAACTTTGGCAGGGGTCATCGAAAATCTCATACAAGTTGGCAAGAGCTGAGAAGGGAATTAAGCAGACTTCACAAGGTCAACAAAGAGCACAAAACCATGACATATTTTCCAATCATCCTAGGGGTGATCAAAGGGAAGATGATAGAGGGAAAGGACCCATGGAGTCTACAAATAGACATCCTCAAACACGTGAAGGAAGAGTGTTACCTGATCCCGTAACTACTAGGGTTGCTACTATTGAGGAAGTTGTTGATATTGATTGGTGTGATAGGTGTTTTCTGCCCCATCCTCCATGTGAAGTGGACCAACAAGATGGTGAAGATAATAATGATGATGGTACTGATGATGATATTTACGTGGTGGGATGTTCTTCAAGCTCACAAGAAGGAGAAACATCAAATGAGGTAATAAGTATAAGGACAAGCTGTAACCTTTTGGGATTGCATCAAACGGGTACAAGTCCTTCTTCCCTCTCATACTCTTAAAGTTGATGTAGTGCAAGATTTTGAAATTCCTAATAATGAATTTGAATACTTAAGATCTTTGATGATCAAGAAGTATGATGGAGGTATACCTTCGGAGGAGGATAGACAATTGTTAATGAATTTTGTTGTGGCTCAAGAGAAAGAGTATAACACTAGGAGCAAGGTTGTTAAGGGAGTTGGGCCTCAAGCCAAACCTAAAACACCCTTGCTTACAAGTATTCCCAAAGAAGCTCCTAGAAGAGAAACACATGCCAAAAGCTTTGTTGTCCCAAGCAAAAATTATAGTCCTCCTCATGACCAAACTGCCAAGAATCCCATGCCATCTAATGAATCTGCTTGTCTCCATTCCAATGCTACCTTTCCAAAGAATGTTCCCTATGACATAGCCCAAGTATTGAGCCAAATCAAAGTGAGTGTTCCAATCATTGAGTTGCTTAGGATTCCTGAGCATAAGAAGAGAGCATTTGAGTACCTAGGTTTGAAAGAAGAAAAGAGTACTCCAAGTAGAAATGTAAATGTTGTTGAAACTCCTCAAATCATTACAGACCTTGAAACACCACCAGCATTAGAGGATCTTGGAGAAACACCTGAGGTATACTTGGGGACATCCTTGGTTGATTCCCAATCGAATGTTGATCCATTTTTCACAACTTTGATAATAAAGGATAGACTACTTCACAATTGTATGTTTGATTCCGGTGCATCATGCAATGTCATGCCTCTAGAAGTCATGAATGAGTTGGATATCAAAGTGACAACAGCCTATGGAAAGTGTACTACCATGGAATCAAGAGAAGTGGCGGTAGTTGGTTGTATGAAGGGTCTGGTGGTGCAGCTTGCATATTATCCTGGGAGGAATTTAAAATTGGATGTTGTGATTGTTGATTGCCCTACCAAATGGGGTATGTTATTATCAATAAAGTGGGCTGCAAGTGTTGGAGGGAGTGTCCAAATGGACATGTATTTTTCCACTATTCCCATTGAGGGCATCCTTGTCAAGCTCTATGGAGAAAAGAATATGTTACACCTTATTGAAGATCCAAACAATGCTTCTCATGAAATATTATTTCTTTGATGTTGATGTTGTTAATTTTATTGGGTTTGCTGATGGTAAGGAGCATAAGATGGATCAGTCTAAGTGCCTTGAATAGGTAGGCTCCCCTTGGACTTTGCTATTTGATGGAGCTTGCTCCAAATTTTGAAATGTTGCTGTGTATAATTCTGATTTCTCCTAGCTTGGAAGAGTTTGTTTTTTCCTTCAAGCTTAATTTTGAATGTACTAACAACATTGCTGAGTATGAAGACTTGTTGTTAGGTCTTAGAATTACATGGAAGTATGGTGTCAAGCACATCATTGCAAAATGATATTCATAGCTAGTTGTCAAACAAATAAGAAAACTGTATGCTACAAAAAATCAGCAGATGAAACAATATAAATATGCAGTTTGGGATCTAATTGAGATGTTTGATTCCTTCAACATTGTGCATCACGACAAGAGTTTCAATGCTGCTACTGAAAAGTTGGTAGTGTTGGGGTCAAGATTTGGAAATTGCACCATTTCACCTTATTGTGAGTACAATATTAAAGTGTTAACTAGGTCAGTGTCCTCGACAACATCAAGCATTGGCAAGTGTTTAATGATGATGCTCAAGTGCAAAGGTTATTACAAAATCAAGATGAGTTTGTAGAATGTAATATTGATTGGGAACCAATTGTCTATGTGACTAAAGGAGGAGATACTTTGTTTGGAAAGGATATCATCTAGTTGAAAACTAACACCATTCCTAGAGGGATGGTTACTCTTGAGTCAAATTTTAACAATGTTGATTGCATCATCAATAGAAACATGTCTACCTCAAGGGATGCGGAAGAGCATAACTTTGGCACTAATGATAAACCAAGAAAATTTTTGTTGGGCAGCAATCTAAAAAAGAGGAAAAACAGTCCTATGTCCAACTATTGAAGAAATATCATGATTGTCCGGCTTGGTCTTATTCGAGTTGAAAGCATACAGAGAGGACTTATTTCAGCATGAGAGTCCTCTTGAAACAAATGTCAAGCCCTTCTGACAAAAGTATAGGCCAATTAATTCACTCCTCTCAATAAAGATACAAGATGAATTGAAGAAACTGAAGGAGGAGGGATCATTCAGCCCATAAGGTATTCATCTTGGGTTGCAAACCTTGTTCGGTCGAGAAAGAAAAATGGAGATATCGACTTTTTGTAGACTTGAAATTTGAATAGAGCTTCATTGAAAGACAATTATCCTTTTCCAAACATGGAAAACATGTTGTAGTTAGTGACTAGATCTGAATTGTTATCCACCTTGGATGGTTTCTCTGGCTACAATCAAGTTGTTTTCAAGGAGTCAAAAAGATTTAAAACTACCTTTACCACTCCTTGGGGAACATATGTTTATGTAAGAATGCCTTTTGGTCTCATGAATGTTGGAGCTACCTTCCAAAGAGCAATGGATGTTGCTTTTGTTGGTTACATAAATGACTTCATTGTAGTTTATCAGGATGATGTGACTGTGTTTTCAAGGAGCAGAAAAGATCACTTGTAGCACTTGGAAAGAATGTTGATCAGATGTAGATAATATGGCATTTCTCTCAATTCAAAGAAGTGTCATTTTGGAGTGAAAAAGGCCAAGATACTTGGTCATATTGTTTCAAAGGTTGGTTTCAAGATTGACCCGAGAGAGGGTAGAAGCAATCAACAAGGTTCTAATTCCAAGAACAAAGTAGGGCATCCAATCCTTCTTTGGGCGAGATTAATTTCATTAGAAGGTTTGTGTCTAATTTTGTTGAATTACTCTTCCTATTACATGCATGTTAAAGAAAGACCAAGTTATCAAATGGGAGGAGGATGCTATTCAAGCTTTTGTAGGAATCAAAGAAGCATTGAAACATGCACTTATCTTGGCAGCTCTAAATTACAAGAAGCCTTTCCAAATCTTCTCCTTTGCTTCTAAAAATACCATTACATCTGTTTTGCTAAAAAAGGATGAAGATGGGGATGAGAGGCCTATTTCCTTCTTTAGCAAGGCTTTACAAGCTGCTAAGTTAAAGTACACAATCATGGAAAAATAATCATTTGCCTTGGTGAAAGCAAGAAAGGTTTTTAGGCCTTATATCTTAAGTTCAAAAGTTGTTGCTTATGTTCCCCACACCATACTAAAGACATCTTATCAGAGATGGATATCTCAAGAAAAAGATGTATATGGGTGAACAAACTACAGGAGTATGACATGGACATCCAAACCACAAAGTTGGTAAGAGGTTTGGGTTTGGCTATGCTTATGGTGAGAGCAACTCAAAACAATTGAAGTGATTGAAGTAGAGGAAGAAAGGGCAGATGTTCTTGAGAAATTGTTAAGTTTTGAGTGGTACAAGGATGTAATCTTTTACCTCGGACACCTATGTTGCCCCGATCATTTGAATAAAAATCGAGAAAAGAGTCCTCAAGCTAGCTTCTCAAAAATACATCATCACTAACTTTGGGTTGGCTTGGAGAACCACTCGAAGGTGTCCTCTTGAAATGTGTAATCAAGATGAAGCTCCCAAAAAGTTGTTTATTTCCATGGGAGATTTTGTGGAGGACATTTTTCTGGAAGGGTTACAACACAAAAATTTTGAGCGCTGGTTATTGGTGGCCTACTCTCTTCAAAGATAGTTAGAAAATGTGAAAGCTGCGCAGAGTTTCTCCTGGAAGAATGAAAGCTTCAGCTCCCTTCCTTTGTAGCTTGTATCAATTAAGACTCCTTTCAAAACAATGGGGATGGAATTCATTGGTGAGATCTCAAACCCTTCTAGTGCTATACATAATTGGATCCTTGTAGCCACAGATTACTTCACCAAGTGGGTAGAAGTAATCCCCACAAAGAAAGCAACACACCAAGTTGTTATGGACTTCTTGTTGAATCACATCACATGTAGATTTGTTGTGCCATAAAGATTGTTGCTTGATAATGCCATGTGTTTGAGCTAAGCCCTTGATGGCAATGTGTAAGGAGTATGGAACCAATCTGAATTATGCTTCAAACTATAACCCTCAAGGAAATGGACAAGTGAGTCCAAAGAATAAGAACTTGTTGAAGATCATTAGGAGAAACTTGGAGTTAAACAAGAGAAAATGGGGTGAAAAACTGAAATTTGTAGTTTAGGATGATATAATCACTGCCAAAAAGAGCTACTTGGTAAGAGCCCATTAAATTTGGTGTATGGAACTCGGGTTCTACCACCCTTACATCTCGTAATTATCTTCATTTCAGTTTGTTCAACAACTTGAAGATCAAGAGGTCACCCATATGAAGTAAGGATTAATCAAATTGTTGAGCTGGATGAAGAAAGTAGAGCATCACACCAAAGGCATGCTAGATTTAGAGAGAAGTTGAAGAGGTTGTTTGATAAGAAGGTCACTCCTAGAGCTTTCAATATTAGAGACCTATTTTTGTTATGGGATAACAGAAATGAAGATAAGGGAAAACATGGTAAATTTGTGCATTATGGATGGGCCCTTACTCCATTGATATTAGAATTGGTGACAATACATTCTTTCTCAAGGAACTAGATGGGGAATTGCTTGACCTACCTGTTAATGACACTCATCCGAAGCATTTCTTGATTAATCCCAAAAATTAAGGTATGCACCACTTGTATAGTGTATAGTCTTTACTTTTGGCTTTGTTTTTTACCTTTTTGTTGGTTTCTCACTGGTTTTTGGTGGCTTTGGCTCATGACTCTATTTTCCCAATGGATTATTTTGGCACTTGGTCTACTTTTTTTCTTGTGGCACTCATTGGGAGTTCCCATCCCTAGCAGAGCTGATGTTGGTTCCCATTTTGATCCTCTACCATTTTTCCATGTTTCTCCTTTGCTCTTTGTGTTCTAAACTGTTTTTTCCTCATGAAATCGATGATGTGAAGTTGTAGCTCCATTCTTGCACCATTTTGAGGAATCTCTAAGTTTTCCCTATGTTTTTCCCTAATTTTACCCGTTCAAATGCCTCTGCCATTTTTCCCGTGTTTTCCTGGCCTTTGGAGCTTGAAATTGTTTGTTTTATACTTGTATGCCATTGAAAATCCAATTCCATGATCACAAATGCTTTAAAAACATGTTTCAGTTGGTTCAATTTCGAGAAATTTTTCATCCTTAGCGAAAAAATTGAATTCTAGGGCATCCCTAGCATTTTTGTGTTTTAAAGGTCGATGGGTGTCATTTTCCGTCAATTTCATCTTCGGCATTCTAGGGCATCGCTTTGGCAATTTCTGCGTTGTTTGACGGTCATCGACGTCCTTTTCCCATCAAATTTTAGCTCAAAATCTTCTCCTACGTGGCTGTTTGTGGTTGGACAAGATTTGGCGGGTCTGCTCAAGCAACTTAGCATTTTTTGTGTTTTGGAAAAAAGTCTAAATTGTCCCCGCACTCAGAGGCCCTCGGCCACCAATCAGAGGGTGACACATGGTAGTTAGAAAATTCAAAACAGTGGAGGGGCGGAGCTGCGGAGGCACGGTGGAAAAATTTCCTTTGGTGAAAAGGAGTTAAGGTAAAAAATGGAGCACAGGCCCTTGGCGAATCAGAGGTGGACACGTGTCATGTTTTCATCAAAAGTGGGATGGAGGCTAGCGAAAGACTTAGAAATTTTTTACTTTTTGGCATAAAGGATTAAAATTGCAAAATGAGGCCACAGCTCCATCAATGGTCACGATTGAGCCACATGTATGGCTCAGATCAAAAGAAGGGATTCCAGAGCATCGGGTCTTTGTGGGAAATTTAGCTTTTTTCCTATAAAGGTAAGAAAAAAAAAGGAGGAACACAAGCCCATAGCCAATCAGTGATCGAAATGTGTCGGGGACGAGAATCACAGTGTGGGTTTACGGGGATAATTGGGAAACACTTTCTTTTTCCAAAAAGGTATAAATGTGTAGAATCAATCTGCAATTCCAATGGGGTCCACTTTGGGACATGTGTCAGGCCCATTTTCATGAGGTGGAGATGCGGGGATATTTTGGAAAATTTTCCTTTTTCCAAAAAAGGTGGAAATGTGTAGAATCGAGTTGTGATTCCGCTAGGACCCACATTGGGACACATGTCAAGCTCATTTTCAAAGGGCGGAGGGGCGGAGAAAAATGTCAAATTTTTACATTTTTTCAAAAAGTGTTAAAATGTCAAAAGTGATCCCAAGCCCATTTTCAATCACATTATGACACGTGGAGGGCTCAGATTAAAGGATAAAGGAAGATCAATGGTAATTGTGCATTTTTCAGTTTGGCCGCCATTTTTGCTCCAGGAAGTGTGGAAATACATTTTTTACATCAATTTTGATCAAATTTTTGGCAAATTTGTGTCGTTTTTTCCTACAAGGACCAATGCAATTGGTTTTGAGGATCAATTTGCAAATCAGAGATGTTTTTGAAATAAATTTTTTCCCTAACCCGTCCAAAAACGTAAAACATTAGATCCAAAAGTTATAGAGGCAAATTTGGAAAGTGTAAAGGTGAAATGATGAAAGAGGAGCATGCTGCATGAAAGGAGGAAAAATGTGCTCCCAGTTGAAACTATGATGTAAAAATCCTCAATGATTCACCTTTTTTTGAAACACCTGGAAACTTTTGTTGCAAATATGTTAAACATCCTGTCTACGAATCATGATGGAATTTTGTAACAAACTTGATGCTTGGCATATTCTTTTCTTGGGAAAGAAGGATCAAATGTAATAGAGAGATATATAATACATGTTTTGAGACATGCAAAAGGTCAAGAAATTGAAAATCATGAGAAAATTTTGAGAGAAGCTCATCTTCTGAGAAACCCTCCAAAAAAACTGGTTAATGTCTTCTGTGTTAGATCTTCATTCATGTTGAGTTGGTTACAAGTGTATAGCCATCACACAACTCTGAGATTGTTCCTAAAACTCTCCCCTGTTGATGAATCTAACAATATTTTGAATTAATCTATGTTATTTTGGGCAATATGATGTTTGTTATCATGTTTAAATGTCTGCAAACAATTTTCCTTGTTCTTGTTGCAATCTTGCATTGAAATCTTTAGGAATCACACAGATCTCATCCTTATTGATAGTTTAGTGGCATTTGTAATTTCATTTGTCAAAAGAGATTTCATCTGGCATTGAAAATAAGCAATTTAAAATCACTTCACCTTCATTTGTTGACAGATATTTCTTGTAAGCCTTTGGGGGTACCTTAGGATTTGATTAGAGATTTTGATGTTTAATTGAGTCCTTTAACTCAAGATTTTGTGTTGAGGTCTCAAATATTGTGTGAAGAGTGAAAAATTGGGACTCCATCCATGTATCTGCTCTAGTTGAAAGAACATCCCGACTATTTTGATGCATTTTATCTTATAGTTGTTCGAATATTGTAGAGGTTATCAAAGATCTGCATAGTCAAGTTTGTCTTGTCAATATCCCACCAAAAATCATTCTAAGTAACTAATCCTACCCCAAACTACCCCTTTTTTGACTCATATACCCATAGAAGATCAAAATCCATTTGCTAAAGTATGCGAATAAATTAGGATTTCAAAATTTCTTCAGGATAACCCTTGCCTTACATTGAAAGTATCTCCATAATCTGGAAGTGACAACTTTTGAAAGTCATATTCGGAGTGTTGATCATATTTTCCCAAGGTCCCGTCGACACTAAAATTTTCCTCCGTAATTTCTATTTCATTAATGTATGTATTAGGAATAGGATGTTGTTAAGTATAATTAGTAGTAGTGTCCGATAGAAGATAATGGTGTTGCCGGTATGACGCCGCCAATAATGTATAGTACGGTAATAGTCAAAGTACAATAGGAATGTTGTGGTAAAAAGTAAATATTTGTCGTAAGTGGTTCGGTAATGTTAAAATGTAAAAGTTAGGGTAAGTAGAGAAGTAGGGTCTACATGATTAGGAATTAGAAATATTATATTGGTAATAAGGACAAGGAGTGAGGTCATAAATATTTTGTGTATTTTATTTGTAAAAATTCTAAAAATGTGGAACCCATGTGAAATGATAAGGTTTATCTTATCTTAAAAGATAAGCTTACATGTAAAGATAAGAGTTAAGGTATGGAATATGATTCATCAGAGTAGATTTCTTATTCTATCTTAGAGATAAGGTGGATAAGCTTGAAAGTTCTATAAATAGAGAGGCACCCCCTCATTTAGCATAGAAGGAAGTAGTGAGAAATATTGTATGAGTAAGTGTGTGAAGGAAGCCATCATTTAGAAGGTGTGTTAAAGAAGCCATTAAGAGGTGTAATTGTGAAGTTTCTCCCATAGTTATTGTTGGAAGGAAAGTGGAGTTGGTAACACTTGAAGTACCTCATGGGTGAGATTGTAACAATTTCATGTTGATATTATAATTTACACTTATATTTCATATTTTTCATCATTCCTTTGTATCATAGTCTATGGTATTCTTGTGTTATGTTTGTTATTGTGTTTCCAGATTACATCCACCAAACTAAAAGTTATGCATTAGTAAATAATCATAGCATGAGGAGTTCCCGTGGAGAATTATCATAGTGCCGGATTGGTGATGACATTTTGGTTCTGTTGCTGGGACCATTCCTCGTTGGTGGATTTTCTGAGAGATATTCCCACTTAGTTAGAAATCATTTGGAGGGTAACCTTGTTTTTACTATGCATAGTAGTTACCATGGTAAAGTCACTTTTACCATGAATAGTATTTACCATAGTAACTTTACTTTTTACCATGAATAGTATTTACCACAGTAACTTCACTTTTTACCGTGAATAGTGTTTACCACAGTAAAGTCAGTTTTTACCACAGTAAGTCAAGTTTTACCATAGTTTACCATGGTCATTCCTATTTTACTATAGAAAGGTGTAAAGTCACTTTCTATTATAGTGATTCCAATTATTTGTGCACATAAGTCTTGTTGATTATACTTGTGGGTTGGTATTTCACTGTGGTTACTTTTGAAAATGGGGAAGATTCCTATTTTTTCAGCCCAATCTAATGAAGATGCTTCCTCTTTCATTCAAGAATTTAAACAATCTTGTATTTGTAATGGCCTCATAAGAAGGGAACAATGGACTGAATTTTTTCCTACCTTTTTGGATGGTTCAACCCTTATGTGGTTTGAAACACTAGGTGATAATGTGAAAAACTCATGGGATTTATTAACTAAATTTTTTCTTGAAGAATTTGGTGAACAACAGAAATATGCAAATCTCATGATCGATATCACAAAGATATCCCAAGGAGAGAAGGAGAAGATAAGGGATTATCATGCTCATGTTCTAGAGCTAAGGAGGAAGCTCGATGCCCAGATCCGGAAGGAAGGATTAGTGGATGGGTTAATGAATGGCATGGATAATCTCCTCTGTAAGAACTTCATTTTTGAGATGAAGCCAGAGATCAGACAACGAGTGAAGTATGACCACCTAGTGACCCTTAAACAAGAAAAGGAGATTGCAAGAAGGTAAGAAGAAAGCATGGAAGAAGAGCCCAAAGAAATTATTGCTAAGGTAGAGCCTACACCAACACCTTTGGTCCATAATCCACAACCACTCTCGGTGAGCACAAATATTTCTCCTAGTACATCTACTGAGTATGAAGATATGCTCAGGAAGATGGGCCAGTTAACTATTAATCTTCTTCAAGGAAAATAATTTAGTTCTCAGGGAGGAGATAGAGGTCTAAAAAGAAATATTTTTGAAGTTGTATGTTATGGTTGTCATAAAAAGGGTCATTATAAGTATAATTGTCTAGATAGAGCTTCTACATCTGGTACAAGAGATAATGATAAAGGAAAAACACCTGTGAATTCTTTTGATGTAGTAGATAGGAGCATAAATAATGAAGTAAATGTGTTTGTAAATAAAAAGAAAGAAAAAAAAGATAACCAAGATGGAAATGATCCTAAGAAGATGAAAGGAGAAACTAGTAAGAAACATAGGAGAAGAAAGTTGGGTGTGCAAGATTTTCTGATTTCACAAGGACAAGGACCATACTCCATCTTAGAAGATCTATCTAAAAGGCCTGCAAATATTACATATGGTCAACTTCTAGCTATGTCTTCTAAGAAGAGGTGGGAGCTGCGAAGTGGACTCAATGCTCGACGAAGGAAGGAGGTTGAGGTCCCTATTTTGGAGGCAGAGGTGGATCCCTACGCTCCACAAGCTAAGGTATTATGTAATGGTATTTCAATTCATGATGTCTTAGTAGATGGAGGTGCTGCAATTAATGTAATGACCGAGTCTATAATGAATATGTTGGGTTTAAAAATTGATCGCCCCTCAACACTTATGTTAAGGTCATTAAATAAGGGAAAAACTAAACCAGAAGGTGTTGTTTCAAATGTGGCAATATCTGATTATGGGTGTTGTATGTGTGGTAGAATTTTAGGTGATGAAAAATGGTACTTGTTGCATACCCAATGTTGCTGGGAAGGCCATGGCTAAGGAGAGTTCATGCAAGAAACTACTGGAATGAAGGCTTCATGACACTTGGACGTGGCAGAGAGGGTGAAGATAAACGTGATCCCTCGACATCATAAGGTAGAACCTATGGATTCAAGTGATGAAACTGATGATTGACATCCTCTGATTACTCTAGTACTAATGAAGTGGACACAGAAGATGAAGAAAGTGAGGTTGATGTTTCAAATCATGGATATCCTTCCACCACACACCAACTCATGAACCCATAAAATTATCTCAAGAAGAAATTAATGATCGTCTCCAACAAATAAAGATTAGTGATGGTATGATGGAGAGTGAGAAGGAATCCTACCTCCAGCTCTTTCGAAGGTACATACACCTATTCACTTTTGATTACAAGGAACTCTGTCAAGTAAGTTGGGTAGAACATTCTATTGAGCTAGTAGATGGTGTTAAGCCCATAAAGCAAATGCCATATAGAATGAATCCTAATTTTCCAAGACTGTAAAAGAAGAAATAGATAAGTTGCTTGATGCAGGATTCATATTTGCTGTGGAGAATTCAAAATGGGTTTCTCCCATTGTGATCTCAATAAAAAATAATGGGAAGCTACACATTTGTGTTGATTATAGGAATCTCAACAAGGCAAAAAGAAGGATCATTACCCTCTTCCATTCTCAGATCAGATCTTGGATGAAGTATTTGGCTAGGAGTGCTATAGTTTTGCTGATGGATATAGCCGATACAACCAAGTTCATCTAGCGGAGAAATATCAACTGAAGACCACATTCACCACTCCTTGGGGAATGTTTGCTTATAGAGTTATGCCTTTTGGGTTGTGTAATGCTCCGGAAACGTTCCAACATTTGATGAATAGGGTGTTTGAACCCTACATTGGAAACTTCATCAGAGTATTTCTGGATGATTTTTGCATCTATGGGAGCAAGATGGACCACCTGCACTAGATGGAGACAACATTTCAAAGGTTAGATGAAGCACAAGCCTCACTAAACCCTACAAAGTGTGTCTTTGGATGTTCTAAAGGCATTTTGTTAAGGCATGTTGTATCCAGAGATGGTATTGGTACTGATCCTGATAAAGTTTCAAAAATCAAAGAGTTACCATTTCCTATGAATAGAAGTAAGTTGAGATCATTTTTAGGCCATGTGGGTTACTATAGAAGGTTCATCAAGAATTTCTCAAAGATTGCACACCACTAACCCAGTTCTTGAAGAAGGATGTTACTTATGAACCAGGAAAGAAGGCACATGAAGCTTTTGAACAACTAAAGGAGGCTTTGGTGTCTTCACCTATTTTAAAGAATCCAGACTGAGCAAGCCATTCATTGTGTATACTGATGCTTCAGATGCAACACTAGGAAGTACTCTGAGCCAAAATGATGAAAATGGGAATGATCATCCAGTTTACTTTAGGAGCAAGATAAATGAGCAAAGTGTTGAGGTAAATTATATTGTAGAATCGAAAAGAGGCTCTAGCTATCATTTTTTCTATAAAAAAGTTTAGAAATTACTTTCTAAGGAAGAAGTTTACAGTTGTAACAGATCATCAGGCTCTAAAATATATTGTAAATAAGCCTAACCCATCAGGGAGGATAGCAAGATGGATAATTTTGCTACAAGAATTTGAATTTGATATTATAGATAGGCCAGGAAAGAAGCATGTCAATGCAGATGCACTCTCTCGAGCCTATGATGGTTTAGGTTCATCTTGTGATGATGATGATTTCCCAGATGTAACATTGTTATCCCTTGACACAATCCCTAGTGAATACATAGATATTTGGAATTATCTTAATGAATTCAAGTTTCCTGATGGTGCAATGCAAAGACTAAGAGGAAGATTACTCAAGCCAGTCGTCCATATTCTATTCTGTATGGAGTATTATTTCGAATAGGACCTGATGGACAATACAAGAGGGTAGTTGGATGTGATCAAGGGAAGGAGCTAATAGAAGAATTCCACAATGGTACATGTGAGGACACTTCTCTGACAACTTACAACAAGAAGGATCTTGATGCAGTTATCACCGCCCACTCTTTTTAGAGATTGTTATAATTATTGTAAGACATGTGATATTTGTCAAACACATGGTAACCATAAGACTTCATCAGCTCCATTATGCCCTATTCTTCCACTTTCTCCCTTTGAAAAGTGGGGAATAGATATTGTAGGTCCACTTCCAACTACCCCACGCCAAAATAAGTATATTGTAGTTGCCACAAATTATTTAACCAAGTGGGTTGAAGTTAGGCCATTGAAAACAACTTCCATGGATGAAGTGGCAAGGTTCATATATGAATGCATTGTCACCAGATTTGGTTGTCCATTAGAAATTGTAATAGATCAAGGAAGCCACTTCATTAATGAGGTGGTAGAAGCCCTAGTCAACAAGTTTTCTATTAAGCACAAGAAGGCAAACAACTTACAAGCCAAGCACAAATGGACAGGTGGAATGAACAAATTATGTGTTGTGTCAAATTCTAGCAAAAGATGCATCCTCGCAGTACATAAGTGGGATAAAAGGATTCATGCAAATTGTGGGGCATATAGGGAAACATCAAAGTCAAGAACATGATACTACCCATTTCAGTGGCTTATGGCATTGATCCAGTTCTTCCTATTGAGTTTGATATTCCCACTATGAGAGTTATGAAAAATGAAAGGATGGATGAAAGTGATTCAGTAAAGGAAAGGTTGGTACATCTTCATTTGCTAGAGGAAATGAGGGAAATAGTGAAGGATACAAGCTATAAGAAGAAAATGAAGCAGAAGGAATACTTTGATCAAAAGATCCGTTGGTCTCCATTTCATGTGAATGACTTGGTTCTAGTATATGATTCTAGATACAAAAAAAGAAGGTAGAGAAAATTTCTTCCCAAATGGATGGGGCCCTACAAAATAGCAGTTGTGCATGAAAATGGTACATATCGACTGGAGGAATTGGATGGCACTCCCATTACAAAATGGGTCAACCATGACAAGTTAAATATTTTCCAAGCACTAGAATAGTCTACTCCAGGATAAAGTAGAAGTTAGGAAGGGGGAAGATGTCGACACTAAAATTTTCCTCCGTAATTTCTATTTCATTAATGTATGTATTAGGAATAGGATGTTGTTAAGTATAATTAGTAGTAGTGTCTGATAGAAGATAATGGTGCTGTCGGTATGACGCCGCCAATAATGTATAGTACGGTAATAATCAAAGTACAATAGGAATGTTGTGGTAAAAAGTAAATATTTTCGTAAGTGGTTCAGTAATGTTAAAATGTCAAAGTTAGGGTAAGTAGAGAAGTAGGGTCTACATGATTAGGAATTAGAAATATTATATTGGTAATAAGGACAAGGAGTGAGGTCATAAATATTTTGTGTATTTTATTTGTAAAAAGTCTAAAAATGTGGAACCCATGTGAAATGATAAGGTTTATCTTATCTTAAAAGATAAGCTTACATGTAAAGATAAGAGTTAAGGTATGGAATATGATTCGTCAGAGTAGATTTCTTATCCTATCTTAGAGATAAGGTGGATAAGCCTGAAATTTCTATAAATAGAGAGGCACCCCCTCATTTAGCATAGAAGGAAGTAGTGAGAAATATTGTATGAGTAAGTGTGTGAAGGAAGCCATCATTTAGAAGGTGTGTTAAAGAAGCCATTAAGAGGTGTAATTGTGAAGTTTCTCCCATAGTTATTGTTGGAAGGAAAGTGGAGTTGGTAACACTTGAAGTACCTCATGGGTGAGATTGTAACAATTTCATGTTGATATTATAATTTACACTTATATTTCAGATTTTCATCATTCCTTTGTATTATAATCTATTGTATTCTTGTGCTTATGTTTGTTTTTGTGTTTCCATATTACATCCACCAAACTAAAAGTCATGTGCATTAGTAAATAATCATAGCACGAGGAGTTCCCGGTGGAGAATTATCATAGTGCCGGATTGGTGATGACAGCCTTTCATATTATTCACACAAATTGAGGGATATCTTCATCTCCTTCACCATTTGAGGGTTACAAAATAGGTCCTCTTACCTTGGTTGAAAGGCACAACCTAAAATAGTTAGGACAAGATCAAGTCCGATTTGAGTGCTATCCCTCTCTCCACAAATCTGAGTGCCAGTAAGATCACATCCCTAGCTACAAAATGACATACATCATGATCTATCCGTCTTCAAGCTTCATGCCATATCTCGATCGATGCTCTCAAACCGAAAAGGAGAACAAATTTGGGTACCAACACATCTGAGATCAGGGCTTGGAACAATATTCTTATCCTTCCTTTCAATTTTGGATAATTTGTTTCATAAAAAAACAACTTTTAGAGTTTATCTAACTTGTTCCTCTCTTCCAAATTCAAATTATCCTAGAAGTATCAAAACATATAAGATAACTCACCTTCTTGAGTTTTACTATATTTATATTCCCTAATTAATTTAACTTTTCTTAATCATTCACTATAGATCTATATGTGAATGTTAAATATTTAATTAATAAAATGATTTTGAATAGTTTCTCTATTCTATAACTGAATTCGACATTTAAAACCCTTATATTTAATATAATATTACATTTATAATTTAGGTTAAAACATTTGGTGAACTGATTTATTAATCAAATAGTTTTCTAACTTCTTTACAATGGAAAATACCTTAGTAAATTGTGTCTTTTGTCTATTTATCCCCTATTTTATTTTTATATGCTTCTTATTTATGCCTAGTTTTTGAAGTGCTAGGATTAGTGGCCAACTCGTTGAACATATTCAAATCCCAAATACCTCTAAATATGGTAAACAACTAATGGCTACCATTTTTATTTCCATTGTTCCACTTATTCATGCGAATGTGTAATAAAATGAAATTGAAATGTCTTCTCTTGATCATTAAAATGACATCTATTTTTCTAATAGAATTCATCTTGAAGAACTTAATGGTGTCGATCTTAATCAAGTTCACCTCTTATATAATTTCCACAAATTATTCAAATAAATCCTTACCATATTGATTATATTATCAAACTTCTTCTAGAATCTAAGGCTTATAAAGATCACTCAAGTCAATCCCAAGGGGAAGATTCATTTCAAAACATTTCATACCAATAATTTTTCCACCTCTACCCCACCTATGTATCACATGTAAATTCCCTTTCAACCCCTCAATTGTACATCTATTATGCTTAAATATACCCTTGGGATGGGGGAACCTCATGTCTCTTAATAAATTCTATCTTTGGTCCATGTACTTCTACTCTTACACTACCTCTTGTGTACACACGTATAATCTTGCAGACAACTTGTCTCACATACACATTCTCTCATATAGACCTTTGATGATCTACAAGATAAGGTGTTACAATTAGAGAAGGGTGTGTCTAGGAACTCTCGTGTCATGGATTAACATGCCTTATGTTGTAATTGATTAACACCTAACTTGAATTCCTATCCTTTTTATAGGATTTAGTTCTCCTAAGATTCCAATTTACAAAGGCAAAGGGGATCCTAAATGAAATCTTTTCTCCTTACAATCAACTTGTCGAGATTATGTCCGAAATGATAATCTCCTTACTAAGTTATTTCTATAAATTGTTAAGGATTATGTGCTACAATATTTATATGGCCTCTATATTCAATCCATCAAGTCTTTCAACCTTTGATTAAATTTTGTCCCTTTTCAATCAATATTGATCATAAAGTATATTACACTCAAATGTCAAAAAATTGGTAATAATATAATGAGACTGTAAGTTCTTATTTGTTGTGATACAAGACTAGTATTAACGAGATTAAAATTCCCTTATGGATAATGAGCTTTAGGATCAATTCACATAGATATTACTATCTCCTTTACAATAGTATACACCAAACATTCCCTGCGAGTGTCAAAATGCTTTAGAAAATGGGTCTAATCAGGAGAATCGAAGGATGAAATGAATGATGGATGGATAGGCTAAGAGAAGGGCCACAAACTATCAAAATAAGAAAAATTCCTATAATACCTAATTGAGAAAAGTCATCAAAAGGACAAAAATATGATAAAATCATGTAATATAGCTAATAAATGTTTGTAGATAAATTGGTGTATACATTATGTTACATTAACCAACATATAGATCCATTTTAGAAGGTATACTAATAGTCGACATTTATAAAAAAATTATCTCATCCAAAAAAGAGACACCGTGCCTCACTATTTATATTATATTAAACAAAAAATTGAATAATCAGTTAAAATTTGATTAAAGAATCCACCTAAAATTAGATAAGCATACAAATCAATTATACTATAATTATAAACATATTAAAATCTAATTTTCCTCTTCATCGAGAAACTAGACACCATTACGGTAGGCATATCAAAGCATCTCTCACTTCCTCCTCAACCATAAGGGTAGCCATGGACTCTACAAGCTTAGACTCTTCAAATTTATCAATAGGGATTTTCAACATAGTGTAAATGGTGTCTAATTTCTTACCTTGTAGAATTCTCTCCAAATTTTGGGCTTTAGACGGTTGCCAAATTTTTCCATTCGAGACCCTTGTTGAATCCAGGTTGTTCCATGTCCTCATGAATTGCATAAGAATTGATAGCACCAAATAACATAGTATTAACCTTAATGATTTGGGCCACCTTCATAGTATCAAGCCTAGTTGTGGACTACTCATGATCATTCATTACTTTAACCACGTCTTCCACCGCAATAGTATCCCCGAGTCTAGTAGATATTTTTTCCCTAAGAAATTTCGTAGCTATCCACTAGATCAACTCCGGTATTTGATGCCTTTAATCAGAGCTTGTTGCCAAAAATACATGGCCTCTTTAGTAGTGAATCCGGTGCTTAATCCAAGGAGGCACTTAGCATTGAGAAATTGTTGAAGCTTGAGGTCATTCACTATCCTAAGAAAGGAATAGTGGATGTCGTCAATAGAGAATTTGTGCACCCGAGTATCCTTCATTTCATTCACTTGTTACTCACTATAGATTTTCCTTTTCCATCCTTGTACGCATGGTCTCACCATCTCTGGTTTTTCCTCTCATTCCATTATCTAAATGAAGAAAGGAAACTTTTTATCTAAAGATGTGCGAGAGAAGGAGGCAATATACAAATTACACTTGTAATAAATATTTCAACCCACGAGAAGCGAGATATAGAATTTATTTTGTTGCATGGAGGAGAAAATGAGAGGATGCTAGATCATAATGGTTGGGTGAGCTAGGTTAGAACCATTCCTACCACATGTGCAGATGTGATAGGATCTTCCTGCGCACAAGATCACCCATTTCTATAAGTAATTCATCGGGGTGAAATATGATTATTTTTCAATATTATCAATAGCTTCAGTCCTCAAATTGGCTAATATGTCAGCAACTTTTTTTTGTTTATAGGAGTGTGAAGGATGCACCTATGATTGAGCATTAAAATTTAGTCATCCACAACATGATATAGGTTCAAGTGCTTCATTTTTAATTTGTTTATCACATTGATGATAATTTGAGAGTCAAATTCAATGATGAGGTTGTTCCATCCCTTAGCCATAGAAATTTTAATACCACACCAAAGAGCCTTAGATTTCGCATAATTATTGGAGAAAATACTAATTGGTTTAGTAAATCCCAAAAGGGGGTGACCCAAATAATTACGAAAGATGCCACCACTCCGACTCTTACATGATTTTGTTTGGCAACTCCATCAAAGTTAAATTTGATGAATTTTTGCAAAGGTGTGATCTAGTTAGCCTTTATTATAGATTTATTTTTCTTTCTAACCCCTTTATGAGGGATTCTTGAGAGCATGTTTATACAATTATTGAAGGTGTTGTATTCTTTAGGAAATATCTTCCCATATGGAGGATTCCAAGTCATGATGAACTCCTTAATATTCTTCAAGATTTGCGTGATAATTGTATCGTTTCTTCGGGTTTCACTTCTAAAGATTCTTCTATTTATTTCCAGCCAAATGCTCTAGTAGACAAAGATTACAGGATGGAATTCCAAATTTTAAGGAGAGGGGTTGAATGAAATTTGAAGTCCCAACAAGGTTGTTAGTAAAATCCGATAGATCTAGAGATAGATTGAACATTTTAAGAAAATAGGCCCAAATTTTTCAATATGACTCACAATGAATGAGTAAATGATTGGTGTCTTCTTCAAACTTCAGGCAGAGGGAACAACAAGAAGGGCCATGAAATCTACACTTGCGATGTTTTATTAATTGAGGATATTGTCCCAATAAGATGTCCAAAGGAAAGCGTTAGCTTTAGGAAAACCATGTTTGAACCAAAATGGAAGGGAAATGGTGATTCCTCCCTATTTGGAGAAGAGATGATGGTGTACGCATCCTTAACATTATATTTTCCAAATTTTCTCCTATCCCTATTATTTGACCATTATACTTGGAAAATTGAAATAGATGAAGGATATTTATTAGAGGTAATTTCTCCTTAATCAGATCTTAAGGGACATGCAACTCAATTCATCCATATTTGTTTTGATTAATATATATTTTTACAAGATTACCAAATATTTCCTCACACAAATCCTGTAAATTGCTTAGATTTTGAGAATTTAAGGGGGAATTTAGGATCCAAGATTCATTCCAAAATATTAATTTTAAACCTTTTACAACAATTCATCTTAAGTGAGGTTTGAGAATGAATAAATATTTAGTCATGAAATTCCAAATGTGAGATTTGACAATGTAGTTCTGAACAGTGAAGATCAATTTAGGAAGTATGTTGTCTATTTTTTTTTCTAAGAATAATGCTCCATAGAGCATGGGGCTCGAGTAAAGTCTTCATGATAATTTATCCCCAAGTTCCGATTCATATTCTTGTTAAGTATTAATCACAATCCACACATTTATTTTATAAGATATGTATTTTCCCATTTCACAAGATGAATCTTCTTTGCATCATTTGAGCCACCCCAAAGGAAATTTGATTCAATAGATTTTATTAGTTTACCAACATTAGAAGGTATGGGAAGAATAGACATCGTTTGTATAAGAACAACTCAACATATGATGAAATTAGTTGAATTCTCCCAATGAAGGATAACCATTATCTTTCCAATTGTAAAGCTTTCTCAAATATTTTCAATGGTGGGTTTACAAATTTCCATGGAGTTTTTACCTTGAAATAATGGAATTCCAACATAAGAGCATTGAAGAAAACCAGAATTTATGTCAAGGATCCTACATATAAGAGTTTGGGATACTTTGTTAGTGTTGAAAAATAATATCTTGGATTTTATTTTATTATCTTGTTGATATGAGGCTTCTTCATAAAGGTCCAGAGCATGTTTAAAGGCCTTAACCTCTCCAATTGTATCTTTCCCACTAGACCAAAGTGTCATCAAAAATTTTTAAATGAGTGATTCTAGGAGCACCATTGGTGACAAGAATACCATTAAGCATTCTATTTGATTTGGGGAAATATATCCAACAACCGAGGGATTCATCCATGATAAAAAAGGTGAGAGAGGATCACCTTGTCGAAGACCTCTAGTAGAATTGAAAAATCCCATTGGTTCACAATTGATGAGCACATAGAATGTGTGGATCTAATTTTTCCAGCCTTGATGAACCCAAATTTTTCTAACACTTGCATGAGGAAGTGCCAATTAACTCTATCAAAGTCTTTAGTCATATCCAATTTTATGAACATGTTCCCATTTTGTTGATGATTGACAGAGTTTATGAGCTCATGGGATGTCACTATGTCATCCAACATTTGTCTCCATGCCACAAATCCCTCTTTCTTAGGAGAGATAATCCTTGGTAGGATAATTTTAAGTACGTTAGCAATAACTTTGGAAATGATCTTGTATGAGACATTGCGAAGAGAAATTGGCCTACAAGAATAAAAAGAGTCTAAATTATTGGATTTAGCAATTAAAGAAATAAATGTGGAATTGATCTATTTAAGAATTTCCTTGTTGGCACCATATTCTTAAACAAATTCCACAACATCTTTCTCAAGAATGTCCCAAGAATGTTGATAGAAACTAAATAAAAAACCATCAAGACCAGGAACTTTGTTTGGCTTAAAAGAAAAAAATTCAAGTTTAACTTCCTCTTCCAAAATGGCCTTTTAAACACATCATTATCTTCTTGAGTGATGAAGGAGGGAATTTGTCTAAGAATTTGGTTGATAACATTGTCTTTTTTTCCCCATAGTCAATTAACAAATCTTTGAAAAACCTTTCACTTTTTGTAAATTAATTTGTTTTCCGAGGTGGACTCATTAGATGGATGAGTTATTTAAGAGATTTTTTTAAGTTTCTTCTTATTATGACAGCTTTGTGAAAGAAGCCAATGTTTCTATCACCTTCTCGAACCCATTTTATTTGATATTTTTGCTTCCAATATGTTTTTCTTGAATAAGGACAATATCAAGATCATCACCAGAGTCCCTCTTATTATTATTTTTCTATAGTGAGACCCTTTTAATGTATTTATTTTTCAATTTGTAGGAGCTTATCTCAAGGAATAGCTTTCCTTGCAAACATATTTCCAAAATAATGTGTATTCCATTCCTTTAGATGTTGTTTGACCTTTTTTTTTTTTCAGTTAGAAAAAACATTTTTGACCCTCGAACATTTGCATTCCACCAGATTTTCATATTTTCATAAAGATTTGGATCCTTAGTACACATCATCTCTAATTTAAATGGTCTCCGAAAAGGGGGAGGCAGGGATATCTTCAACACGATATACCAATGATCCGAACCAACCACCCAAACAATTTCATCTTCAATTAGAGCATTGTAGTGCTCACTTCCCTTTGACATTTTTAGATACTGATCTTGATACTATTGATCTTATTATGGACACTATTATGTTTTTGTTTTAGTATGATGGTTAGATGTTAGATCAGGGATTATTATTGATTTGGATTCAGTTATTATGCATGATGATTATTAGAGACATTTTTATATGTGGATGATGATATACTGTTTGACATGGACATATCATAGATGTTGATTTGGACATGTGACATTGGATATTGTGAGTAGATCTAGTATGAAAGATTATTGATGATGATATAGTTGATTAATTAAACTGAAAATGATAATGTTGATTTCTTGATGTTGTTGTGATTTATATGAATAGATGGCTTTGTTAGTATATTTATATAATTTTGGATGTTCTGATATGGCCACGAGGCCGAAGGAGGTATTTGTGTTTTGCAGGTTAAAATATCACAACAAAGTCGGGGACTCGAAGACTAACCATATTATAATTCAGGTGAATTCAACAAGGTCACCATGGAAACTATTTTGTGTGTGTGTGTTGTGTTTTGTTAGGGATTCCCATGGGGGGATTTCCATTATATGTGACCATGGGGTTTTATGTTTTGATTAATGTGGGTTCTTTATTAATGTTGCATGTGTTTATTTTGTGATGTGTTACCCATTTTCATTAGTTATTATATATGTTGTATTAATGTTGTGAATAATCATGTGTTAAAATAAATAAATCCATATGTCATAGGAATGTAATAAATAAAGTTGTTGCTCTTAAATGTAAGGTTGTAAGAGTGTGTAAGAAAGGTTGTAAGAGTGTGTAAGAAATGTTGTAAGAATGCGTAAGAAATATGTAAGATAGATTTGGAGTGTGAAACACTTCATCCTCTTGGGAAATTCGAATTTGTCCTTGGAGGCTATATTTGGAAGCTTGTGGGACAAGTTAAACTTGTCCCACACCTCTTAAAATTATTCACCAACCATACCTATGGTTTGGAGGTTAAATTTAGGCCTTTTTAATGCATTTTGAAATGACTAATTGTAAGTTTTAATTGCACTTCTCTTACATATTTTAAATTCATTCCTTTTGGGGTATGGGTTATTTTGGAGTGTGTAAGTTATTTTTTCATTTTATTTATTATGTTTAGGTGAATGATTTTGATTTTGTTTTGGGGTTAAGGAAGAGTGATGTGGCCTCCCACATGGATCCACATCATCCCCTTCTCTTCCCTCTCCTTTAAAATGGGAACTCCTTGCTTGTTTGTGGTTGTTGAAACTTTGCATACTTTCCTGAATTTCTTGTTGTTTTGGAGTCTTTCTTATGGAAGGAGATTGGAGACCACTGCATGCTTGTGTGTTACTGATTTCTGGAGTATTATTGTGGCATTGGGAAGATTTTTGATCTTGGAACAAACTACATTATGGAGAGGTAGGAACTTGAGCATTTTTAAAATGCTTTCTTTCTCTTGCATGCATGTTTAAATGGTGATTGATGTTATGTGTATGTTGGCTGGTTGGGTAGACTGCTTAGGACATGGTGTAGGAGAAGGCTATGGGGATTTCAAATGGGGGGCATAAGGGAATGCCAATGGCATCAGTTTTATTATGGAGGGAGTTTGGGATTGGGATCCACCATGGAAAAGAAATAGCTTGCATTTCTTACTCTTGGGGGGGCATAAGGGAGAAACTTTGGGGGCATAAGGAGGGGTTGGGAGGCATAAGGTTTATGGGATATGATATTGATATTGGCGGTATGATTATTGGTGGATGCCCAATTCCCAATTGGGAGGCATAAGTAGTTTTCCCCATAGATCCTTGCTCTTGTTGGCTTTCTTGGAAGAAGCCTCAGTTTTGTTTGCATATATATAATGTAGTGGTGAACCTACATTCTTCTTGAACTATGTTGTTTAAATGTGAAAATGTTGCTTGTATGTTTTGTGGAAGCCTTGTTGCCATGAGTTGAATCTCATCTCTTATTTCAATATGGTTGGGGCTCGGGGCTAATGAGGAAGGATGGCTTCTCCCTTCTCATTGGATGTCTTGGTTGGGTGGAGAGTGTTGCCTTTCCCCCTTCCTTGTTGTGATCAAGATGAAAAGATGAAGAAATGGAGCATGTTGTTGTTTTGAAGCCAAGAAATGTGCAGTTTGACAATCCCTTCTTGTGAGAAAGTTCATTGTAATCCTTCCCACTTTGGAGTGGATGAATTGTTTAGCAAATTTGTAATGTGAAGATATTTGTATTGACAATGGAAGATTGAACTTGGAATGTGAAATGTAAAGGAGTTATATGCTACTCTCTATTTTTGAAAAAGAATGTTGTATATTTTGTAAGTTACATTTTGTATTTAGAAATCAAATGGAAAAGAAAAATTGTAAAGTTGTATTGGAAATGAATAAAGGATTGCATTAGTTCTCAAAATTGTATTGTGTATTGGATTTGAATTGTTGTTAAAGAATGAGATTTCTGTTTGTAAAGGAAGAATGCGTGTGAAGAAAAGACAATGTTGTATTCCTTTTAAAATGTATATTAGAATTGAAATTAGAACTGCACTTTAACTTAGAATTGAATGGTTGATTTAACAAGCAAATGTATTAGACTAGTTTAGAAGCTATATACACATTTAAATGATAAAATTGATTTTCAGATTTAGAAGAAATAGATTTGTGCTATAAATGTTATACTAGCAATTAGTTTTTAATAAAAATGTATAGTTCAGACCTGCACTTAATAATCAACTTAAAAATGTTATGGATTAGCATGCTAAGACACTAAGGAATTAATTTTGACAATAACACTTAAGAAAGATCCTTGAGAACTTTGTAAAAATTAAAATTGAACTTGCACAGTCAATCTATTGCCCAATGTTGTAAAATCAAACTTAATTTCATTTGCAACTCCCCCTAACAAATTGGATCTTGAAAACCCTCTTAGATTCATCTAAAAACCAGCCTCTATGTCTGTTTGACATGTTGAGAAAGTAGGAGATCAAATTTGAATAAAAATTTATAAGTGAACTTCTCCCAGTTTTGCTTTGCAAAATGCCTGCAGATTGTTTTCATTAAATTTACCACTTAAACTTCATCAAATTTCAAAATTGATGACTCTTGTGTAAAGAGGGATTTGAGAGATTTCTAGAAAGTCCAAGTTTTCCCAAATCTGAGCTCCTATCAAAAGTTATGGCCATTTGAAGTTTTACTTCAAATTGGCATTCCAAAAATTAAAATAAATCTAATTGTTAACTTTAATTTTGACTTTGGAAAAATTTCCACAAAAAGTCTGTGGCCTCGCCATCCCTCAACCAATCGGGACCTACCACATGGCACCTCGGAGGCGGACCAAAGTTTTAAACTTACCCTTTTGAAAATTTTACCTTGGGAAAATTTTCCCATTTTACCCCGCATCTCCGCCGACCCATGAACCAATCACGTGCTGACACGTGGCTAGGCGGAAGTGCGGGAGGTAATTGGACTTAGCGTCTTTTGTTTCCCTTTGGAAAATATTCCATTTTTCCTCTACGGCCCCACTCCCGTGCCTTGCCTTGGAATTATTCTTTTCTGACGGACATGCGGGCTTGTGCGTGCCTTTTTGACTTTTACTCCTTCTTGGCATTAAGCCTTAGGTTTTTCCACCACCTGTCTCCCACGCCAATCAATGTGCGACACGTGGCACCCTTTCTACCTTCGGTAGAGGCATGCGCAAAATTTCTCCCTTGATATTTTAACCCCAAAATCCCAAATCTTCCGCCGCTCCCACCCATTTGTTTTCCCCGTGCCAATCCCAGAGCGACATGTGTCTCCCTCACTGGGCTCATGGGCACACGAATGCATTTTATGCTTTTGCACCCAAAGGGGGAAAATTCTCCAAGTTCCTCCTGCCACTCCATCCTCCCCTCCCTCTTTCGGCGACGCCTCTAAGGATGACGCGTGTCCACTAGGGACCCGTGGAGGGGTGGAAGAAAATGAGAAATTGTGCCGCCAGCGAGGAGAAAATTTTCTAAAGCCACCCCGCGACCCGCCAACCCGCCAAAAGGTTTTCCTCTCCACTTGACACGTGCCCCACTAGGGGAAAATTTGACCCCAGAACTTCGCCCAACCATATCTTGAGTTCTACAAGGAGTTAGAAGGACTTCTTTATATCACCAGAAAGGTGAGAAAATTTCCTATCCAATGGGAATGATTTAGGGAAATTTTGGAAGTGTTAAGTATGAGAAAAATCCTGTTGAAACTCTGAGGCTACTAGAGAGCAGGCATGGGGTAAATTACTCCTTGAATCTAACTAAAACATATAACCCTAAAATTTGAACCTTGTGAACTTGTTATTAGTTAATGAAGGGAACATATGTTGTAGTACATTGGTCTTGTTCTCGGAACCTATTAGTGAAAACTGATGTCTTGCAACCTGGTTGTAGACACTTCAAAAAAAAAAATTATCCCAGAATTTTTCTAGCTAACTCGTAGGTTGTTTCTTGGGTCTCAAGTGGTTTTTAAACGGGCACTACAAGCATGTTGTTGAATATAATATTTGCTAATGATGAACCTATCAATTTTTTCAGCCATGCATTTTTTCCAATCCTTTTGTTTGTCCAAGTGTACTAGCCATTTTTGAGAGGAATGTCAATAAGGTCATTTCTTCAATTAATTGAGTGAATTTTAAGGAAGAATTGGAGATGTGTCTAGATCCACCATTTTTTTCTATAGGTGAGAAGATTGTATTAAAATATCCACTAAAAATACATGTATCTCCTCGCATACATGGATTTTATAGTTTTTAGAGACATATGTCTCTGTCAAGACTAGTTCTTGGGCCATATACATTATCATAAAAAAATTCTAGTTTGTATCAAGGATTTGAAATTTGGTAATTTTCCAGCTAATTCACTCATCAATAAGGGATACAAATATTTGATAAGATTCCATATTATGGTGAGCCCACTTGAGGAACCAAAGGCGTCTTTGATGATAAAGTTTTATTTCTCCAAAATTGGTTGATAAACAAAGAAAGGGAAGATGAATCCATTTTGGTTTCCTAAAGCAGGAGGATTTACAAATTTTCCTTGTCTATAGAATCTTTAACAACAGGGTTCATTTTAAGAATACCCCTCTAAAAAATTACTTTTGAAACATTAGAAAATCTCAAAAATTGACTTTCAAATCGTTGGAAAATATATTAAAAAATGGTTCGTGGCAAAGGAAATTTTGCATAGAGGATTTTTTCCTCATTTCGTAAAGTTGTTCGAGTAGGTTGGTCGGCAGTTGTCATTGGGTGAGAAGTTGGTTGGATAGTTTGGTAAGGGGTTGGGTGGTTGAAGGGTTGGGCGGTGTGAGGGTTAGGCGGCCAAGGGTCAGCGAGTGGGAGGGATGGACAGGGAGGGGTTGGATGGCTATGGTTTTGATGGGAAAGGTTTGGATGTGGGTTGGATGGCTAAGGGTTGGATGACCGGGGTTTGGACAGCTAGGGGTTGGACGCTCAGGGTTCTATGGATAAGGGTTGGACGAAAAAGGGTTGGATAGTCGGGGTTAGACAATGGGTTAGACGAGCGAGGGTTAGATGGCTAGGGTTAGACAGTGAGGGTTGGACAACTAAGGGTTGGACAAGTGGGTGGTTGGATGATTGAGGGTTAGACGGTTGAGGGTTGGTCATGTGGGTTGGAACTTGGATGAACTAGGGGACGGCTAATGGTTGGACGGGTGGGTTGGATGTCTTACATTTGGACGAGTGGGTTGGTTGGGTGGGGGTTTGGACGTTGAGTTTTAAGGGCTTATATGGCTAAGAGTTGGGCGGGTGTGATGTATGGAAAAGTTTTGGTCGGCTAATGGTTGGACGGTATATGGTTGGACATGTAACGGTTGTGCGGGTGGGTTGGATGGTTAACGTTTGGTCTCACGGGTTGGGAGAGTAAGGGTTGGGCCACTAGTGTCACCCAATAGTTTTCTCGCCACATGTCCTTTGAACCATACAGACCCCTATAAATACCCCTTCAAGGTTCAATTATTCACTTTTCTATGAAAATTTCCAGTGCTCTGAGCTCTCCAATCTTCAAACTTCTCCCAAATTTCAGCAATGGCCAGCACCACATCTATTCCTACACCCAAATTTCAATACAAAAACCTCATGTGCCCACAGATTGTAGCTCTACTAAGAGCAAAAAAGACGCACAAAAGGATTGGGTTGAAAAATTAGAATTTACTAGGCTTATGGACATGCCCCAATTCGACATCGCTTGCTTTCAGTCCTTGATTACCTTCTCGCCTCTTACAATGAGAATGATGGTAAATTTTTTGTTCTCCTTGTGCATCCGAGATGTCGTCAAATTTATTTCTCAATTAAACCCGAGGATGTACATCGGTTAATAGGTTTACCATTCGAAAATAAGTCGGTCATTACTACAAAGGTTGTTCTTATAGACAAAGAATTTTTTTTTGGGGTTCTCATTACAATGTACAGGTTGATGGTAAGTTTATTGTTTTCAAATGCTTTTGTTCTTAACATTACTAGACCACCCAAGGCTCTAATGTTTCTTCTCTGTTATTGCAGCTCCTCTTAATCGTTCATCAAGAGGCCTTCTTCTACAAGGTATTGCAAAAAAATTCTTTATTGTAGTTGCGTCACTTTTTCAGGAAAGGATTGTTTTATAGGTCGATCTACCAGACATTCTATATTGGGAAGTTCAATATTTATTGCGGACACTAGCAGGGAAATAATTTGATTGGTGTAGTTATTTGTCCAATAGAATAAAAATAGATATCTCCCATGCCCACAAAGCCAATCAATCTGATAAATCTAGGACTGTATTCTCTTGTTGCAATTATATTCTTTCTTTTTATTATGAAGCGTACTAAAAATTCCATAAGATAAAATTCCAACTGCAATCAATGATCAAATGATTGGTCTTACTCTCGAAGAACAACAGGTAAGTTGGTAATAATTACTTTTAATGTTTACTTGTTCTAAGGATTTCAAATTCAATATTTTTGGATAAAATAATAAATGTGTGATTTTATTTTGCATAGAGAAAAATTATAGCTACAACATCTCATAAGGAGGCAATTGCTAGAGGTAAAGCCCCTCTAGAGGTCTCTGTTGATTCTGACATGGATTCAAAGATAATCAACACCAGTAAGACCTCCTCGTCAAAAGTGACCTTAGGGGTTGATATGCGCATCACGTTTACCATCACATTTAACTTCAGGTATGACGTTATATTTTTTTATAAATAACTAATTCAAACAATTAATATAGATTATGTATGTACTACTGTATTTTAATATTTCTACTATTCTTTTATACATTTATTGTATTCAGAAACTACTGAGTTTGATGATGAAGATCAAACTCATTCTGGCTTTGAAGATCGAAATGTCACGATTGTGTCTCCGTCTATGCAAGGTATATTGTAATGTATAATATATAGCATGTTTTGTTTCCTTACAATTTTTTAGCATTTACAAAGCACAACCGTAATATTCTAACAATTTTTTGTTTGCTTCATGCAGGTAATGTGGCTTCTGGGCACATTTCACTTGCAAGGAGGCCACCAATACCTCCAACACGTCCAGTCCAAACAAAAAAAATAAGAACTATAGGAAAGAATATAAGGTTTCCTGCAGAGTCAGTAGGAACAGTTCATCCTGCTACCACAAAATTTCCTGGACTGTCACTAGGTGGTGTTTTAAGTGTAACAGCCACACAACTTTTCAACAACATCACCCTTGACGAGGAGTATTTGGGCTTCAAAAGTGGTGATGTAGACAAGGGTAACTATTTTGACACCCATGATATGATTCAATCTACTCTCGCCTCAACCACAACAAAATGTGCATGTAATACAGGGTAGTGACTCTCCTCCTCCTCCAAGAAATGCTCCACAAACTGATGATGAAAAGACACATTTTATTTTAGAAAATATGATATCAGATAGTATGGGGAAATAATTCAAGAGGTTGTAATGTCTGATGTGGATTTGGTGTGGTCTTGGGAGAGGAGAGAAAAAGTTTTGATTAAAGAAATAAACACACTATACCATAATCACACTCAAAGGCATTCATTGTTCACTGCCGTAGAGAGCCAACCAACATGGCAAGATTTTTGCTAAACAAAGCTCAGTCGGGACTATTTCATATAGTAATGACTACAATGATGAAATTATAGACATAATGCTAAACAGGTTGGAGAATCTCAATGCTAAAGCACATGCTTACTACAATAAATGGGCTAAAGACAAGACAAATGTCTTAATAGCAAATGCTGAAAAAGAAAAAGTTGTTGTGAGTGGGATTTTAGTTTTACATGAAAAATCCTTATCTTATAAGCACTGCAATATATTTTTTCATTTTATCTAATACACTAAAATTAAATATTTCTATTTTACAGGAAAAATATGAAAATTTAAAGAAAGAAGCAATTGTTTTTGAAGCACATTTGAAGAATGCCCGCAAAATCCTGAATTCATTTGCACAGTTGAAGGAAAAACTCATTGTTATAAATAAACAAAATAATACATTGAGAAGGATATAATACATTGAGAAGGATAATAAAGGAGCATAAGATGGATCTAGAAGTCTTACTGAAGGAAAATATAGATGCAGATGCAACACTTTTTTCTGCAGGAGATGTAGTGAGGGAGGAGCTAAATATTCTAGAGAATATCAATACTGCAGCACGAGATCTGCAGCATCAAGAGTTATAGCAGATAGCTCTGCACAGATGCAACAGAATCCTCCACCTCTAACGTAAGAAAAAGAACAAGCCTCACCTGCAACATAAAATAAGATATGTTAGTAAATTTCACCATGTGACAGGTGTGTTGTCACAATTTCGACACTGGCATAGGAATTAAAAGATAGTGGCAGTCCCTTTTTAGTTTTTATTCCATGTGGTAGACGTAAGGACAACTATGATTTTGAATCATAGGCAGATAATAGGATGACCTTCTAATGTGTCCTTATATGACAGAACTTTTATGGAAACTTTGATATGTTATGACAACCCCTTTTTTGTAATTGTATTGGCTGACACTGCTTTATGAATTTGTATAAGTTTCTTCATAAAGTAATCTACCACATGAGAGATTGATTTCAAAATAAATTTGAAAATTAGAATTGTACAATGTTATTATATTTTTTAATACAAACTATGTTTCTTTTTTATTGTTTACGTAAATGTTGCTTAAATTTACTTGATTTTGTTTCTTTAAAATATTTACGTTTTTGATTTGTTGCAGATGTAAAATAAATCAATTAACAAATATAAAAGACGAATATAAAAAGAAAATGGGATAATTGAAACATATAATGACATTGTTCAAATGGAAAAGGATCAAATAAAGACAAATATAATATTGCATTTATTGAAAGTTGTAATCTCTGTATGAAATACATCAATATTTAAATTTATTGAAAGTTGCTTAAATTTACTTGATTTTGTTTCTTTTAAATATTTATGTTTCTGATTTGTTGCAAATGTAAAATAAATCAATTAATAGATATAAAAGAAAAATGTGTACTTATTTCAGTCTGAATTTGAAAACCAAATATAAAACACAAATGGGATAATTGAAACATATAATGACATTGTTCCAATAGAAAAGTTGTAATCTAGGTGAATTGGAACAGTCTGGAGCAACGCTTTCATTTGTGTCTTGGAAATCAACTATAGCATGATCTGTTGATGTGTCTCAATCCCTTGGGTCAGAAGAATATTACTAACTCCTCTTCTTTCTACTAGTGAATTCCACAATGCCAGTGCTCTATCATATGGAAAAGACTCCACTGAGTAACGTGAAACATACAACTGAGACAAATTTCTAGATTCCTATCCAATATGTTTTGAACTTTGGACTTTAAAAAGGATAATGCACTGAAAACCCTCTCATCTTCCACTAAACCCAAAATCATTGTTTGGAAGAGCTCATACAGACTTAATATACTCGCTCAAATCTTCACTTAGAATACTACTAGAATAGATATCCTTCCAAATCCTTTTCATGGAGCTATAATCTTGTCGAGTTTGTAGAAGTTGAACTTGTCGTACCATAGTATTAGCAAAATCCATCGAATGTGAACTAAGTAGTTTTCTTTTCAAAATACCTTCTAAAGATACTTCATTTATCTCTTCAGTCTTAGATAAATGATCATTTAGATCACCAATTTTTTTCATAAATAAAGGATTGATAGATGTGTATGGTTTGCCACCTGAAAATTTCCAAAACTGTGGATTTAAAACTCCCATCGCTTCAAGTATTTTATCATTTTTAATCTTTCCTGTGTCTCTTTAGCTAATGATTCGAGGTCTTTCTCAACTTATTCCTAGTTTCAATTAATACTACATCATATAAATTTCATGTCAACAGTACTTCTTCTATTTTTGATTTAGCCATATAAACTCTTTTTTGGAACGTGTGAAGTGGAATCTCTCTTCCATGTCTTATTATACACAGATGATCATGTATATTGTATTTTAAGAAGCACCTAAAATTTTTCAAATATGTCAATTTGTTCCAGCTTTCAAAAGCAACACTATGAAAAATCCCATCGAAATATATAAAATTTCTAAACTCTAGTAAACACGTCTTCTGAGTCTTATGAAGTCTGTAATGTAGAAAGAACGATCTTTTGCATGCTTCATTAAAATATTTAGCTCCCTCAACATGGGAAAATTACCGCAAAGTGTGAGTAAAGTTTCTCTATCAATTAGATGACAAAATAGATCTTTAGCTTTATCTACATCCCTATGATATTTAAACCTAAATCCTATCAGTGAAGGATATTCATCAAATATTCTACACGCAGGTTCATACATAGATATCCATCTGGTATCTACATATTTGAGAAAAAAATTTCCCTCTATCTGATCCAATAGCAAATTTTTTAAATTCTAAAAATATCTTTGACTAGCTAGAATAATAGGCATGCAGATCACGTATCAATTCCTCCACTTTAGCTACATTTTCAAATGTGCTCACAATTTTGTAGGCAAGATTCATTTTGTGAGCCATGCAGTGGACAACAACCATATACGAGCAATAGTTGTCTGAAGTCTAACACACAGACCATTTCTAGCTCCCTGCATTACAGCTGCACCATCGGTTCCGACACAAACTAATTTTGTTGCAATGGAAAATTCATCCATTCCAGTGATATCCTTCAGATTTGACACCACCAATTTATATATATATTCAGAATTGCTAAGAGGTGTGGAGTCCTTATTGTTAGGTTAATTAATTATGCATAGTATATATTTATTATTTAATTAATTATATTAATTAAATAATGTTGTTATATGGTTTTAAAACCATATTTGTCTTATTCCACAGTTATAAGATTATTTGTTTCATAGTTGCAACTTAATCATTTGTTTGTATTAATTTGATTGTTGCTTCCCGATGTATTATGGAAGTTGTATTTTTGGTTGTACCTATGCAACCTCTATTTTGTTTGCACATGATTGTACAATACCTATAAGTATTGCAGTCCATTTATTGTAACCTGATTGATTCTAATTAATATAAACTTCAAGCTTCCATCCCTGTTTACATTTGGTACCAGAGCTGGTTGAAGCTCCTAGCAAGGTTGGAGAAAGTTTACTGAGGAAGGATAATTCATGGAAGAAGAAATCTGCAACACCGGAGAGCCAATCTTTCCTCCCCGCAACTTCCTGCACTCCTCCCCGTAGTCTCACAACCTCCTGTTCATTCTCCGTAAACAAAATAAAAAAAAATTCCTTGGTGCTATCTCGCACTGTGAAAATTTGTTTCTGGAGCTTATACATATATAGGAATTTTATTTCAAATATTAAAAAAATAAAATTTTCCCCATTAGGGGTTTTGTCACTAAATTTGGTGACAGTGTTAGTTGTAAATAACTCCTATGGTACTGCCAAGCCTAGAGGACTCTATGCTAAATTTATCCTAGCTCTGCATTTGGAGGAAAATTTTCAGATCAAGCTTACATTGACTAGTCGGTCTTTTGCATTAGATCGGGGTTTTTTGCCTCTCACCAAGTCCAGAGCCATTATATTCTCCTCTGGCCGAGTTATCTTCTATTGGCAGTTCAGTGTACTGCTTCAATAGAAAAAAATAGTGATCAAGCTTTGCATTGGCGAATCGAGTTGGATATCCATTGGTTGCACATTGGCATCAACAATACCTACATCCAAACGTCAAGCCATCCATTGGGACTAAGAATACTCTATGCACTCGTGTTCGGCCAGTGAGTTAGTCATTGTGGAATAATTTTTCCTCCATAACGTAGACCCTGCACCTACAAACAAACCACAATGGAACATATCCTGCATGCAACCACAAAATCAAAACATTTCAAAGCATCAACAAATCAAAACTAAAGTGGTTGTACCTACAAAACCGGTGAGAGAAAATTAAAAAAAAATGAAGGCATACAACAAAGTGGCTCAGAAGTAAAAAAAGGTAGTTGCTAAGGCTAAAGAATATAACACGCTTCATATCCTCATTTTGAGGAAACCCTAAGAGTGACATGCAAGCTCCATGCAGGTCTCTTCTCAACCACGTCTCCCTCCATGTGGACTCCTCCTCTACTAGGTCACATGTTGCAAAAGGTTAGTCCATTTTTGTTTAATGCAAATTTACTTTGCTTCGTTTCTATTGCAAGCACTCATAAGAGGTGAAGTGGATAGACCAAAGGCTTGCATGTGTGAGGTGTTAGGTTCAAACCCCACACTCAATACAAATTTTTTCAATTTTGAAATTTGGAGGAAAACTCATGGAATAGTCAAACCTGGAGGCAGATTTGGTGGAAAAAACACCACTAAACAGCTTAGTTACAGCTAAAGTGCCTTCTAAAAATTTAGCGAGAAAATCCCTAATTTAGGGTAAAAAGATTCTCCTATTAAGCATGTTTTTTGATTTCGGGCAACATTTGCAAAAAGTAGACCATCCAAAAACTTCATCTTGGGAATTTTTTAAAGGTTTCTGGAATTTTGGTTCATTTTGGGCTCCGAGAGGCCACTGTGGCTCGAAAACAAAAAAAAATTGCCTTCCATTCATTTTTTCCATTTTTTTGAATGTAATTGCATGTTGCATTATATTGTACTAATTTATAGGTTGTCATAGTCAACTGTAAACTTTGTAATTGCTCATAAACTGGTAGAATTGTAATAAAAATAGCTAAAAATTGGTTCTGTAACACTCACGAGATCCTAGATCTCATTCACAAAGATTCGGTATATACGGTGCCTCCGGGAAGCACTTATGGTAAAGCCATTGCAACTACTACTACACTTAACGCCTAATATAGCTGCAACAACATTGTCTCGGGAATCGACCCTTTAAATTGATGGGGAGTAATAAGCTCACAAAGACACACACTATGAACCATCCCATCTGCTCGAACGATTACACGACATAAACTGACCGAGAAATTATCCGAGTATATAGCAAAGTTACGCACGCGTATGAGGATATTTCTTTGAGCCAGTGTCAATAATCGCACAGACCCCATTAGTACTGTCTTGGTACCTTGTATTGAATTATTTCATGTACGTTAATGCCTATTTCATGTACCATCGGGTATATACAAAGGGTGATCTTCTTCCACTTACCACCGAGTATATCAGAAGGGCGCGTATATAGAAAGGTTTGGTATATCAGACTGACGGTATATAGATTGGGAGACCTAATACCTGGAGTGATAAGAGCCAAACCCTATCAGTGATCTCTGCAAAAATGGGCACCAATACCCCCAAAAAATTTCTTCTAGATTCACAATTACTTAGAGGAAACAACTATGCTGCATGGAAGACTAAAATCAAGACACAACTTGAGTCCGAAGAAATCGCCTCTTGTGAATGGTACTCTTACCGATCAAATGCCGATACAACACAACAATGGTAGTTTGATAAAGCAGATCAGAAGGCCAAACTCATCATCTTGTTTGGAGTGTCCAATGATGTGCAACCCCACATTCGAGATGCCAAAACAACCAAAGAAGCGTGGGATAAGTTGAGCATAGTATATGAGGCCAAGAACAAGAATGTTATACTTGAATTTGCAGAGCTAGTTACACACATTAAAGTTTAAGCAAAATGAAAAAATAGAAGCTTTCTTAAGAAGAGTTGTAGAATTGAGGGCTTCACTTCTAGCCTTAGGAGAACCAGTCACAGATGATGCTTTCATTCCCATTGTTCTGAGAGCACTCCCCTCTTCTTACCACATTTTTGTCATAACAATAAATGTGTCATATACGACAGTTAGTTTTGACAAGCTGGTAAACCTACTGCAATAAGAGGAAGCAATGCACAATAAGGATGATGAAGAGGAGCAGGCACTATCTTCACATCAAAAATGGAAAGGAAAAGGTAAAGGAAAACCTAATTCCTATCAAAATCCCCAAAATCAAAATTAGTATCAAGGGGATAGATAATAGAAGAAGCAATGTTCAATCTGCAAGAGAGGACATAACCTACAAGATTGTTGATAACTTACAAGAAAGGTTCATCAGAAACTCTGACTTCCAAAAAATCTAACAAAGGACATTCTAACTACAATCAAGGGCGTAAAAGGGGAACTAGAAAATAAGACCCCACCAAAAGAAGGTAATATTGTTGAGAAAAAAGAACAGTCAGACAATGAAGACTTCTTGTTCACTGCTTGATCAAGTGAACCATCCACATCATCTAGTGATGTTTGGTATGTTGATTCAGGGGCCACTCGACACATGACCAACCACAGAGACTGGTTTATTTCAATGAGATACATGCCATTGAAATATCATGTTTTTGGGAGATGATTATTCATATATAGTTCAGGGGATTGGGAACATTTCTCTACCCCTTGGTTCACACAAATGCAGACTATCGGATGTGCTATATGTCCCTGGGTTGACTAAGAATCTTCTTTCAATCAGTAAACTCCTAGATCACAACCAAAAAATTGACTTTGATAGTCAATCTGCAAGAAAATGTGTTTGGTTTGAGACAAATCAAGAGGATCAAAATAATTGCAAAAGCCTCCAATGTGGGATGCATGTTCCAACTTGATTTTGTTCATAGAGACGATCAAGCACTTGTGGCTAAGAATTCCACCTTAGCATAGTTGTGGCATTGGAGATTTGGTCATGTAAGTTTCAAATATCTCAAACACTTTTCTCGGCATAATATGGTACATGGGCTACCATCTCTTCATAATGATACGATAAGTGTCCTCACCGCCCTAGCAAGAAAACAACATAGAGCTTTGTTCTAGAGGATTACATTTCGAGCTCATTGTAAACTTGAACCGTTCATACCGATCTTTGCGGTCTGATGCAACCCAGGTCATTCGGGCTCTAGTACTTCATGCTTTGTGTTAACGACTATTCAAGAAAAATTTGGATTTTCTGTCTTCACAAGAAAAGTGAAGCGTTTGAAACCTTCAAAAAGTTCAAAGTAGCAATTAAGAACGAAACTCGGTCATCACATCGTAACTCTCCACTCGTATCAAGAGGGGGAATTCACCAAAGTGATGAGTTTAGAGACTACCTACAAATTCACAAGATTTGTTAACAAACGCCTCCTCCACACACACCGCAGCAAAATGGTGTTGTTGAGAGAAGAAATCGTACTATCATGGAAATGGTATGATGCATGATCGATGATTCCGGACTTACAAAGACATTCTAGGTAGAAAAGCGAGAGACAGAAGTATTTGTTGAACAGAGCACCCATTGTTGCTCTTGACGAAGTAACACCATAAGAAGCATGGTCAAAATGGAAACCATCTATTGCACACCTCAGAGTATTCGGGTACAAAGTAAGCATGCACATACCCAAATAGAATAGAAAGAAATTGGACATGAAGTCACAGAAACTCATCTTCATTGGGTATAATGAAGAGACTCTTGGGTATAGATTGATGGATCCTAAGACCAGAAAAGTCTACACCAGCAGAGATGTTGAGTTTTTTGAGAAGAAGGAAGCAGAGACTCCTCCTCCGAACTCACAAGATGTAGATTTTTCACTTGTTGTAAAAATTGAAGCTAATGTTCCCTTTGAAGATGAAAGTGATGATGGGGATGATGGTGTTGATCAGATAGAACCATGACCCACGGGAATAGTTCAGTGTATGCCTAAATGGTGTACAAGTACATTACAAGATGCAAGAATGGATGCTCCACTGGATAAATCCACCCCTAGACCGTGAACTCGTAGTAAAGTAAGAGAAGAAGTTAACTTTTCCTTGATGAGTAGAGTTATTGAATCATATGAGCCCTTAACAATACAGGAATCCCTAAAATCAAAAGCTTGGAAAGATGCCATGGATTTTGAATGTCAATCGCTGATGAAGAATAACACAAGGCAACTTGTCGATCTTCCACAAAGGAAGAACCCCATTGATGCGAGATGGATATTCAAAACAAAGTACAAAGTAGATGGGACAGTGGACAAGTATAAAGTGAGACTTGTAGCAAAGGGGTATGCACAAAAATAAGGTATTGACTATGAGGAGACATTTTCTCCCATAGCTAAGATCAAAATGATCAGGATGATATTTGCTCTAGCTACTTAGTTTGGATGGAAAGTCCACCAAATGGACGTAAAAAGTTCCTTCCTAAATAGAGATTTACAAGAAGAAGTCTACATGACTCAACCTAAGGGATATGTAGTACCGGTCAAGAAGCAAAGGTATGAAGACTCGGAAATCTTTGTATGGCCTCAAATAGGTGTTTCACCTTATTCTTAGACATTTCTTTGAAATATTGATGAAACAGATAGGGTAATGGGTGTAGGAAGAATACCTATTGAAATGTTGGTTGATGGGTTGCTTTGCACGCGTATGACTTATGAATCCACAACTTGATTGTCGAGCTTCATTTTAGCTAGGAGTAACTACTTGTAATAGAAAGCAAGACCACCAAAAAGAGTTAAAAATGTGTGCGGGATCGCCTAGTGTGTGCTAGATCTCGGGAAGTGTGGTACTTCCTAGACAACTACCATCCAACCGTTTAAAAAAATTAATGTGGGTAATAAAATAAATCCTATCGTAGTTGAAATGATTTGGGTATCTCATCCAAAATACAATAAGAAAGATCTAATCTAACAAGCTAAGTTAAAATAAGATCTGAAGGTCAAGTAACTGGTTCAAGGTCCTTGCAGGTCTGACAGAGGTCTCAGGTAGATCACAAGTGAATAAGGGTGATGTGGAATTAGGTGGATAGGTCACATTCAGGTTGTATGGGCACATACAGAGACCGATGCCGGTTAAGGGTGACCAACGATGGTTGGGTGTAACCGGTTAGTTCTTGTAAAATTCGGGAATGCCACAGAATGAGTTTTGGGTCTCCTTTGTGATTGCACAAAGGACTTTGGTTGGTCGGAATGAGGTATTAGGTGGTTTGGGTGGGATTTGGCAAGGTTTTAATGGGGATATGGAGGGGTGAGTATTAATGGAGGTCTATGGGTGGCTAAGAGAACAAAGGGATGACAATATAATGATGAAATGAAATGAACCAGAGGAATACAACATTCCACTTACTTGGATTCTGGTCCTGGATGCTTATGAGTGAGGGATGAAGATGTTGGTAAGAGATTGAAGACTGTAGATAATCACCAATTGTAGGAAAGCTTCTGCATGGGTTGTATGTGTATTCCTTTTTGCTTGGTTGGATCAAATCCTTGCTAGGGTGAGTGTTGGATGGTTGTGTAGGAGAAAATGCTTGATCTCCTTCCTTGCATGTGTGTTCTCATTGAAACTCGTTCTCGGAAGATGTGATATCTCTCAAGAATGTGCCAAATGTTTTCCAACCTCCAAAATAAGGTTGTTTTAGGGATTAAAAGGTGACCGACGGTGGTTCTGGCTTAACTGGCAATGGTTAGGGGTAACCGGCGTCGGTCAAGGTAGGATTTCCTAAGTTTACTAAACTAGGTAGATCCCCTTGATTTTCTGGGATCTCATGTTTTTAACCCGTGGATTAGACTGGAAGCTTCTTGTAAGCATGCAGGAATGTGGTTAGAGGGAATGTAGGCATTGATTTTTAGGGTTTTGGGTAAGTCTCAGTTAGTTATAACAACTCACTAAGAATAGGTCTTAGGGTGAGTTGGCTTGATGAGGTGTCTAGGTGAGGTGCATGTGTGGATATTATCTAAATTAAGATATTTAAATAATAAATATGGTGAGGATAATGAATTAATTTAATTAGATTAATTAAATTAATATTAGTGGAGTAAAGGGGGCCATGGCTAGGTTAATGTGATGAAGGGTGTTTATTTTTCGAGAGACCAAAGGGCATTGTGATCTAATTTTAGTGTCTACATTTTTCCCCTTTTTTGTTGCATAGCTTGTATTGGTAAGTGATGCTAACAAAAATAAGATGTGGTTGCCCCATGTGTGGGTGAAGGTGATCCCCCTCAAACCAAGAACTGACGAGGCAAAAGGCAGAATCGGTGAGTGGTTTGATAAAAGGTAAATGTGAGAAAGGGGAAGGTGGGGAATGGGGGAAAAAGGGTTAAAGGTCTACTCGGGTAATCTAGGTTATGGGTCAAGGTCAAAGGTAGTAATAGTCAAATGCATGCACATGTATAAACTGCAACACGCTACCAAGTTGAAGAGCAGTCAAACTCTACATTGTCTAAGGTCGATAGGTTTATCCAAACAAGGTTGAAGTGATTCCGGTATCCAAGGTATAGGATATGGTCAGGAAACATGACGTAGGTTAGGTACAGGAACGTTTAGGTATGTTCTGGTACACCAAAGGTAGGGTCAGGATAAACGGTCATGGCAATAGGCTAGGTAAGGTCATTAGGTCAAAAACACAGTGAAATAAAGATGCCACAAGGTATAGCAAACACATGAGGTCAAAGGTCACTAGCGATGGTCCAGGGCCAAAAAATGAGGTCCCAAAATGGGTAAGGCTGAGGAATGAGGAAAATAAAGAGTCCCCAAAGGAGGACAAAGGGAGGTAGTAAATGATGAGGTCAGGAAAGGTGAGGTAAATGGGTTGGGTAAAGGTGAGGTGGGGTAAATGAGTAGGGTAAAGGGTAGGTGTGGAAAAAAAGAGGGATAGGTGGGGTAATAGGGTAAAATGTTGGGTTTTGTGCAAGATAGGGTGACCGATGCTGGTCAAGGGTAACCAATGCCGGTATAGGAAATCGACCACGATAAGGTAGGGCACGAGACCGATGCTTGGTGAAGGTGAACCAACATCGGTTAGGTCGGGTTTGTTATAAAAACAAAAAAATTGTGTTTTTTGTTATTCATTTGTCATTTAGCGAATTGAGAAAATGACAAAAGAGAGAAAAGTTTCTAGACAAAACAGAGCATTGAGTTGGTGGTGTGAACGGGGGTGATTGGTTGGTGAGAGGTGGGTCCATAGGATCGGTGCGTGTGATTTAATTGGTTGGAGATGCGGGTGGAGATTTAGTGATGGCAGAGGCCGAGAGGGATCGGGTGGGCCACCAGTGCAACAGCCAGACGTGCCACCAAGATGACAAAGAACACGATGAGGTAAGCATCTAACTTTAGTTGTATTTGGTTAGATAGATTAGATGATTGGTAGAGTGTTGTTGTAGTTGTTGTTTTGGGTGGGGAAAAATTAAATTTGGGAATGGGGGAAAAGTGGGTAAAATAGGAATGGGGAGGGCAATAAATGGGAGAGGAGGGGATGGGATGAGGTGCAAGGGAGGTTTAGGTAATTTTAGGTGGGTAAACAGGGGGGGGAAGTTTTTTGAGAAAGGGGGTTTTGGGGATCGCGGGTTTTGCCACACAACATGGACCGTGTCGGTCAAGTGTGGCCAAGCATCGTGAGTGTGTAACCAGTATCTCGATCCACGAAACAAGTGATCGATGCCGATTAAGGGGTGACCGAATGTGGTCGATGAAAGGGAACCGCACCGGTCGGTTTTTGGGGATAAGGGGCCAAAGATGCTATAGGTTGGGTGATTAAGATGGGTAGGGATGATGGTTAGGTGGCGGCCTTACAGGCACATGTGGCAGGTTTGTAGGGCCAGTTGGCCACATCCCAAGCACAAATTGGGGCCTTACAGGCCAAGATACAAGCATAGGGGCAGGGGGCACCACCACATGCACTGGGACTGGGTCACAGTTCACAAGCAGGAGCGGGACAGGGTCTCGTAAGATAGGTATAGGGGCCGAGACCTATGGGACCACCACAGACCATGCCTATATCCAAGTTACATGATGCCCTAGGTGAGGCAAAATAATACCAGGACTAGTTGATGGTAGTGGGGATAGACTTCCTATCATATGGAGAGTAGCAGGCATAGCAGGCGTCGAGTGAGAAGACTAGATCCCACACTCATATTGTAGAGAGCACAAGGGGCCATCAAGCTTCGAGGTCGAATCAAGGAGAGGTCACTAGCACATGGAGACTAGCTCTAGGTGAGGTGCTAGTAGGGACTCAACCACCACCTATGGTGGGTGGGGAGATGTTAGAAGGTTTCCAAATAGGGGCCGAGGAGGTAGAGGGTACAGCGATACAGAGATGGAGGATATCCACCGAGATGCCTGATATGGGGATTTTGATATTTGATGTATGATAGTCATTTTTGTGATATATACTTGACTGCATCTTTGAGATATACTTGTATTTTTGATCACATACCAGCTTGCATGACGAAGATAGTGATGATGTACAAGATGTTTTGTATATTGTGATCATATATTAGACTGTGTGCTAAAGAGATTTTGTATTGTTTTATTGTTTCATGTATATGATACCGGCCTACGTGTCGATGACATTTTGTATTGAGTATCAGCCTACGTGTCGATGATTTTGAGATGATGGACATGATGGGACATCCATGTATGTTGTATTGAGATACGCACTTATTTATATGATGAGATACATGAGATTCTTGATTTTTTGATGTTTTGATGAGACTTTTGATTTATTGTTTTGATATGGATGAAAATTAGGTGAGTTAGGCATGATGAAGTCAGGTTTGGTTTAGGCATGGATTGAGTCAGGTCATAGGCATGGATCAAGTTAGGTTTGGTTTAGGCATGGATTGAGTTAGGTTTGTTTAGGCATGGTGGAGTCAGGTTTGTTTAGGCATGGTTGTGTTTAAAGTAGTTGAAGTTGTGATTCATTATTTTGTGAAATAAATATATGGGTCATATGTGAGATATGGTATAATACATGCATGATGATGGTAGATAAATGGTAGTCGTAATAAATGTATGTTGTGATGAGGATAAAAATATGAAGCAACTTGTTATATATGTGGTTTAATTTTCAAAGTTGGATATAAAATGGAAACCGAGTAGGGTATGATGTAATGTGAGGCGATGAAAGAGAATTGTTTAGGGTAGAGAGTGGCCGAGCTAACCTCCAATGGCCCCATGCTCTCGAGTTACGCCTACATAGTCTCGAAGAAAAGGAACTCGAGGTTGATGTAGTTCTCTCATGAGCTAGGGAAGAATATGAGGAGGTATGAAAATGAGTTGGTAGGTTTTAGGTATATTGTGGGTTTAGGTCTGTTAGGTGTGGCTAGGTTATAGGAAAATTGATATAGGTGATGTCGATTGTGGAAAAAGAAGAAGAATACCCCAAAGGTAAGTGTTGAGGACCAAATCCTATATAAGGTAATCAAAACGTAAATAAAGATGGTCAAAAGATAAGAGGGGGCAATAAAGCCACCTGATTGGTTAGGATCATACTTGATTAGATCATACCTTGGAGGAGGTGATGAACATAAGACCCTAAAGACATTGTGTGATCGATTGTTCTAAGGTGAAAAGTAGTCACATGATCACCAAATGTCTTGGTTTCCAAGAGGTCCCTTGAGGTGGTAGGAAATGGGAGTGGGAATGGTGAGAAGGGTGAAAGGTGGTTAATTTTTTATGTGGCATGAGGTAGCATGCTCTTCAGGCAAGAGATCTAAGGTCATAATGGGAAAGTCCATGACTAAAAAGTTTTCTGTGTTGACTTGTATTTGAGATAGACTGATTGATGTGGGAAGTCTATATGGGATGAGGAATTTAACTCCTTGAGGTCTTCGTGAAGTTGATCGATGCGGGAAGCTTCAAATTCTCTCGCTTTTTTAAGGGCTTTACATAGCTGTCCTTCGAGGGAGCAGTCTATTTATAGCAGTGGTTGTCGAGAGGAAGATGTCCTTTTGAGGGAGTCATCTTTTATATTAGAAGTTTGACTCAAGGAGTTGGGTCCCATGTGAGGGCTTTGAAGTCATGGACAAGACCAAGGTGAAGAATAATATTCTTGTTCAAAAATCAGGGTGAAATGACCATGGGATCTCATCTAAAGGTAGACGAAAAGTATCCATGAGAATCATGTTATGTGCAAATATTGTGGTACACATATTCAAGAGAAGATAACAGTGATAGGTACTCACATGATTCTTGTTTAATCATTGGTAAGGTGTATGAAGTGGATAGCACTCAAGGGATGAGCATGGAAAGAGACAAAAGGTAAGGTAGGAATAAAAATTCAACAATAGAATGGTCGAAGATGTAAGGCGTTAAGGGGATCAGTTTGGGTTTACCATAAAGTGAAGATAAACGATAAGCTCCTGATCCGTAAGTATGAGTCACGATGTATGGTCCAAGCCAATTAGGAGTAAATTTTCCCCGTTTACTTTTTTTTGCTTTGGTTACATGTTGATTTTCTTTCAAGATGAAATCACCAACTTGGAAGGTTTGTTCATGGACACGTTTTTCGTAGGCACGTTTGATACATTTTTGGTAAACTTGAAGGTCAAGAGCGTTAAGAAGACATTCATATAATAACTCCATTTGTGCTAAACAATCCTGAAGAAAGTCGTCATCATTAAGCATGTCATGGAGAGAAATGCAAAGTGAGGGAATTTGGACGTCAAGAGGTAGCATAGCCTCTGTATTGTAGACCAAAGAAAATGGTGTGGCAACAAAGTGGAAGTGTGAATACTAATGCGGTATGCCAATCCTTCCCAAAGATCATTAACCACTTTCATGAGAATTTTGTTTAAGGTTTTGTTAGTGGATTCAAACTTAGCCGTTGGTCCGTGGGTAATAAGGTGATGAGAAACTTAGTTGAATGCCGAAGGTGTCACAAATTTTTGTAATGTTTTGTTTTTGAATTGTTTTTTCCATTATCATCGATGAGGTGATGAGGAACACCAAAACAGAAAATGATGTGATGATTGATGAACTCACATATTTTCTCGCTTTCATGGAGATGAGTGGTATGGATTCAATTGATTTTTATAGTATTCGGTAGCGATGATGATCCATTGATGTCATTGGGAAGAATGGGGTTGATCTCTCCGACAAGATCCAAACCCCATTAAGAGAAGGGCCAAAGGTCACGGGTGACCTATAAGGCGTGATTTGGGTGTATGATGAAGATTGGCATGTTGTTTTCATTTTACAAAATGTTTTATGTAGTCACAATAATCATAGTTAAGGGTCGGCCAGTAATAGCCTAGGAAAAGAATACATTTAGCAATAGCAAGGCCACTAAAGTGACCTCCACATATGCCATCATGAACTTCCTTAATTCTATAAGGAATTTCAGAACTTGTGAGGAATCGTCAGAGAATACCATCAAAGTCATGCTTATAGAGGAGGCCCCCATGATGATGTAATGAGAGACATTTTTAAGGAAGGTGCATTTTCCATTAGAGGTGAGATCAAGAGGCAAGATGGAGAGAGAAAGATAGTCAAAGTATTGTCTATACCAAAGGTCACTCGGGTCCGGGTAGCGCCCGATAGAGTAAACTTCATGCGGTAAATAAGAAGTTGATTGGAGTCATTATATGGTGACAAATATTTTAGAATCAGTGGGTGAAGTAGGTATTTAGGAATCCAAGCAGGCCATGGTATCTGTAATTTTGTTGGTTAAACGTGGGACGGTTTGAAGGGTGTAATAGTCAAAGGTGGTCAAAATTATGTCCACATGATGTTTATACTTTTGAAGTATCTCATTACGACATTGGTATATACCATTGACTTGGTTTATGACCAATTGAGAATCACCAAAGATGTTGATTGATTTGACATCTAGGGCATAGGCAACTTGGAGACCTAATACGAGTGCTTCGTATTCAGCGATATTGTTTGTGCATTCAAAATTGAGTTTGAAAGACAAAGGCATGGGCTCACCATCAAGTGGAATGAGGATAATACCAGCCCCACCCCCACGTTGACACTTGGAACCATCAAAGAAGAGTGTCATTTGGTAAGGGGTTCGTCCAAGGAAAGGGTAGTAATTGACTCATCTAGAAAGTCAAAATTAGAGGGTTGATCCCCGAAATAGGTGCATCAGCCAATTGGTCATCAATAGCTTGACCCTTGATGGACTTTTGATGAATGAATTTGAGGTCAAGGTCAGCTAAAAGCATAAGCCATCTTGTGGCACATTGATTTTAATAAGGTTTGGCATACATGAAGTGTAAGGAATCGGTGTTGGTCACAACATAGGTTTTTGGTTGAGTAGGTAATGGCGGAGTTTAATGGAAATGAAAACTAAGGCTAAGCAAAGTTTTTTAGGATGGGTGTATCAGGTTTCATAATCCAAAAGAGTATGGCTTATGTGGTAACCCACCGCTCCCTGTGTTATTCATCATGATGAGGGAGCATGGCTCCCAAGGAGTGATCGGTAGTTGAGATATATAGGTAAAAAGGTTGATCATCCTTAGGTGGAATGAGTACGGGTGGTTGGAGAAGGTACTATTTGAGGGCCTCAAAATATTTGTGGTAGTTATCATCCCATTTAAAGGAGACATCCTTCTTGAGAAGATGATGAAATGGTTGGTACCAATCAGATAATTGTGAAATGAAATGGCGAATAGACTATAACTTACCTTGCAGGCTATGGAGTTGTCTAAGGTTAGTGGGCGAGGAATTTCTAGAATGGCCTTGACTTTAGCAAGGCCAACTTCTATACCACGTAAGGAAACAATAAATCCTAGGAGATTTCCTGAGAGAACTACGAAGACACACTTCTTTGGCTGAAGGCAAACACAATATTTAATGAGGTGGTCAAAATGGTTTTTAGGACAACAAGGTGCTCGGAGCAGCATTTAGATTTGGCCAAGAGATCATCCATGTAATCTTCCAATATACGATGCATGATATCATGGAAGATGTAATTCATAGCTTGTTGATATGTGGCACCAGCATTTTTAAGGCCAAAAGGCATGACGTGATAGTAGAAAGTCCCCTAAGGGGTGATGAATGTGGTTTTATGTTGATCCTCTAGGGCAAGCAGGATTTGGTTATAACCCGAGAATCCATCCATGAGTGATAGCATCTCGTAACCAGCAAAGGTTGACCGGTTAGTCAATACCGGGTAAGGGAAGTCATCTTTCGGGCAAAGCTAGGTTGAGGTCACGGAAGTCCATGCAAATGTGGAGTCCCCTTGTCACTTTAGTGACAGGGACAATGTTAGAAATCCAACGAGGATAATCAATGGGTAATATGAAGGAAACAGAAAGAAGGTGTTGAAGCTCTTCTTTGACAAGAAGGGCAATGCAAGGGTGCATTTTCCTCAGCTTTTGTATGATGGGTTTGGCATCGAGAATAGTGACAATATTGTGGACCACTATGGTGGGGTCAATATCGGGCATGTCTACATAAGACCAAGTGAAAGCGTGGTTATGATATTTGAGAAAAGAAGTGATGGCTTCCTTTTTAGAAACATCTAAATATTGACTAATCTTTAGGATGTGCATGTTGATCTCGATAGTCAATTCATTTAACATGGTTTGCGTCTCAGAGGGTAACGACCAATGAATATATGAGTCTTCTACACCAAGGTAGGTGAGTATGGATTCATCATCCTAACATTAGATGACACTAATTAAAGGTGTATCGTCATCATTCATTTCAGGATATATGAAGGGAAGAGAGGAAGGAGCCTCGCCCTCGCATTGATAAGTCAAAGGCCCCAATGAAATGGTCTTTATGAAAAAAAAAAGAAAAATTAAATTTAGGAGGAATAGATTCTGATCCATCGACTCCAACAAAGGTGGTGATGAAGGTAGAGTGGGTGAAGAAGGTGGAGAAGAGCTGATGTCCTTGATGAGTTAAATGCAAGCATGTTTGGTAGGTTGTTCAGAAAGCCGATACCAAGTATGGTCGTTATGTTTGCGGGTGGTGCATGGAATAACGTATGGAAGCCTTTCTCATAAAATCCAAAAAAAAACCCTTCCACGCACATTGGTGTAGGAAGGTGTTGGCAAAAGCGGTGATTGGTGAGAGACTGGAAGTTGGAAGAAAATGGGTGGGTTTGTGACGGTGGTTCGGGCATGTATGTGGTAGTATCAAGTCCCCCATATGTGAGACTGGTAGTACGAAGGTGAGGAGGACCATAAAGGAGGTTCTCTCCTGTGCGGTGATCATAGATAGGATGTTGGTGAAGACTTCCATACTCTTGTGGAGTAAGAAATGTGTTGACCCTATATATAGCGGTACTCCCCAAAGTGAGGCGTTGAAAAACACCTTCTAGGGGATCAATTGTTAGTATGTAGGTAGCTAGAATGGACGATGTGTCGAGGTTGATGCGGAGGTGGGCTTAACAGATTGGGAGGCTGATGGGTTAGATGTGGAGGTTGTGGAAACGGTAGGAATGGAGGAGGTATGTGTGGTTGAGGTAGTGACTATACTGGTAAGCAAAGGTGTAGGTGAAGCGGTGGTGGTCATGGAGGTAGACACCATAACGAGTATGAGCACATCATTGGATCAGTAAAGCATGTTGCATGTTTTGAAAGGTGGTGGATTAGTTGGGATAGTATAGGTATGTCCTTCATGCTCAAACTTTACACAACAATGCAAAGTGGAAGGAACGCACCCCATGACACGAATCCAGGGTCTTCCAAGCAACAAGTTATATTGAAACTCCCATTCCAAGACGTAGAATAATTCTGGGACAGTGTGGGGGCCCACCCGAATGTGGAGGATGACAGTGCCTAATGTGGAGGTGATAGCATCATTGAATGAATGCAACATGACAGGATGTTTATGCATGCAATTGTTAGGTATGCGCATTTGAGCAAATACACGGGATGAAATGATGTTAATGCTAGTGCCCCCATCAATCATCACATGTCACACCCATATGTCATCAATTTGGACAGAGATGAAGAGGTATGGGTCCAGTCATCATTTTGGTGAGTAGAGTGCGGTGTGGATAAAAGTGGTAATTTGGTGAGAGAGGCTACGGGTGTAGGGTCATTGGGTAAAACCTCAATAGATTGAAGAACCTCCATAGATTGAAGAACCTCCATGAGAGCTTAATGATGGGATTCTTAGGTTTGGATGAGGTCATATAAGGACATTTTGAGGGAGATTAGTGTAATTATTTGAGCATGGTGTGATGTGTGACTACATTAGAAATGGGGTATGTGGGTCCGCGGATAGTGATTTTAGGTATGGGTGCAGATAGTATGTTTGGTATAGGATTGGTTGGTGGGTCAATTTCCTTTTCTTTACCTTTATCCTTTTGAGCATGGGTAGTAACATGGATCATGTTGATCTGAGGGGATTTGGAAAATGGAGAAGGTGCAGGGTGAGTGGTATAACGACATGACGAGAAAAAAACCTACCGAGGATAAAAACCCCGTGAGGTGAGATGGGTGCAATGACATTTGGGTGGTGGTGTGGCAAGTTCTCGATTCGAACCATATTAATTTCAAATCTTGGAGGTGGTTTTAAGAGTCGTGGGGTGGAGGTTTTGGTTGTTGAGTGGATAGTGTGGGAATGGGTGTCGGTGAGGTAGGGTCCTCATTGAGAAGGTCATCGTTGTCAAAGTTGGCTTCCAGAGGACACAACCGGATAAGGACAATTTTCAAGGCCTTGCGCTTCTCCACATTATGCCCTGGTACATGATGGTAGGCACAAATTTTAGTGTCATTAAACCCTTTTGGCTTGGGTTTGAGGGGGTCATAAGGTCCGAGTGGCGTAATGTGATTACGAAGTCTCAAGGAGGTTGGTTAAGATTTTGGCATAGGACCCGCTAGTGGGTCATAATGGGAAGTGAATGTGGGTTTAGGTGTAGGTGTAGTTGATTGTTGAGGAACGGTCCTAGTAGGAGGGGGGTGGATTGCGCCATGGTTTTGGGTGCTTCAGTAGTATTGGGTGTTGGTCATGTTTGTTTGGGTAGGGGTATGGTAGATGAGCAGCAGAAGGAGTGTGGTTGTTTTGACTATCTTATTGGAGGGTGGTGGAGTTTTTTTTTTGGGTTGCACCTTCTTAGGTAAAGATGATATGGGTATATGAGGTCTAGAAGTAAAAGTAGATGGGGGAAGAGGATGAGTTACCCAGGGGGATAACAGAGGTGTTGTGAAGGTAAATGATGTGGGTCGTGCAAGGGGTGTGAGGGAAAGAGATTGAAGTGTAGCGGGTAGTGAAGAAGTTACAGAGAGTATTGGGGTTATGGGTGGTAGAGATGTTGTAGGTGTGGGTGTAAGTCATGTCGGGCACCTAGGTAGGTTATAGGTTTGCAAGGAAGGGATGGGATGTTGTGTTTTTGGTTTATTGATGGGTGGAGGTTTCTTAACCGTGTTGGGAAGTTGAGGTCCTAAGACGGATGGGATAGGTGTAGGTGTGATTAACACAACAAGGGTATGAGTTATATGGGTTTGGTTCTTTTGTTTGGGTGCTGAAGTAGGTGTGGTGTTGACTTTGGAGGATGTAGCTAAATCCAGTTTGATAGGTGGATGAGTAAGGCTGGTGGTTGGGGTGACCCCTAAAGTGGTAATAGGTTTATTCGAGGAAGATGTTGTAGGTGTGGGTTTGGGTTTAGATGTAGTTTGAGTTATGGGTAAGGGTGTATGTTGAGCTATGATGGGTTTCATGGAAGAAGTTGCAATAGAAGTGGGTGTGTTCGGTTTGATTAGTCGAAGTATCAACAAGTGACAACCGCATCTCCGTTGAGACAGAAGAAAAAGACGCCCCCAAAGTAAGGCCCTATCCACATAATCTAAGTGATCAGAAAAAATGTGGGAATGGAACGTTTGTAGGTGGAGTTAAAGAGGACCTAATGGAAATTCCTATAAAATGTGTCTTAGAGACGGGGAATTGGCTAGCTTCAGCTTCCGTTGGTAAGAGAGACGAAAGTAGGCTTGCAGGATCTTGGGTAGCTGATGGAGAATGCTCACCAAGAGGCAAAGGTATCTCAACAGGGTCTGTGATAGGGGAGGAGATGATGGGAGCTCCTTTGTGGGTGGAGGAAGTAAATAAGTATCCTCCAGGGACTGAAGAAGTATTGTGGGTATCGGTTCTCTAGGTGGAGAAGCCAAAGGTGAAATGGTCTCGATGTTACCGGAAGACTCCTCCATAGGTGAGGAAGGAGATGAAAGGTGTTCCTCTATGGGTGAAGGAATAAGGGAGGTTGGTTCCGATGTGGAAGGAGGATTGCGGGCTAGAATCTCCTCTATGGATGGAATATGGGAAGCAACAGGTGTGTCACTAAAAATAGCATGGACCTCGCGGGTATGGGTATCATGAGTTGAGGCCTCACCGATTTGATCAAATGAAGGGGCATGATTAGGAAATGGTTTCTTGAAGATGTGTAGGTTTTGGTTGGCAGCTGCATTAGGATTATCCACGGTTAACTCACCTTTCTCAAGCATTTCTTGGACAATGTTTTTGAAAGTGATGTGATTTCCGTCACTATGACCCTTCACACAATGATAGTTATAGAAGTCATGCTCTTTATACCATGCGGGCATGGGGTGAGTAGGATCAAAGCTGGTGTGTGTTTTTATGGGTGGAAGGGTGATGGCCTTAGATTAGATAAGCTTTTCTAAGACAGAAGTAAGGCTCCCCAATTGGGGTGTATTTCCATTGTTCTCATCGAATTGAAAAGTATGGATGGATGAGAGATTAGATGAGGGAGTATTGATGGATGAGATGGGCCAGCCTTGAGTACCACCACGTTGGTGGTGCCCTTAGATTTTAAATAATTGTTTTGTGGTTTGGAAGAAGAAGAGGTATCATTTGAATTGAATGCCGAATTCTTATTGCATAATTGGATTTTCTTCTCTTCATGGCATGAATCTCTTTCTTTCATGCCAGGTGAATGCTTCACAAATGTTCGAAGGTTTGAACCCGTAGGGTCGGTGAGATATTTCTAGCACAAGCCCACGTGAAGAGCTCGTTGAGTTCTATTTGTGGTAGTTAGAAGGTGAGTGATTAATCGAGGCTACACCAAATGAGCGACAAAATCTACGATAGATTCATCCTCATACTGACGCATGGAGTATAGGTCGGTCATGGTAACCTTCTTGATGATGTTGATGGAGAAATGATCCAAGAAGGCTTGGGCTACCTAATTAAATGAAAATATGGAGTGTCTAGGTAACCCACTATACCAATCTAATGCAGGTCCAGTCAGAGACATGGGAAAGGTTCTCAGGAGCAAAGCATCATCGTGAGCGATCAGGTAGCACCCGTGTTTGAATGACTCGCAAATGTTTTTGTGGGTCTTCCTTGCTATTGAAATGATTGAATTTAGGCATCTCCCAATGCATGGGGTATGGATGAATAGGAATGGATGGGTGGATAGGCTCATTGCAAATATTGTCGTAGGTGAGAGTGTTGCGGGAGCCGGAAACCGATGCCTCCAATGTCTACATCTTGTCCATCATTAATTTTATTATATCATTGGTAGGTTGCGATGATTGGGTGCCTCTTGTAGCATTAGAGGATTGGTTTTGGGCATATAACGAGGGTGGTACTCCAGTATATGGTACTACCATGTACGTTGATTGAGAAGAAGAAAGTGAAATAGGGGGTACATACCAAGAGTGAATAATATATGAAACGGGAGGCTTCGATAAGTACGTATATAGAGGTGGAAGGGTCGTGGTAACCCTAGTGGTAATGGGGGCTAACGATTGTGGAATGGGAAGGACCACATTCTGAAAAGGGGTAGGGATCACCGACACCGAAGGTGGTAATGTAGCTACGGGTATATGCGAGACATTAGGGGCAGATGAGGTTGTGTTTTGGGTAGTTGTTGAAGGTATGGTGGATGTGGTGGGTGCAACGGAGGTAACAAACGTGGTAGTCATAGCGGGTATAGGACCTAGCTACAAAATGACTAGGGGTAAGGTGGAGGCAGTAGCGGGGAGCCAGACGGGGGTGACGCAGGAGTGGGAGCGAGAGTCGGGGGATAGATACGGGAATTTCGTATATCAAGTGACCCAAGGCATCTCGAGTGGATGAGTGGGAAAGATAAAACTACAAGGTGGTGGGGTTTTGGTCAAGGAGTCGTGCAAAATCCTCATCTCCGTAGCAATAGTGATAGGTTGGATAGGATCCATGGCGGGTGATAAAATGGAAGGTGGTGAAGGACTAGGTGGGAGTGGTTGACAACTGGCATGGAATATGAGTGCGCTTGCTTGTCTTTGGGTCAGCACCATGTGAACCAGTACTGATTAGGTTGGGCCAGTTCTCTGTAAATGACATAAAAAAACCACAGGGATAGGTGAAACAGGTGGTAAAAAGTGGATTAGGTACAAAATGTTTGCTGGAAAGTGACACAAGATAACCGATGCCGGTTAGGGTAAACCGACGCCGGTCACAGGTAACCACTACCGGTCACTGTAGAAAATGGACAGTGAGTCAAGAACAAGGGTATAAGGCCAAATTTGATAGGTATGCCAAATATGATGAGTTTTATAATGTCAATGGGAATGATAGTAGTGACAAGGACTGTGAAAAGTGGAAGAAAATGAATAGATGTCCTTTTGGGTAGGTTAACAAAAGGACTTGGAACCGATGACGGTCAAAGGGTAACCATGATGGTCACTGGACTGACACCGGTCACTGTGGAATTGAAACAATGATGAAATAAAAGTGGTTGTGAATTAAAATTTAATGAGGAATCAAACCTAGAATTCTGAGAATGATGAGAATATGGTCCAGGAACACTCAGGAAGTGTTGGAATACACCAACTATGATGAGGAGCGTGCGAGGAAAAAAAAAAATAAATGAAGAGTGTGACCTCTCACCTCAAAACGCAAGCCAAGCAAAAACACTAAAAAAATGCGACCCTAAGAGTGCCTTTTCTATTATGTTTGTTTAGCTTATGCTATTTAAGGACTGACTCATGAACTATAGAATAGAATTTTTGGTGAGGATGGCTTCCTACAAAGAAGGAGATCTAAAAGGTAAGGTTTTAGGTGTGTTATGGCAAGGGTGGGCTTCACTTTGAAGTATGACTCGACAGAGCAGTGAGATGGGGAGTACCTATCAATCCTCATATCAATGCAATTATTAACAAAGGCGTTACAAGGAAGGTGTTGTTTAAGAATACGTATTTGTTTTAAATTTTGTGTAATGTGGCAAGACTCGAGAGATATATATATATATATATGCTTTCTACGATTCATTTGTCAACCATTAGTTGGGAATGACTTCTAGTGTATAGGTTGCCCTCAATTAATGTGAGCTAATGCGATAAATCAGAATGCAATGCACTTATTTTAAGCCCAAATCGAAATGTGAAGTTCGATGACACAAATGGATGAATAGGAAGAGGGGTGCTCTTTCACCAAAATGTAAAAAAGAAGAAATTATTCTTTTTAGGTACACCAAAAGAAAGGTTTCTTTTAGAGAAAATAGAAAGAAAAGAGGGTTACCAAGGAAGAAAATTAATGTGTATGCTTTTTAGAAGGGAAATAAACACAACTTTTCCTAGGAATGAATAAAATGCAAGGAACAATGAATGGGTCCCACCGGGTGTGCCAAAATGTTTCACCTGATTCTTAGACATTTATTTGAAATATTGATGAAACAAATAGGTAACGAGCGTAGGAAGAATACCTATTGAAATGTTGGTTGATGGGTTGTTGCGCCCATATGACTTCTGAATCCACAACTGATTGTGAGAGCTTCATTTTGGCTAGGAGGAACTACCTGTAATGGAAAGCAAGACCACCAAAAAGAGTTAAACAATATGTGCAGTGAACTACCTAGCATGTGCTAGATCCGGGAAGTGTGGTACTTCTTAGATGGTGACAATCCACTTTGTTTAAAACAATTTAATGTGGGTAATAAAATAAATCCTATTTTAGTTAATTTGATTTGGGTATCTCATCCAAAATACAATAATAAAGATCTAATCTAACAGGCTAAGTTAAAATCAGATCTGAAGGTCAAGTAACTGGTTTAGGGTCCCTGTAGGTCTGACAAAGGTCTCAGGCAGATCACAAGTGAATAAGGGTGATGTGGAATTAGGTGGATAGGTCACTATTCTGGGTTGTATGGGCACATACAAAGACCGATGCCGGTTAAGGGTGACTGACGGTGGTTGGGTGTAACCGGTCCCGGTTACTGTGGAATTTTGGGAATGCCACAAAATGAGTTTTGGGTCTCCTTTGTGATTGCACCAAGGACTTTGGTTGGTCGAAATGAGGTATTAGGTGGTTTGGGTGGGATTTGGCGAGGTTTTAATGGGGATATGGAGGGGTGAGTATTAATGGAGGTCTATGGGTTGTTAAGACAACAAAGGGATGACAATATAATGATGAAATGAAATGAACAAAAGGAATACAATGTTCCACTTACTTAGATTCTGGTCCTGGATGCTTGTGAGTGAGGGATAAAGATCTTTAGTAAGAGTTTGAAGACCGTAGATAATCACCAATCGTAGGAAAGCTTCGCATGTGTATTCCTTTTTGTTTGGTTGGATCAAATCTTTCTGGGGTGAGTGCTAGATGGTTGTGTAGGAGAAAATGATTGATCTCCTTCCTTGCATGTGTGTTCTCGCTGGAACTCATTCTCATAATATTGATGTCTCTCAGGAATGTGCCAAATGTTTTCCAACCTCCAAAATAAGGTTTTTTTGGGATTAAAAGGTGACCGATGGTGGTTCCGGCTTAACCGGTGATGGTTAGGGGTAACCGGCGTCAGTCAAGGTGGGATTTCCTAGGTTTACTAAACTAGGCAGATCCCCTTGATTTTCTAGGATCTTGTGTCGTTAACCTACAGATTAGACTGGAAACTTCAGTAAGCATATGGGAATGTGGTTAGAGGAATTTAGGCATTGATTTTTAGGGTTTGGGTAAGTCTTAGTTAGTTATGGAAACTTACTAAGAATAGGTCTTAGGGTGAGTTGGCTTGATGAGGTGTCTAGGTGAGGTGCATGTGTGGATATTATCTAAATTAAGATATTTAAATAATAAATATGGTGAGGATAATGAATTAATTTAATTAGATTAATTAAATTAATATTAGTGGAGTGAAGGGGGCCATGGCTAGGTTAATGTGATGAAGGGTGTTTATTTGTCGAGGGACCAAAGGGGAGTGTGACCTAATTTTAGTGTCTACAATAGGCACCCGGGCATGGTATATCAAGATTGATGAGCATCTCGTATAACATAGATTTGTTAGAAATCCATACGATCCCAATCTCTACCTCAAAAAGCAAGGGGGAGATTGTGATTATCGTTATCTATGTCAACGATCTAGTCATCACTTTGGAAATTCAAGTAAGGATGATTGATGAAATGAAGAAAGATCTTAATTGATCATTTGAAATGACCGATCTCGGGTTGATGCACTATTGTCTTGGATTAGAAGTGCAAGTAGAAAGAGAATCATATTTTTGTTTCTCGATGAAATTAAATGGATCTTGGTGAGAATACAAGAAGAACGACAACTTCTTCTTGACTAGATATTCAAATTCGGATCATGCGGTAACATTGATGATAGAAAATCCACTACGGATTTGTATTCTTTGTGGGGAGTAAGTGCACGAAGTTGGTGGACAATTCCGTGGACATAAAAACCTGAAATAAAGGAACCGCGATCACGGTTTTAAACCGCAATCGCGGAACTCTGAGACAAAATTTAGCAGTCCCGCTGACTCCTTATTTTCCTCATTTTTCATTTCAAACCGCGATTTTTCCTAAACGTTTTTCACTCGCACTTTCAATACCACCTCAAAATTGCTCATCGGACTTCTGGATAGTGATAGATTCAACCATGCCGCCAAGACGAGGAGGTAAGTCCCCGATTGTAATCATTTTTTTGCATTTTAGGTTTTTTTTTGTATTTTAGGTTTTTTTTGCATTTTCATGGGTTTTTTGAAATGTTTGTTTATGTATACAATTTTCTTGTTTTATCAGTTGGTCGAAAAGCTTGAAATCATGCAAACCATCAAAACATTCCTCAAAACCCACCGAACATTCCTCAAAACCCTCTGAACATTCCTCAAAACCCTCCTCCAAACATAGATCCGCCTCTGTGGCTCCTTCATCCCCAGCCGAGCCAGGCGAGGCACAAGATAATATCATTGGAAGAATCCAAGAAAATAAAATTGTCATTGAGAACCTAATTCAAACTATAAGACAAAACCATGCTACAAATCCATCCCACATGACTTTAGCTTGATACATTGCAAATATTGATTGGTGAAGTCGAGTATGCAACCAACCAAATACATAGATGGAACACCTTTAGAAGTGATTGTAGGCGGTGGTATGCGGATAAACTATCCCATGTAGCCATCAAAGACAAAAAAATTGGAAAAGACCTCATTTGTGCATTATTTACCGACCACAGAACAATGCCCCCTGCAGATTACTTGCAAACGGTTCCCAATCCATTGGTGCCATGATGACAGAAATCAAAAACAATTTTTGGATCGATGGTGGATGGTTTTGATTATCCACCATGCAACAACAATGAGGTTCCTCTTTATTTTTGAAGAAAATATATTGCAAGTTCGTGCTCATGAGGTCCCAAATTATTTTGACTTTTCTGAATTTTTTGGTCGAGGAGGTGGCTCTGCACATAGCAGACCTAGTGCACGCGTAGGTCAGCCTAGGATCCCCCATGCCCCAAAACCCCACTTTGCCTTGATTATCCCTCCTACAGTGAAGGAGGTTGTGGAGATTGATACATTGCATGCATTGAGGGAGCTCACTGACACTCTCACCCAGCATAGTGACCAGATTGCATCTGGTGATGTTGGTGGAGGTGCTAGTTCTAGTGCACCACACCACTTGTGGATCATGTGGTGCCATATGCACTGCAGTGAGACATCATTTGTTGGTTCACAGGATTTCTTTTCTATAGATGAGATGTTGGGGAATGTTTTTGGAACTGGTGCCACTGATATTGGTCTTTCACAGGTAAATTTCAAATAAATTTAAATAATATATATATATATATATACAATAGTTTAATTCACATGTTTGAGATATATATATATATATATATATATATATATTTGATTGTACGTCATGTACATACATGTAAAAAACTAATTTTTATTTTATTTTAAATAGCAAGAGCCGGTGAAGGAAACATCCGGTGTCGACATGCTAGCTACTACAGCTAGGCGTGTTTCAAACGTAAGTTTCAAGTTGTACAAACTTACAAATTTTTAATTTCATTTGATTGCACTAGATTATTATTATAATGTTTCACGTGTATGTTGTACATGTATTAATATTTTTCTCTTTTATACACAGGAGCCTAGTGGGTCATCATCTGCTCAGGGAACTGAGGCTACTGGCACGCCTCACATGAGTTTTACGCAGGTTAGTAAATCTCTTTACACTTTGTTTCTAATTACTAGAAGTTCACGTGGATTACATGCTTTGGACCTCTGTCATGTAGATTTTAATATTGATTTGTACATGTTTTTTGTATAGCTTATGACTGCTAGAGAGACTCCTCCATATATGTAGACTGTGGAGGCTGTAGATACTGCCATAGCATCTGCAGATCCACTAACTGAGGTACAATTTTTTAAATTTGTTAAATTTTGGAGGTTCATTATTTCTTATTAAACTTAAATCTACAATATCAAATTTTGTAGGTATATGTGAAATATTTAATTTGAAAATTAATTATTTGTATGTAGCTTACCCCTCGTGAGTCTATTGTTGTCCCTGCGATGCGTCAACAACAAATTGATAGGGATCATGACATTGCGGTAAGATTTCACATGCATTTTAACTAAATTGTACAAGTTTCTAAATTTTGAATGTATTTTAAAATTTTGGGTGTTAAAAACTTGTTGTTTATGAATGTGCAGGTTAGGTTGCAGGCATGCTTAGAGACACCTAGGACCACACGGATGAAATCCGTAGTGGCATCTCCCTCCACTACATCCCCAGGTCGTGGACGTGCTACTTCTAGCAGGGCGAAGAGAGGGAAGATGTTTCATGAGTAGATTTATAGTCCACCTGGATGTACATATGTGGTCATGAGTAGATTCATAGTCCATTGTATATATATAGCCTTTTGCGACCGCATGTGGTCCCATATGTACATTATGACACGTGCTTAGTTTGAGATGTACACATACATTATGAACTTATACATATATATTTTCAGAGACGTGCATCTGGAGCACACTTTGTTTGATTCTTATATATATATCCATGTGTGTTGGTTTTCATATTTATGACTTTTTCAGTTCTTCTTTAACAAGCAGTGTAACGTTGGGATGCATATTTCTTAACTTCTGCTTTATGGGTTTAGCATCTAATGGAAAACATTAATATTCATATTCTCATAATAATGCTATGAAAACATTTTTTTCTTTTGTTGAAAGTGAAGCTCCAATTTATCTATTATTTTTCTATATGTTCTTTGTCTTGTTTGTTTACTAATGACTCAAAGAGGATTTCACTATGAGACTTATGTTTTTTTTTTCTTACAAGGATTTTCATAAGTAGTCTTGATTTTTCTTATACTCTTTTTATTCAAGTGTTCACACATTTGTACTTTTTATCCAAAGTATGCACAATCATCTAGGTTGATGGGAAAATATTTCTTATGATCCCCCTTCAAAATAGAATCCTTGATTCCCATGAATTCTACAAATGTCTCATCATTATCAAAGAGACACTGAGAGATCTTATATTAATAAGGCATGTTGAGGACTTAATTTATCATCTAGACCATTCTTTTGATATGTTGCCTCCAACAATGTTAAGGGATTGACCAATGATGGAAATTTCTTATTACCAGTTTCAATATGCAGATCTGTTTAGATAGGACCCGTAAACCACAAGCACTATTTTGATCTGACGATGAGTTAAACAATGAGCTCTATGTATAAGGGTAACTTTTTCTCTTGGTTATTGCATGGGATTGGATTTTGATGAAAAGATCTATATGATCGTTGGAGTCAAGGTGTGTACTAATTTCTTGAAGGTGTCTGAGATCTATGTTTGTCGACACCCCTTAACTCATAAGTGTTTTATATAATATTTTCTTATATGAGCAATGGTGATTTTGAGGAGATATAGGATCAAAATTCTAGCTGGTGTCTTTTCCAATTATTCTATTAAGTTGTATTGGACTTGTTGCGGAATAGGTAGGGGATAAATGGTATTACCAAACTAGAATGTCTTGTATCCACATCACAACTTTTCTCTAAGATCCTAATGGTATTTACTTGTTCATTAGATGAATGGACGCATCCTATAAGGGATTAAAATTGTTTATCATTTTTTGGATAGATGCAGGTAGTATTCCGATAGTCATTACAAGCTTGTCCATGATCTGAATTTTTGTTCTTTTTATCTCCATGGTTAGGATATATGGTTATTTGAATATACCCATCTTCTCGTTAGGACCATGTCTAAATTCTTTGCAAATTGTTGTAGCAACATATCTTTATCAAATGGGTAAGGAAATAGCTTTTTGTATAGATATTTTCTATTGTGTCCTACATTTCTTTCTTGTAAAGTGGTTAGCGTATTCTTCATTGAATGCAACTCTTGTTGAATCATTTTTTCCTTTGTGGGTGATATATTGGTCTATTCACTTTAGCAACTTTGAAATTTTCTTCATTAGATGGATAAATGTGAAATTCACCTAACTTTATCTTGAGTCTATCCTTGCATGTATTCCTATTCAAGTAACCTAGAAGGTCACTAAATTTTGAGCGAGTTTTAGTATTTGTCTTTGAATGATCTCCTCTTCGAATAAGGGATCATCTTCATCATAAAATCTAGGAGGAGGTGAGTCTTTGTGACTATGTTCAATCTTGAATCTACGTGAAGCCTTAAAGTAAGGTTTTCATGAATCACTTGTTGGTTTTGGTGGGTGATCCTCAACATTTTTTTTACGTTTTATTGAAGTGGAAGAATAACCTGTATTAAAATGGATGTCCATTTCTATGAGGGATGGTCATTTTGGATCTTTTGATTTTTGATTCATGGTCTTAATCGCCACTTCATACTCTTGTAATAGTCTACCTCCTAACTCAAGGACTCTTGCAAGTACTTCGTCTCTATTGTAGTAAAGGAGCTCATGAAAGAAAGATAGATCTAATTTGTTTTGGTCTTCATATGAATTAGATTCTTCTCCACTATGACCAACCAAAGGTTCCATGTCTTTGACTTGTGAGAAGAGGGTTTCTAAATATTTTCGACTGAATGGGTATGTTGAATTAAAAGGATTTACCTTTAAGTTGGGTTCATCTCGTTTAGACATCATTTTTGTGATTTTTGGCATCACTCGGACTCATGGCAACTAGAGAGGCCTCGTCTGATCCAAAACCTTGGCATAGGGACCCTCTACAATAGCCTCTCTCAGTTTTCCTTCTCATTTCGGTGCTCTCATTGTCCTACTAGTTTGCAAATGCATGAAATAGTGCAGTTGGAGCTAGTGTAAGGTTGTCAAACGCTATATTTTGCAAACGGTGGGTCATGGCACCAAATCGACTATACCCGGCACGTCCGAGTGGCTAGTGAATGCTAGAGGAGGTGTTTTTTGGTGCATGAAAGGGTCGTTGCTTTTTGCTAGCGACTACTTCGTTTGGGCGTAGTCCCATAAGAGCCCTGAGACCAAAATATCGTTCAACTTCGACAGGTGACTACTCGAACTCCATGGCACCTAGAGAGGCCTCGTCTAATCTAACACCTTAGTGTAGAGACCCTCTACAATAGCCTCTCTCGGTTTTTTCCTTCTCATTTTAGTGCTCTCATTGTCCTACTGTTTGCAAACACGTGAAATAGTGCAGTTGGAGCCAGTGTAAGGTTGTAAAACACTATATTTTGCAAACGGTGGGTCATGGCACCAAACCGACTACGTTGAAACATTTGGGTGGCCATGTGAATGCTAGAGGAGGTGGTGTTTTGGTGCGTGAAAGGGTCGTTGCTTCCAGGGCTACTTCGTTCGGGCGTAGTCCCTTAAGAGCCATGAGACCAAAATATCGTTCAACTTCGACGGGTGACTACTCGGACTCGTGGCACCTAGAGAAGCCTTGTCGATCCAAAACCTCGTGTAGATACCCTCTACAATAACCTCTCTCGGTTTTCCTTCTCATTTCGGTGCTCTCGCTGTCCTACTGTTTGCAAACGCGTGAAATAGTGCAGTTGGAGCCAGTGTAAGGTTATCAAACACTATATTTTGCAAACGGTGGGTCATGGCACCAAACCAACTGTGTGTCGGCACATCAGTGGCTAGTGAAGCTAGAGGAGGTGGTTTTTTGGTGCGCGAAAGGGTCGTTGCTTCGGGCTACTTCGTTCGGGCGTAGTCCCTTAAGAGCCCTGAGACCAAAATATCGTTCAACTTTGACGGGTGACTACTCGGACTCTATGGCACCTAGAGAGGCCTCGTCTAATCCAACACCTCGGCATAGAGACCCTCTACAATAGACTCTCTCGGTTTTTTCCTTCTCATTTCGGTGCTCTCGTTGTCCTACTGTTTGCAAATGTGAAATAGTGCAGTTGGAGCTAGTGTAAGGTTGTCAAACACTATATTTTGCAAACGGTGGGTCATGGCACCAAACTGACTATGCCGACACATCCGGTGGCCAGGTGAACACTAGAGGAGGTGGTGTTTCGATGCGTGAAAGGGTCGTTGCTTCCAGGCTACTTCGTTCGGGCGTAGTCCCTTAAGAGCCCTAAGACCAAAATATCGTTCAACTTCGACGGGTGACTACTCGGACTCCATGGCACCTAGAGAGGCCTCGTCTAATCCGACACCTCGGCGTAGAGACCCTCTACAATATCCTCTCTCGGTTTTTTCCTTCTCATTTCGGTGCTCTCTTGTCCTATTGTTTGCAAACGCATGAAATAGTGCAGTTGGAGCCAATGTAAGGTTGTCAAACGCTATATTTTGCAAACGGTGGGTTGGCACCAAACCGAAACTATCTATGCCGGCACATCCAGTGGCTAGGTGAATGCTAGAGGAGGTGGTGTTTTAATGTGTGAAAGGGTCATTGCTTCCGGCTACTTCGTTCGGGCGTAGTCCCTTAAGAGCCCTGAGACCAAAATATCGTTCAACTTTGATAGGTGACTACTCGGACTCCGTGGCACCTAGAGAGGCCTCGTCTGATCCGACACCTCGGCGTAGGGACCCTCTACAATAGCCTCTCTCAGTTTTTCCTTCTCATTTCGGTGCTCTCATTGTCCTACTGTTTGCAAACGCGTGAAATAGTGCAGTTGGAGCTAGTGTAAGGTTGTCAAACGCTATATTTTGCAAACGGTGGGTCGTGGCACCAAAATGACTACGCCAACATGTTTAGGTGGCTAGGTGAACACTAGAGGAGGTAGTGTTTCGGTGCACGAAAGGGTCGTTGCTTCCGGGATACTTCGTTCGGGCGTAGTCCCTTAAGAGCCCTGAGACCAAAATATCGTTCAACTTCGACGGGTGACTACTTGGACTCCGTGGCACCTAGAGAGGCCTCGTCTGATCCGACACCTCGGCGTAGAGACCCTCTACAATAGCCTTTCTCATTTTTTTCCTTCTCATTTCGGTGCACACGCGTAGGTATGGTCTTGTAAACACTTGGGGAGGAGTCGTTTTCAAAATTTACAACATTTTCAAAATTTACAACTTTTCAAAATTTACAACATTTTCAAAATTTACAACTTTTTCAAAATTTACAACATTTTCAAAATTTACAACTTTTTCAAAATTTACAACATTTTCAAAATTTACAACATTTTCAAAATTTACAACATTTTCAAAATTTACAACTTTTTCAAAATTTACAACATTTTCAAAATTTACAACTTTTTCAAAATTTACAACATTTTCAAAATTTACAACTTTTTCAAACAATGAAAGCTTCTCTTAGCTTCGAGAATTTAAAATTCTCTACTAACAGTGCCAACCACGTGAAGGTGGAAGCTTTTCTGGCACCACTAACCTAAACATAAAAGTGTTAGTCAAAGAAATTTAAGTTTCAAATCAAAACCATATACTAGATCTATATATGTACAAAATACACAAATTTAAAATAAAATATATTCAAACTTAAATCTAGATCTTTAAACTAAAAATTTATATATATATTGAAAAGAAATTATATATACCAGACATTCAAGCATTGTAAATTCATTCCAATGAACCATCAGGATCGGATCTACTCTGAATAGCAGACAAGATTGCTTCATGATCTGACTCTCGAACCTTCCAAAGAACCTTGTTATTAGGCCTTCCTCGATATCTATACAATTGAATATTTGTCACTAGAACTAGATGTGAATATAAGAGTATTTTCTGTGTGTCTCAAAGTCTTGAAACACCCAAACAGAGGAGTTTTTAATGGATACCGTCGAAGCCAAGTTCCAGTAACTACCACTTACCCTGTAGGATACTCAATATCTTCGCCATCTATAATAGGAGAAGTCAACTTCTTTCTTTCCTCGATGTAATGACATAAGAAATAGTATGTTCCTTCTTCATTGTCTTACATCGCAATTCTATGAAACACATGTCCTCTGAAAAAAATAACCAAGGTTGAACAACTCAAATTTAAATTACATATTAAAATTTCAATGGACATAACTCAATACAAAAATTAAATAAATAACCATAAATACCTTGTCGCACCAAAATCAAAATTTTGTCAAAGTCCTTGGATGTTGTAACTTCATCTGGAGAAACAAGTCGTAATGCTTGTGGAGGTTGATAACTAGGAAGCGGAGTTAGAGGCCTATAAATCCATCCTTCCACCCATTCTTGTGAATCACACTCAGTAATGACAAATTCGATACAAGATGCACAAAAACATGTCAACTTTCTTGTCCATACGGCCCACAAAGTAGCGTCTGAGCTACAAAATGAGTGCATATCATTGGACCCAGTGAGTGTCATACAATCCTCGTAGTTAGCAATATGTTGTTCCTCTATCAACCAAAAATATCTGTGAACTGTGGAATTTTCTTGAGAACCTCGGGCCATGTTGTCAATACACCATTCCACTATGCTCTTTGCATCTTTTAATTTAGCACCATCTTTGTACTTGACTCTTCTCTTGCAAGAGCTCTTTTCACACATGCCCCTGCACCATCATGCTCTCTCTTTTCCATGTCCAACCTCGGTGAAACTCCAAATATGTTGCACACCCATCTTGGCGTGCATTCTGCTCATCGATAAAACATTCATGCATTCTTAAACTAGACGTGTAATTATCGACCATATATAATGTTGTTTGAAGTGGATGTCCCTATCAGACAAGTTTCCATAAAATAACTGGAAACACCCTTGCACAAATTCAGTAGAATGAGTACGATCATCACTGATATAAAAGTGGTACTCTCTTAAAAAAATTGATCATTCTGTCTTTGTCGGAGAATGTAGAAATGCTATATGCACAAAAATGACAACTTGTACTGAGTTGTAATATTGCGATTGAACCTCCATTTGTGGTTGCAATGTGTAATTCTCTATAAAATCGACCACTGAAACAATAGTACCAATAGGAAATGTGTCTTTTCATAGCTTGAATTGTTCATCCAACCATCGAGCTCTATGTGTATGCCTCGCATACTCATAAACAATTTCATCCTTAAATTTTCTCATAAATTGAAAAATGGGCATTTGTTCTATAACTAGCTCACACCGTTTCGACTCTTTTCCATCTTTCAACTGGTATGCAACTGATTTATATTTATCAAACTCAACTAAATTATGTCCTATTGTACCTTGATTTGCTCATGGATGTAACTTTCCAATTTAGGTAATCCACCGCATGTCTTCTGACTTCCATCTAAACAATCATGACTATAAAAAAATTGTCCAACTTCTTTTCACAAAATATAGTAGGAATGAAATCCATGGAAGATATTGGTGGAACTTGAACACCACATTCCGATAACATAGTTTCAGAATGAAAATTAGAATGAATACGTAAAAATTTAGCATAATGCATCGCAAATTCAACATGTTGCCTACAACACAAGTGGTGCGAGCATGGTTGATTTTCACATAGAATGGTTTCAACATTTCAAAAAAATGTTGACTAATTTTAATTTCCATATTCTCTTGTTCAAACTTACGAAAAATTGAGTTTGAGTCATATCTAAGAAATGCTTTGGATGTGGTTCACGATTAGTAGAACCAACTCTCCATTTTATAACATCTCTTGTATTAGGTGAAACTCTAGTGTTATCATGCCAAAATTTAATAACAACTTCTCTTATAGCATCAGAATTATTTTTGTCCTTACGCGGTGCTCTAGCAAAAAATGCCCAAAAATCGACATTATTGAGTGATTGAAGGATATTACGTCTTTCAATTGCTTTCATTAGAGTTTTTCGATTAACTTGCAACATTCGACTTGTTTGCGTAATCAAACGTTGTTTTTATTGATTCACTTACAACACTAGTAGCAAGTACATGACGCACAATATTACTATCCCTAGTGCATCTCTTGACACCAATAGTGTGATATGCATCATGAAGGTTTTCAACAATTGTAGAGGTTTGACCACGTATATTAGATGTTGTCAATCCTAAGGTGTTTAATGTAGGTCTCATTTTAATCAATTTCATCAAACTAACCAACAACTGACATCTTTGGGAATCATTTAAAATTTCAAAATGATTATCCCAAATTTCAGTGGCTTTTCTTCTGATTTGTCGTTCAGAAAGTTTGTCAGACATTGGTTTAAAAAAATTTTCATCAATTTCAATAAAAAAATTAGGTTTCTTACGTAAAATCCTAGGAGGTGTTTTTGTCAAATTTTGTTTGTCTACAGTTTCAACATGAATTTCCTTATTCACATTTTCATTGTCTCCTTCAATTTCAACATTTGCTACATCATGAGTATTTAATTCTTCTTCAACATTGATAGTAAAAACTTCTTCATCACGAGTATTTAATTCAACTTCAACATTGATAGTAGAAACATTACCTAGTTCTTCATTGCTTACAATAGTTGGGATTGAAGATGAACCTCTTCTAGATTCACGAAGTTTCCGCATTCGCTCAGCATTTTGAATTTTGTTGGCCTCTAATTCATTTGGTGTTTTTTTACTTAATGACTTCCTTTTTTGACTTCGTTTTTTGTCTCCCATGATGTTTTGCTTCCGGTGATAAGAAAAACGTGCAGAAAAAGATAGAATTTCATAGTAATTCATACGGTAAGGTCAGAGAGTAAAAATCACATGGTAATTCAGACATTGGGATGTGTGTAAATATGATTTATGAACCGCGAGCGCGCTTTATAAACCGCGATCGTAGTTTATAAAGTGTGCTCACGGTTTATGTTAAAAAACCACGATCGCGCTTTATAAACCGTGATCACGGATCTATCTGCCGAACCTAAGCCTCGGAAAATCTCTTTTTTCCCCAACCAAAGCTATGGAAGGTCATTATGAAGTGTAAAAGGTCAAAAAACCTCAAATCTGCTCTTCCAAAGACTTGAACCATACTAAAAAACTGAAAACATTTCACAAAAATGGTGCCATCGCGTAGGGGAGACTCTTAGCTTCGTAGAAATATTGTTTTTAAAGTGAATAGAATAAGATAAATATCATTTTATAATTTTTTACTAACAATAGGTCTTTAAGACATTTTTTCCCGTGAATGTTCATGTCTACGTTTAAGACTATAACTTTTGTTTCACTTATCAAAATATGATAAAACTTATACCATCCCAAGCGTGGACAAATTCTATACACGTTAAAAAATATATATATATATTTGATTTTGATATTTTTGATATAGTTATGGCGGGCAAATGGAAAGCGCTCCGTTTTCTAAATATTTTCAGACCACTTTCACGGAAAAAATCATAAAAAAAAATATTGCTAAAAAAAATACAAAATAAAATCCATCCCAAGATAGACAACTACATCTAACATTTCACCAAAGGAAAAAAAAAAAAAAATTTGGTCATCCAAAATGCGGGCAAACGGACTACAATCTTATAAGTTTTTTCAAAAAAAAACTAAGTCATATAATTTTAAGTGTTTAATATAGCTAAACTTGTCCGTTTTTTTAAAAAAATAGTATTTTAGAAACTAGATTCTGAATGCTACGATTCATATTCATATAATTTTTTGTTCTCAAACTTGTTCACAATCATATTTTTCATGAGAGAACAAAGAACATTGAGGTATAGGTTCATTTCATACACAAACATGTGTTGAAGCACAACATCCATCTTCAATTTTGTCCAACTCAAACAATGGGCATATATCTTCTCAAAGTCACTTGCACATGACAAGTTTGAGTTGTTCAAAGAGTACCTCTCCTCATCTCTTGAGACAATGCACAATTAACGGGGAATGTTGGGTTAATTAATTATGCATGGTATACATTTATTATTTAATTAATTATATTATTTAAATAATGTTGTTATATAGTTTTTAAACCATATTTGTCTTATTCCATAGTTATAAGATTATTTGTTGCATAGTTGTAACTTAATCATTTGTTTGTATTAATTTGATTTTTGCTTCTGGATGTATTATGGAAGCTGTTGTATTTTTGGTTGTACCTATGCAACCTCTATTTTGTCTGCACATGACTGTACAATACCTATAAGTATTGCAGTCCATCTATTGTAACTTGATTTATTCTGATTAATATAGACTTGGGTTCCATCCTTGTTTATACTTATTTCATTAGCAAATGTGTAAACATGAATACATATCCATGAAGTATTATCGACTACAGTAACCTCATCTAATGAAAGGGAAATATACTTTGCCTTTTGAACACACAATTTCAGATCATTCTTTTCTACCATAGATAGACATTTTATAATCTCCCAGCCACTAGTATCTAACCAATGAGATTGACAAACGTTCTGTAGACCAATAACTTGATACAACATTTTATTTTCTCTAAAATCTGACATCAGTCTTCCCCTTTTCATTATATGAAATATGGTAGCAAACTGAATACCTTTTTCTTACATTTCTGCCTCCATAGTTTTGTTTAATCTGGCTACTATGGTCCCACCTTTTTCATTTATATATTTAATACATTTTGTTCATTTTCATACTCTTCTACATATTTGACATGTAGACAATATTTTGCATCTTTCCATTTATGTGTTCTGACTATGTTGCCATCCTTTAGCTTTTGGGAAATGTATATTTTCCCACAGTGCTTTTCAATTATGTCCATTTTGAGTTGCATCGTGTGCTCCTTCCCTTGTTTCCAACCACATATTTTGCATCGACATTGTGTTGGAACAACATTACAATTTTCAGTGTACACAAGTTCAATAAAAGGATATTTTGCAACCCATTCAAACTGGAATTTTCTTCCAATTGTCCATTTTTCCCTCTTTCTTCTGACATATTTTCTTTTTTTCTTGGGATTTAACTTCTGCATCTGAGTTGTCAACAAGAATATTTTGATTCTCATGTCTCCTTTTCCTAGAAATAGAACTTGGAGTAGAAGCTTCCTCTGCTGGTGTACTTTGAGAATTCGATGAATTTTCTTGTACTTCTAACTCATCAAGGGACAATGTTTTCCTCAACATATAATGGATCATTGATATCTTTAAATTGATTATTCTGTGAAGGTATTTCTGAAACGTCTGCAAATAATTCTATAAAATTTTTACTTATTTAGTATTAATTTTATCTATAGTTAAATTTTTACAGAGTACAAAGAGTTCCAAGAAGAGTATGATAAACATAATTATTAAATTTTGTAAGATTAAATAACTAGTAAATAGCAAGTGCCACACCGATATTTTCAATCGATGTAGAAACCAAATTCATTTTTATTTTATTCTCCAAAATAGCAAAACAAATTATTTGCACCCTTTTCTTTGGCCTGGCTGAATTTGTAATCTTCTTGCCATGATTTCTAGTATCCATGATTTCTTCTTACTGCTTAGGCCCTTAAGGTTGGACGGTCAAGGGTTGGATGAATGAGTCACTGAGTGGTTTGATGGATCACAACAGAGGGGTTGGACACCTAAGTTATTGGATGGCTTAAGCCTTATGGGTCGAGACGGCTTAGGGTTGGATGACTAAGGGATTATATGGCATAGGGTTGGATGGCTTGGGGTTGGATGGATAACTATTGGACGGCTAATGGGTTGGATGGCTAGGGGCTGACCATTGGACGACAAAGGGTTGGACGACTAGATGTTGGATGACTAGAATTTGGACATATCAAAGTTGGACGGATCAAGTTTGGATGGATCAAAGTTGGATGGATTAGAGTTGGACGGCTTAGGGTTAGACGGATCGATTTAGACATCGAGTCGAGTTGTATGATCAGATTTGGAGTTGGATGGATCAGTGTTGGATAGATCAGTGTTGGGTAGATCAGAGTTGGACGGCTAAGAGGTTGGATGACTCAAATTTCAGAGTTAGACGAGTTAGGGTTGGACGGCTCAAAGTTGGATGGCTCAGAGTTAGACAACTTAGAGTTGGATGACTCAGAGTTGGATAGCTCAGAGTTGGATGGCTGCAGATTTTGAATTTTCTTATGTTTACTTCGGTGAATATGCACATGATATGATTCAAAATTATGGTGAATTACATTCATAAGCTCTTATATATGTGTAAAATCTAGGTGAAATGAATAGTATAAGGGACATGTCGGTCGAATTTTTCGGTGAATAAGTCGGTTGTGAACCACATAATATTTGCCAATTCAAATTTCTATAATCCTCGATTTTCATGAGTTTACGAAAATTCGCCACTAAAATTTTCCTTGTTTAACAACATGTGCTTATGTGGGGAATTTAGCCAACATAAATTCTAGGATGTTATTATCATTCAATGGGTTTAAACTCATCATGCTACTATGGGTGTTTGATGAATTGGAAATTTCTTTCCACTTTTTAGTGATGTTCCATCTTTATTTTTCCTTTTCATAATTTTCCATTTTTAATGGGGATTTATTTTATTTTTAAAATTCAAATTCCCTTAATAACATTTCAAACATTTTTTTACTCCCTTGCCAATATTGATTTAGGCTTTAAGGTCATGGAAGTTAGAGAAAGGGGGTCTTCCAGGATTGTTTTTACCAACATTGATTGATTTGATTGGATTATATGATTCTTCTATTTTACCTTGATCTTGATTATTTAGGAGGGAATTGAGGTTATCAAGAGATATATAATCTAATCGGAGATATTATTCTATTTCTTCCTTTAAATCATGGATGTCTTTGTCTTCAAATTCATCAACATAGTTCGATTAGAGGGTTCGGTATTTTTTCTTGAGCACTAAGATTTTCTTCTAATTTGCAAGGGATTTGAAATCATTTTGTGTGGGAATTTCAAGATCCTTTATTTTCCCAAAATTTATTTATTTGTTCCATAATTTCTTCATAGTTGGCTTCTTATTCCTTTTAGGTTTGACAAATCCCTCCTTATCATGGTCATCAAGATTATTTAATTCCAGGAATTATCAAACAAATTTTCCATATTTGTGGCATTTTCGACATTGAAAAGGGACATTTTGACAATGAAGATACTTTTACCATTATTTAGTTTAAAATTTTAAAAACAAAGCTTTAAAGAGGCTACGAGGTGTCGAGGCTTATGTAAATTTTGGCATAAACCACAAGAATCCCGATTGATCAGTTTTGTTGTGCAAATATAATCACTAAGGGAATTTCCCACTTAAATGAAGGTGCTTTCATTCTAGATCTCCATGGGGGCCATAGAGTCTTTTCCAAATAGAGACTTTATTCATGTTCTCAAAACTAGGCTTAAAATTTTCCACCTGGGGTTTCATGAACAAGCTAGCTTGTCCCATGAACCAAGGACTTGAGTGGAAAGAATCGTCCTAAGTCGAAGAAATATTGAAAGTGAACTTCAAAAAGAAACCTTGCGGGAGAATTTTTACCTAGTTTAAAGATGAAATAATCCATTTTTTCTTCAACCAATTAAGAAATTTAGGAGCTTTTGGGCAAAAACCCACAAATCAGTAGATTAGGGTACACTCGAAAGTTGGCAAATAGAGGTGTTGATGTAAGCATATTTTATACAAATAATGGGGACACCCTATACCATAGGGAGAATTCCACAAGGAGCTCTCATGGAGGGAGAAGGGAAAAGCAAGGCCAAGGTAGAGAAAAAGTGACGAAGGAAAACCTGAAAAAATATGAAAAAGAGTGAGCTTAAGTACACAACTAAAATATTTTCTCCATAAAATTTGGTGTTAAACATTTTAACATACCAGAGCTATAAAATGGAGTGGTTTTAGGATAACTTTTTCTAAATGGGACATAGGGGTGGGCTTGGGTAATATATGTTGAGTGATCCACATTCAGAGCACCTCGTTACATTCCACTTGGTCCATATGGAGAATTTTGAACCCTACCTCAATGTGTCCCCATGGCCACCTATTGAAAGCGTCCAATGAGCTCAATGTGAATGGAATCTAGGTTGATGACTAAAACTCCTTGTAACTAACCAATAGTCAAAGACCTTGAGTTTGAAATTTGTAAACTCGATAATGTATTCATATTATTAATAAAAAAATCTACAAACTATGTAACTTAAATAAAATTGAAGATGAAACTCATTGTATTTCAATATACCCACTATATAATTATATAATATGTGTTTATGTTGATATTTACAATCATAACTTAATTCATAAACTTCCAAACTAAAACAACCAGACTAGAGGCTTGGTTATTTTACTCTTAATCTATGTTCTAGTTGACTTAGATGTCTCACTAAGCATACATTGGTTTTGACAATCCAAAACAAATGGGTGTTTAAAATTTTTTCATAGTTTTTTCTCAATATAAGATTATGTTCAATTAATTCTTATTTTGATTTGTTTCTAAATGATTTTTTTTTCAAGACTTCGATTGGGATTTCATATGGAAATTTATTAGGAGATTTTATCAATTCTGAAAATAAGTTAGACCATAGTTAAGAGTCATTAAGAAAAATTAATCACCACACTTTGTAAAAGAGATAAAAATTGAGAGATTATTTCCCCTTTTCCGTGGTGCTATCACCTCCCCTTAGCTTAGGATTTTCCCTTTCATACATCTCCTTCTTCCCCTGGTCCCTTAGATTGTAAGATTAGGATTAGTTAGCTTTGTTTTCAGCACTAGGAGTATTTTTAGCATTAAAGGTAGGTGGAGGAACCAATATTCTTTGGAGGTATGTCTCAAGATGCAAGTCTCACAACTTGGAGACAGTCCCATGTTTCACAGAAATTCATGAATTTTCCATGATTTAGGAAGGGTACAATTTTGAGCTCCAACAGAAGATCCTTTTCAAAAAAATATTATACTAATAAGTTTTCCAACTCTACCCCACCTATTTCTCACATGGAAATTCCCTTTGAACCCCTCAATTGTACATCCATTATGCTTACATCTACCCTTGGGATGGTGGAACCTCACATCACTCAATAAATTTTATCTTTGGTCCATGTACTTCTACTCTTACACTACCTCTTTTGTACACACATGGAGTCTTGCACACCTCATTTATTTCACATTCTCTCATATAGACCTTCAATGATCTGCTAGCTAAGGTGTTACAATTAGAGAAGGATGTGTCTACGAACTCTCATGTCATGGACTCACACTTTGTGTCATAATCCATTAGCACCTAACTTGAATTCCTATCCTTTTCTTATGGGTTTTATTTCTCCTAAGCTTCCTATTTATAAAGGTAAAGATGATCCTAAATTACATCTGCGCTCCTTACAATCAACTTGTCCAGATTAGATCTAAAATGATAATCTCCTTAGTAAGCTATTTCTACAAATTGTCAATGATTATGCACTACAATGGTTTTACGACCTCTATATTCAATCCATTAAGTCTTTTAATCCTTTATTCGATCAATTTTTTTCCCTTATTGCAATCAAAATTAATCATAAAGTCTCTAACACTCAAATGTCAAAACTTTAGTAAAAATACAATAAGACTGTAAGTGCCTATTTGTTGTGATACAAGACCATTCTTACCTAGATTAAAATTTCCCTTATGGATAATGAGCTTCAGGATCAATTCACATATGGATTACTATCTCCTTTACAACAATCTACACCAAACATGCCCCATGAGTTTTCAAATGAGTCTAATCAAGGAGAATCAAAGGATTAAACAAACAATAGATGTATACACTAAGAGAAGGGCCACAAATTATTAAAAAAGAAAATTTCCCATAATACCTAATTGAGAAAAGTCATCGACAAGAACAAAAATATGATAAAATCATGTAATATAGCTAATAAATGTCTCATAGCTATTTTTTTATTATTGGTGAAAGGTTTGGTGTGAACTTACCAGATTACAACAAAAGGCTCAACAACCAAGAAAAGAAATGTAAAATAGTGTGGTTTTTTTATCCATGGGGTCCACACCCCAACCAAAAGAGGAAAGAATAGGAAAAAACAAAGGCATGGGCCATCTTCCTACAACGATCCCAACACGAAACATCAACAACAAAATTACAGCTAGAAAACAACACAAAAATAGCTGCACCAAGAATAAGGAGCCAACAACACTACCCAAGATTTACTAAAAAATTTAATAGCCACATTAAAAGCCTGATAGAGTTTTAGGGAAATGGTGATAGTGGGGTCCCAGTTTGAGGCTTTGAACTTTCTTGTAATCTTTCCATTCTTCCAATCCGTGTCAGGAATGTCGCTAGAGTCACAAATTTGGCGAGATATGAACTTGCATAAGATCCATAATGGCACTGTGCATAGCCAAGTAATTATTGTGTTTTTCCTCTAGAGCTTTAATCTTAGTATCTAGAGAAACAATTTCTTCTTTGAGGCCGGTGTTAGGGTCCGAGGCTTGATCTTTAACAGTAGACTTAAGCAGGAAGTCTACATTTTCCTCAAGGGTTTTAACCACATTAGCTTGCATGTTGAATTTATTTATTAAATTGGAACCATCTTCCATGACAGGGAGGACAGAGGGAGGGATATCTTCCACCATAATTTCTTTTCCCTGTTGGCCAGAGCCCACAACTTCCTTGCCCTTCCTACTATTGTGGAGAACCCTTTTTGGGGGTGGCTCTAAGACAGAGTCCCGGTACATGGGATTTTTGAATTGAATGCGAGTTTTTTTGGGAAGGGGAGAACACACATCAGGGAAGGGGTAATTGGCAACAACACTAGTAAAGTACTGATTAATGGGATAAACGATGCCCGGTGAAGGTGGATAGTCCTCTTATGACCATGAACTTCAAGAATAGACTTTTCCATGGACTGCAGAATGTAGTAGGAGAGACTCACCTTCACCTCATGTCTAAGTGATTAAGCAGGACCAAGTGATACTGTAGGACTGTGGAGAATCTTCCTTCAAGTGTGACATAACGCACCATCATACGAGCCACCTCATCGTAAGGCGTCAGGATAGAAGAAACTAGAATTCCTTCCTTTTTGATGTCGAGATTTTCTCCATCGTCTAGAAAAATCTTTTCTTCTACTTCCTTATCAATCTTGTTCCTAAAGAATTTATTCCCCTCCATGCTGAGATCATTTATTAAAGAGATGAATTCCTCAGTGATTTGGAAGTCCCTTTCACCAAAATATGCATTATGCTCTTTTCAATTCACCATGAATTGTAAAGAGATATACTGATCATGCCCTTTTATGAAGCCCTCCATATTTATGGTCTCCCAAATCTCAATTTGTTCCTATCATTGGGGATCAAAGATAGGTTCCATGCGATAGGGGCACCACCCATTCTGAAAACCCTCTCAGAATTCATTGATCAACCGGAGGCTATGGAAAATATACTTCCCAATAGCCCTTTGAGAACATGTATGCCTTTGCGTTGCATGGATAAATCTTATTTTTCTCCCTTAATTGTTCAGTATGAAAAATCACTTAATTTTCGCAAGCATGGAAGAATAAATTTGGGCATGCCCAAATTGCCATGGAGATATGGCTTTGGGATCACACACGTGTTGACACCACCAACTGAGAAGTACTAATGAATGTGTTCATTTCATTTGAAATGATATCTCTAACTTTGGTAGGAGTGTCATTGAATTCATGCCATTCTTTGTAATCATTAATACAAACTCCAATGTTAGCAAGTGAATCCGCATATTTGTTCCCTTCTCTATACACATGCTTGAAAATGATGTTAAGACCATTGCATAAATTGTGAACTTCATTAATGAAATCCCTAATGGTCCAACTAGGATTTAGGTATTTAGTAAGAGTATTGAAAATATTCATTAAGTCACCTTCGATAATAATGTTTCCCATGTTGAGTTTCTTAGCAATTATGATCCCTAGAGAGTTGTTAGGGCCTATGTTTGCAGCTTAAACTGGTGTATATATTATGTTACATTAACCGACATATAGATCCATTCTAGAAGGTATTCTAACAGACGACATTTAAAAACTCGATAATGTATTAATATTATTAATTAAAGATATCTATTAAATTTGTAACTTAAATAAAATTGAAGATGAAACTCATTGTATTTCAATATACCCACTATACAATTATATAATATGTGTTTATATTGATATTTACAATCATAACTTAGTTCATAAAATTCCAAACTAAAACAACTAAGCCGGAGAGGCTTAGTTATTTTACTCTTAATCTATATTCTAGTTGACTTAGGTGTCTCACCAAGCATAAATTGGTTTTGCTGATCTGAAAAATGGGTGTTGAAAATTTTTGTTCATAGTTTTTTTCACAATATAAGATTATGTTCAATTAATTCTTATTTTGGTTTATTTCTAAATGATTATTTTTTCAAGACTTCAATTGGGATTGCATATGGAAATTGAATGGGGAGATTTTATCAATTGAGAAAATTCTTTACACCATAGTTAAGAGTCATCGGAAAAAATTAAACACCACAATTTGTAAAAGTGATAAAAGCCGAGAGATTCTTTCCCCCTTTCCTTGGTCTTAGCTTAGCATTTCCCCTTTCATGCATCTCCTTTTCCCCTGGTCCCATAGATTGTTAGATTAGGATTAGTTAGCTTTATTTGCATCATTAAGAGTAGTTTTAGCATTAGAAGTGGGTAGAGGAACCAAACTTCTCTCGGAGATCTGTCTCAACATGCAAGTCTCACAAATTGGAGACACTCCCATGTTGCCTCAAATTCATTTATTATCCATGATTTAGGACAAGGTACAATTTTGAGCTCTAATAGGAAGATCATTTTCAAAAAAATATTATACCAACACTATTTCCACCTCTACCCCACATATTTATCACATGGAAATTCCCTTTCAACCCCTCAATTGTACATCAATTATGCTTACATCTACCCTTGGGATGGGGGAACCTCATGTCACTCAATAAATTCCATTTTTGGTCCATGTACTTCTAATCTTACACTACCTCTTGTGTACACACGTGGAATCTTTCACACCTCATTTATTTCATATTCTCTCATATAGACATCCGACGATATGCAAGCTAAGGTGTTAGAGTTAGAGAAGGGTGTGTCTAGGAACTCTCATGTCATGGATTCACATTCTTTGTGTCATAATCCATTAGCACCTAACTTGAATTCCTATCCTTTTATTATGGGTTTTATTTCTCCTAAGCTTCCATTTTATGAAGGTAAATATGATCCCAAATGATATTTTCGCTCCTTACAATCAACTTGTCTAGATTATGTCTAAAATGATAATCTCCTTAGTAAGTTATTTCTGCAAACTCACAAATATTATGCAAGACAATGGTTCTATGGCCTCTATATTCAATCCATCAAGTCTTTCAATCCTTTTTTTGATTAAATTTTTGGCCCACTTCTCAATCAATATTGATCATAAAGTCTCTTACGGTCAAATTTCAAAACTTTGGTAAGAATCTAATGAGTCCGTAAGTGCCTATTTGGTGTGATAGAAGACCATTCTTACCTAGATTAAAATTTCCCTTATGGATAATGAGCTTTGGGATCAATTCACAGATCTCCTTTACAACAATATACACCAAACATGCCCCATGATTGTGCAAATGCTTCTAATAAGGGAGAATCAAAGGATGAAATGAACGATAGATGGATACGCTAAGAGAAGGGCCAAAAATTATAAAAATCAGAAAAGTACCCATAATACCTAATTGAGAATAGTCATCAACAAGAACACAAATATGATAAAATCATGTAATATAGCTAATAAATATTTGTAGCTAAATTGGTGTATACGTTATGTTACATTAAGCAACATATAGATCCATTATAGAAGGTATACTAACTGTTGACATTTATAAACTTGATAATGTATTAATATTATTACTTTAAAAAATCTATAAACTATGTAACTTTAATAAAATTGAAAAGGAATGTCACTAGAGTCACAAATTTGGCGGATATGAACTTGCATAAGATCCATAATGGCATTGTGCATAGCCAAGTAATTGTTGTGTTTTTCCTCCAGAGCTTTAATCTTAGTATCCAGAGAAACAATTTCTTCTTTGAGGTTGGTGTTAGGGTACGAGGCCTGATCTTTAACATTAGACTTAAGCAGGAATTCTACATTTTCCTCAAGGGTTTTAACCACATTAGCTTGCATGTTGAATTTATTTATTAAATTAGAACCATCTTCCATGATAGGGAGGATAGAGGGAGGGCTATCTTCCACCATAATTTCTTTTCCTCGCCGGCCAAAAACCCACAACTTCCTTTCCCTTCCTACTGTTGTGATAACCCTCTTTGGGGATGGCTCCAAGACGAGTCCCGGTACATGGGGTTTTTATCGAATTCAAATTTTTGGGAAGGTGAGAATCCACGTAGGGTAGGGGTCGTGGCAACAAAACTAGTCAAGTACTTGATTAATGAGATAAATGACACCTTGGTGTAGAGGGATAGTCCTCTTATGACCCTGAAATTCAAGAATAGACTTTTCCATTGACTGCAGAATGTAGTAGGAGAGACTCACCTTCACCTCACGTTTGAAGTGATTAAGCAGGACCAGGTGATACTGGGGACTGTGGAGAATCTTCCTTCAAGTGTGACATAATGCACCATCATACGAGCCACCTCATCGTAAGGCATCGGGATAGAAGAAACCGAAAGTCTTCCTTTTTGATGTCGATCTTTTCTCCATCATCTAGAAAAATCTTTTCTTTTTCTTCCTTATCAATCTTGTTCCTGAAGAATTTATTCCCCTCCATGCTAAGACCAGTGATAAAAGAGATGAATTCCTCAGTGATTTGGAAGTCCCTTTCACCAAAAGAGACATTACGGTCTTTCCAATTCACCACAAATTATAAAGATATATACTAGTCATGCCATTTTATGCGTTTGATGAATTTGGTGAAGCCCTCCATATTTATGGTCTCCCAAAGCTCGATTTGTTCCTACCATTGGGGATCAAAGATAGGTTCCATGTGACAGAGGCACCACCCATTCTGAAAACCCTATGAGAATTTGTTGATCTGAACTGTAGGCTATGGAAAATATACTTCCCAACAACCCTTTGATAACCTATATTCATGTGCGTTACAAGAATAAAATCTTCTTCTTTATCCCTCAAATTTTTAGTATGAAAAAGTACTTGATTTTCACAAGCATTCTAGAATAAACTCGGGCATGCCCGAATTGCCATGGATATCTGGCTTTGGGATCACACACGTGCTGACACCACCGACTGAGAAGTAATAGTGAATGTGTTCGTTTCATTTGAAATGATATCTCTAACTTTGGTAGGAGTGTCATTGAAGTCATGCCATTCTTTGTAATCATTAATACAAACTCCAATGTTAGCAAGTGAATCCACATATTTGTTCCCTTCTCTATACACATGCTTGAAAATGATGTTAAGACCATTGCATAAATTGTGAGCTTCATTAATGAAATCCCTAATGGTCCAACTAGGATTTAGGGATTTAGTAAGAGTATTGACAATATTCATTGAGTCACCTTTGATAATGATGTTTCCCATGTTGAGTTTCTTAGCAATTCGATCCCCAGAGAGCTACTATGGCCTATGTCTACAATTAAATTGGTGTATATATTATGTTAGATTAACCAACATATAGATCCATTCTAGAAGGTATACTAATAAATGACATTCAAAAACTTGATAATTTATTAAGATTATTAATTAAAGAAATCTACAAAATTTGTAACTTAAATTAAATTAAAGATGAAACTCATTCTATTTCAATATACCTAATATACAATTATATAATATGTGTTTATGTTGATATTTACAATCATAACTTAGTTCATAAAATTCCAAACTAAAACAACTAAACTAGAGGCTTAGTTATTTTACTTTAAATCTATATTCTAGTTGACTTAGGTGTCTCACCAAGCATACATTGGTTTTGACGATCCGAAAAATGGGTGTTGAAAATTTTTGTTCATAGTTTTTTCTCATTATAAGATTATGTTCAATTAATTCTTATTTTGGTTTATTTCTAAATGATTATTTTTTCAAGCCTTCAATTGGGATTGCATATGGAAATTGAATGGGGAGATTTTATCAATTGCAAAAATACTTTACACCATAGTTAAGAGTCATCAAGAAAAATTAAACACCACACTTTGTAAAAGTGATAAAAATTGAGAGATTCTTTCCCCCTTTCCTTGGTCTTAGCTTAGCATTTCCCCTTTCATGCATCTCCTTTTCCCGGTCTCATAGATTGTTAGATTAGGATTAGTTAGCTTTATTTTCATCATTAAGAGTATTTTTAGCATTAGAAGTGGGTAGAGGAACCAAACTTCTCTAGAGATCTGTCTCAAGATGCAAGTCTCACAAATTGGAGACACTCCCATGTTGCCTCAAATTCATGTATTTTCCATGATTTAGGACAGGGTACAATTTTGAGCTCCAACAGAAGATCCTTTTCAAATAAAATATTATACCAACACCTTTTCCACCTCTACCCCACATATTTATCGCATGGAAATTCCCTTTCATCCCCTCAATTGTACATCAATTATGCTTACATCTACCCGTGAGATGGGGAACCTCATATACTCATTAAATTCAATTTTTGGTCCATGTCCTTATACTCTTACACTACCTCTTGTGTACACATGTGGAATCTTGCACACCTCATTTATTTCATATTATCTCATATAGACATCTCGACGATATGCAAGCTAAGGTTTTACGGTTAGAGAAGGGTGTGTCTAGGAACTCTCATGTCATGGATTCACATGCTTTGTGTCATAATCCATTAGCACCTAACTTGAATTCCTATCCTTTTCTTATTGTTTTTATTTCTCCTAAGCTTCCAATTTATAAAGGTAAAGATGATCCTAAATGATATCTTCATTCCTTACAATTAATTGTCTAGATTATGTCTAAAATGGTAATCTCCTTAGTAAGTTATTTCAGTAAACTGTCAAGGATTATGTGCTACAATGGTTCTATGGCCTCTATATTCAATCCATCAAGTCTTTCAATCCTTTGTTTGATCAAATTTTTGGCCCACTTTTCAACCAATATTGATCATAAAGTCTCTTACGCTCAAATGTCAAAACTTTGGTAAGAATCTAAGGAGACTATAAGTGCCTATTTGGTGTGATAGAAGACCATTCTTACCTAGCTTAAAATTTCCCTTATGGATAATGAGCTTTAGGATCAATTCACATATCTCCTTTACAACAATCTACACCAAACATGCCCCATGAGTGTGAAAATGGGTCTAATTAGGGAGAATCAAAGGATGAAATGAATGATAGATGGATACGCTAAGAGAATGGCCACAAATTATAAAAAATCGAAAAGTTCCCATAATACCTAATGGAGAAAAGTCGTAAATGAGAACACAAATATGATAAAATCATGTAATATAGCTAATAAATGTTTGTAGCTAAATTGTCTTTGTCTACATTATGTTACATTAACCAACATATAGATCCATTATAGAAGGTATACTAACTGTCAACATTTATAAACTTGAAAATGTATTAATATTATTAATTTAAAAAAATCTACAAATGATGTAACTTTAATAAAATTGAAGATGAAACTCATTGTATTTCAATATACCCACTATACAATTATATAATACGTGTTTATGTTGATATTTACAATCATAACTTAATTCATAAACTTTCAAACCAAAACAACTAGACTAAAGGCTTAGTTATTTTACTCTTAATCTATATTCTAGTTGACTTAGGTGTCTCACCAAGCATACCATTTTTTTTGTTTGAATCGAAAATTGCAGCGATTAGCTGCACAAAATTCTTAGGATTAGTTGCCAAGGATTGAGGGGTTTCCATTCTGCCAAAGTCGCCAGGGCATAATCCCGTCCTCATCCCTTATTACTTGATATCTTCTCGGGAGTGGAACCCGGTGGATGGCTAGGCAACACCTTTTACACTATCATACACATTGTTGGACCACAACCCATTTAATACACTAAGCATATATTGGTTTTGACGATTCGAAAAAATTGGGTGTTGAAAATATTTGTTCATAGCTTTTTCTCAATATAAGATTATGTTCAATTATTTCTTATTTGGATTTGTTTCTAGATTATTATTTTTTCAAGACTTCGATTGAGATTGCATGTGGAAATTGATTGGGGACATTTTATCAATTGCGAAAGTACTTTAGACCATAGTTCAGAGTCATCAAGAAAAATTAAACACCACACTTTGTAAAAATGAATTGCAATATCTGCATACTTCATTCGGTCTTATAAACTATGATAATCTCAGGGACGTTTAAATTTGTCATCATATTCAACATTATAACATATACATTACATTAGAAAAAAGAAAGAAAATTTTACGGCTAACATTAGCTTACTTTGGGAAGTGTGGCCTTAACTGCTATTTATAAATAGATATTAAATCGTCTTCAAGATTACAAGCATAATATTGAAATATAAAATAACATGTAAAATGGTTATTTTTATAAATATCTAATATTTTAATTGGTTTTTAAAAATTAAATTTTTATATATTTAATTTTTTTAATAAACACTTTGTTAATATAATTATGATGAGAGGTGTTTTCCAACAATATTGAGGCGGTGAGATGCCATGTATGTATGAGTGTATTCACTTTTGTTTTTGACCTTCAATTTTATGTCTAATTTGACCATTGTTTGAGGTAATTTCAACATTAAATTTGATGTTTGTTTGATTCTCACATAATTTATTTTTTCCTTTTTACATTGATAAAATAAGATAATCAACAAATCATAATATTTTGGCCATATGGTAGAGTTAGAAGCCTGTTTTTCCAAAACATATATTTTCAAGCCCAATAAAGTGGTGTAGTTGAATCATTTACATTTGTCTCTAGTCATTAATAAAGTAACATAAAAATAATGAAGCTATTAATCAATATATTATGAGAAAAAACTAGATAAAAATCTTGAAATTGAATTCTCTCAACATGTTTCAAATATTTTTTTGATGAATGTATAGTATTATTAAAATAAATAATAGGTTACGAGGTCTCAAAAAAGGTGATAAGTTGGGATACTTGCCCCTAGAATCAACAAAAAAAGAACCACCCGACAAATGACCAAACATCCGCAAAATATAAATAAAAACAACAAACAAACTCAACGCCTCCTTAAAGAGAAAAGGTTTTCCTTAAAGCTACAATCTTCCATGCAAAAAGTAGTAGGGATTGACAATAAAGACATCAAATATTCTGTACACAAAAGCCTCAATAGAAATTTTTTTATTTTTTGACTTTTGTCCAATCCTCAATACGGCCCATGATGGCACACTATTCATCCTTAAACTGAGGATGACCTTGTTCCTTGTCCAATTTAGATGAATATATTTCATGGCATCTCTTTGTGCCAACTATAGAAATTTCCCTTGAATTTTTCTCCTTGTTCTTATGGTATCGTTGAATTGCTCCTTTGTCATGTGTCTTTGTGGATACTTACACTTGTGAATGTAGTATTCATTTTTCGTCATCTTCATAGTCAAGCCTTGCTCCATCGATTGTCCTCATCTTCTTACTCCAAATGAGAATAAGGTTGTCATGTTTTTGACTTGAGGGGCGATCTTTGTTTCTTTTCTGGTTGCCCTCTAAATTGTGTGCAAGAGTCCTCGTAAATGCATGTTTGCTTGCAGATCCGATAATGAAAGGTTTTGTTTTCATAGTCTAGGTCCGAGACCACCGTATATTACCTTGTTTCAATAACATCTTATCCGCAATCCTTTATTGATATTTATCTTTGTGCATACATGAACAACCCCAACTATGCTAGTTTGGTATTTGTTTTAATGTGTTTTCCCATTAAATCTCCAATACCTCCCAAAACTTTAGGATGTAAAAAATGAAGAGGTAGATTAGGAGGATGAACCCAAAGTGACATTTTGGATACTACCATTGTGTCTCGGTTAAAACCTACTCGCCCCATAGGCCCCTCATTCAAGACCTTTTGAAAGTCCTCCTTTAAAGGGAGTTGAACAATGAAGAACCTTTTGGAACAAAAATAAACTTTAGAAAGCTTAGTCCAATATGTAAAGAGACATAGATAAAAATATCTAGATCGAGACCAAACCCATTAAAGTTGCAAATTACTACATATTATTTTTTTGCTTATGATCCCTAGGGAGAAGGCCCTAGCCTACAAAAATGCATTTCCGTACAAGTCCATGATATCTTCAATCATCTATGGACTCTCAGGTAAATTATAAGCACATTATCATGCATACAAATTACTACATATTATTGATAATATTAACTTATTTCTTTTTCTACTTCATGAAACTACCATAATAAATATCACATCAATTTTATTAACAATAACAAATTTTATGATATCCACAAATTTAATAAACGAATAAAATTAAATTGTTCACATGAACCTTCAATTATTAAATCTGGATATTCAACTACCTTATTTTTAAATTCTAATAATCACTCATTAAAATATAATATTTTGAATTCGAAAATATTTTGGAATTTCATAAGGTGGTGGTGGTAAAATAAAGGGGCTCGAGACATAAGCCATTATCCTTGGTACACCTTGCATTGTGCTACATGGGCATTTTTGTTTTGATTAGCTACTTCTCCCGACAATCAAGAAAAATAAAACATTATTAGCCCAAACCAAATCCCATGTCTTCTGAGATTCCTCCATTTCAATATTTTATCCAACATCATCTCTATGCTAAGTGTTAATGATGTTGTGTGTCGGAGATAAAGGTTATATGTCTACTTATGCAAGTTTATTTATTTAATTAATTAAACTCTTTTGCAAGTGGGGAACACCTTTTATTTTGTTTGTGGGGACTTTTATTTTTGTGGGCATTGCAATGCAAACTATTTTTTAAAAATATATATTTTTAAAATGATTTTTGTGGGCATGCCCATCTTCATTCAAAGAGTTTGACTGCGAGACAACTCTCCTTGATGCTCTCATAATGCTTTGTGTGCAATAAAGACTAATAATTTCCTCATTCTTTGTACCAAAGGCCAATAATAGTTTCATGTGTCTAAGAGCATTGCTTTTTTACTTACACTCACATAAATTAATTGATATAAAGACCCATCTTGTTTCCTTGTGGAAATATAACCCAAATTAAATAATAGTTTTTGAATTAATTAACTTAAAACCCACTTCCCATAGCACTCTTGGTCAACTAGTTCTACATCCCTGTGTCCATATATTGGAAGTCACCACCTCCATATAATAATAAGAACAACTGCCACATAGTTACTCGACATTCATTAAGAAATTCATGGAAGAATCACCATGAGATCATGGGCTCCATAAGAATAATAAAATCTAAGATAAAATGAGATGTGTAAGTTTTGTTGTCTTATGACCCATATATCTTATTTAAACTGACCCATTCACATGTTTAAATTCACACTATTTAAACAAATATAAAAGTTTTCCCATGTTTTTGCTTTCAATGTAAAGGATGTCACAAGATCCAACACACACGTTAAGGTATGTACTTCTGCTTACTTTATATTCATTTATTGTATTTGTAAGTAAAGCATGAATAATTATCTTTTTAGGGGTATGGTTATATTGGGTGTGTTAATATTGTTATTCTTATTAAAAAATATATTGGTATATTGGTTAATTTGTTTGGTTCATGAAGAGTTTATAAGGGATTAATTAATTCCAGATACAAAGGTTCTTAACATGAAAATGGGATGAGGTTAAGATTGTATCCTTAGTGAATTTGGCGGAATGGATACCCTTCAATCCCTAGGTTAAGTCTAAAAGATATGTTATTACGTGCACTGATACTATTTGTGGAATTGTTGTCCGAAGGATTACTATGTTTATCCTTTAATACAAATAATAATTACGTCGATAGGTGTTCTACAATGACAGACAAGGTTGTAATGGAGTGTGTTGTTCAATTTTATTCTCGACATTACATTTGATGATCATTTCATCGTCCCTTCGACAATTCATTCATAAATTTGACTTCTATTTGACTCTCACTTAAATAATTTTGTTTCTTTTTTCTTGAAGAAGTCAATCGAAAAATAATAATATCTTGGCCATGTAGTAATGTTTGGATCATTTTGTCTTGAATAGATAATTTTGAGACTGACACAATCATGTAGCTAAATGATTATATTTATTTTTTTATCGTTACTTGTTTTAATATATTTATACTACACTTGTATAGTTAGATGCCTTATGATTAATAACTCTCGATGTATTTTAGATAGATGTATTTAAGATATCTATACTAGTTATATAACATGAGATGCCTTGTAAGCATTGCACCACAATCATGAAAGAAATTAGAGACAACATGTAACTCCGTAGCCTTATTTGTTGAAGGAAGGTGCAACAACATAAGGTGTTTTAAGAGAATAAAAGAAGGGGTGCTCCTATAGATTTACATACTTGCTACATCATTGAAATTGTAGTAAATGACATTGAATAAGTCAACGTAGTTTCTTGTACTTATCAAGGTCCTTTAACTTACCTTGTATTTATTTATATACATATTTTAGCAAAGCATAATGAATTATCCTTGAGGTAGGCATTAACATAAAAGTAGAGTGAGTAGTCTTATGTTAGTTGTATGCATATTATTTTATGTCATCAAAATAGTTGTATATTGAGAGACACCATACACACATTATAGCACAATCATGGAAGAAAGAAGAGGGGGCATGTAACTTGTGACCTTATTTTTTGAAGGTATTGTGAAACATGAACTACACTTGAATTATTCCAAGGAACCTACAAAAATGTCCTAGTTATAAAAGGGTTGGTAGCTTTAAAGTGGTAAAGCACCCCAACATCCAAAATAGAAGGTCACGAGTTTGAGTCTTAGTTGTTACATAGAAACTAACATGATATCAAAATAAATTTGGGATCCCAAGTACCAAAGTGTGGCTATAAGGGATGTTGCGAAAATGAAGCACACTCTATCTCAGTAATAATGCACTTATTGAAAAGCTCCAATTATTAAGGGGTCGACATAGCTTTATGATAGAACATCCAACATATTAAATGAGAGGTCGTAAGTTCAAATCCTAACTAGTATAAAAAAACTTTTTAAAATAAATTGTAAAACAACAAAAACATTTTAATAAAATACAGATAAAAAGACACTCATGTTAATTTACATAATATTGCAAGATTGCGATTTAAAATAAATGGTATTGATACATACATTATATGCTAGCGAAAGATGGTGCATTAAGCCCAACCCAACCAAAAAAAAAAAACCGGGAGAACAAACCATTACAAAGGGAAGAAAAGCTACATATTATTTTGTTTCAAGAAGCCATACAATGTATTACAATAAAGGAATAAAGGTGCACCAATAATCAGTAGATTTGTATGATTGGGCTTTGGTATTCACAAACATCAAGGAGGCACTTGCGTTGTAAGTGGAGGGTTATGATTTTGATAGATTAAGATTTTTTTAACCGTAATTGTTTAATAAATTTTTTATATATTATTTTATAATCTATAAATATAAACAAAGATGTTATGACATCTATGTATCAATCTAATAATCATAAATAATAAAAATTAAAGCATTTCTTAAGGAATTAAGACCACATGGAAAAGGCAACCTCTTTAGAGAGTATTTGACGTATCTTTAATATTTCAAAGGTCATAAACCAAATTTTGATCCAATGAAGTTAAAAAGGCGTGGATGTTGTTAAAATAACTTTATTTGTCGTATAGTAAGGTTTAGGATTATAAAATAAGTGAATTAATATGGGGAAGGAAATACATTTTGTGTCTATACTCATGAAAATTGTATTCCGCACATAAGTTTAGGGCTTGTTTTTATAGGTATTTTTAAATTTATTTTTATAAGTGAAATTTGGGTTTTTTAATAATTAAAATTTAAATATTTTAATGGAGCTTTTAAGTATTTTTAAAATGTAAGTGTAAACAAATGTATTTTAGAGTTATATTGTATTTATGGGGGTGTTTAACATTTTTGTTAAAAAAATTGATTGAGGGGAATTTTTAATTTAGGAATGTAAAATCAATTGTTAATGTTATTAGAGAGTATGTTTGAACATTTAGAGTATATTTATGAAATGATGTGATCCATAAGATCATTAAGAATGACCCAATTAATTGGGTTGGGTCTAGAGGAAAATGAAGAATCATAAGAGGATGGAAGGAAAATCTCCAATTTTGAGCTCACTCTAGTAACTCATAGAATGATTTATTACTTTAGTAATAATCTAGTGTGAAAAATACTACAAAATTAAATACGGTCATCACTTGTGACAATGAAAATGTATTATCCTCAAGTTATACTTGACATGATAAGTGATGTCAACTCCCATTGAGAAATCATGAAGGGCCCAATACCACTACTACTATTTTTTGTATTTTTTCAAGTGAAGCCTAATCCAACTAGAAGGGCAATTGAAATGATGTCGAGTTACACTTAAGGATGAGCATAATGAAGACTAGTTCCACTACTAGTGTATTTTTGACGAATAGTCTGGTTTGTCCCTATTCAATAGTCGTTATAGTTTGTTGTGAACAATTTTTCATGTCCTTCACACGAGGAATATATATGAACTATTATGTGTGTTAACTAGTTTATATAGATTTGGCGTTTCTCGAAGAAGTTTGGATTTTTCTCGTTAAGCTCATGAGTTGTTGGTAGGTGTAATGGGGCCATAGTGATTACTATTTGCAAGTATGGGGAAATACAAGTCTACTCCAGCTTTATATATAATATTGATAATTCCCGATAGCTATAAACCATGTTATGCAATAAGAGGGATTATTGGAGAAACTATAGTACTACTCCACAATTTATATGGTGAGTATATTTTCATAATAGGTTACCTATTATAGTGTGTACATTGAGTAGTGCCATATCCAACATTTTGAGATTGTTTAAGATACTTATTGAATGCTTTTAACACATAGTATTTTGTAACTCATCGAGTTCCATAATGATTTCTTTTGATATTCTTGATGGTTTATTAATACTTCAAACCATAATACTTTGTAACTCATCATGTCCCATGGTAAATAGGATATAATTGACTATGTGTTGGCTTTCTCGACTCTTGTTGTAACATTGACTTGATTTTTATTTTTAGTTGTAATCAAACAATTAAGTAATGTAATCCTTTTGAAATATAATTTTATGTGTTTAATTTTTGTACTTTGAAATTTATGAGATTAGATTTCCTTATCCATATGATGATGACAAATGATATTTATTTTCAATGATAATGACAAATCATTTCTCTTGTGCGGGGTAATTAATGCATTTTCCTCTTGAGTAAGTACCTCAAGGACCCTATCTGGGGTTAGGGTATGATTAAACTAATTCACATGGGATAGACTACAACATTTGAGTGATGTCGATATTATGCCATGCTTCCCTTATACTTTAATTTTTTTCTCCTTGTATTCACACATTATACCCATCATGTCTACTTGTCTCATTATGGTCACTTTTCTACACTCATGTATGCTTTTATCAATGCTTTTAATAATCTTGGAAATTCATCATTCTCCCTTGAACTTATTCCTTTTAATTCCACCTCATTTTTAATTAAACCCCATGACCTTAGGTTGCCCCAAGGTTAACTCCATTTTTCATGGGTGATGGTGTTAGGTTTGGTTTTTACCATGTCGAATTCCATCACCCACAAGAAATCGCATTGGGTACAAATACCATACTTATTTTATCATTTTATCATGACTCGTTCATCATTCCAAAATGTTTTACTTTCTCGCATATTGGACTCTTTTGCATATTTTCACAGCTAATTTTAGACTTGAGGTTTTGAAGCTTGATCTTTTGCATTTCAGGTCACCATAGTGAGTTGGGACTAGAGGTCTTCTTATTGAACTTTCCCCTTCTCCACCCATAGTGATTCTCTCTTGGTGTTGTTGTCTATGAGGATCATCGTGCATCAAAACACACACTTTGGGTAGGTATTTCTAACCCTTCTTAGTCCTTTATTACTTGTTTTTTGTTGTGTATATGGATGGTCATTCATTTCTATAGATTAGGGTAGATGTATATTTTCTTTGATTTATTGATTTGTCTTATTCTATTATTCCCTTTGGCTTTATCCATATCTTGATCTACTCTTATTCTAAGTCCTATTATGATACCTTTTTATCTTAGGTATAGGCCTTAAAAACCTAATATATATAACATGCATATACATATACATATACATATATACATACACACAGAGAGATATATACATACTAGGGTTAGGGATAATATCCTATAGAATTATGAAATTATCTCTTTAAGCACCTTTGATATCTACATATTGTGTACACACCTCTATTTGGTCCCCAAGATTTGAAAACCGAGGTAGGGATCCATATTATCCATCATGCATTCTAGTGAACGTGATATGAAACTTAATCTACAATAGATTAAGTCAGATTCACTCTGACTTTTAATTTTTCCTAGTTTCCTTACACAATTTTCCACTATGAATTTTCTCCCAAATCCGATCCTACCTACGCATGATTCCTTTTATGGACTTTTTAATTTTTCCTAGTTTCCTTACACAATTTTCCACTATGTGAATTTTCTCCCAAATCCGATCCTACCTACGCATGATTCCTTTTATGGATCCTTATATAATAACTTACACACATGATATCATTTGGTTATTTCGATTTCTCACATTTTTATCTTGATTCCATTAACCCATATTGAAATCTTCTTACATGGCTGATCCCATTATAAAATTCTTTCCAAAACCATTTTTTAGCCACTTTAATCTCAAAAACACCACAATGTAATATATATCTTGTGGTTCTCATGATTCATAATCCAATAAATATCTTTATAATGATAATAATGCCAAAAATAATGTTTTTCCTAAGCTTGTTCCTCATTACATTGATTACTTATCCATAGGAGTCTGCTAACACTAAGAAGAAAAAATTCTCATCTCATAATATCCAAACCAATTCTAGAATTTATAATCCTATATTTAATATATAATACCAAGGAGAACATGAAGATATCACTTATTCCAGTTATCCTCTTGTAACACAATTTTTTTTTCAAAAGTTTCTTGTATTTACAAAAGAATCACTTGATATGTTGTAAAAACACATTAAATATTATCATTCTAGAAATTTGAATTCGATATTAATCATATTGAGCCTCCTGTAGGTGGAGAAAATGTTGATCCAACTAACAAAACTCGCCCTTGAACTCGACGATCTCACTCAATTCATTTTATAATGTATCGATCATTCGAGCCAACAAAAAATAAAATATCCCATCATTTCATGTAAATGAAAAAAACCTATCTTAGCTTAAGTAATTGACCACAAATGGTCTCTTAGGGCATGAAAAATCAAGGTCATCCCCCTCCTCTTAGTCGGTATTAACGGAGCACCAATTTTCCAAAGATTACATTTATAACAAGTCCTTGAAGCCATTCAAAGAGAGCTTATTTCCGTGGATTTTTAGTGGCAAATATTCGTAATTTGGTGAAAATTCCATTTTAGGAAAATTTGAAATGGCAAATTTTTTAGAACAGGCCAATGTCTTGTTCACCTAAAATTTCTAGTATAATTTTTTTGGGGTCAACTTCACCTACCATTGAAAATTACTCCTATATAAACCTAGGTAATTCACTCGGGTAGTATACTCATATCAAGTACTGTGAACTTGTAGGAAGGTTGGTTATACACGACATGAGGTTGTTGATGTACGACAAGAATTTATTGATGCACGACAAGAGCCTGGAGGTTGTTGATGTGCGATAATAATGTGTTGTTGACACATCTTTGGGAGGCTATAGACGTATGATAGGAGATTTACAATCCACGCGACAACATGTTGATGCGTGAAAATAATGTTTTATTGACACACGATAGGAGGCTCCAAATACACAACATGAGAATCAATATTTCCAATCACATGACAGTAAGTTTACTTTCATGCGATGATAAATTTGTTGTCATGCAACAACAAGGCTATTATCGCGTGATAGTAAACTTCTATCGCACGACTATGCAATATTTTTGTTGCACCATGCACATCGCATGAATTTAAAATGAAAGCTTATTTTGGGTGAAAATTTTGCACACAAACACCTAGAAAATTTGCATGTTTCGTGAAAGTGGTTCTAGCGATATTCGCTAGGGATTTTCCACCTTCAATTTCCCAGAGGTCTCTTAAACTAAACCTTGCTTATATTTCTCCATACATCACTTCTATGGATCTTGGAGGGACCACACCTTCCATCTCTTATGATGGCTATATAGACCCTACCCTTCACATCAAATACTTTGGAAACCTTTACAAGGACTCGGGTCAAAATAAACTCTTAGGTAGCCACCAAGCTCTTTTCCAAGACACTTATGAGTGATGTTTTGGATTGGTATCACACCCTTATGAGTAACTCTATTGTCAAAATTGAAATATTAGTGAATTCCTTAGTAAATGAATTCCAATATCACGATCTCCTTAAAAACAACATCAATTCTTTCATCAAGTGTAAAAATTATAAAATAAATGTACCCAAGTTTTCATTTAACATTAGAAAACATTATTTTCTAAGGATGAACATAATATGCTTGATATGAACCTATTTTAGTTATTCCTTAAATCCATTGAAACTTTTATTCAATATAAGATGATATCCTTCTCTCCTACCATGTTGTAAGAATCATTCAAGTAAGGGAAATTCCAAGATTACCTCATTAAGGAATTTTAAAATTTTAACCCTAAGCAACAAAAACATAATAACAAACAAGTTCTCATGCATCCTAGAAACAAGAACACCACTAATGAAAAGAGTCACAAACACTCTTCCTTAAGGCACTTCTTCTAATAGGACTATCCATAGCATTGAATGTTAACCATAAGCCATAAAGAAACTCTCAATCACATTCTTCCTCCCATAATGACTGTCACAAACCTTTGTCTAAGGAGGAGTTGATACTTAATCTACCTCACATGGATCTATACCATTCTCATCCTCTTCCTTAATGGAATGATAAAATAAAATTTTGTTGGTGGCATGCTAATTGGGGTCATTCTTATGAAAAATATCAATTCCTTTGATCCTTTGCCTACACCTTCTTCTTTGGAAATAAATTTTATCATGAAGCCATTAATTGGGATAAGTTAGAAGAGGCTATCAAGGCACATGATAAATACCAATAACATGATCAACATGAGGTTCTTCATCCATCCAATGAGTATCGTAAATCCTATAATGATCAATTACTTGATCACTCTAAATTAGACCAATTGAATCCCGATCCTACTAAGAACAAGAATGAAACCACTAACATTGTTGACACTTCATATCCATATACTAGTACATCCATGGAGAACATAATCAATATGTAATTTTTCAAGAATATTATTTGTTGTATTGAGCCCACATATCCTTCTTTTACTACAATTAGAGATTACAAAACTGTTTATCCATGTTATGCAATCCAAACATTCCATTAACAAGCATCAATAATTGATTCTATAGTCCACATAAACACCATCATCCCATGTATCCAATTCTAATGCATTCTTAATCCCCTCGTAGATTCATCATCCTCTTTATGTTCTATCGACTTAATCTCCTCAGCACAACCAATATTGTTTGACCTCATTTCTTATGTTCCCCACAACATTGGCCACTATAAGGATTCTCCTATTATATTCAATCATGTAGAGACATAAAAAAAATCAAAATATGTAGCTCTCTACAAGCCCCACTCATTCATAATCTATTCAAACTAATACCCCAAAAGTTCATTATGTTGTATAGTTCGTCCTAAATATTGCAAACCCTCCAAACTATGAAGACTCCCAATATAATTTCTTTTTTAGAAATTAATCTTACTTCACATAAACATCATGATAATTTTAAGTTGGCTCTCTTCTCTATGAATATCCCTATTTCACCCACCTTAGGGAAGGAACCTACCCTACATGGTTAGGAAGAAATTATATTACACCAATGTAAAGAACTATCCATTTCAATTGACTATTCCACTCATTGTTCTTGTTATATTTATTTCTCTCTCGATTTCATGATTCACGATGTGATTCTCTTCCACACAAATGATCATTCCTTCTTTATCTGAATTAAAATTGGCCACACTACAATTAAGAGATCCCTCATAGATGAAGTTTCTATTACTTGTGTTGTTACCCTTAATTTTTGTAAAACACTAGGATATTCTATTGATAATATGAAATCCACTAGCAACACATGCCAACGTTATGATCATCGATAGATGCTCCACATGGGTTGCATTTGGATACCTATCATTGTGCCTCGTCATCAAATCCACATCAAATTCATGAGATTCATCTTTCCCTTGTCTTATAATATCCTTTTTGGTTGATCATGGACCACCACATACATGTAATCATGGCATCCACCTACTAATGCATTAAATTCACACACTCGGGGCTATTTATAAAGTACAATGCAACACTAACCCTTGGAGCTTCAACTTATTTCAATAATGTGGTACATTCAAGATCCCCACTTTGGAAGAACTCCCTACTACTCCATTTCACAAATAACAACTCTTTAACTATTTTGTGGAATCCTTTTGCAGCTATAATGGTCATCCTAAGGTCATGGGATGTACTATACCTAATCTTCTTAAATCAAATGATGATGAACCCGATGAAATAAGCCTTCAAATCAATACTTCTAATATTACCACCTTTCCTACAACCTCGTTGTTGTAATAAGGATCTCAATTGATTCCCTACCACTATTAATCATACCAAACATCCTCCTATAAAGCATATAGTTCAGCTCGAGAATATCACTTACTCATGTGATATTGACTTTACTATACCTAATTATGATGATGGTTATGCTCTTGATGACCCATTCTTAATAGGATACATCCAAGATAATAAAAATCAAAGATTATGTGGTATTAATAATTGTTGCAATCTCACCTTGTTCATAACATCAACCCTATCACTATTTCTTCATGAGATGGGAATATCGATTTTGACCTCAAACAAGATCACCTCATAGATGATTAGGATGATTTATATGACTTTGACACCAAGTAAAACCTCATGAACTACACTCTATAGTAAAAAAATAATGCACTTTCTACTTACATCACACCTCTAAGTATGTTCTTATATGCATGATTCCTAAGTAAGAGAAATAGACATAAACAAGACTTATTTTTCTTTTACATTGCTCCTCTTGATACTCTTGATATTTTCATTTCTTGAATGATCACTTTACTTTTGGAAAATTAATAATACATGACCAATCTCTGTATTTTCCATTATATCCTCCAAGCATCTTGGACCATCACATCCCTCCTATGTGGATTTAAAATTCAATACTTGTTTAATCATGATGATTAAAATGACATGCTTAAATTGGATAATTATTTGTTATGATCATTTTCAAATGTGGAAATTAGCATGCTTATTATCATTATGCTGAATTTTAATGATTTGGACTAACTACCATTTTGGTGACATGAGGTGGATGCAAGAGTAGGTACACCCTCATTGAAATGGTGAGGGAGGGAATCATCAAAGAGAGGTTGTCAGATCGAGGTATTGAACTTAAAATAACGAAGGTAATGAGAACCAACACACACCACGAGATCTGGTATCATTTATTTTATTTGTGTGATGTGTGACTTCTTTATGTTTTGTTTTTTTGTTTATTCAGTTGATATTGATAGATGGCGGCAGATTACACCAACGTGGCTAGATGCCACCAACATAACCCAACCATCGTACATCGTTATTAATACGATGCTATGAGTGAAGTTTTATTCCTTTTATAATAAATTTATTACATTTATGGATAAGTCTTAAAATGTAACAAGGAGAATTAACCATGTTTGTGTGTCATATTGTCTTCTCGTGCGGATGATTGGTATTATAAATATTCATTTTATATCTTGATGACCTTGTCGTTATCGTAGAATGGTCTACGTATAATTTGACCCGAGCATATTTTTAAAAATAATGTAATATAATATTCATTATATTTAAATTGTTGTCTACGGTTGTTATGCATTTATATTTGTCCATTTTGTATGGAGCTTAAGCTAGGTTGTTAGATCAAAAGGAGGGAGATAAGATTTGTTTTAAATTTTAATTGTTTTAATTAAACATGCACTAATATTTGGGCATAATGACTTAAGTGAAGAATACGTAGAAAAGTGGGGAATAAATGGAAAATTGTTTGGTTTTAATTAAAAACATGCACCAAGTGGAAAGGATGCATTTGGAAGTGAGAGTTAATGGGAAGTTGTTTGTTTTTAATTTTGTGTAAAGTGGATTTTTTTTTGGATGTGTGGTTTTTTAGCAAGAAAAATGGGGAAAGAGGAAGTTGATTGGGGTTTACATGAGGAAATGGAGGAGGAAGGTTGGAAGTAGCTCTATTTCATTTTATTTTTGGTTTTATTTTGGATACAATTTTTTATAGGATTTGGATCTTTGGAGCATTGGAAATTTGAAGGAAGATCAAGTTGCGTTTTTATCAGAATCATTTTTCTCCTTACTTTTGTCTGTATTTTTATCATATTTGATTGTAAACAACGTTTTCGTAAGAAGTTGAAATTTCACCCATTTGGGTCTGCATTTTTGGAAAATAAATATAGGGGTTTTCACCCATTTGGGTATGTTATTTTAAATATTAAATTGTTTATTAAAATGAAATTGTTTGTTGAAATTTTATACCCATCTGGGCATGCATTTTTATTTTTTTAATTAAAAATCTGCAAATGTTTTTTTGAAATTATATCCATTTCTAGGTCTTCATTTTGAAAATGAATCTATGGAAATATACCCATTTTGGGTCTACTTATTCAAGAATTAGTTTGTCTCGAGAAAATGCTTTTGCAAAAAGTCGAGTCATACTCATTTCAGTTTACTTATTATCAATATTTGTGATTGTAAAAATATTTGTCTATGGGTGAAACACATTTGTTGGATCCATTTGAGAACCCATATTTGGGTCTGTGCATGTTTGTTTATTTATATAAATATTGATACCTTCTTTATTGGGATGATTTCACCCATTTATAGGTCTTCATTTTTTGTGTAAAGATTATGTATGAGACGTATTATTTTGGATTGATATTCGATACCCATTATGGGTCAATACAATTTATAAACTACATGTGGATGTGTGACATTTTTCGTGAAGTCACTTTATCCATTTTTGGAAATGTATGATTTTTTATAAATGTATGACTCGTGATACATTTTTCGTAGATCTTTCTACACTCAATTTACCCCCATTTCTAGTTAGGCATATTTGTATATTTATAGCATTCTTTATTGGGTTGGTTTCACCTATTTTGGGTCTATGCAAACTTTTTATTTGATTTAGAAATCAAACCCATATTGGAGTACATATTGGAAAGAAACAAGAAAGACTAAACATCTAGTTGTTGGACCATATAACCCTATTTCGGGTTGTGCTATATTACATTGTTTTAAAATTAGTAAAAATGGATGACTATGTAAAATAGGTGGTTATGCCATTATTTTGCTGTGTGAAAAACGCCTTGATTATAATAGAATTCAACCTTGCGGTTATTGATTTGTGATACTATGTTACTTATTGTTGTTTTTTGCTTGGGCATGAGAATGTAGTTGTTATTATCCCCTAAATATGATATGATCATATTTGTAATGTGACTTACGTTATCATGCTCATGGTGAATTCTCCTCCTTAAATCACATTAAAACATTAGAAATTTAGTGAAATATGAAACAACACATGAAGATTTTTTGGTGCATCGATAAATGTGCAAAAGGAAGTTTTGTTTTACTTAATGTTAAGCTAATTATTTGATTATCACAACATAAGCCTATGAATGCATTCCAATACAAAATTGTGGAATCCACATGAGCATAAATAAATATGCTCAAGGGAATTTTTTTCGTATGATTATAAAATATGGAAACATGGATTAAAAATTTGAATAGTTGGTTGTTTCTCCTATTTGATTATGAAATTGAAACATTTCTTTAAATATTGGAATTAATTACCTCTTGATAAGGATTTTTTATTATGGAAGTGGTGGATGATGTAGTTGTGTTATGAAGGATGATAAATCTTAGTTTTTGTGCAAACTATAACAATAGATTGCATTAGCATAACTAGAAAAATTTGGCCAAAGTAATGTATCTATCTATGTGCATTGTCACTCACTTATCCTTATTATCTACACTGAAATTATTCTACAAGGAATAATAAGGAATCCCATGCACATCAAAGAGGTTTCACTCCAATGGTGACATGAAAGCTCCAAGTAATTAAAATCTAAAATCAAACACAAGGAAAATCATGCATGAAATAATAGATCTACTCATTCTCATAGATCAAAAGAAGGGTACATATAGGAGTGTTGTGTAACTCCCATGCCTGGAAAATCATTCCCTCCATGAGGGAAAGAGGAGTTACAATTACAAAATGGAATGTAATTCCTATGACACCACTGACACATATGACAATGAAAAATTCTATGAAGAAATCTACCATGTGTCATATAATTCATATGACCTATGATCTCACCTAAGTGAGATGACTCACCATGTGAGGTGGAAAAGACCCCAAGTGATGATGAGGTAAGTCACACACACCAACACCTCCCCTTCATCAAAGTTGAGGTAGAGGTCATGGAAAGTCAAAAACAAAAAGAGAACTCCCCTAGACAACTAAGAAATATGCATCATATGGGTCCCGAAAACTAAATTCCTAATAAGGTATCCATGCACAAATAAAATATTTCTAGAAAATAAGAGGAGGACTAGAAATCCTAAAGAATATGGGTAGCTGTAGAGGACCTCACCCTAAGAAGAGACTGCAAGTGAATAAACTTCACCTCAGTGAAGGGCTTGGTGAAAATATCTATAACCCGATCGTTTTTCTGACACTACTACAATTCGATGATGTATTTATGTATCAAATCCCATATGAAGTGTATGTGGATCTCAATATGATTCATACGCTAATAGTGAACCGTATTTCAAAAAATCAAGACGGTGCTCATATTGTCATAGTAAATGATAGTAGCCCTTTGAAAGTGAATACCAAACTCGTCAGAATACCATGCAACCAAACAACGTCTTTGGTAATGTTGACTACTCTCCGTATTATACTTCGTATAAGATATCATAATTGCATTCTCGCTTCTTTCTCGACCAACCGACAGACCCGACCAAAGAGAAAAAATTATATCATGAGGTAGAATTTTAATGATCGAGATCATTGGCCCAATCATAATCATAAAAACAACAAGATGATTCTTCATCCCTCCTAAGTAGTAAATTCCATCAATGTGAGTTCCACAAACATAGTGAATAATACATTCTATTGCTTTCCAATACAACTCATGAGGCTCCTACATAAATTTGGACAAGTTCCCAATAACATATGAAATATCCAGTCGAGTATGAGTTAGATAGATCATGTTGCACATCAACTAGAAATAAAGGGAACTATCAACTATGGCAGTAAAGCAATCAGGAACCAACTTAACCTTGGAAAGGAAAGGAGTAGGAGAAGGATTACAATCAATCATGTGAAATCTCGATAGCAAATCAAGGGCATACTTAGGTTGTGAAATTACATCTCCCGAGTCAAATTGTGAAATCTATATCCCTAGAAACTAATGAAGCAAACCCAATTTGTTCATGGAGAACTTGTTGGATAAGGAAATATTCACTAAATTGATGATTGAGGAAGATCTTCCCATAATCAACAAGTCATCAACATACAAAATAAGGATGAGCATGGATTTATCCTACCACATAATGTAAAAATTAGGGTCGAATGACACTTAATGAACCTTTATGAAAGAAAAAGGAGTCCATCTTGACATACCAAGCCCAAGGGGATTGTTTAAGTTCATAGAGAGACTTATTTAACTTCCAAATGAGGGAGAAATCATGTACATTACCCGGGGTTATATATATATATATATTCCTCTAGGTTTTTATGAAGAAAGGCACTCTTAACGTCCATATGGTGGACTTCCCTAAGTTCGTAGCAATGATGGAAATGTTCATTCAAGTGGAATTCATCTTTACAATGAGATAAAAGGTTTCAATAATCAACCCCAACTACTTAGGAGAAACCCTTAGCTACAAGTTGTGCTTTAAAATTTTTGACATCTCCATCAACACCATACTTTGTTTGGTAAACCCACTCACAAAAATGATTTTTCTTCCTTTTGGAAGAGGGATGAGATACCAAGTATCATTCTTATTAAATGATTAATACTTCTCATCCATGGATGAATCCCCTCGTAAATCTCGAAGCCTCCAAGAAAGACCGAGGATGAGAAGTAGAGGTAAAGAAGGAGTGTGGTCTAAGAAACTATGAATGAGTTTGTCTCTCATCTAAAGGATTCCCCATCCACTCTCTCGGTTCTCTACAAAATCTTCCTAGCCCAACAAGGACCAAGAGGAGAGTCAGGCTCAGAATTTGTAAATTATTCACTCAAGTGAGAAGGGAAAAATTCCTCATCATCACTACTATAAGAATCAAGACTTTGAAGCATGAGAAGATGGAGGAGCAGAAAGACCAAGAGGATCAAGTAGATAAGGAGAAGGACACTCCGACAAATTATCATCATCTCAAGAGTCAAAGTTAATGCCATAGAGTAAAAGGACTCTAGGGGGTGGATTAGTATAAGTTAAATATGACTCATCAATTTTCAAACTACTCTTAATATAGAGATGATGAGTAGTAGGGTTCAAAAATCTATAACCCTTCATGCCATTAGGATACCCTACAAAAATACAAGGTCTGGACTATGGTTCAAGGCCTTACATTTATTTTTGGGAATCTAGGCCATAACAATAGATCCGAAGATGTGAAAATTCTTGAGATTAGGTTTGTATCCAAACAAATATTTAAAGGGTGTTATCCATCTTACTTCCTTATGTGGAACATAATTATGCATGTAGTAAGCATAGTTCATGGCTTCCACCTAATACTGTGGAGGAAGGGATTTAGAGTGAACTATACAAGTTACTATCTCCTTAATCTTTTGGTTCTTTCTTTCTGCAACTTCATTTTGTGAATGGTCAGAAGCAATTGTAAGCTACAAAGCAATCCCTTCGAGAGGTACACAAATATTTAAACCTATTTTTCACATACTCACCTTCATTATCAATATGAATAACCTTAATAGACCTTTTATCTTGTCTCTCAGAAAGATATTTGAAGTCTCAGAAGTGCTAAAAAATTTCAGATTTATTTTTGAGAAAATACACACAAGTGTAACGTGAAAATTCATCAATGAAGGTAAGTGTTATCCAAAATGTGCCCCTGCTCATTTTTTGTGGCTAACTCCTTCCATTCTCCCCTCTCTTGTGCCTCAGTCATAATATTTTTATTTTTAGGCACTCAAAACCTTCTAGAAATGGCACCATTGAATAGAGCTCTTTCTCAGCTTTCCAGAAAGGTAAAGTTTTCCTCCTAACTCTATGTATTTTTGAAGTTATGGCTCGATGGAGTTTTTTGGGAAAATTTTCCCCTGAAAGGCCCGCAGCCAATGAGATGCCGCCATGTGGCACCTAGAGTGGCGGAGCACGGGGAAATTTTGGAAAATTTTCCCAAATGCAAAAAAGGGTAAAAATTCAAAAAATATTCCCGCCGACCCGATTTGGCCTTGTTTTGCCCTAAAATTTCAAATGGCCAAAATTTTCGATCCAGAGCTTGATTTTTCGCGTTCTTTATATCAATGGAAAGACTGGTAAAATTCTCTACAAGATTCAGGGGTCATTTTTGCATTTTGGTGGAGTTTGGAGAAGAAAATTAAGAAACACCTCTGGCACGTGGTCATGGACAGAAATGACGTTTCAACCACCGTTTTTAATGAAAAATGGCTCGCATTCTCTCCCAGCATGGTTAAAAATGTCAGGGAATGGGTCTGTCAGGGCGCCCATGCTGTTTTGATGGAATTTTGGTCAATGGTTGAACCCCTTGCATGTTTTCCCATGTTTCTCTCTCCTGGGGTCGTGGTTTGCCTTTGTAGCCGAGAATGAGTTCATTTTGCAAAGATTCAGCCTTTTGGGAGACACTTTTTCAGCTCTGCAACTTCCTTATTCTTCCTCCTTGGCAGAATTTGTGAAGAAATTTTACCTTTCCATGTAATGCAAAGCACCTTTTCTTGCCTCTAGATCACCGTAATGTATCAGTATTAGATCTGAAATGTTGATATATGTTCTGTGATTAAAATCCCTCAATCCTTTCATATATCTATCATTGCTTTCTTGATCTTTCATTACATTTTGAGCATTTCTGCATGTTTTGTGCTGTGTTTCCTTGTGGATTGTGTATTTCATGCAACATCAGGTGTCTACAACTCCTTGGTGCATCACCTATTAGCATTAGTTCTTTCTTTTTGCATTTTCTATCCTTGTCCCTTTGGAATTTAGAGTAGATTTAGGAGTTTAAACCTCTCGCAAATTGTGCAAGTAAAATAGGCGATCGAGAGGAGTTGAGGAACCGCCTCTAATCTAGAAATTCCTTTCTCATTTTGCAAGTCCCACATGTGGGGAAAGGATTCAATGTTGTGCAATCACACTGGATGCTAGTATGATCAAACTAGAAATCGATCAAGATCCGTGGGGGTGCTACTGATTTTCCACAACAGCTTTGCACACTCGGTGGGACCTTAGAGGTCTTCCACTTTATCTTTGACAGTTGGTGTGTTCCTGTTAAAGATTCACCTTTTGGAGGCACTTTCAAAAGCACATCTAGCCACTCCATCTGGTAAACAACTCATTCTCTAAGTTACATACATGTTTTCCATTCATTTCCATCCATTATTCTTTCCATCATTTTCATTCTTTTCCATTCCATGAAGTTGTGCAATCATGACTTCATTTCCATCATGGAATTCACATTTACAACAGCAGTATATCACACCTCCAACATGTTTTACAAATCCTCCAAATCAGCATTTTGATCAAATTCAAAATCAGCATATCTACCCATATGAGCAGCAGTGCCAAAGTCAGTTTGGTTGTGAAGCACATCAAGAACAAGGGTACACATGTAATGAAGACAATCAAATGGAAGATGCAGATTTTGTGGAAAAAATCCAAAAGATGGAGGCAAAGATGGTGCAATCAAGAGTAAGCAGCTCAAATGAAGGCTTTCAGAATTAGTTGCAGGACTCCTTGTCCATGGGGAGGCCCTTTTCCAAGACACTTCAGCCCTCAGGAGAAGCTGGACTTTATGATGAAGATGCTGCCCCAACTTGCACAATGGACAGCAGAAATAGAGGCCTATACACTTGGTGTTGAACAACCTTGTCAATGGGTAAGGTCTACACCATCATCTGGTTTTTGTCTTCCCATTACTCAAACAACATCATCTCATTTGGAATTTCAAATTCTAAATCTAGTCAATGCTGCCCAGAGTTGAATCCATTTCTCCATTCCCTAGTCTTCCACCCCATCTCAATTCTTCTTCTGTCCTTTTCCCTTCCAAACAGCCATTCCCTCCAAAGAAACAAGAGTTCCTACCTCCTCCACCACCACAAAAAATTGCAAAATCAATTGAGTTACAATCCACTTCTCCTCTTACATTCCCAAATCCATGTTGGGAGGATAAAAATCAGAATGCCAATCAAGGAAAACAAGCAAAGAAAAAGAGAAGCCAAACAAAGATGAAGAAATTCAAAGTCCAAGAGTTGGTTTCTTAAATTTGGGATGAAAAAGATCCCCTTGATGGTTAAGCCTTCAGAAGAGGTTGGAGTTGGAGAACAAGTAGTGGTTAGGACTGATTTTGTGACAAAAGAAGAAGAGCAAAAAAGAAGAAGCAGACCAGCAGTTAGTTTTCTCAGAAAGTAGTGTCCATGTTGGCACTCTATTTGAAGGGAATGCCGATTCAATTCAAGTTGCACAATCAGCCATGGAGGAAGAAAGCTCAGAAGAAGATCTTGCAGTCCCAACTTGTCCTCTAGAGTAGTAGATTGAAGAGTTTGACTTGACAAACTTCATGCTAGAAGAAGAGTTCTATCAAGAGCAAGATTGCCTTCAAGTAGTAGAGGAGGGAGAAGCCGCTCCAAATGTGAAAGAAGAGGAGCACATTCTAGTTGTGAAGAAGAAAAGTGCAGATCCAAGGGCTTTGAACACAAGGCAGGCTACAGGAGAACCTTCAGTTCTTCTTTCTACTTCATCCCTCTCGTGTTCTAGTGCTGAAGAAGAGTTTGATCTCTCAAACTCAATGTTGGAGGATGAAAGAAACCATGATGATCAAGTTACAGATCAAGAGGACACTATGGAGGAAGTTGAGCATTTGCATCAGGACAACAATGAGGTAGTGTATCTGTCAGATTTGGAGGACTGTTTTGATGAAGAAGAACCGGTTGAGTTTCCACCATTCTCTCTTTCATCTTCCACGTCCCAAATACTTGAGCCTGCTTTGTCATGAAGGAGAGCATTCATTTGCAGCAGCCTGCATCTTATAGCAGCTCTTTGAAACTAAGATTGGAAGATTTTAATCTTTCATGTTCTTCATTGGAAGAATAGAAAGGGCAGAAAGGTTCTACCATTGCTTCCACATCATCCATTCATGAGGGTCTACAAGAGAACTCCATTCTTGGAGTTGAAAATCAGGGCAATGGGCATACTCAAAGGACCATACCTTGCCCAATCAGGTATTTGGCTTTATTGGAGCCAAAGGAGAAGTCACAACCAATCATGCTTGCTTCTAAGCATGAGGATGAGCTGCAAGGAACCAAGGATCAGCTGTCATACCTCTCCAATCCAAATGCAGAACAACTAAAAGAGGTATTGAATTTTCCTTCAGCTGATACCTTGATGATTTGGGTGGAAGACCAGCTTCTTGTTGATTTTCCATTCATCCAATCAGCCATGTTCAATGCCAAATTAGTTGCATGGTTGCCAATTTTGAAGAAAGGAAGCTATTTTACACAACCAGTTGCAGGGTTTGTTTAGCCCACTTTTGCTTCCAATTAGAGTAGGATAGGTAGTTTTGCTTTCAGTAAAAGAAGTGCTTGTGCACACTTTGCATGTTCCATTTTGGAGCATGCATGACCTTTAGTTTTGTACATAGTTTTGGTGCTGTTGGTTTTGCTCTTGCATAGTTCATTTTAAGTGGCATTTTGGTGAGAACAACTCTAAGTTCAACGGATTTCAAGTGGCTCAGAGGGAAGTTTTCAAAGTTCATATCAGTTTTCAGGCTTTCTCATGACTCCATGCCCAATGGATTGTTTCAAGAAATTGGTAATTTCATCCAAAGAGTGCAGATGACCCTCCGAGTCGCCCAAAATTGTTATCCAAAATGTGCCCCTGTTCATTTTTTGTGGCTAACTCCTTCCATTCTCCCCTCTCTTGTGCCTCAGTCATAATATTTTTCTTTTTAGGCACTCAAAACCTTTTGAAATGGCATCATTGAATAGAGCTCTTTCTCATCTTTCCGTAAAGGTAAAGTTTTCCTCCTAACTCCATGTATTTTTGAAGTTATGGCTCAGTGGAGTTTTTTGGGAAAATTTTCCCCTGAAAGGCCCGCGGCCAATGAGATGCCACCACGTGGCACCTAGAGTGGCGGAGTGCGGGGAAATTTTGGAAAATTTTCCCAAATGCAAAAAAGGGTAAAAATTCAAAAAATATTCCCACCAACCCGATTTGGCCCTGTTTTGCCCTAAAATTTCAAATGGCCAAAATTTTCGATCCAGAGCTTAGATTTTCACGTTCTTTATATCAATGGAAAGATGGTAAAATTCTCTACAAGATTCTAGGGTCATTTTTGAATTTTAGTGGAGTTTGGAGAGAGAAAATTAAGAAACACCTCTGGCACGTGGTCATGGACAGAAATGACGTTTCAACCACCGTTTTTAATGAAAAATGGCTCGCATTCTCTCCCAGCATGGTTAAAAATGTCAGGGAATGGGTCTGTCAGGGCGCCCATGCTGTTTTGATGGAATTTTGGTCAATGGTTGAACCCCTTGCATGTTTTCCCATGTTTCTCTCTCCTGGGGTCGTGGTTTGCACTTTGTAAAAGCTTAATGAGTTCATTTTGCAAAGATTCACCTTTTTTCGGGAGACACTTTTTCAGCTCTCCGCAACTTCCTTATTCTTCCTCCTTAGCGTAATTTGTGAAGAAATTTTACCTTTCCATGTAATGCAACACCTTTTCTTTCCTCTCGGATCACCGTAATGTATCATTATTGGATCCAAATGTTGATATATGTTCTCGTGATTAAAATCCTCAATCCTTTCATATATCTATCATTGCTTTCTTGATCTTTCATTACATTTTGAGCATTTGTGCATGTTTTGTGTTGTGTTTCCTTGTGGATTGTGTATTTCATGTAGCATCAGGTGTCTACAACTCCTTGGTGCATCACCTATTAGCATTAGTTCTTTATTTTTACATTTTCTATCCTTGTCCCTTTGGAATTTAGAGTAGATTTAGGAGTTTAAACCTCTGCAAATTGTGCAAGTAAAATAGTTGATCAGAGGAGTTGAGGAACCAGCCTCTAATCTAGAGATTCCTTTCTCATTTTGCAAGTCCCACACTTGGGGAAAGGATTCAATGTTGTGCAATCACACTGGATGCTAGTATGATCAAACTAGAAATCTGATCAACATCCAGGGGTGTCATTGATTTGCACACAACAAGAAGTATATACAGATCTTTATTAAATGAAGGAGATGGGAAAGGGCTAGAATTGAACTATGAAAAAGATAAAAAGATGAGTATCTCTCTAGGATTTTACTTTTCCAAAAATTTCTTTGGGATACTTCCCAAGGCACAACCCTCACAAATACCCTTAGGAAATTTGACACGGATAACCCGTTAACCATATTTTTTTGGCTCAACTTCTCAAGGTAACGATAGTTAAGATGGAAAAAGTGATAATGCCATAGATTATTAACCTCGTACACATGAGTGATTAAGGAAATGGGGGTCAAATCACAAGTAAAGTGATAGAAGGTATATAATCGTAACGATGATCTACCTTTTCCTCAACCATAGTGGAGTCAAAGTGAACCTCACAAATAATCACCGAGTTAGACAAAATCTCACTCACATTCCATAACCAAGGTGAGTAATTTTATAAACCAATAGGAGATTGGTAGAGATATTAGGAACACTCAAAATTTGGTTAAATGTTTCAACGTCCATCTATACTAACCCACTACCGAAAACCGACACTGTAGTATCATCACCCAACACAGGTTGGGATATACCACATGGCTCAATATTAGATAACTCAACATGTGAAGAGCCCATGTGGTGTGAGGAACTGAAATCGATAATCCACATTGATGAAGAAGATACTCTAAATACAAGGGCCATTCCTTTTAATTTTCAGATTTAGATTCCTTTGCTTTGGAAGACTCAAGACATCGTAACATTTTTTTTATAGAGTCATCAATACATATATTATTTTCTTAAGTAAATGAGTTAGGTGATCAAGTTTTTTTCTCATACATTGATGATCTCCATGTCTAGTCTTCTTGCAATAGAACACTTACAATTTTCCTTCTTCCGTTTAGGCTTAGAATTTGAAACATTTGTTTTATATTTGGTTTGGGTTTGGTTGGTATTGGTTTCCTTCTTCAGTTGGTCCTTTATCTCTTTCTTATTTTTAGGTTTCTTATCCTCTCCTTACCATCACTTGCTATAAGAGCATGTGACTTATATTTGAGTGTCCCCATTTTAATGAGTTTTCCTTGTTCTTGAATGATTTGGGAAAAAATTGTCAAATGAGAGCATTTTCCAAGACCTGCGTAGAGCATATTTCGTGGCATGTAAAGTTAAAATGAAGGTAGAGTATTCAGTACCTAACTTAGAAATAATCGACAAGATCAACTAGGCATATTTTTTCTTAAACTTATATTCCTTTAAGATAAATCTAGTGTGGACAAAATTTGAGAAGGTATGTAAGTTATCAAAGTTACTAGGGTTTAATCCTATCACTGCTTTCCAACTTGTGTGCTCGTATGTCATTTTTTTCCTAACATATCATCTAAATATTTTGATGCTTCATAAATTGTGTCGAAGCCTCACCGTGGAAGAAAAATTCAAGAGAAATGCATACATACAAAGAAGACCTAAGGTTTCTTCACATTGGTTTAGCCACTCATATTTTTTGAGTTCATCATTAGGCTCACTTGGCTCCTATAGTGATGCGAAATAATCCTTTACACTTTACTTTCATTATCATCTTAGATTTCCATTCAAAGAATTTGAATGGCATGATAAAAGGTACTTGAAAGAGTATCCATCATGACAAAGAGAAAAATAGGAATGCAAACGGAAAAGGACACAAACACCCCTATTTTGGTACTTTATAGTTTAGTGTGTTGATTACAACTGATACAAATGTGTGTCAAGAAATATTTGGTCACTCACCTTGCAATCAACATAATAATGTGCAAGTGTGGATACCACAATCAAGTTTCAATGATTGTGATGGTTTGATGCCGTGTCAAAGCACAAAACAATGTGAAAACAAGAAAATGGATAGAAAACAAGTCTTGTGTGAGAAATAGTGTCTCACATCACAATAGAAACTACCCTTCCACAAGGATGTGGTGGACGTGCTCACTATCCCACAAGAAATAATAGTTTTGATACAATGAAAAAGGTGACTCAAAAGGAGTCTAAAATCCTCCATAATGCAAGAAAAGATCCCATAAAGCAAAAAGGCTCCAGAATGTGAAACACACCTCATAAAAAGGTTAAATGACTGAAATGTCCTATAATTCTATATTTCACACTTTTAATTTTCTAATTAATTTAATTTTAAAAATTAAAAGGAAATAAAAATGCAAAATAATAATAAACCTCCTATTTATATTAACCTAATTTTAAAATTAATCCCTTACATTTAATTAAAACACCCTTTATTTAATAAAAACCCAAATTTAAATTATTGAAACCTAAAAAAATATTTGAATAGTTTTAAGACTATTAAATCAAAGAAAAAATTCAAAAAGGAAAGTGGGATTTTAGGGAAAAATTGGTAAGGCAGGGTCAAGGGGCGGCCAACTCGTGAGGAGTGGAAGATGAGGAGTGACATGTGGTGGGAGAGCACGATCAACAATGCGCAAAGTGGGAAGATTGAGTATGTTGGGATTGAGGGTGACCAAGTCAAGGTGTGATTGGATAAGCTCAGCGAGGAGGACATGGTGGTTATAATCCCAACAACACGCAAAGAAGGAGCATATAATTTTAGGAGTGAAGGTAGGGGGATGATCCATGAAGGGTTTGAGCTATGAGAGTTGGGGTAGACCGAGACCGAGGTGGGATGAGATCGTAGGGATAGCCATGCGCAGTAGGGGTGAGGCACAACCCTAGAAGGATGGAAGGAAAACATAGAAACCCAATGGAAAAATCACCAGGGTTACTCAAGAGCACGAGAAATAGATAGGGGAATAAATCTAAGGCATGAAACATGAAAGAGAGATGAGGTGGGATATGTAGGATACCTCATAAGGAGGCTAAAAAAATTGGCCTCGTAAAAATAAGAACGACTCCAACTTGTTTTCCAAAGACATCCCACCAAGCTAATCACGTAGTCAAAGATCTTGACTCATAGGCATGAGAAAAGGAAAAGCCAACTCACCGGGAAGGGGAACAAACTCACAAATCAAGTACAAGTAGCTTGCTAGGATAAACCAACTTTCTAGGGATCTCGATGAGCTCGTAGGAGCTCGATCGAGCTATGAGAAAGGAGAGTAGAGGTAGCAGGAGAAAACAAAAAGCAAGGCAATAAGAGAGGACCAGAGAAGGGAGAAAAATTCAATGTTTTTTTTTATAAAATTAAATGAAAAATTGAAATAATCCAACACCATAAATACCTCTAGAATTATTTCCTCCAAATTTAGTTGCAACTAGCTAAATATGGCAGAGAAACACCTCAAAACTACACATGCACAAACCCCAAAATCAACACAAAATCCAAATAAGAAACTATTAAGCCAAATGATCAATATTCCAAAGATGCTCGATAACTTACATGAGAAGCATGAAAAATAAAACCAAAAGTAATTAGCAAATGAAATAAAAGGAGAGCACATTTACCGAACAATCACTCGATACTATGTGAGATTATTCTATGAGGAACAAGATGGTGTTGGCATGATTGAGTTTAAGTGTTTTCATTGATGTAAAATATCATTAATGACAAAGAGGATGATTTAGGAATTTTATAGGATGCTTTGTATGATGATGACATGATCAATCTAGGTGTGACATGATGGAAAGAGTGGAAACAATGAGAATGGCTTGGCCTAGTAGGACTAATCAGGTGACCTAGTTAGCCTAGGTGATATAACATGGTGGATAGATTTTCAATATGGCTTGAGTATGGTAGAGGAATCAAGATCATGATCGGAGAGTGTTGAGAGAATCACATGAGTATCGTGAGTGCAGATATAGGTTGTGGACATTGTTATAGGTGTTCATCTAAACTTAATCTTAGTTCCTAGAGGCCTAATAAGGCATGACATAACACTTGTAGGTGTGTATGATCTCTTTAATACAATCATGGAGGTATGTCGATTTGTTTCAACATGTATATGCATTTATAAGAGGTTTCATGCTTTTTTTTTTCTAAGTGTTACAACACTTTGTTGTGGCCTAAAACATGCAAAACCCTAAGGCCTAGTCATGCAAGTCCTAGTGGTGGTGAATATTCAGACCTATTTGTGGAAAATTTATGATTATAGATGATATATTAGGTTTCCTAGTATTGTGGGAAAATTCTAGGTCAAATGATGAATATTTTGTAAGATATGAGGTTTAGACCAAAATAGGGTTCTTGAGAGCATGTTTTCTAGCTTGATATGAGAAATATTTGCTTAGTTGACACGTGTAACCTTTTCATGGGCCCCTGATCCTTTCAAGGATGATGTATCTTGGAGATACGAAGGTTTCGTGAGTTGGAATGAGGTTAATCGAGGGCCTATTCTTTATGAAAGAATGTCAAGAAGCTAAGAATGCCAAAACCCTCCAAAAAACCTAGTTTTCTCCCGATGGAAGAAAACTTCTTGGTTTGGGCCTAGAATGGATTGGATTTTCAAATGTTATGATTGGATGAGTAATAGGAATCTCCCATATTTCGAGATGGTGGTGGTTAGAGATCATGATAGTTAGTGGATCCCACTCAAAATCCATAGTTTTCAGGAAAGAAGGAATTTCTCTCAAGTCTTCCATTAGAACCTAAGTCTAAATTGTTATTCGAGGTGTTGGGGAGAAATGATAAATTTTGGATTGATTTAAAATCTTGGTGAATTGATTTTATAACCTACACAGTTAATCTTGAAGACTATTTTTGGGCCAAAAGGGCGCTTTTAGCATGATCTTGGAAAATGGGAGTACTTGAGCACTTGTGGGCATGGTGATGAAGTATAATGGAGTTGGAGGTGTGTTTGTCATCTCATGTGACAAGTTTCATGTTTTTTTAAGATCTTAAAGTGTATTTAGGTGGCATGGTTGAGGTCATAAACTGACCTATTCTCACCGGTTAAAGACAACACTACTTTTGTGATAAGATTGATGAAGAATACCAATATTTTGGCTTAATCGATGTTAGCTATCCACTTGAGAGTGGAGATGGATGAGTTTGGTTCCTATTGAATGCATTTAGAGTTCTTTAATGTGTCAATAAGGGTGAAAAAATGTTAAGATTCCAAAAATTCTTCATGGGCGCTTCGATTTGTTGAAGAAGAGAATTGACTTCATTTTCTTTATGGATGTCTCATGAAGTATAACCTAATTCTATGTTTATATATGCCATTGGATTTCCAATGAGTGGTTACATTTCCTAGTTGAGATGTTTTTTGTGAACTTGAGCTTCATTGATGAAGTCCGGTTCTGAAGTGCTCGCTTTTAAGTAGGAAACAATCCTACTTGGTAGTGATATGAAGAAATTGATTGGTGTAGAGTTCCTCGATCGGGTTGATGTTGTTATAAGGTTTTTTTGACATTTCAATCCTTTGGAGGCTTGACAAAGTAGGAATAAGTTCTTTTAGTCCTTGATGAGCTCGGTGGAGAAGGATTTAGGATTCTTGGCCTAGTTGTGCAAGTTTGAATGTCTTGATGCATTACCGACCCATATGGGTATTTCATGTTGATTTATATGAGCTTGTAGTTATGTTTTTGTGTTGTGGTGACCAAACTTAAGTGGTCATGGCTGAACTAGTCATGTTTAGAAGAAGATTCTTATATAAAAGTGTATGTGTGAGTTCATTTTTGAACTAGTGTTAAGAGAGGGAAAAAGTGTGAGCTAGGTGAGAGAGTGAAAGAGGGTTATGTGAATCAAGATAGAGTGTTTGAATGTTTTAAGAGTGATGAGGAGATAGTGTGGAAGTGTATTTTTCCAAATAATTCCATGTTTGAGCTAGTTTCGTAAAAGTAGGAGGTGGTGTGTTTGAAGAGGTTTTGAAGGTACATGAGTTGAATCTTGTGATCACTATCAGTTGTGTGTGTTGGAAGCATATCTTTAGTGATTTTCTGATAAAAACATTTGTGATGAGTAATATTCACATTGTTAGGAAATAGTTTTTACATTGGGTATATTATTATATTGTTATTTTGTTGGTATTGTATTCTCGTAGGTTTTTTGTTACCTGTGCCTATTACTAGGTATGTTGTTCCTATTTATTAAGAGATGGTTGTCATTCTATATGGCTATATAATAGCCAAATGTATTGCTCGAGAATAGTGGAGAGTAAATATAATATATTTTACTATTATTCTGGTGTATCCCCCTGATTTTATATCAAAGAAGGAATGGAATGCTGAGAATTATTTTGGGGAGAATTAAATATCATCCTTAATTTCCCGTCTCACGAGAACTTGAATTATCAGGTTCGTCAAGAGTGAGGATAATCTTCTTAGGCATTGTATTTTTCTATTGATTTAATGCAATGGCAAAAACTTTCATCAACTACATTTGAAGGTTGGCATGTAGAATAATTTATTTCTTTGAATCAAATATTTGGTAGTTGTGTACAATTATTGTTAGATTACGTGTTGATAAGGGCTAGAAGCGCTAAATGTTAGAATAAAAGTTACCTTAGAGATCACCAAGTATTTTCCGTAAGTGTGTTTTCTGATCTCGCATAGCCTACATAGTTACTGCTACCAGTCAAATGATATGCATATCTATTTCACTTGTTTGGTATTTGGAGGATAGACCATCATCGACTCAAGATTATAGATTATGCATGCTTGAAGACGGCTCATGATTTCAAATATCCCTTCTTTCAATTTCCGTTGTTGTGAATTGAAATTGGTGGCAATTCATAGAATGTCTATTTGATCCTCTACTTTGCATCGATCTTTGTTCTTTGGCCAATTGACATTGGTGGAACATCACACATCTTACAACTTTTGGTGGCATTTGAATCTTCTACCATTTCTCTACCTCAGTTCAAACTTATGCGATAATTCACCCTTCGAGACTGTGACAGTCTTGCATCGAATCAGAAGTCCTTCATTTAAAGCTATCAATTCAATCTCCAAATTCTCTCATCATCACTTGATTTATCGCCTACGTAAAAATACAAAGGAGGCTTTCAAACTAAGGAGAATTTACAAACAAGTATTCAGGCCATCAATCCTACTACAGACTTGAACAACTCACGGAAGAGTTTTAGGAAGCACCGAGTTGAGAGTGGTGTATTTTTCCTGTGATCTAGAAAAAGCGCAGAAGTACAAACCAACTATTCTATTGCACATCTCCTGGCCATGTGAACTGAATTGGTTGAATGAATGCATACTAACTAACAACTTCCCTTTGATCCTAGGAGAATATACAAGCACGTGGCCTTCGGTTTGGATCCATTGAATTTATTTTCAATGGAACATTCTAGGTATTTAAGTTTGGTTAATGTTTAGAGTTTGTTTAGTTTGTGGGTAAAATGATTGTATTTTTATTATATGTTAATTGTGAGTCAAGTTTTCTTCGCGTTAAGATTGTTCATTGTTAATGTCTCTTTTGCAATTACTTTAATGTACATGTCTCAGTTTCCTTTATGTGTTGTATTGGTCTAGTCCATAAGTCTAGTGTTATTTAAAAAGTAATAAAAAGTATTACTTTTTTATATTTTTGCTTATCTCTTGTCGAAAATAAGTATTGTTATAGTTAGTCAAATTGTATTACTAGAGTCATTATGTATCATAGTAAAAAATTGTACATTTGTTTAAGTTAATGTTTGCAATTGTTAACATATTAGTAATAAATATCATTGTCTAGGGCAAAAGAGTCGTTTGTTTATATCATTGTTGTCTTCAAAAGAAAAGAATTTATGTATCATCAACATCAAGAGTCTCGTTAAAATTTCACTGTGAGTTAGAGTCAAAAGTATGAAGAATAATTAAAACAAATTCCTTACATACGCATTTTCAATATTACCCGACATTTGGAAAAATAAATTATTTCACATTGTAGTGGGGAGATAAAATAAACCCAATGTGGAAACTATTAAGCTTCCAAGTCAAATTTAGCTTAATGCTAAGCAAAGATGTTAATGGATGATGGAGGCAACAGAGGTGAAGTTTAGACAATGACCTCTCGCTAGTCATCAATGACGGGTCGGACTTCTGGTATGATGACATTTGTTTCAGTTGTGTTGTGAGGATTTCTATTTTTCAGTGTGGTGTGAAAAATAAGAACAGATGATGTAAATTCCTGTTCACTTGTGAGTATTCCTCATGTAACCCCTTTTGTAGAAACATTGTAGAATATTGATCAAAATGTATCAGAGCAATCATGTTGTGAAAGGTTATTGGTACACATGCAAAACCAATTGGGTAAGGTTGTTGGTAGAAGTTGAGAAAACCATCAATGGAAGAAATGTGTGTTGGCACATGTGTGAGTTGTTTGCATGTCCGATGTCAGCACTGATTGAGAAGTTGATCATGAGCACACAGAGGTGATACGCTATAAAAAAAGAATGAGATATGTTTTACCATGTAAAAATGAGGGGGAATGTTAAGAAATATTTTTACATTGGGTATATTGTTATATTGTTATCTTTTGGTAGTGTATTCTTGTAGGTTTGTTGTTACCCATGCCTATTATCGGGTATGTTGTTCCTATTTATTAGGAGATGGTTGTGCTTTCTATATGGCTATATAATAGCCAAATGTATTGCTCAGAATAATGAAGAGTAAATATAATATATTGTTGTTATTATTCTAGTGTATCTACTTGACACATGAGTCTTTTTTTGTGATTAATATCAACAAGGGTTTAGGGGTTGGGGTTCCTTGTGGGGTTGGTGCCTCACTAAACAAATATTGTATGCGGAGTCATATTCATGCAAGTATTTTGGTTTGAGTAATATAATAAAAAAATTTAGTGGGTTTTCTTCCCTTTGAGGGTTTCCCACTTACATATTGTGTTCTTGTGTACTCTCTCATGATTATGCTCTTATGAATGGTTGTTGTATGTTGTTAAGATCACATTAATGCATGGATGAATGGTAAATGGTTTATGAATGTTAATTTGAATTGGATAAGGGTTTTGAAGGACTGATTCACCCCATCTCAGTCCATTATGCTCCAACAAATGGAATCCCATGAACATCAAAGAGGTTATGCTCCAACAAAGGACATGAAAGCTCCATGTAATCAAAGAAGCTAAAATTGAACACAAGGAAAATCATGCATGAAGGAATAGGTCTACTCATTCTCATATATCAAAATAAGGGTAAATATGGGAGTTTTGTTTAAATCCCATGTCTGGAAAATCATTCCCTATATGAGGGAAGGAGGAGTTATGATTCCAAAGGGGAATGTAAGTCCTATGACACCATCGACGCATATGATAATGATAGACTCGTGACGTAATCTACCATGTGTCATATAAATCCTATTATGTATGATCTCACCTAAGAGATATATGAATCACCATGTGAGGTGGAAAATACCTTGAGTGATGACAAGACAAGTCACACACACCAACATGTACTAGTCATGAATCATATGATGTATTGGTTTCCATGATCTTATGATGTGCTTTGCATTTTTAAAATTTGGGTATATTACACATGGTTCTCATATTAATATTATTTTTATAGTTGAATATCTATATATTCCTTCCTTGTGAAGGGTGGGGCCCGTATTTACAAGAGATGTGTGGGGAACCAAAATATTCTCGTGGTTGAAGGAAAATAACTCTAATGATAATCTCCCTCTAAGCAATTGCACAAAAGAGATATGTATGTACATGGGAACTTCTAAAGAATTATTTGATAATATATTACTTGTACTAAGACATATGGTTACATTTTAGTACTTGGTTAGGGATAGACTTGTTGTCTCATGTATTTGATACAAAATATAAATTAAATCATATCATAATTATTATATTATGAAAATAATGTTGATCATGCCTTTGACAAAAAAATGTGGGAAGCAAAGGTATAAAGTTCAAATGACATTTAATTGATAAACTCTTGTTTAAATTTTGGAAATATGGTAATGAAACGATGTTTTGAACCTTGGATTATTTAGAGGTATTGCTATAATATTTAATGATATGCATGGTTATTTCTAAGTTACCTAATAAGATTTAAAATTAAAAACAATATCCAATTTTAGCTTGTGTTAACGAAGGGTCGTTACATTTTTGGATCGAGCAACCTTTTAACTAGGTTCTCTACACTCGCACTCCAAAGAAGTTCACTACGCTAATAGCTTTCTTAATGGAAACATGTATAATGGATCACAAAATAATAAATGTTGATCTATGATCCAATGATGCTACTAGATACCAACAAGAAAAATCAAATCAATTCTCGGTTTCCCTCCATGAGACACGGGATCACATCACCACCTTAGAGAAAAGGTTTGGGAAAACTTGAGGAGGAAAGGAAAGGTGGTGAGGACCAAGAGGGTTTTGAGAATGAAGAATAAGACAATGAATAAAGGTTGGAAGCCACGAAGGCTAAGATGGTTATAGATCTTTCAAGGGATATAAAGAGGATTAGTCCTCCTAAATTTGATGGAACCACCCTAGGAGATGGTGTTGAGTCCTGGCTTAGTGAGATGGAAAAGTAATTTGAGATAATTTATTTCTCCATGGAAAAAAAGGAATTATGAGATGTTTTACAAATAGGATCCTAGTCAACGGTGACCAAGTTGAGTTGACAACGATCGTAGCAGAATTGGGTAAGGATGAGGTCAAAAGGATGAAATGGATGACCTACAAACAAAGAAGATGGAAAAGGAGATTGATTACAAATCTCATAGTGCTATTGAGGATCATATGCTCCTACAAAAGGTTAGATACAAAAAAAAATGATAATACGGTAAAAGATAAATAAAGTAACACAAAGATAATGATATGCTCATGAAAGCTAACCATGAGTGATGCATGTACGTTGAAATAATGTCTAGGAGGTCTGTGGATCATTTATTGCAGGAATGCTAAGACATGGGGAAGAGTTCAAAGGTAACAAAAATCTCTAAAATTCACATGCATGTGATGATTATGGAAAGAAAATACTTAGTTTTATAGGGTTGACAGTGATTGAGCTGGGTCACCTCGGACTACGGGGAAAGTTTCCTTAATGGGCTATCTTTTTGTATTTTTAGTGTAATTTTTGTTTTTAAGTGTTGGAAAGGTGATTTAAATCTTAGATTGCTTGGGGATAAATCATGGGTAGTTAGGGCATAAAAATAGATAGGAAGAAAGCTAGGAAAAAGCATAGGATAGGGATTTAGGATAAAAACATCCTAAATAGAAAGTGAATTAGGGCATAATATGATGTGGATATTAATTAATTAATTAATAGGAGTTAATTAATTAAATTAATTAAAGGTGATGGGATGGGAATTTTAATTAAATTAAGGGTAATTAATTTTATTAAAGAGGACCTAGATAGGACCCTAGCAAAAATACATGCACGCGGGTAGACAAGGTATAGAGATACCAAATTTAGGTGTCTAACTTTGCCCCTTTTTGTTGAGTGGTTTGCGTTAGCAATCCATGAGACAAAAATAGTGAAATAAAAATGGTATGATGAGGATTGACAAAAGGTAGATGATGAGATCCCCTCAAATGGGGGATTGATGATTCCAGAGGAAATCGATGACATGTTTGAAAAAGAAAGATGATGAAAGGTAGGTGGGTAAAGAAAATGGGTAAAAGGATTACCAAGGAAAGATGTCCCAAGAAAAAGGATCGCAATAAAAATGAAAACCATGGTGGTGACTCCAATATCACATTGATAGAGGGATAATTGCAGTCTCAACGGAGATGGACAATAATGCTCTACAAGCCAGCGAGTGGGTAAAAATCATTGTAAAATGGAGAGAATCCAACGGGAAATATCTCAAATGGATGAAAGACAAAATGATCATGGGGTCATAGGTGAGCATCAAAGTATGTGCAAATAAATGTGAATATTAAGTGAAATACTTCATACATGAGGAAACGAGAAAAAAACTATGCGTCTGTAAAGGACGACGATGAAAATAAAGGTGCCCCAAGACAAGACATGAGAAAAGGCCAAAAAGGTGAGTGGTGAAATAATATTCCCCAAGGGGAAGATAAGTATGGCCACGAAGGTGGACTTTGTGCACAAATTGGATAAGATTAAAAATAAAATTCCTAAAGAGGGAGTAAGTATGGCCACGAAAGTGGAATTTGAGATCGCAAAAGGATAGGATTAGAATACTAAAATAAAATGCCCTTAAAGGGAAAATAAAGATGGCCACAAAGGTGGTCTTTGAAGAATGCCCAAGAAGAGGTCATAATAAAATATCGGGGAAGCCAAAGAAAAGGATACTAAGGAAAGTCAACAGAGACTAAGGCCAATCGATGGCAACCCAAGGGGGTCAAGGCGACCAAGTGTCAGTGGCTATATAAGCTTGAGGGTCGACCACCGATGCTCATTTTCATGTGTGAAATTGATGAGATTGATCGAATGATTAAAGATAAAACCGAGAGATGGAGGTCGTAGAAGCAAGGAAACTCCAGAGGGTGCAGAGGGTGGTGAGTAAAAACTCAGCCAAGTTATTTTTAGTTTAATTTTGTATTTTATTTATTTCTTTGCCTTTTTTTTTTAAAGTAGATGAAGCCAAAGGTGGTTGGTGGTGACCCGGTGATTCCACATCGAATGAGCCCTAAGGCATGACAAGTGAACTCAAAACACATCGACCCGACTTGGGTCGTGTTGACTAGGGTTTGATTGGATTTGGTTAGGATGAATTGGATTTTTGATGAAATTTAATGGATTTTGATTGGATTTAGAATTAAATTAGACTTTTGATGAAATTTAATGGATTTGGATTGGATTTTTATCGAGGATATGATGTTCACATGTTTTATTTATGATCGCATGTTAGAGAGACCCTCTATTCGAGAGACAGAGTGCTTGGTCTATACGAGAAGATTAGAGGAGATGTGATAGACGTCGAGTGGTATTAATTGGCTGCAGTGGGGTTAGGGGATTCAAAATTATCGAGAGGATACCACGACATGTGGGGTTGATGATCGTGTCGGTAGAGAGATAGACCTATGAATGGTATCTTCCGGTTCAAGACAGGGAGATTGTTAGGAAATAAGTGATAAAATATGTGGAATAATCCCTCACAGAATCACAACAGTAGAAACTAATATGCAGAAATTATTACAGATCTCAAACAAAATTGTAGAATAAAATAACACAATACAAAGAGATAGTATTTAACATGGTTCACCCAATTTGGGATACGTCCACCAAGAATCACTTGCTCATATTTTATTACAAGCCACCGCTCTCTCAATACAATACCTAGATCCGTTTAGAGCTATGGTCAACAAACTCTACAGAATTCACATCCGAATTCAAAGCACATCTGCAATGTTTTTCATATCTCTATCATATGCATAAAACCATATAAATAGACAACTACTTAAGTAGTTTTACAAAACCATGGGTATCAAAACAATGGGAAAAAAACCATCCCATAAACCTATGGGTAGCCGAAGAGGTGGTTTTACAAAACAATGGGTACCGAAAAACCATGGGCCCAAAAACAACCCATAATGGTTACCCATTACCCATGGGTTAATAAACCACCCATGAAAATTTTATTTGGGGCTTCACCCCCGAACCCCCTTGACCCGCTCACCGGCGAGCGGGACCGCCGTAAAAATACCCGAGTGTAACACATAGAAGGTGTACCAAAATCTAACATGAAAACAGGCTCCACAAACATACCAATCTCTCACTGAGACTGATTTCCACTGAGCAAGCTTCTCTACCCTTCACTATCATCTGCAAAGGCCAACAAAAGATGAACATAGCTTTAGTTTATCCTGTGACCACCTTGGTCATCATGTCCGTAGGGATTCTGACTGGTATGAATCTTCTCCAACTTCAACTTATCTTCCTCAAAAGTCATCCCGATGAAGTGATATCTCAACTCGTATATGCTTCATCTTGGAGTGGAAATCGAGTTCTTAGCTAGGTGTATAAGCACTCCGACTATCACTATACAGCTTACATTCCTCCCGCTTGCCCCAACTCCTCAAGCAATTTTTGTAACCAAATCATCTCTTTTCTTACCTCTATGGCAGCAACATACTCTCAATTCTCTCGGGTTAACAAAGCCACCAACTTCGTAGTCATGAAATATAGCTCACTACTGTCCCACCTATAGTGTAAATATACCCTATCATGCTCCTCCTGCTGTTTACATCTCTAGCCATGTCTGAATCTACATAACCACGTAAAGTGGTGTTTGATCCACTATAGCACAAAACTGTCCCCATGGTCCCTCTCAAATACCGAAGGATCCACTTTACTGCTTGCCAATGCTCTTTACCTAGATCACTCATAAATCTACTCACAGCTCCCACTGCATGGGCAATATCAGGCCTAGTGCACACCATAGCATACATCAAACTGCTAACCACTGATGAGTAAGGTACCATGGACATATGGTTTCTTTCCTACTCTGTCTTGGGACACTACTCCTTTGATAACTTAAAATGGCCTGCCAAAGGAGTCCCAACCGGTTTAGCATCCTACATGTTAAACCTATCCAATACCTTCTTAATGTACTCTTCCTAAGATAAAGTCATCTTCCATTCCTTCCTATTCCAAGTTATCCTCATACCAAGGATTTGTCTAGCTACCCCCAAATCCTTCATATCAAAGGATTCACTTAGTTGTTTCTTGAGTACTTTTATTTCCTACATGTTTTTACCTGCAACCAACATGTCATCAACATACAAACATAGGATAATATAACTTCCATCCTCAAATTTCTTTGTATACATGCAATGGTCAGAATGACATCTAATATAACCTTGCTCCATCATGAAACTATCAAACTTCTTATACCATTGACATGGAGCTTGTTTCAGTGCCATACAAGCTATTCTTCAGCCTTTACACACTATCTCCTCTTTACCTTTGACTTCATATCCTTCCTACGCTGCCGCATATATAGCTCCTCCTCCAAATCACCATGGAGAAATGCAGTCTTTACATCTAACTATTCTAAGTGCAAGTCTTCTCTACCACTATTCCAAGAACAGCTTCGATAGAAGTCATTTTTACTACAGGAGAAAAAATCTCATCAAAATCTATACCTTGTTTCTATGCGCAAACCCCTTACCACCAACCGGGCCTTATATCTTTTCTTTCCTCCTTCTTCGTCTTTAACTCGTACACCCACTTGTTCTCGCAATGCTCTTTTGCCTTCCGGTAGCTTCACCAAATCCCAAGTCTAGTTCTCCATGAGATACTTATGCTCCTCATCCATGGCTTACTCCCACTTCTTCCTAGCATCTACCTGCATTGCTTCATCAAAGCTCTCTGGCTCTCCACTATCAGTGAGTAATAAATAATAAAGAGAAGGAGAAAAATGTTTAGGTTCTCTTCTTACCCTAGAAGACCTCCTCAATATAGGATTTTGGGGTTCCTGTTGAGGGGGTTCCTGAACTAATTCATGTGTCACTTTCCCATCTGGAAGATCCTCTACCACTACATATTCTTTCTTGGATTCTTCCTGTTTTCCCCGCAATCGCTGCTTATACATGACTTTCTCATTAAAGACCACATCCCTAGATCGAATGATTTTCTTGTCCTTAATACTCCAACATTTATATCCAAAGTCATCACCACCATAACCAATGAAAGTACATTTTTCTGATTTAGCCTCTAGCTTGGTCCTATCATCCTTGTCTATATGAACAAACACCTCACATCCAAAGACTCTAAGAAATGAATAATCAACTTTCTTACCATACCAAGCCTCCTCAGGTATGCCTCCATCCAAGGCACTTGAGGGTCCTCTATTTATCAAGTACATAGCTATGCTCACCACTTCTACCCAAAAAGAAAGAGGCAATCCTGCATGTATCCTCATGCTCCTAGCATGTTCCATTATTGTTCTGTTCATCCTTTCTGATACCCCATTTTGTTGTGGAGTTCTGGAACCATATTTTTCCCCGTGTGATTCCATTCTTAGAACAAGAATCATCAAATTCATTGCTGCAATACTCCCTCCATATTCGACTGAGACATTTTAGCTTATGACCTGTTTCATTCTCTACCAAGGCTTTCCATTTAACAAAAGTGTCAAATACATCATATTTGTTTCTAATACAATAAACCCAAACTTTCCTTGTTTCATCATCAATAAAAGTAACATAATAACTTGAACCCCCAAGAGATGATACCTGAGCCGGCCCCCACACATCAGAATGCACCAGCTCTAACTTACTCTCTTTCTTTGTAGGTCCAACCTTGAGAAACCTTACTCAATTTTGTTTCCCATATATGCAGTCCTCATAGAATTCCAAACTTGTTTCTGTATATCTAGGAAAATCCTTCTTTATGATCTCCATGCCCTTATGGCTCATATGACCGAGCCTATAGTGCCACCATGTTGTATCTACTACAAGCCACAAGATTACAAACATTAGTGCTATAAGTGGTTAAATACAAGGTTCCAACCTTCTTACCTCTCGAACCACAAGAGCACCCTTGGTAACCTTCCAAGAGTCCACCGTAAATATCACAAGACAACCATCACTTCCCAACCGCCTGCCGATATCAAATTTCATCTTAATGTAGGCACATGTCCGACATCCTTCAATAGCCAAGTATTCCCTTTCTCGCATCTTAACTCGAACAAAACCTTTTCCAACTATACTACAAGGCTCATCATCACTAAGAAAAACATGCCCAAAATCCCCTTAAACATAATCGACAAAATAATGCCTGTGTGGAGTAGCATGAAAGGAAACCCCCGAATCTAAAACCCAAGATTTAATAATAGTATGCAAAGAAAGAATCAAAGCATCATGACATACATTACCCGATGCCACATTTACCTCATTGTTTTGTTCATGTTATTTATTCTTATCCCGAAGCTCCCAATAGTCCTTCTTTGCATGCCCAGGCTTTCCATAGTGCTAGCATACTATCTTGTTTTTGAATTTTGACCTTGCCCGATCCTTTGATTTTCCACGGCTTCCTCTATTCTTCTGTCTCCCTCTAGTTTCCACTGTCAAAGCATTCCCTGAAGTAGAAGATTCACCAGAGATTTTTCTTTGCATTTCCTCACTTAGAATCACCCCTACAACATCCTCAAACTTCAACTTTGAGTTAGCTGGAACCGAGTTGCTTACCGTCATTACCAAGCTATTCCAACTCTCAGGTAAAGAGCATAGAACTAATAAAGCCCTAAATTCTTCATCAAATTCTATTGTAACCAAAGCTAGCATATTTACAACCATATTAAAATCATTTAGATGATCTGCTACTAAACCATTCTTAGAAATCTTCATATTAAACAAATTTTTCATTAAAAATATCTTATTAGAGGCAGAGGGTTTTTCATAAAACTTCCCTAATGCATCCATCAGTTCTTTTGTAGTCTTTTCCTTTGAAACATTAAATAATACCGAAGATGCAAGACATAGCCGAATTGTCCCAAGTGCCTTCCTATCCAGAAAATCCCATTCCGCATCTATCATGCTCGAGGGTTTGTTCACCTTCTCAGACAACGGAGTATAAAGATCCTTCTGATAAAGGTAATCTTCCATCTGCATCTTCCAAAGACTAAAATTCTGCCCGTTGAATTTATCAACCCTAGATCTTCCATCATCTGCCATAGCTCCCACTCAAGATAAAACTTTCCCGTGATTCAACACTTCAGCAAACCAAACCAGCTCTGATACCAATTGTTAGGAAATAAGGGATAAAATATGCGGAATAATCCCTCACAAAATTGCAACAATAGAAACTAATATGCAGAAATTATTACAGATCTCAAATAAAATTACGAATAAAATAACACAACACAAAGAGACACTATTTAACATGGTTCACCCAATTTGGTCTACATCCACCGAGAATCACTTGCTCGGATTTTATTACAAGCCACCTCTCTCTCAATACAATACCTAGATCCGTTTGGAGCTATGGTCAACAAACTCTATAGAATTCACAGCCAAATTCAAAGCACATCTACAATGTTTTTCATATCTCTATCATATGCATAAAACCATATAAATAGACAATTGCTTAAGCAGTTTTACAAAACCATGGGTATCAAAACAATGGGCAAAAAAAAAAACCGTCCCATAAACCTATGGGTAGCCGAAGAGGTAGTTTTACAAAACAATGGGTACCAAAAAAACCATGGGCCCAAAAACAGCCCATAACGGTTACCCATTACCCATGGGTTAATAAACCACCCATGAAAATTTGCTTCAGGGGCTTCGCCCCCGAACCCCCTTAACCCACTCACCGGCGAGCGGGACCACCATAAAAATACCCGAGTGTAACACATAGAAGGTGTACCAAAATCTAACATGAAAATAGGCTCCACAAACATAAAAAGATGACCATCACCTTGGAGGACGTGTATATGATACTTATATTTCCTATACATGGGGAGAAGATAGTTATCATCACAACTAACAGTAGACTTGCAGTGTCGACATGACTATTTGGAGCTGATGCACCCCATATTAGATTATATTCGTGTTCATGTTCATATGAGATGAGGTACGAGGAATGCATACCAAAGAGCCGTTTGATCTATTTTTTTATGATGGAAGTGTCTCTCTAATGCATTTTCGACTCGGGAGGAGCTTGGTTTCCATGAGAACTAGCTGGTGTGGTTATAGATATAGTGGATTATCGTAAAGTATTTTATTTTGGGACTACCTTGTTAGCTCAGGGAATACCATGAGCTATCGATATACATGGTAGGTATGAGGCCAAATTTGGACGTAGGCTTCTTGCTTCATTGTATTTAGGATAGATAGATAGATTGATTGAGATAACACAACAAAATGATGATGACATATAGGTATGAACAACATTACATCAGTATCAAGGAATGCATAAAGAAAATATACCTCTAATTGCATTGGAGGTAAACAAGAGGGGATTCGAATAACGTAAGGCACATGTGACCAAAACATGTGTTAGAATGTAACCAACATCAGTTAGTTATATCAAAGATCATAAAGAGACAATGGATGGAATGAACTCATAGACCTAATGTCGACATGAAAAAGGGGTTTGAGATGTAACTTATACATGGGAAAAGGGTTCTCCATTAGTGGTGTTCCCTAAATCTATGCCCCAACTCTAGGAAAGGGGGAGAGAAATGCTAGAAGAAAGATGATCAATGTGGGAAGCTTTCTTAGGATGTAAATAAAATGGAAGGTTGATCAATGCGGGAAGCCTTCAATGCCATGATAAAAAGAGTATCCATCCTTCGAGGGTATGGTATACTTTATACATATGTAATATAGATGGAAAAATATAACATATATGATATCCATCCTTTAAGGGATCGATCTATTTCTTTCTTTTTGGTTTTGATTTTGCTTAATTATTTTTTTTGAACAACAATTTTCCTTTGAGGGAGCATTCTATTTTTAGTGCTTTGAATTTTGATTGAGAATCCTTTTATTTTTATTTTGATATGGGGAAGAGCTAAGAATAGCTAAGTAGACTACTTAGAAGAGGACAATGAATCTACAAGAGACATCCTTGACCCTTTGTGTGGTTCTGTTGTAAATATCTTCCCCAGGTAGATATAGACAAGCAAAAGAATATGGAAATCAAAGAAACTTAGAGCTCGATATTTATTACATCACCAACAGCCCAAGGCCCGTAAGAGGTGCACAACAAGAGGTGTCGACATGCAAAAAGTTGCACCAAGGCGTAGGTAAGAGGCACACAGCAAGAGGTGTCGACATGCAAAAGTCACGCCAAGGCGCAGGTAAGAGGTGCACAACAAGAGGTGTCAACATGCAAAATTCACACCAAGGCACAAGGTTAGAGGTACACAAAGAAGAGGTTTCGACATGCAAAAAGTCATGCCAAGGTGCAGTAAGAGGCGCACGTGAGAGGTGTTGAGCATGCAAAATTCACGCCAAGGCGCAGGTAAGAGGCGCACAGCAAGAGGTGTCGACATGCAAAAAGTTGCACCAAGGTGTAGGTAAGAGGCACACAGCAAGAGGTGTCGACATGCAAAAATTCGTGCCAAGGCACAGGTAAGAGGCGCACAGCAAGAGGTGTCGACATGCAAAAAGTCGCGCCAAGGCGCAGGTAAGAGGCGCACAAAGAGGTGTCGACATGAAAATGGATGCGCCCATGGTGCAGGTAAGAAGATGTTGACATGACAAAAGTCACACCAAGGCATAGGTTAGTGGTGCATGTAAGAGTATGTCAACATAGGGATGGATGTGCCAAGGCGCACCTTCAGGAGGCGCAACATTTTGAGCTCGACAGAAGCATACCCACCCGAGATATTCAGATGGCCATAAATTTTCACAGGGAGCTCGGATTAACGCAAGGTTGGACTTTTCGGAAAGCTTACGAGGTCCTCTATCCAAATACAACTGGATATATTTAATTGGGTGGGAAAAAATTCTTTAAAAATTAAAATACAGTTCACCACTTTTTGGGTTTGCTAGGGTTCTTACCTACCACCATTATGAGATGAATTAAATACAACCTGGAGGTGGTTGGGGTAGATTTGGAGTTCCTCTCTCTTCCCTCTCTCATTCTTCCTATAAATTGTAAGGAGGGGCTTCTTTCTAAAGGTTGGACATTCTTGTTTTTCCCCTCCCTTCTTCTCTTTGGCAGGTGAATTTGTGGAGTTCAAACCTCCCATCTAAAACTGTAATGCAACTTTGCCTCTTGGCATTTTGTAGTGTATTGTATCAATCTTTGGAGCAAATAATGCATGTCTATGGATGATTCTCAACCCTCTCTATTTTCATTTGCATCCTCTTGATCTTTCACTGCAAATTTGGTTATCTGTGCATGATCTTGCATTACATTTTAATGGTTTGTGTATATTGGCAAGACAAGTGTTCTTCATTCCTCGGTGCATCACCTTTGTTAGTTTAGGTTTATTTTTATGCATCTTCTTACCTTGTCTCCTTGGCAAGTTAGATTAGGTTTTGAGTAAACCCTCTACATTTTTATGTGTGCATCTGAATAGAGGAATAGGAACCGGCCTTCATCCAGAGAGCTTTCCCGATTCACAAGGTCCCACACTTGGGAAAAACTCCATGTTATGCAATCGTATTGAAAGTATCAACCCATCGAGTCACGAGACACTCAAGGGTGCTGTGATGAGTCACCAACAGTTCCAATAAGTGAATGAGAGGGTGATGGATGTAATGATCATGAATTTCTCATTGAAAGGGAGAACCTGTCCATAAGGAATATGTTACAAGTAGAGCCGTGGTGCTCATATTTAAGGTCACATATAGGAAAGTGATGGATGACCACATAATTCCAAATCACTATGATGAAAGATGGATGAGGATAATGATGGAGGGATGATCCAAGGATATGACTAAGAGATCACTGGAATATAGGATAACAATATAATGGTCATAAGTGTAAATTGTTAATAGGTTCCACTTCCGGTTTACCATGAAGGGAGGCCTATCGATAGGCTCCCAACCTATACTTATGCATTATAATTTATTGACCAACACAGCTTAGGCGAATACTTTCCACGTTAACTCCTTTCTAGAGTAGTAAATTTTGATTTTCTTTGATGTAATTGTTACAAGCACATTTAACGCTCTCTTGATAAACACGATGGTGTTCAAGAGTGATAATGCAACTCTCATCTAACAAATCACTAGATGTGCTTGGCGATAGTCTTCATTAGAGATTAAGTCGTGAAGGGACACACGCAAGGACAAAAATTGAAATTTGAGAGGGAGGATGGATTTGGAAATGTACACAAGTAAATACAATGTAGCCCATGTGGAAGTAAGAATTCTATTCCGATAAGACCAAATAACAAAAGGAAGATGAAGATGTAAGTCACATCCTGACTGGTCTATAGTTTTCATAAGAATGTGTCAAAGAGTTTTATTAGTAGCTTTGACTTGACCGCTAGCTTGATGATAGTATGGAGAAGAGAAGTTGAGTTGGATGTTAAATGAATCATAGAGATTCTTAAGATATTTGTTTTTAAAGTACTTTCTATTATCCGTGACGAGTTTGTCAGAAATTAAAAGCGGCAAATGATGTCTTTGGTAGATAAAGTTAATTATTGGACCAAATTTAGTTGAAGTGAATGGAATTAATTCCAGCAACTTCGTGAAATATTCAGTTACAATGATGACATAATTATTTTGTTGTGAAGATCAAGGATTAATAAGACCAATGATACCCCTTGTCTATAACAGGGATTTTTGGTAAAAAGATAGATGGAAAGGTTTGGTAAGGACAAATTCAAGTTTTAGATAAGTTAGATGAGGACCGTGTGAGGCTTCGATAAATACACATCTCCTTGAGAAAACAAGAGTAATAGTTACTAAAGTGATTTTAGGATGAGATTATATGGCCATGAGGGTGGGCCTTAGATAGAGCCATGGTGCTCCCAAGGGAAGCACATATATGGCCATGAAGGTGGTCATAGGAGGAGAAGATGATGGATAAAACTAGTTGATATGATTGGATGAGACAAGATAGATAGAATAGGATAATGTTAGGTATGGAGAGGATCCATTCTCAAAGCATATAGATCCTAGAACTAAGTCACCCTAGCCTCAAAGAAGCTACAGGGATAGGATAATAAAGAAGAAGATGTGGAGGAATGAACATCCTAGGGAAGGTTCTTCCCCTAGTGAAAGAGATTTGGATGAGCTAGTGGATGTCAGAAGAAATGGGATGGGATCCATGGAAGGATGTCAAATATAGATGGTGTATAGGGTCAAAAATCATAGGGACGATGTATCAAGGAAAATTGTATCGATGAATAAGGGAGGACCCTTGCTAAGAGGATTAGTATGTGAAGAAGTGGTGGATGAAGGAGAAGGCCTAGTGGCTCCTACAAATGGAGAGGTGGAAATGGGAGTGGAATTAGTCATGGATGAGATGGTATATGGAGAAGGAGAGTCCTTAAGAATTTCCTCTCTCTCGATAATATCATGGTTAATGGTTTGTAGGGCCTTACACTATTCAAGATCATGACTCGAGGTACGATGGTAGGCGCAAATATTGTGAGGGTCAAACCATGATGGATTTGAAAGGTCTAGATAAAAGGCCCGATAGGTGGATGTTTGATGGTGGAAATTTGGATTATATGTTGCAATAATTCCATATAGGATTTGATATATGTGCCGTGATATGTTCTAGATGTTGAGGATGGGGGTCGATTATTTTGAGATCTTGATGTTTTGTTTTCAGCTTTGATGGTGATTGGTGTTCTGGAAGAATAAGGGTTGGATGATTTTGGTTTGGACTGGTTGGTGGATATGAGTGTTCTTGATGAAGGTGCTGGTCCTAGGAGAGAGTTGGATTGTTTGGATTTGGATTGGTTGATTGATCGTGATGAAGGAGATGGTCCTAGGATAGATGGATGTGGCCCCAAAATGGATGATGTAGGTTTGATATTCATCGAAGAAAATTATATCTTATTATGATGGCACACAAGGTATCAATTTGGAAGGGTACCAAGGTTTTTAGGTTTGGTTTGTGAAGGAGTACCCTTGGAAGGAATGAAAATAATTTTGAATGGTGGGTTTGAAGGTGGTGTTGTGACTGATGGGTGAAGGAATTTTTGCATGACTTTATCTAAGGAGGGTGAAGAAATTCCAAGTTGTGTAAATGAAACAAGAGGGTCACCTATGGTTACTCCAAGTTGTAGTTCTCTCCAATATTCTTCGAAGGATATGGGAGGAGAAGATGATGATGTAAGAGATGTGGTTATGATGGCTGTTTATGGTAGGTGTAGGTAGAAGTGCAAAAAGAGGGATTGGGATTGATTCTACGGATGGTATGATAGGTAATGGTGGAATAGATGTGGATGGGGGAGTGGTATCCAATGAAGTGGATGAGGTATATGCTGGTGTGGGGTCGATGATAGGTGTAGGTATGGATAGAAGAAGGGTTTTTGGATCATGCAGTTGATGAAGTCTATGTGAGAGGGAGATGATGCAAGTTTTGGATTGTTTGGTGTGGAAATGAGGGGTTTTGTAGAAGAGGTAGGAGTTCCTTCAGTGTTTTTCTTAGGTGTTTTAGGAGGCATTGTGGATATGTTTGTGGATTGAGAAGGTTTGATTGGTGTGATAGTAGATGTAGATGTGGGCATGGGTAAAGAAATGTGTGATAATGATGTCAAGACATATATAGGTGGATTTGTTGGCGTAGTAGATATAAGTGTAGTGATGGGTGTGTTTGGGATAGGTGTGGATAATGGGGTAGTCATAGTAAGTTGGGGTAGGATAGGTGTGGATGAAGAAGTGGGTACAGTCAAAGCCAATGTGGATGTGGTAAGAGTAGGACTAGATGTAGATATGAGAGAAGCGGTAGAATTCAAGGTGGTGGATAAGGAAATGAAGAGTATAATTGATGTGGGATAGATCTCAAAGGATCTGTAGGCACAATATCAAGGATGAGAGTAGGTGATGATGAGATAAGTGGGGTAGATATGGAAGGAGGTGTTTGATGTATGGTGTTGATTGAAAATGGGTTATATTTTTTTGGTGTGGTTAATGAAAATGGGTTAGGAAAGGGTTGTCTAAAAATGTCAAGGAGTGGTGAAGATTGTATTGGTTGAGGGGATGTAAGATATCAAGGAGGAAGATGATAAGATGGTTGGGATTGGATGGGAAGATCTAGTACATGAGGAATGGGAATTTTAATAGATGGGATAGGCATGGGGATGTTAGATGAAGTAGAAGTGGTCCAAGGTGGTGGGATAGATTCTACTAGTTGGAGTGATCTATAGAGAAAGAATTCATGGATGGGTTTAGAAGGAGAAAAATGGAAGATATCAATCGTTGTTCGTGCAGAATCATTTAGAGAATAACGTGTTCCATTTCAAATCAAGAAAATCAAGCAAAAAATTCTTTTTAATTGTTTTTAATTAAGAAAATGTGGTAAATAGAAAAGGGGGTGGATAATGGGGTACCCAAGAGAAGGAATTATATGTCTGGTTTCAAGTTTGTTTTGGCTTGGGAGAGTCTTAGGTGGTTTCTTGTTGGGTGATGAAATCCCAATCAGTCTACCGAGTAGGATGTTGTTTTTATTTTTGAGTTTTAGTTCGTGTGTGAGGATTGTGAAATGCAACAAGTTAACCCTACTTAAACTATGTGAGCAAGTAGGATGCAGAAAAGAAAGGTTTCTTTTAAAACCAAATCAAAGTGTGATATTTCGATGAGGACACACACATGAAAGGGAAATACGATGCAGAAAAGAGAAAATAAGGAAAAAGAAGAAAACTTGGATAAAGCTTTTCCTTTTTATATGAACTTTAGTGAAGAGCAATCCAACGACCGAACCAACATGAGTAAGAAATAAATAGGGTCTCCCACTAAAGTGTTAGTAAAAGATAGAAGAAACAAGAAGATAGAAAAGAAAGGGATCATTTAAAGGGTGGTCCCACTGGGCGTGCAAGAAATTTTGGAAAATTTTCTTTGTTCCTAATCAAATGAATGAACTAGTAATGAAAGAAACTAGAAACTCATAACATGGAGGGTTTATGGTACCTCTAACATGATGTGATGGATGAACGGGTGCCAAGTAGTTGATCCTTGTTATAGCTGATGACCTGTAAATAAGATAGACTGAAAAGGAGATTGATTAGATGGGATATGTGGGGTTCCCGACAAAGCAGATCCAAGAAGTGTTAACTTCCTTGGTGGATGTCAACCCCTTTTTAAAGAAAGATTGAAGTAAAGGATTGATAAAGAAATTGCATGCAGAAACAAAAGTACTACTAATCGAGAAATAACTGAAATTGATCTGAAAGCTGATTTGATTGAAATGATTGTAAATGAAAGGTTACTTGTCTGGTCGACGGTGACCCAAACTATGTAGAGGTAGGTCAACGACATTCTGGGAGAGAGATCTAGATCGTAGAATGAGTTTGTAGGCCTATAAGATCCCGAGTGTAAATTATGGTAGGAAAGGTCTATGGATGCTGGGAAAATACCTACAAAAAAGGATCTAAGGGAATAGAAACTAAGAAAAGGACCAAAAACAGTGATTTTTCTAAGAGTTTTGACAAACATGACCTTGGTTGACAATGACCAGGTTGAGTTGATGGCGGCCTTATAGCAAAACCGGTAAGGCCGACGCGTCAAAAGGATGAAATCGATGACATGTAAGCAAAAAAGCTAAAAAGGAGATCGATTATGAAGCTATAAGTGCTAATGAGAATCATCTACTCTGTAAAATTTTATATACAAGAAAAACAATGATAATATGATAAAAGTTGAATAAAGACACACAAAGATAATGATAAGCTCACGAAGGATGACCATGAGTGATATAAGCACATTGAAATGATGTCGAGGAGATATGTGACGATTGATCAAAGAATTCTCAAGCACAAGGAAGAGTTCACAGGTCACAATGAAGCTCTAAAATTCACATGCATTTGATGGTTATGGAAGGAAAAGACTTAGTTTTATAGGGTCAATGATGACTAGTCAATTTGTTCTTTGCCGATTACGGGAAAGTTTCCCAATGGGCTATTTTTTTGTTTCTAGCGTGATTTTGTTTTTTTAAGATTTGGAAGGGTTCTTTAAAGCTTATGTGTGGGATTATATTTCTTGGGGATAAATCATCAGTAGTTAGGGCATAAAAATAGATAGGAAAAAGTGTGGGATATGGATTTAGGATAAAAACATCCTTAATAGAAAGTTGATTAGGGTATGATATGATGTGGATATTAATTAATTAATTAATAGGAGTTAATTAATTAAAGGTGATGGGATGGGAATTTTAATTAAATTAAGTGGAATGGATTTAATTAAAGAGGACCTAGATGTGACCCAAGCAAAAAAATGTGCACATGGGCAGATATAAGTATAAAGATTCTGAATTTAGGTGTCTACAAGAGCAGCCACGATATTATCAAAGATAGATCTTCAAGTAGGTTGTCATCAACATAGAATCAAGGAATAATATATTCATAAATGGCTTTAACTCGGCATGGACACTATGAGTTCATGGTTTTTCCTTTTGGGTTGACCAATGCACCTATCGCTTTCATGAATTTAATGAACAATGTGTTTCATGATTATCTCAAAAAGTGTGTTATTGTTTTCCTTGATGATATTTTTGATAAAATCCTAGAATGAGGAATAACATCTTCAACATTTAAAATTGGTTTTGGAATGGTTGCACCAACACAAGATTTATGTGAAGTTGTTGCAAAGTAATTTCCTCATGAAGGAAGGACAATATATGGGTCATATCATCTCAACTAAGTAAATAAAAGTTGACCCAAAAAGATTAAGGCCATTATGGAATGGATGAAACCAAATAATTTTAGAAGTAAGAACTTCATGGGATTGGTAGGGTACTACAGAAATATATACTTGGATTCTCCAAGATTTCCAACCCTATCACTTCTCTATAAAAGAAGAGTAAGAAATTTGAGTGGACTGAAAAATGTGAGCAGGATTTCCAAGTGCTAAAGGATAGGTTGACATCGGCACCAATTCTTAGGATTCCAGCCGCAATGATGTAGTTTAACAAGAGGTGACAGATGCATCTGAGGATGGTTATGGTGGAGTACTCATGAAAGATGGACAAGTTGTTTCCTATGAATCTTGCAAACTCAAACCTCATGAGTAGAAATATGTTCTACATGATTTGGAATTAGTTTCCATAGTCCATGCTTTCAAGTATGGAGGCATTTTATCTTGGGTAAACCCTTTGAGCTAAATATTTATCATATGGAGTTGAAATATATTTTCACTCAAGCTAGCCTAGTTGTTAAGCATCGAAGATGGCTAGAATTCCTTTCTAAATACAATTTTGATATTATCTATATCAAAGGAAAAGAGAATATGGTGGTTGATGTCCTTAGCCACCATAGGTATCTTGTCTCTTTGATCACTCTTAGATAAAATTTCAAGGAAGCAGTTCTCAAACAATTGCTCGCAGATTATTTTTATCTATAAGTTAAGAAGGCACTATAATACAATCCTCTAGATCATAGGTATTATGGCTACACTTTTGAGGAGGATGGATTGCTTTTTTATTTAGGAAAATTGTATGTGCCGAAGGAAGGGAAATTAATAGATAATGTTCTTGAGGAGTTTAATAATGGTCCATATTCTAGACATCCAGGAGTTACTAAGATGCATGCTTATTTGAGCTCTTTACTTTTGGAATGGTTAGAAAAAGGATATAATTGAGTTCATATCAAAATGTTTGGAGTGTCAATGGTCAAGGAAGAACATTTACATCTAATAAGATTGTTATATCCACTTTATATACCAATGTGGAAGTGGAAAGTGATTAGTATCATGGATAATGTACAGGAATTGCCTATGTCCAGGAATAAACATTATATGATTCTGGTCATGGTGGATAAGTTAACTAAGGTATCCCACTTTATACCAATAAATTTGAAGGATGATTCACCTACTATCAAAAATATCTTTCTACATGAAATATTCATATTACATGGGATACCAAATAGGATAATCTCGGATAGAGATCCTCGCATGGTATCTATATTTTGATAGATGGTTTATGCAACATTAGGAATGAAGTTGAAATTTAGTTGCACTTACCACCTAGAGACCGATGGAAAAACTCAGAGGGTCAATCAGGTCCTTGAGGATATGCTTAGGATGTATTGTATAGATCATAAATACAAGTGGGAAGATTATCTTCCTTTGGTATAATTTGCGTATAATAATATGTACCACTCTACTTTGAAAATGGCACCATTTGAGGCTCTTTATGGAAGAAGGTGCAGGACACCAATTAGTTGGGATAAGGTAGATGATATAGAGGTATTAGGACCCGATATGTTATTAGAAATGGAAAATCAGTTAAGCTAATTAGTCAAATGCTTAAGGAATCCATTGATAGATAAAATATTTATGTTGAAAAGAAGTGAAATGAAAGGAAATTATCCATTAAGGACAAGGTTTTTCTTCCAATTAAACCGGATAATATTTCCATTAAATTTAGGAAATCTGCTAAGTTAGCACCCATATATGTTGGACCTTTTGAATTTATAGAGGAAATAAACCCAGTGGCTTATAGGATGGTATTTCCTCTAGTATTTTCTTAGTTACATAATGTATTTCATATATCATTGCTCAAGAAATATGTAGGAGTTTTGACTTATGTGTGAGATTGGAAATATCTATAGGTTTAGGAACCAGGAATGGTGATCGTAGAACTAATTAGAATATTGGACACATGAATGCTTAACTTGTGTAAGTGTGAAGTAGCAAATGCAAGCTCTAATGAGACCAATATAATGAAGAAAGTGTCACTTAGGAAAACTTGGAGGAAATTAGTATTGTTTTTCTGCATTTATTTGATTGAAAAATTGATAAAAACTAGAATTTTATGACTGTAATAAATGGCCATTTGAATCCATACAATACTTGTTGATTTGAGATAGAAATACTGATTCTAATTTTCTATTTGCATACATTACAGTAGTATGTTTAGAATAAAAACAGTTTAAATTTTGTTAAGTTTAAACTTGAAACTAAATTTTCTATGTTAGTTGTGATAAATATGAAAGGAATTGAGTTTCTATTCAGCTAAAGATTGTTGTAAAACAAGTTTATTATTGTTGTTATTCAAAAATTTCGTGAAAATCAATAGTTGCTACAATTTTTATTCTACATTTAAATAATTTTGAAATATGAAAAATCTGAAAATGGGAAAAGAATGCAAGTTTTTACAATTAGTTATAGTTGTATTGTATTTAGATGTATTCATCGGGATGATGAATTTTTTTGGGAAGGGAAGGATGTCACATCCCTCCTATGTGGATTTAAAAATTCAATACTTGTTTAATCATGATGATTAAAATGACATGCTTAAATTGGATAATTATCTGTTATGATCATTTTCAAATGTGGAAATTAGCATGCTTATTATCATTATGTTGAATTTTAATGATTTAGACTAACTACCATTTTGGTGACATGAGGTGGATGCAGGAGCAGGTACACCCTCATTGAAATAGTGAGGGAGGGCATCATCGAGAGAGAGGTTGTCAGATCGAGGTACTAAAATTAAAAAAATGAAGGTAATGAGAACAAAATGATGTAAGATCAACCAACACACCAAACTAATCAACTAGTTAGTAATCAAGATAATCCAAAACATGCAAGTTTCAAGAACCCAAAATTTGCATATAAACAACAAATTACCTACCAAGAATGATTCAAAGGCTATAATAAATTATTACCTACTCTAATTCATCATTTGATCATACTTACCACATTCAATAAGGATCAAAATACCATTTGTTATCATTGAGCACTTCTCAACTAAGTTTAGGAAAAGTACAATGACTTAGTAACTTCTCACAACATCTTTGGCTAACCTTTGATGGTTTATAGATTATTACCAAGTTTCAAAACCCAATTCTCAACCCAACTCAACTTATTCTCCTTCTACCGTTTTCTTCTTTAGCCTTCCTAGTAGCCCCATTCTACTTCAAATCATGTTGTCATGAATAATTTACTAACTTCCTTGAGAAAATGAACATCTTTTATAGCACACATTATCTAGTTCTCTCTTATGGAAAGTTTCATGCTCCTACTCTCAACATAATTTTTCCAACTCATTCATTACCCTTCCAATTAGCCGTATCAGGCCTCTAGGTCTTCTCAAACCGAGTTTTTGAAGGAATTGATATCCTTGTTAGTTCCTGAATATTTTACTCCACTATAATCAAGTTACTAACCTCATATTTCCTTCATGACATTCCTTATACTGTCTTACACCTAATTATTAACAAGCTGGGTCAAGTTTATACAATCGAGTTTATATGTCTTAGACAATGTCTCTTCTCCACGCTCAATTTTCTCTTAGATCAATTTTGTTCTCACCTTAAATCTTTTTGATTTTTTTCATACTTTATTCTTTCAATATTCATAGTTCCCCTTTTTCACTATCCATCATAGATATACAAGTTTCTTGTTACCCTCATGGAGTTTACAACTCATTCTTGTTTGTGACTATACTAAAAGGGTAATTTAACAAAAGATTCTCATGGTTATATCTTCTAACATATTAGGATCACACTATTAACCACATATTTAATAATTTTTATCCTCTTTATCTACTTAAACAAGTTTTAATCCTTTCTCTTAGTGTTTTCTAGTCCTTTTAGTTTCACCTCTAAACTTGTATGGATTGAGTATGTTAAAGCAAAATTTAAACTGTGTAATGTAGTATTCTCTCTAATGGAACCTTGTAATTCCCTCATTCTTTAAGTTTTCATCTCATTAGGGTCTGTATTAATCATATTAATAGGTTCTAATAGGTATAAACAAGGAAGCTTCATTGCATTTTCAAGTTTCTTCTACTAAACCCTTAAAATAAAGTATTATGAGAGTTGATAATTGAGATTTTGGATCTTAACCTACCGAATATTTTCCATTCATCTTGAAAATCCTCATACACCTTTCTTAACCCTTTCACTTCCTTTTCACCAAATCCTACTTTCATTCTCTTCAAACCATAGGAGTATTGTACAAACACGAGAGCCTCCAAAATAAGTTAATTTTTGTTTTCTTAACCTAACCACCTTATTAAAAAATGTTAAGGGTTCTACATGTCCTTTTTATTTTTCATCGAAATTCTTCTAACTTAACAACATTTTATGATAAGGATTAAACCTCCCAAAACCCTAATTACTAGTCTTACAAGGACTGTACGACAATATTTCTAGATTTAGACTCTTTTCCAAACCTTTGGATGAATGCAAACCCGATATGAATATATAACATTCTTGACTAAACTAATTTATATCAATATAGACTTAAATATTTATATAAGATCCTCATTCATTCATTTTATGCCTTATAATTACATCAAGATAGATTCTTACCTCATATACCCTACTAATTTTTTTCCTTCATGAATATGCATTCTTGATGCCATATCTCCTTTAATAACTCTTTCACATCTTCCATGAACTTGTACAGACTTCATCAACTTTCAAAAAAATTCATCAAGTCATATACAATCAAGAATCACCGCTTATTTCACAATCATTCATCATTACAAAATTTATACTCAAAGAAGCCTTTTCATTAATAAATCCATAAAATACATAGAACTTCTTGAGCCCTTGGATCTATAATAACTTTCTCCTTTCTCATAAAACCATCTCTCTATTATCTATATATCTTCTCATTCGAATACTCATCTCAATATGAAGAGAAAGAAGGTAATTAGGTTTCACATCCACTTAACTTAACTATGGTAATAATGACCATAGTGAAAAAAACCAAGTTAGGATCATGTAGAATAATTATTTAAGTGTATTAATACCCCATGAACCCCATTATAACATTTATACAACCTATCATATCACTAATACTTCATAACAAAACCTAGGCTAATTTGAATATATGAATTGTGGTTTTGGACGAAAACTCCAAATCCCACTTATTACATAGCAAGAAAAGGTCCAAAAGGAATTGAAACCATTCTAAAACACCAAAGATGACCTTTAACAACTATAAAACCTATGAAAACTAAAAATTGAGTAATTAAAAGAAATGATGCTCTGCATCATACTTCCCAAGTGGGAAGATTAGAGATCCCGCTTAAGCACTTTGTTTTATTTCTTGTCTTCTAATTTGTTTGCTTCTTTGATTTTATTCTCTTCTTCTTCTTCTCAGCTCTATCTTTCATGGCCCTCTTTTTATTTTATTTTCTTCTTTTCTTCTTGTTTTGTTACTTTGATTGTATTTTCTCTATCTTTCTCTTCATTTTTTCTCTTCTTTTCACCTTCAACTCTCGGTTAATATACAATCAAGTTCATATATATCTTCACCTTCCCATGGTCTCTTCCAAACTAATTCAACTTGATCTTGATCTTATTTAAATCCTTCACCAATTAAGATCTTCATAAGCTCTTTATCTTCTAGTTTATATTCTTCTTCATATTAAAAAAATTAGTTTTCTGATTCCATCTTGATTTCTTTCACAATCAACTCTTCTTCAGATGTAACTTCTTCTTCTTCTTCTTTTATTTCTTCTTTAGCCTTTTTACCTTTTATGTATTCTTTAATTAAAAATTTCTTTGTCTTCATGCTTTCATTTTGATCACCTACATTCACACATGAAAAGGAAATATTAGAATGAAAATTTGGAGGCCATATAGCCTCTTGAGAAGCTCCTTTCAAGATCTCTTCTTCATCTTCTTTCTAATGTTATTCTTCATTTTTCTTTTTCTTTTTCTTCACCTAACATCACACCAAATTCTGGATAACAATAAATGACCTTCATACACCTTTTTTCTTCTCTCTTATCTTTTGCAAGTAAATAATTTCTTCTTCATTCTTTTAATAAGCTACTCTATGGGCCATTGTACTCTTCTCTTCATACTCCAACCAAGAACTTGACTTTCCCTCTTACTTCTTTCTATCATCAATTTCAAATCCTCCTCTATCTCTCTAAACTCTACTATCATCTCTTCATTTTTCATCCTCTTCTTCCTTTCACTCTCCTTCAACTTGTTGTAGTAGCCATCCGGAAAGAAACCCTTCATTTTTACTCTCTTTTCTTCTTAACTCTTTTTTTTATCTTCTCTATTCTTCTTCACAAGCAATTATTTTTCACCTTGTTATTTACAAGTGCCTCACCTTAGGACTTACATGCTCTTTTCACACTAATTTTTTTATTTCTAAACCTCTAATTTTCTTCCACCTTGGATTTATTCTTCACCCCTTTCCATCTTATTATGTAAGCCTTCAAAGGATAAGGTTTCTTTCATCACTTCTTCTCTATCACACTTTCACTTCAACAAATATTATTTTCTTTCTTCTTAAAAGAGAAAACCTACTTAGATACTAATTGATGTAAGTATAACCAAAACACCAAGCCAATCAACTAGTTAGTAATTAAGATCATCCAAAACATACAAGGTTCAAGAACCCAAAATGTGCATATAAACACCAAATTACCTATCAAGACTGAGTGAGATGATATAATCACCTATTACCTATTGAAGTTCATCATTTACTCATGCTTACCACCTTCAATAAGGATCAAAAAAACCAATTTTATCATTCACTTGATATAACTAGTTATCAAGCGAGTAGCCCTTCTCAACTGAAAAGATTATAGTTTAGGAAAAAATACAATGAATTAAAAACTTTTGAAATTTTTTTGGATACCCTTTAAGGGTTTATATCTTATTACCAAGTTTTAGAACCCAATTCTCAACCCAACTCAACTTATTCACCTTCTACAATTGTTTTCTTTCACCTTCTTGTAGCATTGTTTTACTTAAAATCATGTTGTCCAAAACAATTTTCTAACTTCATTGAGAAATTGAACACATTTTCTGGCACACATTATCTAGTTCTTGCTTCAGGGAAAGTTTTTTTCTTCAAATCTTAACATAATTTTCCCAATTCACTCATTACCCTTCCAATTATCCCTATTAGGCCTTTAGGTCTTTTCAAAAAGAGTTTTGAAGCAATTGATATCCTTGTTAGTTCCTAAATATTTTCCTCCACTATAATCAAGGTACTCACCTCATATTTCCTTTATGACATTCCTTATAAGGTCTTCCATCTACTTGTTAACACCTAGGTCAAGTTAATATAGTCAGTTTATATGTCTTGGACAATGTCTCTTCTTCACACTTTGTTTGCTCTTAGACCAATCTTGTGTTCATATTAAATCTCTTAAAATTTTCTCCTATTATGTCATTTCAATCTTCATAGGTCCTCTTTTTCCATAGTACATCATAGATATATAAGTTTCTTGTTACCCTCATGGAGTTTACACCTCATTCTTACTTGTGACTGTATTTCAAACATGGTACTTAAACATTATTTTCATGGTTTTATCTTCTAACATATTAGGTTCACTCTATTAACAACATATTTAAGAAATTTTCTCCTCTATTTATCTACTTAAACGAGTTCCAAGTCTTTCTTTTAGTGCTTTCTAGTCCTTAACAATTTCATCTCAAAACTTGTATGGGGCTAACTATGTTAAAACAAATTTTAAATTGTGTAATGTAGTATTCTCTCAACTAGAACCTTTTATTTACCTCATTCTTCATGTTTTAATCTCTGTAGCGTCCGTACTCACCATATGAATAGGTTCCAATAGGTATAAATAAGGAATCATACATGCATTTTTAATTTTCATCTACTAAACCCTCAAAATATGGTATTATGATAATTGAGACCGATTTTTTGGATTTTAACCTACCAAATATATTCCATTCTTAATGAAAATCCTCACACATCTTTCTTAACCATGTCAGTTCCTTTTCACAAAATCTTGTCAATTTTCCATGGATAGATATATTTTTAGTTATTCTACTTTCATTCTCTTCAAAACCCTAGGATATATAACATTCTTGACTCGCCAATTTATGTTATTATAGACTTAAATATTTATGCAATATCCTGATTCATTCATTATGGCTTATAAATATATAAAGATATTCTCTTACCTCATATACCATGCTAAACATTATTTCCTTCATGAATATGCATTGTTGATGTCATGTCTCGTTTAATCACTCTTTCCCATCTTCCATGAAATTTCACACGAATTCATCAACTTGCAATAACATTAATCAATTCATATACAATCAATAATCACTCCTTATTTCACAATCATTAATCATTACACAAGTTCTACTCAAAGAAGACTTTTCATCAATAAATCCATAGAATACACATAACTTCTTGAGCCCTTGGCTATGTAATAACTTTCTTATTTCTCATAAAACCCTCTCTCTATGATCTTTATTTCTTCTCATTCTAATAATCATCTCAATATGAAGATAAATAAGGTAGTTAGGTTTCACATCCGCCTAACTCAACTATAGTAAGATTGACCATGGTGAGAAAAACCAAGTGAGGATCATGTAGAATCATGATTTAAGTGTATTAATGCTCTTTGACCCCCATTACAACATTTATTCAACCTATCCTATCACCAAGACTTCAAAACACAACCTATGGTAATTTAAATATTTGAAATGTGGTTTTGGAGGGAAACTCCAAATCCCACTTATTACATAGCAAGAAAGGTCCAAATGGACTTGAAACCATGCCAAAACACCCAAGAGGACCTTCAACAACTAAAACACCTATGAAAACCAAAAATTGACTATTTACAAGAAATTATGCTCTTGCATTACCAACATACACCATAGGATCGGGTATCATTTAGTATATTTGTGTGATGTGTGACTACTTTATTTTCTCTTTGTTTTCATTTATTTGGTTGACATCGATAGTTGATGAGCGATTACACCGACGTGGCTAAACACCAATGGTATAATCTGACCATCATTCATCGTTATTAATGTGATGTTGTGAGATAAGGTGTGTATTTTTATTATTATTTTATTAGATTTATGAATAAGTCGAAAGCGTAACAAGTTTAATAGACCATTTTTGTGTGTTTCATTCTCTTGTATGCGGATCATAGTTAATCGACATTATAAATACTCATTTTGAATATCATTGACCTTGTTGATATTGTGGAATGGTCTACGTATAAGTTGACCCAGGCATGTTTGTTGAAATAATATAATATAATATTCATTATATTTAAATTTATACTTGGTTGTCATGCATTTATACTTGGCCACTTTGCATGAGCTTAAGATAGGTTGTTAGATAATTAGGAGGAGATAAGTTTTATTTTAAATTTTAATTTTCTTAATTAAATATGAAAAATATTTGGGAATAATGAATTAAGTGAAGAATACGTAGCAAAGTGGGGAATAAATGTAAAATTACTTGTTTTTAATTAAAAACAAGCACCATGTGGAAAGGATGTGTTTAGAAGTGAGAGTTAATGGGAAGTAGTTTGTTTTTAATTTTGTGTAAACTAGATTTTGTTTTCATACGTGTGGTTGTTAAGAAAGAAAAATGGGGAAAGAGGAATTCGAATAGGGTTTGCATGAGGACATGGAGGAGGATGGTTGGAAGAAGTTCTAATTTGTTTTTTTGGTTTTATTTTGGATACGTGGTTTTGTTGGGATTTGGAGGATGGAGCATTGGAAATTTGAAGGAAGATCAAGCTGGTTACATTTTTATTAGGCATGATTTTTATCCTTATTTTGATGTTTTTTCAAGCATCTATTTGACTTTAAAATACTTTTTTGCATGAGGTTAAAATTTCACTCATTCGGGTCTATGTTTATGGAAAATAAATATATGGTTTTTCACTCATCTGGGTCTGTTTTTTTGAATACTAAATTAATGTTTAAATTGAAATAATTTGTTGATGTTTTATACCCATATGGGCCTACATTTTTGAACAAATTCGTGTTAAAACCTAGATTTTTTTGAAATTATACCCATTTCCGGGTTTGCACTTTGAAAACAAATCTATGAAAAAATAACCATTTTGGGTATGCTTATTTAGTAATTAGTTTGTATGAGAAAACATTTTTACAAGAATTCAATTCATACTTATTTACGTCTATATCTTACAAATATTTGTGATTGTAAAAATGTTCGTGGTAATGGGCAAATTTTTACCCATTTTTGGGCCTACACATTTTGTGCATTATCTAATATGAAATGCCTTTGTTGGGTTGATTTGGTAACTATTTTTTGGATCTACTTATTTGTTTATTTATATAAATATTGATACCTTCTTTAATGGGTCAATTTCACCCATTTCTGGGTCATCACTTTTGTGTAAAGATTATGTATGAGACATATTCTTTTGGATTGATATTCGATACCCACTACATGTCCGTATATTATATAAACTCTATGTGCATGTGTGAATTTTTTTTGTGAAGTGGATTTTATCCATTTTTGAATCTTCATGATTTGTTGTAGATTTATGATTGTGATACATTTTTAGAGGTATTTCTACACTCGATCTACCCCCATTTATGGGTCTACATATTTGTATATTTATATCATTCTTTATTGGGTCGGTTGCACCTATTTTGGTTCTATGCAAACTTGTTGTTTTATTTATAAATTAAACCCATATTGGATTACATATTGGAATGAAACAAGAAATAATAAACATCTAGTCGTTGGACCACATTAACCTATTTCGAGTTGTGCTATATTACATTGTTTTAAAATCAAAAAATGGATGATCTGTAAAATATGTGGTTACACCATTTTCTTGTTGTTTGAAGAAACTTCTTGATTATAACATAATTTTACCTTGTGGAAATTAATTTGTGATACTATGTTAGTTATTGATGTTTGTTTCTTGGACATGACAATGTAGTTGTTATTATTCCCTAAATATGATATGATCATATTTAGAATGTGACATATGTTATCACGCTCATGGAGAAGCCAAAAGCACGATAACATAATTCTCATCCTTATTCAATCACATTAAAAGCATTAGAAATTTAGTGAAATATGAAACAACACATGAAGGATTTTTGTAATAATAGTAGATATGTGATGGATGGTTGGTGCATTGGTAAATGTGTAGAAGGAAGTTTTTTTACTTAATGTTAAACTAGTTATATTATTATCATACCATAAGCCTATGAATTCATGTCAATACGACATTATGGAATCTGCATGAGCATACATACATACACTCATAGGGGTTGTTTTTCTTTATGATTATAAAATCTGGAAACATGGATTTAAAATTAGAATAGTTGGTTGTTTTTCCTCTTTGATTAAGAAAATAAAGCATTTCTTTAAATGTTGGAATGAATTTCCTCTTGACGAGGATTGATGATTATGGAAGAGGTGTACGAGATAGTTGTGTTGTGAAGGATGATTTGTTTTACACAAACTATAACATTAGCTTGCATTAACATAGATGGAAAATTTTGGCCAAAGTAATGTATCTAGTTATATGCATTCTTGGTTCACTTATCCTTATTCGTACTAGTCAGAATCATATGATGGTATATGTTGTTGTGCTCTTATGATGGACTATATTTTTATAATTTAGGTATATTACACATTGTTCTCAAATTATTATTCTTTATTGATAGTTTAATATCTCTATATTCCTTCCTCGCGAAGGTCAAACCCCTCTTGCTTACAAGAGGTGTGCAAGGAACCAAAAGGTTCTGTGGTTGGAGGAAAAGCACTCTTAAGATGATCTCCTCTAAATAGTTGTAAAAAGAGATATACATGTACACATGAACTTATGGAAAGAATGATTTGATACTATGTTACTTGTACTAAGACATATGGTTATATTGTTGTACTTGGATAGGAACACACTTGTTGTCTAATGTATTTGATAAAGAATATGAATTAAATCTTATATTAATCATTGTATTATGAAATAAATATTGATCATATCTTTATATGGAAAATTGTGGTAAGCAATGTGTAAAGTTTAAATGAAATTTAATTGATCAAGTCTTGTTTGAATTTTGGAAATATGGTAATGAAAGCATGTTTTAAGCCTCATATTGTTTTAGAGAAATTTCCATAATATTTAATGGTAGGCATGGTTATTTCTAAGTTATTTAACAATATTTAAAACTTAAAAATTCCACTGTAGTCTATTTTTTAACCAATTGTTAGTTGGCACGTTAAGCACGTCATCTAGACAAGAACTGAATGCTCACCAAGCACACATAACCATTAGTTCCCTCTTTAGTTACTTATCGAATGTGGTTGGAGAATACATAATTATCACAACCATTCCAACAAATATGAATGAATATATCACATAAGGTAAGAAACACATATAATAAGGATATTATTCAACATAGATAATGATTAATAAGATTTGGATTCCGATTAAACAACACTCGATACACTAACCTTTGACAAACATATAATGTTACGTAAAAATGGATTACATTCATTCATTGAACCATGCACGCATATAGTCTCTAGGCTTAGCCATTCCTTACACACAACATACAAGCACACCCTTACAAAGGGTTCAACACCTATTTTACATGGTGTGGACTTTCCCTTCACCACTTACATGCCATTATTCCTAATAATAGATGTGTTAATAATAGGTTGCATGTTTTTACATCTTTCTTTAATTATATATTGAGCTATAATTCTCTTGGTCTCATCCATGATTTAATCCTATAATTACACACCTTCTATGTATGTGTTTTTCCTATTCTTAGAATTTTCTTACATGATATGCCATATTCTACTTTCTTTCCTATTTTTAACCTTACTCTAAAATGGCTAAGTCCTCAAATTTGTGTACATGTGCGCTAGATCTAACACACTAACCTTCTTCTCTGTATTGGGTGCACCTTCACACATTATCATGTCTTCATTTCTTTCTCTTGTGTACATGCTTATATGTGTTCATTCTAAAATATGCATATCACTTTACTATTCATTCACACACTCCTTTGCGTATTCTTAAGCCTATGTGCATGGCTAATACTTATCCATTTATTCTGACCAATATTACCCCACATTAGGAGTATCGATAGTCCTTGACAATATTAATCAAATAATGCTCCTCCAAAGAATGACTGAAATAATCAAAGAATATGAAGAATAAATAATGGATTAGGGAAATTAATCATCAAGAATAAATAAATCTCACATGTGCATCGAATACCTAGGCCTTAGGTGCTTGCGAAGTTCTATAAAATTGCTTCTTATTACATTTTCTAGCTCCATCTAGCTTTTAAGTTCCCAAGTGATAAATCTAAAATGTCTAATCTGATCCTATAGTAGCAATAAATGAATAACAATTAAGTATATAAATTACACCCAAACAACTAAGCAATAAATTATGACACCCTAATTATAAGGAGGAGAAAGAGGTACTTATCTTATTCACAAAGTGAAATATGAAGTTACTTGAAGTGTTGACTAGGTGAACAGAGAAGTAGGAGCATCACACAAAGATCTAGAAAATATAGACATGGAAGAATAAGCTAGAAGGGGGACCTAGAGAGAGACAGGTGCCACAGGCACCCTATACCTATTTCTCGGCACGTGGGTCTGCATGGAAAATCTCAAGAAACTTCCTCTTAGCGGTCACTAGTTTTTTTTTGTTTTTTACCTTTAGTCATTAGGTGGTCACACTGTGATCGCCAAGGTCTCTAGAGACTTGCAATGAAAAATGAACCTGCAAAACCCTCAAATAGACATCAAATCATAAAAAAGAAAGATGAAAAATGAGGGGTCATACTGTCCTCAGCTATCACAAAGGTGAAAATATGACTTAGCATTGCACTTCATCTCAAACGTAATGTAGTTTTATGTGCATGTGTGCAGAATTGTGCCCTAGGTGGCTCTCATGCATGTCGTACTTGATAGCAAGTAAATACACTAGATGTAAAGAAATGTAATAGATTTGTGCATGTAATAGAATGAAATTTCCTCCTATAAAGTGTATGTAAAATAACCAACCCTTGTGTCCCTTGTGATGGTGCTATATGAATATGTTGGAGATCTTAGATGCTTGATGGATACAACCTTAGGTGGTGATAGCTAATGATTAGTTCTTGGTCCCTTATTATGATCACATAAATTTATATTTATATGATTCATTTTCTTGAATTTTGTAATTAACCATCAAAAGGAAAACTACCAAAAAGATAAGATGCTCAAAGGTTAGAAAGAACCCAAAAAAGTGTGAACAAAGTACAAAAGGGTTAGGGGCACCCAAACAGATGAGGGCACCTGACGGTGACATCCTTATTGGGTACTAGTGTACATGATGATTAATGACAAAGTATAAAGAGGTAGACCGAGTAAGTAAGGGTGTAATACTAAAAGTGGCAACAAAGACTAGGTAGTTACCCAAAGTGTGTGATTTTTTGTCTAAATTTTCCCCACTTTATGTCCGTGAGTAGAAATCTTAGTAACATAAAGTAGATAAGAGATGTGTACTTGATAACCATTTAGGTTGATGACGAAAGTGTGCCAAGGGACAAGAAAATCATGGATTGATAAAATGTGAAGCATGAATGCTAAGGGGGAGAAAATGCAAAAGTTGTGATGAAAATGAACCTAGGGAAGAAACACATGTGTAGATGTCATGATGTTCCTATTGTTGATGTCGATGTTTTTGTTAGTGTTGTGAATGATATTTATGATGTTGACTACTGCTTCCCATACGAACAAACCTGTAAAAGAGAAGAATGAACAAGTAGTCAAATACGCATGTATATGATCAAAATGTGTAAAATGTATGTAAAGAATTATGTAAAAATGCTGAAAATTTGAAAAAGGAACATGTGCACCTGATCCATGATGAGGAAAGAGTGTAGAAAGGATCCTAAGATGTTATAGAAGATAAAGGTTTTGGGAAATCTCAAGCTAGTTATGTCGGCCACAAGTTTTTGGGGTGATCTCACACCAAGTCATGGAAGAAGTGTAGGGAGAAAAGTATGGTGTTATCCTCTAACCTTTAACTATTTCCCACAATGTAGGACACCATTACAGATGGTGTGAAAAATTGGTGAAAGTACCGAGGACTGTATGCCCTATAGAACTTAATGTTTGGAGTTCGTGAGACTATGATGACCTACCAATCACTATGTAACTAACCCCTAGTTATAGGCATCGTTATGTTAAGGACCCTAGTCTAATTCTAAGCCCTATCCAAAACTGACAATTGTGTTGTACCAGTATTGTGTTGTGTTGTGTATAATGTTGTACTTGGTGATTGATTCACCCAAATTATGCCCCCTTGTTTGGGGTGTATGCGTCACTAAATGATTATGCTGCCAAAAAGAGGACGAATTGATTTTATGAAACTATGCCTTGCAGGGGAAAAGGGAATGCACTTGGTAGAAACCAAGGAACACAAAAATAAAGTGGCTAAAAGATAAGTGTTTGTACAAACAAATACAAACACGTATGTATAAGATGAAATGTAAGCTAAACAAATATTTTACAAGCTAAGACATAATAGGACAACATAAAAATGCAAAAAGACAATGTAGACCATGAAACATGGGACAGCACTCAAGATATCACAAGATAATCAAGGTTGAGATGGCTGTAAGAATAAAAGTATGCACACAAGACAAAGGGCAAATCCTACAAATAAGAGCATACAAAGAGAAAGCAATGGAAAACAATGTAATAGAAAACCATGGAAGAAAATAGTCTTACATAACAAATGCTACACATGAAGCACTGTTAGCATGTTAGAAAGATAAAAAGTATTTCAAAGTGTGTATAATATGATAAAGTAGTGTGCTATGAAACAAAATGAAACAATAACACCTGTAGTGTACGAAAGTGGATGCCCTTAGGAGCCATTATGGGACTGGTAATAGGTATTGCACCAAGAATCCATGTTGTGTGTAGTATATTTGTATAATATGTGATCAAAACTAGAAATGCAAGTAAATGTGCATATGTATATGATAAATATAATGTATGATAAATATAATGACATATATATATATATATATATATATATATATATATATATATATATGTATGTATGTATGTATGTATTAAAGTGAACATGTAAAAGAATAAGTAAGAAAGAGTAAATACAACCAAGATATGCAATATGTTATGGATGAGATGGAATGGAATGTAGTGTGAATGATAGCACCAGCTCCCCCGAGTGGATGTGTATACATGAAATGAGGTTCATTTGTATATACCCCCTCGGTAGTCAAGGTTGAACCATAAACAAGAGTGTGTCATCAGGAAATGGTTTGAATGCGTGTGATAGAAAGATGTGATTGATAAAGTAAAAATGTAGAGTGTAAATGCATCGAGTGCATGAATGAGTTAACTCAATGTGTGAGTGTGATGAGGTCCATTTGAGATGTATACCCTCGGTAGTCAAGTATGGACCATGTGACTAGAGTGTGTCATAGGGTAATGATTGTTTTCTTACGCGTAGTATTTCTTAAGATGCATGACATTGTGTGGGATTTTGAGTGGCTTCCCTAGATGCATGGAGTTGTCACTCACCCAAAATGTGGGTAATTTTTTTATTTTTTTAAGTAAAGTGACTCCTATGATAATTGTTTTTGCCTTTGTGAAGTCTTGTGGAAGAGAAATGATCCCAACAGTTAGTCATTTTTAAGCACTTTGAGTTTTTGGGTATTTTTCTTTATATTGCAGCAATTTAGGCTTTTGGGAAAACTCATGTCCCTAGTTCTCATGAGACTTTCATTCTTTGAATCTCCTCCTTTTTCAAATTATCCTTTTTAAACAAACTTTGTAGTCTTCCTTTGTGTTGCAGATGTTTATGCTTTTCGAGAGAACCCATGGCCCTTGTGCTTCCCAAATGTCATTTCTTCACATCTCCATGTTCTCCGTATTCATTTCCAATCCAAAAACTTCTTTCCAAAATTTCCTAAATGTCCTTTGTATTGGGGAAATTATGTGTTTGCGAATAACTTGTGTCCCCATGTCCCATGGGCCTTGTGTGTGATGTTGGCCCGATATATCCACATTTTCTTGGATTTCATTACATTGCGAGGTTTTCGGATTTTTAAGGAACTTATGTCCCATGTGCACCCCAACCTTCTATTCACCGTAATCCTTCTTTCATTGCATACTATAAGCTTTCCTATATGTTGTGCATATTTCAGGGTTCACGTTCTTAGTGTCCCTTGTTGCCTTGGGCCTTCTATTCGCCATATCTCCGTCATAGCTGCACTCTAAAGGGTAAAGTTGCTAAATTGTGTCATGAGTGATTCCATTCTTTGAAATATACTAAGACCCCTATTTAATGCATTTAACTGACCCTTCTTCGAATGGGAAAGTATAAAAGAGGTAAAATGGGTCATTGTCACCATCATAAAATTACAGCTTAAGTCATGTACATTCCCATTGTTGTGCCCTACGAGCCATTTCCAGCCGTATATAGAGTGTTCTCTAGCCATTTTTTAGAATTTGAATTGCACCGTGACCCTAAGAAGAGCGCCATTCTTTCTACAATCAAGGTTAGTTATTATGAAGCTTCCTACGAGGGTTTTGAGGTTAAAATAGTTTTGTGCCCTATCACACATTTTCCTTCAAAATCGATGATTGGTTTTCCATTATTCTAAGAGTCTATCTCCTAGTCTGGTCATTATGAAGTACCATTATGGGGGTTATGAGCATATTTCGTAGCTTGAAACCTCAATATCAAACATTGGAGACAAGTGATGTTCGACATATCAACTCCAATGAGTTTTGGGCTCAAATATTTGATGTAAACCCGGCTCCATGGCCCAATGCATCAAAGACTATGGAATTTCTCATGCCAGTGATTTTCCTATTTAGTCCAATATGTAGACACCACTTTGGCTTATGCCTCTAATTTTGATCTAGAGTCAAAAAAATTACAGATCCTCAAGGCCAAGTGATCACCAAATTGGATGTTGGATGCATAAATGCTACCTTTGGAATTCTTGTTGTTGAAAATGCTAATAATCTCACTATGGCACAAGCTCGGGCCTTTTTGAGCAAGATAAGGAGAAATATAAAACAATGATAGCTAAGTCTTGGTTCAAGGTTCCAAAGAAAGGAGCATATATGTTGCCTAATAATATGTATAGGGATGATTTCAAAGAAGAGATTTCAAATATTATCACTCTACTATCTAGAATCATGGGCCTTCCTTCAACTAATGAGTTTCACTTCTGGATGTGCCCTTATATAAATATTATTTGTGAAGGGAAGAAGAGTCTAAATTGGGGAGAAATAATTTGTGAGAACCTCAGTGAATAATTAATCAATGTGCAACAGAGTAAATATTTCTATATGACCTCATATTTAATGTATACTATTGCAACATATAGGGTCTAGTTAGGAATTTCTCTAGTGGATGACAAGAAGAATGCACCAATGTATGAGTATTATCCACAATTGACTCTTGAGAACAGTAAGCATCATTTCAAAATAGTTGATGATGCCTTCACAATGTACATTATCGAATCCTGAAGGTAACACAACCGATAGGGTATATGTGAAAGAAAAGTAATTAATCTCAAAGTATGGTAGTTGTTTCATTCAATTCAGGAGATTCTCATACATCATATTAGATGGTTTTGAAGGAGAACCGAACAAAATTCCCATGTACTTTGCAATGACAAGATAGTTCTTTCAGAATTTTTAGGCAACTTTATATGTTGCAAAAAACATGCAAGGAAATTAATATAACTAGCATTCAATTTCCAATCACTTTGGGGAATTACACTTGCAGGAAAGCACTGAATGCACAGAATGTAGAAAGGACCATTGCTTCTTTCAAATTTTATACTTTTCAAAATAGGTCCTACTTTGAGATCAAAGGCTTCATCTCTAAAAACCTTATAATGGGTTTTTATCACTTACCTTCCTAGAAGATTATTGAGAAGATTATTTAGATGATTATGAAGTAAGAAGGAGATATTATGGCAGGATTTCCTTGTAGCAGATCAAATATTTTGGAATTTATAAAGTACCTAAGGATTTTCCAGATGATGATGAAGACTTGCATTCCCTTGAATACAATAAATCTATTCGGCATACACCCCTTCCCACCATTAATTGGTTCCAAAAGAAAAGGATGATCTACAAGAGATAATAAATCTAGTCATGGTGAGGACCAGGTCTAGTTTGACAAGAAGATGAAAGCATACAAGACAGTATGATTCTTTCCTCTTCTCATGGAGCATCCACATCTCAAAGGGAGATATCCACTTCAGTACCAAGAGGTTCATACCCAATCAACCCCTTCTCCTTTAGAATCCTCAACTTTGGTGGACTCTAAGAAAGGTAAAGCTAAGAGAACTAAGAAGACTGAAGATATAATTGAGAAAGAAGATAAGGAGTCTCTCTCTCCAAATTCATCAGAAAATATTTGAGAATAAGAAAAAATCATTGAAATTTTAGAAGGAGAAGAGAAAGAAATAGAGGATCATGAGGAAGGCAATAATTAGAAGGAAGAAGATGATGAAAACAAGTTGAAAGGTACTAAGCTTGATTCTCGAGGTAGTGAAAATTACCAAGCTCAAATATCCTATGAAATAATTATCTTCTTCAAGTGCTGGGACACCTACCTTGGAGGTGTCTACTGCCCAAACTCTTGGCTCACTGAATACACTTGCCTTGGGTCCTCCTATTGCTCCATCTTCCAGTGACACCTTCACATGGGTTCAACCTTCATAGATAACAAGAAAAGGAAGGCTTCCTCTCAAATCATTGCTCCCAAATTTGATGTTGTGGCTGCCCTATTGGGTACAACTCCTACTCCCTCTACCAAGAAATCCAAAAATAATTCAAGACTGGTATCTAATTCAAAAGGCCAACAATAATTGGAAATAGAAAAGCCAAGAGTGGAGAGAGATGAAAAGGATTTAACTATTGTTGACTTGGAGCTTACCAAAATTCCATTGGGTGAATCTAATCCTAAGGGAGAGGTTCATAATTTGAAAGAAATAGTCTCCAAAGTCATTGAAAGAGTGGAGAAGGGGAAACAAATGCAAGAGAAACTTGAAGAGTAGGTACATGCCCTCTCTGGTTTCATCAAATCTCTCCTAACAAGTGATAAGGTATTGGATCCTACCCCTCTAACTTCAATGCCTCCTCCCACTATCCTATCTAATGAATAATTATAAGCTATTAAGGAAATTAATAAACACGATGATTATGGAAAGGAAGTTGAAGAAATGGTTGAGGGAATGTTTTTCTGGCTTGAATTTCATTGAAGAAGCACACAAAACATATGATAATATTTATTTGATACAAAATAATTTTGATTCAACCACCATTAGCTCTAAGAAATAACTCAAACTATGGACAAAATGTATTCAAGATCTCAGGATCATGAATGATACATATGAACAAGTTCTTCTTGCAAATAAGGTCTTTGATGACTCAAAGAACAATATTTCCAAGAAATGGGTGTTTAGTGTGGAATGGAAGATAAAATTGCTAGAGGAAGAAATTGACGAACTAAAGAATATGGTGTAAAAAGAGAAGCCTTCAAGGCTGTAATACTGATAGAATTTCAAGATCTTCGATGCCAATTTTTCAAATAAAATTCTACGAGAAGACACACATTGCAAGATATTAAGGAAAATTCAGGCACTTATTAAGGAATATTTGTTTAAACCTAAAATTGCAACTCGAAGGAAAATGGAGGAGATTAGTGAACTAAAAATTTGGTCATTGAATCGATCGACCAAAGGCCTATTATAGAATGCAAATATAGGAAAAGAAATGGAGGATTATTTAAGCAACTGGAAAAATGCAATAACAAACACCACCATTCCTAAGGGCATGGAGATTGTTGGAGCTTTGGTTAAATTTAGAAATCAAGTTCTCAAAGTGAATACTGATGACAACATCCTCCTCAAGTGTTCCTTCTCTGAGTTCATAAATGTTTTCTTTCTATTTGTCAAAGTTTAAGTTAGCTTTATTATTCTAAAATGATGTGAAATTGTAAAAAGCTAACTAAAGTGTAATGTATTAATTAAGTGGAAACACTTAATTAAAAGTTAATAGAAGTAAGAGAAGTTAGTTACAACCACCTTGATGCCTATATAAGAATTTCTTTCATTATAAATGGGGTTGAATTTGTATTGTTTTGTATGTAAAGGAATAAAACTGCAAAGAGCCGATATCTGAAAGACATTTTCCCTCTATTTTCTTACATTTCTCCTATTTCTATTCTTTAAACCTACAAATGTGGATTCAATATATTAGAGTATGAAACTTTGTGTTCCACTCATTTGATATAGTGTTGAGAACTTTGTGTCTACTACATATATGTCCCGTGAGTTATTTGAATACATATCCATCCATGTGTTCTTGAAATCTCATGCAAGCATTAGTAAAGTGTTATTTTGCAATCTATACACCTAAACATGTTGCTTTATTCAGTGAGTAATATTTCAAATGAAAGAAGAAAACAAATATTCTTGATAGGTGAATAGGATAAGCTTTATGTTCCCATTTGCTAGTCTTATTCATTAAAAATATTGCTCTTCGTAAAAATCATATTCCTTTCTCTCTTCGTATTGAAATTAATTGATTATGGAGACATTTAATACATCAAAATCCTCATTGAAATATTGATAGATTGTAAATTTTTAAATAAGTAGAATTTCTATTTTATTTGGTGAATAAGGGAACCTCTCCCAAAAAGATGAGGGAATTTTCTCCTTGAACTATTGCTTGCATAGTGATAAAATCTTCCAACCAACAAAGTGACAAGGTGATAAACTCCACCACCAAGTTTGTCAGTGATAATGTAAGGACTAAGCCAATTAGGCTTAAATTTTCCTTTAAGAGGAGCTTCAACATTTATATTTTTCTTATTCTCTTTTAAGACAAGGTCACCTAAGATGAACTCACGAGGATGTGTTTTACGGTTGTATGCATGTATGTTGTGAGATTGATATGCACAAAGATGTTTGAGTGCTTGGAAACGAAGGATTCTAACATTTATAACTCATGTAGATGGTTTTCGTGATATTCATTGTCTTTAAGTATTCCTTTGAGAGAAACACATAATGAGGGTATCTCAAGTTCGAGTGGGATGATGGCCTCAATACCATAGACTAAGGAAAAAGGAGTTGCATTAGTAGGTGTACGCACACTAGTACGATAATCCCAAAGAACGTAAAATAGTTGATTATGCCAATCATCACCACTAGAAGTAACTATCTTGCATAGGATTTTGATAATAGTTTTGTTGGTGGCTTTAGCTTGGCCATTGCCTTATGGGTAATAAGGAGTAGAGAATGATTGTTTAATTTTGAACTTTGTAGAATTTTTTTAACCTCCTTATTTTTGAAGGAAGATCCATTATCAGTTATAATGGCAGAGTGCACACCAAATCCTGTAATGATATGGGTAGTGAGGAAACCGTAGATGTCGAGATCGGGCTATATTTCGCAGTGGGGCTGCTTCGACCCATTTAGTAAAATATTTGGTAGCAATAATAATGTATTTGTGTCCATCGATTGATTTAGGATTTATCATGCTAATGAGGTCGAATCCCCAAAGATAAAATGGCCAAGTTGGCGCAATCGATTGGAGATCATATGTAGGTGAATGATGGAGTTTACCTTTCTTTTGGAACTTCTCATAATGAGTAGTGTATTTGAGGTAGTCCTACTCCATAGTAAACCAATAATATCCCTCACATAAAAGCTTTTGAGACATAGATTTTCCAGAGAACTAACTCGCTGCACATGTTTTCATGTATTTGTGAAATAAAAGTGGGAATATCAACAAGCCCTAAGAAATGTAAGAGTCTACCATTAAGTGAACGATTAAATAATTTTGTCCCAACAATGAAATCGGCAGGGAAAATTTTAATGGAAAATTTTCATAAACTCACAAATATTAGGGATTTTAGAAATTGGAAATGGTGAATTTTCAACAGCTTGGTTGCCTTGCCCTTCACCTAAAATTTTGGCTAATAATTCATTTTTATGGGTCAGGTTGACTACTATTTATAGTTAAAAATCAACTTATGCAAATATTTCACCAACGTTTCTAATCAAAATGCAATCATATTCACCAAGGTATAATACATAGATCGGGGGTTACAGGGGGGGTGTGACCCCCTTGTAGGGTCCAGGGGCTCGGGTGAAACAACCCTAAAAGACACATTTTATATATCTATTTCTAGGGGAGATGATAGTCTATTTCAAGAGAAGACCGCCTTACTAGAAAATCATACACAGGGATAGACATTCAACTATAAGATATGAATGACCAACCATAAGAGACAACCATCTAGAAAAGGATGATAGTCCAAAGGGAAAGGATGAATGTATGATAGGATCCATATAACCAGGAAGGGGTGACCATCTAATCCATAGAGAGGGCCATCTAGGATGGCAAGCCAAATGAAAAAGGAGGGTTTCTAATGGGGTCCATCGAACCAAGAAGGGATGTCTATCCAACACAAGTTATATGACCCTCTTACAAGGAAATGGTCAGCTAGCCCTACAAATATTTTTTTCAATAGGGATATGTCATCTAATAGAGCCTTCATCCCATAATAAAGAGATGGTCATCCAACATCCATCCATCTGTGTGAAACCATTGGAAAACATGACCTACCAAATCACCTTTTCGTGATGCTTTTCATAAATGCACCATCATTTCAAAAGTCCATTTCGGAGATTCACCACCCATTCTATAATAATTTTTCGAGGGAATTTTTAAAATGAACCTTTCATAACGGTAGCCTCACATTGTAAATGATGACCTTTATGAAGTTATAGATTATTAGGAATGGTATGTTTATATAAGAATTTGTAAATGTGAATAAAAAAATCATGAATATATTGATTGTGTGTGATGGCGTAAGATGCAAGAGGTAAAGTGGAAATGGAAGGATTTTACGAGTGCCTGATGATGAATTTGTTCTACTCATTGGTAATATTTTGGGGGATAAGTGATGCCACACTAGCCATAGCATCTGCATGATGATTATCCTTACAAGGGATGGTAGTGATAGAGTAAGACTCAAATGTAGCCAAGAGATCTTTTACAAGTGTATTTTATGGGATTAAGTGCTCCTCTTTTTTGTTATATGTATCATTTAATTGGTTTATGATGAGGTGATAATCACCATGCATCCATAAGTTACTGAATGAGGAGATTTCGAGTAGCGAGAAAGCGAGGATGAGGGCTTCATACTCAACGATGTTATTTTTATGGGAAAATTCTAATTGATATGCAAAGGGGAATGGATCACCTTGTGGGGTGATGAAAATAATCCCACTCCAACACCAAAGTGACAAAAATACCCATAAAAGTACATTTTCCATGTATCGAATTGACATTATAGGTAGTGAAATCATCACAAAAGGAATCAAAGATGGGAGATGCATCGAGAAGGGGTACCACAACTAATTGATCTACTATGACTTGACCTTTAATTAATTTCTATGGTATGAACTTGAAATAAAATTTGGTGAGAAGCATAACCCAACATGTTAGACATCCCGATAGATGTGTATGGGACAAGAGGTATCGTAATGGATCTACCTTGGTGATGATATGTACCTCATTGTTAAGAAGATAATGACGTAATTTATCTAGTGACAAAGACAAGGTTGAGACATAAATTTTTGATGTAGCTATAGTTGCATTCATAAGAGAGTAGTGTTTGACTGATGTAATAGATTTATATTTTTCATTGAGAATCATCATGTTGTGCCAACAGGGCCCATAAGGCATGAAATGTGGTAGAAATATATAATAAGAAAGGTTGGTCAGCTAGCGGAAAGACTAAGACAGGTGGATTTAAAAGATATGCTTTTATTTCATAAAATTCCTATTCAAATTTCTCATCCCATACAAACTTAGTATCCTTCTTCATGACGTGTGTGAATGGTTGAGTCTTATTAGCAATTTGTGTAATCAATCACCTGGATAGCTTGAATTTTTCCCTGTAATGATCGTAGTTGATGTAAATTTTTAGGCGAAGGCATATCGACAATGGATTTAATCTTGTTAGGATCGATTTCAATGCCACGTTGTGAGATGATATATCTAAGGATTTTACTTCGCGACCCCAAAAACACAATTTTTGGATTTAGGCATACACAATATTGACATAAGCATTTAAATAGTATTCATAGAACTTTGGCATAGGTAGAATGACATTTTGATTTATCCAAGATGTCATCAACACAATCTTTGATAATCTTGTGAATATAATCATAAAATATGTGTGTCATCGCTCACGATAAGTGGCCCCAATGTTTTTAAGGCCAAAGGGAAATATAATGTAGAAAAGTGTTCCCATGCTATGGTGAAAGAGGCATTCTCTTAATCAGTGGGGTTTATTTTGATTTTATTCTAAACTGTGAATCTATCCATGAAAGATAGGATATCATATTTGGCTGTACAATCAACAATGGCGTAAATATGAGGCAAGGGGAAACTATCCTTGGGACAAGATTTATTTAAATCCTGAAATTTGTTGTAAAAATGGATGCGGTCATCTGGCTTCATAATGGGTATGATATTAGATACCCATTCAGGATAATCAATAACATAGATAAAACCAACATCAAGTAATTTTTGAATTTCTTCTTTGACTAGGAGTGCCACTTTTGGGTGCATTTTATGAATTTTCTATTGGATTGGTTTTACATCGGGGTTAAGGAAAATGTTATGGATTACAATAGATGGATCAATACCTAGCATATCACTATATTCCCATGAAAAATTCTAGAGAAATCATGAAGGAATTTCTTGATTTACTTTTTCTCGTTAGGGGTGAGAGAGGCAACTAGAAAAATTATTCATGGATTTTTAGATGTACCAAGGTTATATTGAATTGTATCTTCATTGAGAAGAGATGACTAATCCTCGATGTATAGATTAGTAGGAATAGTATCGGAGGATTGATTTTGTTAGGAGGTGTATCGATTTCTCTAAAGTAAGTGGTAGCATTTAAGGATGACAAAGAACTCCTATTGTGGTGAAAGGAAGGGAATTGATCATAAACACTCATGTGTTCTAGAAGAGCATCATCGAGAGAAAGTGTATAAATTATCACAAGCGTAGAGGTACTATCACTAATGAGTTAGGGATGTATAATATGAAGTGAATACATATGCAGGGGTAGTATAAGCTTACAAAGTGGGGAGAGACAGGGGATGATATCCCAATCTAAATTTGTGAGATTTTGTGGGAAGATCCCAAAGTGCTATGAATTTATGTTCTTTCTCGACTTAAATTTGTATCGAGAATCCATAATGGCGCAAATATTCATATACTAGTCCATATTTAGAAAATTATTGAGTAGGAGTAGAGGAACAAGGAGTATTACCATATTTCTCAATAGAATAGCAATATGTAAAAGGGGATGGATCAGATGGGACATCATAAACAACTCCTTGATAATGGAATTTAAGCCATGTATGCAAAGTAGAGGGGACCGCATGCATGGCATGGATCCAAGGCCACCCAAGAATAATATTATAATTGAGGTTATTGGGCATGACATGGCATGGAATAGTGATTATACATGGACCAATAGTGACATGGAGAGTAATGGTACCTAAGAAAAACTTGGGAATGTTATCGAATCCATGAATAGAAACTGATGGAGCTAAAGAATTTTTAGAGAGGCCTAAGTGATGAAAAAATCTATATTACAGATGTTGAGGCTAGACCCATTGTCTACTAAGGCACGCTTGACCCCGATATTGTTGATACAAACTTGAATATATAAGGGGTTATGATCTAACATTACTTGAGAAGGTAGCTCATCTTATGTGAAAGTTATTTGATCCTCATTAAGAGATAGGGTGGAAGTAAACTTATGGTATACATATTTAGGTGAGGTGTGAGGAGGAATATAAGTAGTAGCTAAATATTCTTTGAGCTTATTGATATAATCAGGATGATTCTACAAATAAGCATGGATGGAGATGTTCATGATCAGAAGACCCTAGAAAGATGAGGACCCTAAGAGCATGAAGATCGAGTTCGGGTTCACCAAAATGATTAAGATAGAATGTGAATTTATATGCCTAATTTGAATGCTAAAGTAGTAGTAAATGAATAACAATTAAGTACAAAATTACACCCAAGAAACTAAGAAATAACTTATGAAACCCTAAATACAAGGAGGAGAAAGAGGTAATTAGCTGATTAGCATTGAAATATGAATTTTTTGAAGTGTTGACTAGGTGAACAAAGAATAAGGATTGTCACACAGAGACCCAAAAAAGTGTAGATATAGAAGAATACGCTGGATTGGGGCACCTAGAGAGGGACATGGGTGCCCACAGCACCCTAAACTGTTTCTAGGCACTGGGTTTACGGAAATGCTTAGAAAAATTCCTCTAAGGGGTCTCTAGTTATTTTCCTTTGGTCATTAGGTGGTCGCACTATGATTTCCAAGGTTCACTGGAAACTTGTAATGATGTATAAACCTAAAAACCTCAAATAGATGTCAAATCCTAAAAATAAAGATTCAAAAAGGGGTTAGACTATCCTCGGTTGTCACAATGGTGAACTTATGATTAAGTGTTGCAGTACATATATTAGACCTAATTTAGTTCTATGTGTGTGTGTGGAATTGTTCCTAGGTGGCTCTTGTGTGTGTCACACTTGATAGTGAGCAAGTAAGCTAGATATAAAGAAATGTAATAGATGTGTGCATGGAATATAATGAAATTCCCTCCTATGAAGTGTATGCAGAATAACCAACCATTGTGTCCCTTGTGATGGTGCTAGATGGATGCAATGGAGCTCTTAGATGCTTGATGGATACAACCTTAGGTGGTGATAGCTAGTGCTTAGTGCTTGGTCCCTTATTATGATCACATAACTTTATATTTATATGATTTTGTTACTTGAATTTTGTAATTAACCCTGAAAAGGAAAACTACCAATATGATAAGATGCTCAAATAGATTTAAAGGACCCAAAAAGTGTGAAAAAAGTATAAAAGGGTCAAAGGCACCCATAGGGGACGAGGGTGACTGACGCCCAGGCGTCCTAGTTGGGCGTTGCTATCCGGGATAATAAAAGTCCAAGTATAAAGAGGAAAACTGAGCAAGTACGGGTGAAAGACCACAAGTGGAAACATAAATCAAAGAAATGTGGCCAAATACATGGGTTAATTAGTAATTTTCTTACTTAGGAATCATATGAATAATAATATGTTATCGGGACTAGATAATTACCAAAAGAGCATGATTTTGTGTCTACACCGATGCCTTGTTTTTTTGCCACATCTACAATGCTTGGTACTTGCTCGAGGTCAGTTCATCAACCTTCTCTTTAAAATACTTTACCACCACATCCAAGTATATATTCACACCCTCTAAAGCATCCATTTTGCACAATACTTTGGGGTGGATCTATTTGAGCCTTTCTACAAGGGTGGCCTTTTCGGATTTTATCAATTCTCACTTCCTTACGACCTCTACCATGACCTTTTAATGCTTGGCCTTATTTTTATTCATTGAGGCTTGGATCTTCTTTAACTCTGCTTCATTTACTATGGTGGATGTGCTAAGAATCATATCAAAATCTTAATAGTTTTCAAATGATTTATCTTCCTTCTTTGTGGCCTCCTTGACCTCTGCGATCAATTCCTCATATTATACTATCATTTTCTCTACTTCCTCATTATTTTTATTCAACTCAGCCATCTCTTAAGTCAACGACCCTAGTTCACTCTTCCTATCCATCAACATCATCCTCTAAATAGTGCCTCTCTATGGGGTACTGCAAAACTTGCTTAACCAATCCTGGGTACTATGGTAGAGCTTTCTCAACCAAAACCGGTAGAGATGAGGTCATGTGGAAATAAATTTGATGAACATGCACATTGTGATTATCATAGATGCAATGACCATTATACTCGATAAATTTTTTAATATTAGACATATAATTCAAGATCTGATTGAAAATCATGATAATGCGTTACCTAAATCTATTATTTCTATTCCTAAATCTATTAATGACAAAAAAATTAAAATCTTCAATGGTCCACTACCTAATCATGAAAAATAAGCTCCTAAATCCTCATCAAATAATGCTTATCATTTTGTTCCTCCTCCATCTTCAGATCATCTTCTTAGATTAATTGTTGGTACTAGTAATCTTTATTTTCCTATCATTTCTTTCATTGATGCTGATTTTCATGCTCCTTTCTCATCACATTTATGCTTCTTTTGGTTCTCATGCTATCAACAATGTTATGGTGCATCCTACTTACAAGAAAAGTGCATGTTCCTTATCCTTCTTGCAAGCTATAGGTTTTCCATTATCTCAAATGACCCAAAGATCACCTACTTCTCATGGGCATGTAATTCTCCCAATGATTGTTGGGGATCTATAATTGTGCATTGTGACATGGTCTTAGGAATTCCTTGGATTAGGATTACCAAATCTGTACCATTCATATTTCACACATGCATTAATTTTTATATGAGCATCACCTTATCACTATTTGAGGCATCCACCCTAGCCTCATTTGTGTTTTCCTCCTCATACAACCATAATTTTAGTTACTTCTATCATTAGTGCACCTACTTCTATATATTCTCATGATGGCCCCATGAATTTGACACATACTCCTTTAGAATCTAAATCCCTTCCAATTCCTACTTCTATTGTTATGCATGCACCTAGATCTCCTCCACATGTGGCTTCTACTTCTCGGTCATAATAGATACATCAATCTCATAGTCCACCCCATTGAGATAGGTTTCCTCTTAGCACACACACTATCCATGACACATATAGGCCCATTTTATGGTTTCTTTTTCCACACGTAATCACCTATGTCCATAGAGTATTTGATCATGATTACGTGCATCCTAACTTCACACTAGAAGATAGTGGGACCTCACCCCTATCCTCATTGCATAGATCACCATGGCATTCACACTTTGGGGAAATATTATACCCTCTCACTACCACATGAAACACTCTTTTCCTAGGTTCAAAAACAACTATTGATGAGAACATTTACTTACATTGACCTCAATTTTCACACATACACTGGGGTAGACCTTTCTCCCCTCCCGTATTTATTCTATTTCATGTTCACATATTGGAAAACATTCAAAAATACTATATAAGATCTTGATTGGATGTATCCTTGCTTTCTCATTCTATTTTATGTTGCACATTTCTTATCATGTTACTTAGATTCATAGTATGCTCTATCATTTTTCCATACACACATGCACATTCACATGGTAATTTTTGAGGTGAATGGATATCACTTATAGGTTTCTAGGTGATGTATGATGCTTGACACTGTACCATTCTAGTCCCATTGAGAATTCTAGGGGCATCTACCTTTTCTATTTGTCTATACGCATGTGTTATCATTACAATATATAATACTTTCAAGTACTATTTCTAGCTATATACATTGTCACATACTATAATTTTCTCTAACATGCTAATGATTGCCTCATGTGTAAGATTTGTATTACATGCTTACTTCCAATCATGGTTCTCTGATTTTCTTATATCTTGATTTTCATTAGTTGTGAGTTATGACCTATGCTTCATTGTATGTTTTATCGTATCAACTTAAACAATTTGATTGTCTTACAAAATCCTGAGTGGAGTACTATGTATTCAACTAACTACATTTTGTGTGTTTTACCATGTTACTATGTGTTTTGGCTTGTTTCTTTTGCATCATCTATACTTGTTTGTGATTGAAACTTCTTGCTAGCCTTTTCCCATTGTTTGCATACACTACACTTGTTACCATGTGTATTCCATGTTCCCTATATGAGTTATATTTTAGATGTGCACATTAATTTAATCTTTCCTCATTTGGGCCACATTCACTATTTTTCATCTCACACACCCCAAAAGAGTGGGGGTAATAATCGGGTGATTGTTTAGCCATATAAGTAGTTCACGAGACACTGACACAAAATGGTAAACAAAAAAATCAAGATAAAATAGATAATACATATGTTAAGAAATAAAATTAGGCCTAAATTCAATAGAGGACATAAGTGCCCAACAAATACAGGAGTGGTGGGCACTAGTGTCCCACATGGGTGTTCCTATCCATGGGGTCGAAACAAATTCAATATAGAATCAAAAGGTTCTCGGTGACATTCTCTTCCAATTTTTAATAGCACATGATCATTTATAGGATACTATGAGGAACAATAACAAAAAAATTAGTGGCACGTTACACACTTTGCACAAAAGAACTAATTAATTCATTTTTCTCAATGATCGCCTTCCATTGGGTTTGTGACCATCTTTAGTGACACTTATGCATGGGGAAGCATTATAAAGACAAAATCATGCACTTTATACATTATTTAGTCCCAGTATCATACTACTATTCATATGGGTCTTTAGTGAAGAAAGTACTATTTAACCCCCATCTTTTGGCCATTTTACTTTTCTTTCTATCGTCACCTTTGCCAACCTTCACATACTTACCCAATCTATTTTTGTCATTTTGCATCATTATAGTCTTAAGCTCGGGTGGCTAAGATAGTACTAGGGTGCCCACATGTGCCTTGCTCCCGGTTAGGGCACCCTGATCCTCTTTCCACTTCCCCACCACTTTTTGGGCACTTTCTAGTCGTTTGAGCTTTCTATCTTTTTTTGGTTGGCCTTTTTGGGGTTAATTAAAAAATTAGAACAAGAAAACCATATAAATATAAATTTATGAGACCATAATGAGTGACCAAACACTAAACACTACTATAATCGCCTCAGGTTGCATCCATCAAAGGATCCATTTACACCCATCTAGCTCCATCACAAGGAACAAGGTTCGTTCATCTGCATCACATTTCATAGGAGGGAAGTTTATTCTATTCCATCCACCATTCTATTACATTTATACACATATTTATTACTCGCTACTTTCACAAAGTGTGAATGACATAAGATCACCTAGGGCATGATTGCACACACAAACACATAGAACTAAATCATGTTTGAGATGTAGTGTAACACTAATTTAGAAATTCCACTGTTTTGGCACGAGGATAGTCTAACCCCTTCATATGATTTTTTTATTTTTTAGGTGTTTGATTCTTGTCTTGGGGTTTTACAGGTCTCATTTTCATTTATGATTTCCAACGACATATAACACATTCTAGCGAAGCTAGTGTGGTAGGAAGTGAACACAAGAAATCACTTAGTGACACCTCAGAGGATGTTTACAGAGATTTTTCATAGACCAGGGCACCCATATCTCAAACTAGGGTGCCCATAGGTGCCACTATACCTATCCAGGAGCCCCAGTCCACTCAGATTTCCCAGATCTACACTTTTCTAGACCTTGGCATAGTCATTTCCTCCTCATATTTCTCCAGCCATCTCTGCAACATAGTATAGAAAGCTTGTCAAATAAGCTAAGTTCTTTCTAACTCTCTTTGCACTCTAGGGTTTTACATATCTACTTTCTTAGTTGCTTGGGTCATTTCTCCTTGTTTTGGTTAGCTCTTATTTACTACTATAATTCTTAAATTAACTTCTAAAAACCTCATTTTTAGTTAATCAAGCATTAAGGGTTAGACAGAAAAGATGAATTCTCTCCTGATACACTTCCATTGGTGATAGGATGCTCAAATCCTTAGTTTAGCGACGTGATGCTCAAATCCTTAATTTAGCGACATGATGCTTAAATTTACAGTTTGGTGACAAGATGCCTAAATCCTTAGTACTATTTCAGCCATCTCGAAGGAAAAAGATATACATGAAATTTTTTATCTCTTCTTTCATGGAATACATGTGTATTCTATCGTTGATTCACTTTATTTTGAATATGCATCTCTATTTTGACATGTACTAAGTTAGAGGTCAATTTCATTTATCATGAGATTTGACCACACTTATTTTATTTTGCAAGTTTGACCTTACTCCAATAAAGGGAAAAACAAAAATGGAACAAGGGACAATCACAAGAACAAGATGCTTCAAAAAGGAAATACCTAATAAAAATTATAGACATCATATTTATTATGCATAAAAGGTCAGACCTAGGATCTTTATCTCTTCTCTATTCCATGATCCACATTCTACAATCTCCATTTGGTACGATATCAAACACAATCCTAATTTAGAACACTATCGATTACAAATCCCTTCAACTCTCCACAAGCTATGCTCTTCATTCACCATCTTAAAGTGGGGTAAAATATAGTCATAAAATCACTCACTTTCTACTTACATCACACTTCTAAGTATGTTATTATATGCATGATTCATAAGTAAGAAAACTAGAAATTAACAACACTTATTTTTCTTCTACATTTATTTATCCCTCTTAATATTATTGATATTTACTTTTCTTGAATGGTCACTTTACTTTTGGAGATTAGAAAACACATGAAACAACTCTATATTTTCCATTATATCCTTTAATCATCTTGGACACTACCACTGATTAGGGATAGGATTTCCCAGGTGTTATTTTCCCCTTTAGGTGCTTCTGTCCCTTTCCCTCTCTTTTTGAAATTTGGATTTCCACATCATTTTACTAGTATCTTTTCTAAAGTCTCTTTTATCACTTTGGGTTGGAATTTTTGGTTGTTAGTGGTGAAATTCAAAACATGGAATCATATATATACATGACTTACTTACTATTGTTGGGGCCTGGGAAATTGGGGCTAATACTTACTATCTACTACTTGGGAAAGGAACAACATTCAAAGAATATATTTTGGCTGCATTATTCACTACATAGGAGGGGCTATTTCTAAATTCTATCTCACACATAAATCTTGAGGAAAAGTAGTTATATCCTACTATCTTGGTATGAATGGCATAAGGGAAACCAAGTTTCAACGGCATAATTCAAATCACACACACTAGAACTACATAGAGTCTGAAATGTAGTGTAGTGCTCGGTGATAATCACATTGGGGTGACCTTCAAGATTATTCTGACTCAAGAATATGTATTATTTATTCCATATAATGTTTTCTTAAGCCTTGTGTAGGTAAATAGGGTTTGTTTTGTAGGTACATGTGTGATAAATGAAACCTATAATGAATTGGATGTAAAAAAAAATGAAAGGAATAGGTTAAGTTTAGAACTGAAAATATTAGAAGTGTTTCACTTGCTAGGACACTAGTGACTAGTTTAAACGCCAAGGCCTAGGTGTTCCTACCCATATCTAGGAGCTTCGTATGAAGAGGTTCTAGACTCCAATTTTTTCAAACAGATCTTGCATAGATCACATCCATCTTGATCTAGTCATCTTCCACCCCATAATCATTACATATCTCCCAATACAAGCTAAGTCACTCTTATATCACTATTGTTAATAATTTATTGTAATTTTCATGCTAGATATTTCTTTTTACTTTTATATTCATTTGATCTTAGTCCTATAATAAATATTTAAATTTATGTATATCACACTCCTATTATTAGAGACTTGATTCCTAAGCCACTACTTTATCCATTGATATTTTCTTCTACTCTTACAACACCTCTTGTGACATATCCTCTTTCTCCTCCCCTTCTATTTCACCACTTGTTTCTATGAATTTACCCTCCATGAGATCACCTCTATCTCTTCTTGTCATTATTGATCCCATCCAACTAAGGTCTAAACCATACTTCACATGGCATGAAGATCCTAGGCATGACATTGTGGATTATAAAACCTATCAATGACATATGAAGAATCTCAAATCGAGAGGTTAGGATAGATCAACAAAATAAATCCACACAACTTCATTCTTTTTCTCCACTATATTTCTCTCATCACAAATTTTCCTCACATACAGATGATACTTGTTGGGTTATCTCTTGCAAGAACCAAGTTTTATAACCTTATCTTCATGCATCAAATTAAAGGGACCAGTCTCCTCCACCATGGTATCCAATTTACATGACATAATCTAGTTCTCAACCTACTTATTCTTTCACTTCTCATCCCTCCTTTTATGAAATCGACTATGATGTTCTGTCTCGATCTCTAAATGGATTGATGATTCTATCTTTTCTACACAATATAAAATTCATCATGGTAACAAAATTATTCAAAATTACTTAGAGGACCTCACGATTCATACTCAACAACACATTTTTCATCAAATGACCAACATTATAAACAACAATATTTAACATGTTTTCATTGATTCAATCTATTTACCTAATGTACCTCATATCTCTTTATTACTTCTCCCACTTGGGTTTATCTTTGCTACTTGGTTTTATCTCTCCTGGTTAGGTTGATAACTCCCTCTTGGGTTTATCTCCCCCTCTTTAGTTTAGCTGTCCCTCTTGGGATCATCTCTCCCTCTTGGGTTTAAATCTCCCTTTTGGGTTTCTTCCTCCCAATTGGTTTCTTATGGCCATTTCTTCCTACCTCGGATACATAGATAATTTATCTAACATCTCGTGCTTGGGTCTACCTCTTATCACTTAGGTAGGCCATTTAATTGGTCCACATCCCATCAATATAACCTATGTCTTACACATATTACCTACTTTATTATCCTCATTTTAAGTCTTTTATTATTTCATTTTTATTATCCATAAATGTTCATACATTTTTTCATAAATAATAAAATGGAATCATAAAATTAATCATACATCAACATCACACAAATACATACACATGATAGCATCACAATTTTTTTTGTCTCATATATATCCAAAACTTAATCATTTTTTACATCCTCATCAATGCAATATATCTCTCTCAAATACATCATACATCTCTCAAGAATCTCACCCCTCGACTAAAGGTAATCCGATGTTTTGAGTTGATGATGCTTGAATCATAATACATATGGATCATACTATTTATGTGGTTCTAAATCAAGCCCATGTATCCTCTCCCTCTAATCTAGATACCTAAACCCACCTAGAAATGAAACCAATATACTATATTTGGGGAAAATGACATTAACTAAAATTTCCCCACAACACATGTTTTTATTTATATCATACCTACAATTTCCTAATTTTAAAAACAAAACCAACCATAGTAGTCATAATGTTTTGTGCCCCATATCATTAACCTTGTTTTTTTCCTTATTGTTTTTCCATCATAAAAAATAATCTCAAATCAATCTCGAGCTCAAAATATTTTAATCTCAATTAGAAAAGTGACAAATGAATTTATCTCTTTTACTATTAATAACCATATTTATAATTGATTTCATTGTGATCTCTATAAAATCTTCAAAGCTACATGTATTTCAAATTAAAAAAACATTAAATTTGTCCATAAGTAGTTCCATGATCATGGTGGTGAGCATATTATTTCAAAAATTTATAGATACCTCTATGAAATTCCACTAAAAATCCACATTTTCTGCACCTTTTTCCTTACAACACACATTTACATGCTCACCATGGCTTCTTATCTAGGTGTTTAATGTATTATCTTAATAACTATATTCTAGTGTTTCTTTTCAGTCTTGCTTCTATAGTGTTCTATGAAGCTCTTGTGCCCACCATAGGTAAGATGAATGACATTGGTAGGTAAGTATGAGGTAGGTTTATTTCCATTGGTGGAGCTCATTATTTCTATATAACACTTAAATTACCAGTTTACTTTCAATTTTAGGCATTACATAGATTATTTTTGAAAGAAAATATTTTATTTCACTTTCGCGACACACATCGACATTTAATTAAGGAATATGTATGCACCTAATTTTTACACTCATTAACCATTTTTCTTGTACACGGGATACTAATACATTTTAGTCTGAGCGGGTGCCTCAAGGGGCTTGTCAAGATTGGGGTATGATTGAAATTTTTCACTTAGGCTAGAAAAAAACATTTGAGAGATGTCATTATTATGCCATAGTTCCTTTATCCTTAATTTGTTTCCTCTTTTAATCACACATTGTACCCATAATGTCTACTTGCCTCATTATGTTCACTTTTCTACATGTATACATGCTCTTATCTATACTTTTATTCATCATGGACCATTATAATTCTCCCAATTTATTATTATAGCTTCCAAATCATTTTGTTTTTCACCCCATGACCTTAGATTTCCCCTAAGGTCGATGCCATCACCCATGGGTGATGGTGTTGAGTTTGGTTTATATCATGGCCAACACTATCTACCATAGGTGATTGCATTGGGTATAAATACCTCTCAACTTTTATCATTTTATCATGAATCCTTCAACATTTAAAAACATTTTAGTTGCTCACACATTGGACACTTGGACATATTTTTGTACTTAGTTGTTAGCATTGAGGTTTTTGACCTTTCCCTTTTGCATTTGGGTCACCATAGTGAACTCGTACTAAAGGTCTTCTTCTTTATATTCCCCTTCTCCACCCATAGTAATTCTCTCTTAGTATTTTTGTTCTTGGAGGGGATCACACAATAAAAACAAAATGAAGGTATGTATTTCTAACCCTTCTTTGTACTTTATTTCTTAGTTGTGTGAATGGTTGGTCATTTATTGATATAGATTAGGGTAGATGTATTTTTATTTGATCTAGTGCTTTGTCTTATTATGTTATTCCCCTTGGATCTATCCATATCTTGATCTACTCTTATGTTGAATCTTATTAGGATTCCCTATTTATCTTAGATATTGGATTTGGAAACCTATAACTATATTATGGTTAGGGTTATTATCCTCTAGAATTTCAACACTAGCACTCCTCAAGAACATTTGATATATACATCTTGTGTGTATGGCTAGGTTTGATCCCCAACATTTGAAAACCCAAAAAGAAATACATATTAGCCTATAATACGATTTGTAAGCAATAATCAACCATAAAAGGGTAACTTGAGGTTAGTATAACCCAAAATAAATTTATTTTTAAAGTTTTTAAAATCAAGCATCAATTATTAGGGTTTGGAAAAAGTAGAGATCACAATGACTCATCAAATAAAATCAAAAGGTTTGACACATCAAAAATATATGAAGACATAGGGAAAGGTATTAAAGATAATAAATATTAAACCTTAAATTCCTTCTTCAAACTACTAATATGCCTATATAGTGTTGTCAAATAGAGGAATTTTACTTTGAAGGAAATTCTATATAAGTTTTTACTTTTTATTTTCAACCAAAACCCTGATGATACATTTTAAAGTTGTTCTAGGCCCTATAGAAATTTTGAGATACAAAGAAAATCTATACAATATTATCATTTTTATTGTATTATTTTTCAAAATCAATTAATAAAACATTTCTCCTTCCATTATAGACTTTATGTATTTATTGCCTTTATTTCAATGATTTGAATTAATGTATTTTTACTACATTATGTATTTTCATGTGTAAAACAAGCATAACATTTTTGTGAACATCTAAATTAACTAAAAACACAAAACCATAGGGTTAATTTTCATTGTAGGGTTTCAAAATTTCCCCCTTTCATGGCCTAATTATATATTGATTTATTATGTTCCATATTTATGCTCCATATCTTTAAATTATTCCAAGACCTTTTAATATCTTTCATTCCTCTAAGATTAATATCACTATTTTAAAGGGTATCTATTTTAATATATAACTCTTCTAAACTAACTTACAACATAAAATCATCAATACCTAATTTTGTAGATCATTATTATCATGATATACCTTATTTCTATGATAATGAAAATATCACACATTGTTACATGAATGATGATAATATCAACTAATATGATTTCAATATATACTTTTATGCTTATATTCAAGAGTGTGATCAAATCCACATTTATAATATAAACAAAAAGGATTCACCTCTATTTCTTATCAAGTCTAAATATACTTGATATATCAAACATATAAATAGTGATAAAAATATTCTAGTTAACTTAGGGATAGTATTAGAAAAATATGTGAGCAAGACATATTTAGGGTTAATATAATAATGAATTGGTTAAAATATATATATGCTCCTTCCGAAAATGATAAAATTCCTTTCACTAGTGATTATATTCATGTAGACATAAAACTCTAACAATTTATCATTTACAACTAACAACTTTGGCTTTGTACCCAAAGCATGACTTGTGTGCATATTCCAATCCTATGTGAATTATCCTTATCTCTCTTCCAGATGACATGTTTATCTATTTATACTTCTCATTCACTTGAATAAATACTCGTAATAATTCATAGTACTATATTATCCCCACACATATCACCTAAAATTTTACAAAGTCCCTTGAACCACTTGTCCAAGACTAATTTGCTTGAACTAAACTGTACTAAATCCTTTTCGAGCCCATATGATCCCTTGTCTTACCAACTAATGAATACCTATCCAATTTTATATCATTTCACGAGCCGGTTCATATCCAATAGGTCAGCCTTATTATGAAATTAAACCCATGAACACCTATAAAAGAAAGTCTAACTCATTTATTTACCTCATTTAGAAATCACTTAGAATTTTTAAGAACACTCATTCCAAAATACATTCCTAAATAATTATAAGATCTCCTAAATTTCCTCAAAATAATAACACAACCTAAGAGCAAAACTAACATAGGTCTAAAGCAATCCAAACTAGGTTTAAGTGTCAAGATTCTCACTTTAGAGACCGTAAAATCCAAGATAAGACAAACTTACGTGTGTCAAGCCATTTTTTTATTATCAAGTGATCAAGTTGTGATAGTAGTTACATCCATATAAATATCACATGCTAGGTGGAGAACTACATGTGGATTGAACCCTTTTGGAGCAGTAATGATTTAGGCACCATAGGGGTTATTAAACCCAATAAATTTCAATTTTTCAAGGTGTTATACCCATGGTTAGGGTTTGAAGGTGTTTTAAATAATGTAGAACATGTTACATATGTGTGACATCTAGGCATTAAATACAATGATAATCATAGAATGCCACAATTTGATCTAGGAGAATTAAGATCTAGCTTATATACATGATGTAAATATAATATTTTTATGCATTCATGGTGTAATGGGTTCTTAGGATGTTTTCAGATTCAATAAGAATCCATTGAAGCTTCATTCATTCCTAAACAAGTTAAAGTATCATAGTTGAGTTTTCCCTCCAAAAAGGAAAAGTTTGAAGAATTGACTATTGAAATATGAGGGATATGGTCATATAGGTTCCTAGAAGTTTGTGATCATGATTTGTAATTATTCCAATTATTTTTAATGCTCAAAATTTCCTAATTAACCTCCTATAAGGATATAGCTATATGTTGAAAAGAACTAGATAAACAATTCGACCAAGTGTAAGTTATTGAGAAGATTTGAGAGGTTGTTTCAACAATAGCTCAGCTTGGAGAATTGTTCTAATATGAAGGAATTCAACCCATTTTATGAGAGGAGTGGAATCACAATAAATAGAGGCTAAAAGAGTTGTTTTAGTAGGTTTTGCAAGTTGAATAGGAGGTTTTCTCAATGAAAAAAACCTCTAGTAAGCTCTTTGTACATAGTAAATTGTGTTTTGTACATAGACCATGTTGTTTCAAGAAGAATTGTTGAAAGTTTATTGAAGTTTTTCATCTTTCTAAGTTGCATTGAAGTGGAGTGATGTGTTTTAATGGAGCAGAGGTTGAATTTTTTATGGTGGCATATAATATCTTGCAAATACTCTTGAGATCTGTCATGTTTCCATTAAATGTGATGTATTTCTAGTGAAAGCTTATTGTGTAGGTATATAGAAGCATCTCTAGGGAAAGTTTACTAAAATAAGAACTTGTATAAAGGTTCCATAGAGATTATCCAATAAGATTTGGGTTGTGAAGAGGTTTCAAGAAAAAGATAAGTTCATTTCTCCTTATCGGCTTCTTGGAAACCCCAAGACTAGGGTTTAGACAAATATTTTCATATCTTTGTTGTTATTGAGTTTTAGAGGCTAATATTAGGAAAAAATCATCTAGAGGGAGTCTACTCCATGTTTTAAAAGTCATCATATTTTTTCATTCCCGTGCATTCAAGATATTTATGACAGTTTTGGAAGAGACATAATGAATCCACTAGAGACCTAATTGATTAATCCTAATTATGAACTATGTAAATTCCATGAAGAAATAAGATTTACAATTTTGTGAGATTCAAATATATGGAAAATGGTATCATAAAAACTTAGCAAGTAGTTTTGGAATGAAATTTAGTGCAAGTTAGACCTAAATTTTTATTAAACCGATCTAGTACAAAATAAGAAAACATAGCCTTGGAGTATAATTTATTTCCTATATGAATACTCATGGTGACATAACTATAATAAAATGATTGAGTTAGTTATCCATTGCTAAATGTCAATACTTCATAGCCTTGTTTAAAGGAATTGAATTCTCATGGTTGAAGTGTTATAACAGTAGTACCAAGTGTAGGATCTTGTGTTAACATTGGGATATCACATCTGAAAATAGTGGATTTGTAAGAGCAATATAAAAAGAATATGTAATTAAACCTCTATCAGTGCATGGTTGTGAACATTAGTTTGAATCTAAATACATTTGTGTGAAAGTAAGGAGAATATTCTTTCTATTAGGAGTAACACAATCATCACACAATACTCAACAATCAAGAATCATATATTGTGTCGAGCATACAAAATATTGTTCTAAGGAGAAGACACACAAAGGATTCGAATGTGGGAAATAGGTTCATTTGAAGGCACAGAAAGATAGGAAAGGAAACATGCGCCAAAACAAGTTGGCTCATGACTTAGCCATTTTATGGAGAAGGGATATTTTTGGAAAATAGCATGCGGAGGACACATCTAGATGGAGACTTACAACACACAACTGGTAATTTGGGAATGAGCGGCTACTAAGCGCCATGCATGGGTTTAAGTTAATAATAGGATTTCTTCTTAGAGTTAATTGTAGGACATCTATTATTAGTGCATTTGCATGTGTGCATGCTAGCATAAAGGCGCATGGCTATTATCAACATGCAACCTATTTTGAGAATTACTTGAGTAGTGAAGAGAAATTCCCCATCCCTATAAATGCATATTGAACTATGTAGTTTAGAGAGACTGAATTATTGTAAATTTATGATGTTGGATCTGATGCGCACATGACTTATGGATATACTTTATAATGTAAGAATATTCCATGTTTTACTTGGGTTTAATTTAATGAATGATCTTGGCTAGATAATGGTGTTAGACATAAATAAAACTGGTTCATGCATGGTTAATCTTATTATAGTTATTATTTAATTCATGATACACTAAAATATAGAACTGGATTATGCAATCGTGGAATGCTTATATTTATTTATGGATCTGAATATGTCTTATCTTCATCACACTAACATCCTACACAAGCAGCTCTAAAGGGGGTTTGGTAACTTTGTGTGCTTCGGTGAGTGCTCATCTCGGGTTGGGTGATGTGCCACCACGCCCGTGTTTTACAAAGTAGATTCTAGGCTACATCATTGGTTCCATTTTCAGGACCTTTGATATGTAAACTCTTCAACTTTGGAATTATTCACAAATCAAAAATTAACTAGTGTTGTTTACTTTCTATTAGAAAATAATAGAGATAGCTAGTGAATGAATTACTATTGTGCTTAGAGTAAACAATTGTATTATAGGAAAGAATATAAGCTCATAACACTAACAATTTATCTTGGAAAACCTCCAATGGAGGAAAAACTAGTTGGGAAGGGAAATTGCTCTTTCTTCCCACTTCTATTGGCCAATTTAAATCAACAGGTATAGAATTTACAATAAGTAAGAAAGAGAAGTAGATAATATCTCAACACTTCCTTTCAATTACTTGCTTGCTCTGTCTCAACACTCCTTTCTTCTACAAAATATAATTTCTAGCACTAAGATTTCTTTCTCACTTGCTCCCATGCTTCGATGATCTTCTACACTTCTATAATCATGTATTTATAGCCTTTCTCATGTCCTTTCATGTACTTTGGAGAATGAGAAAGTTCATGAAGGAGAAGAGAAATGAACATCCGTTCAAATTCAGAGGCTATTCGTTTCAAATTTTGTTTTCTGTACATAATGGCTAGGACCACCACCCTGTATAGACCAAAGGTCTGGGACCGCCACCACAGTTGGGTGGTGGTTACCAGTAACCACCCCCTACACAGGGTGGCAATCTAGTTACTTAAAAGACAACCCCCTTTTTATGTTTTTCTTCTCTGTGCTAACTATTTCTGATGAAGTAGAGTTATTTCAGATCCCTATGGATCACACCTCCCCTTCTTAGGAGGCTTTTGGTCCCACAAAATCTTAGTGGGGGAGTAGATGAGGAAAAATTCCCTCGCTTGCTCCTTCAAGTACCATTGGGCCTGTCTTGGTGTCTTTCCTTTCAGTTCAATCTGCCAAGACTCCTGGGGACCTCTTCTAGTCTCTCTGACCTTCTGCTATAGCACTACATCCTCCTCCAATTCACCTCATGAGTCCAAGACGCAATCCTCAATGGAAGGTAGCAACTGTAGTTCTTCATCTTCATCCAGCATGGATGGCTCATATAGGTGTAAGTTCTCGCAATTTACTACAGAGTACATCCTCATGAATGATGGTAAGTCAAGTCAAAAGTATTTTCCCCAACCTACTCCAATATGGTGAAGGGTCCATATCATAGTGGCTTGAGCTTTTGTGCTTGACCTTGTAGTCTCTCCTTGCTCAAGTAAAGCCAAACTTTGTCTCCAACATGAAGCTTGTGTTCCCTCCTATGTTGATCGTGCCTAGCTTTGTACTTTTCTTGAGATTTTTCTAGTTGTTCTTTGACCTTGAGATGGATTTTCTAGATCCTCTCAATGAACTTGTTGGCTCTAGTCACCTCTATGTCTCATGTATCCTCCTCATCCTGCTGTCCAACTGCTATGTCCAACAGATTTGTAGGTAGATATCCCAAGCATGCTTCAAATGGTGACTTCATAGTGGATGTGTGTACTGCCCAGGTTATAGGAATGCTGAATGTAGGCTAAGGACTTGTCCCAAGTCCTTGGGTATTATTGTTATACCCTCTAATCAATTGTACCAAAGTCTTGTTTACCACCTCTATTTGTCCATCTGTCTATGGATGGAAAGCTATGCTCCTCTATAACCTAGTATCCATCTTGTCCCACAAAGTAGTCCAAAACTTCCCCAAGAACCTAGAATCCTGTCAGAGACAATAGACTTTGGCAAACCAAAATGCACCCATACATTAGCAAAGAAAATATCTTCGCCTCATGTGCTTTTATTGTCTTTTTACATGCCATAAGAATACACATTTTATTGAATCTATCAACAACAACATAGAGATAGTCATGGCCATGTTTAGACATAGGTAATCCTCCTACAAAATCCATAGAAATGTCCTCCCATGGACAAGTAGGTACTGGTAAAGGCATATACAAACCTTCCTTCCTAGTTTTAGGCTTACTAGTACAACAAAGTTTACATCCACGAATAAATTTTGATACTTATTCTTGCATGTTGGGCCAATATACATACCTTTGCAAGTGGGCTAGGGTCTTACCAACACCAAAATGTCTCACTACTTTTGAGGTATGTGCTTCCCTCATTAATAGAAGTCTTTCTTCTTTAGGCACATAAAGTTTCCCCCATCGGTAGAGCATCCCATCCTTGAGATAACAGTCTTCAATCCCCATCTTTTCAGCCCCTTAGGACTGAAACTTCTAAAATGTTACTCCAAAGTATTTGTCTTGGGAATATACTTCTCTATAAGCTTCCTTCGTGAAGGGATCAATCTGAGAGATAGTGGCAAAACAAGATAACTTTTCCTATGTGGGTGGCCTAGACAACATGTCTGCCACCAAATTTGTACTACCTTTCTTGTATTTGATCACTAGATGGAACTGCTGAAGAAACCCCATCCATTTGTAGTGCCTTGCCTGCTGCAATTTAGACTGTGCTTGCAAATACTGGAGAGGTTTGTGGTCAGTGTGCACAATAGTTTCTTTACCCAACAAATAATGTTTCCATTTTTTAATTGCTTGAACTAGTGCATACATTTCTTTATCATATACTGAATATCCTTTAACTGCTGAAGTGAAGGTTTTAGAATGATAACATATGGGTTTACCTCCTTGAAGCAACACTACGCCCATAGCATAATCACTGACATCTGTCTCTACTTCAAAAGGCTGCTGCAAACTAGGAAGAGAAAGTACTAGAGCATGACTAATCTTGTATTTCAATAACTCAAAGGATTTGTCTTGTTCCTTACCCTAGTCAAAACCCTTACTCTTTACGGCCACTATGTGTAGAGGTGCTGCAATTGTTGAGAAACCTAGAATGAACTTCCACATGTACTATATTGCTCCCACAAAACTCCTAGTCTCTATGGCTCTTGTTGGTGTTGGCCAATTTGTGATGGCTTCCACCTTCTTTGGATCCACTCGTAGCTCTCCTCCTCCAACCATGTGCCCAAGATAGACAAGTGACTGTTTGGAAAATTCACATTTCTTCATATTACAAAGCAATTGTTTCTCCCTGAGAACTTGCAAGACTTGCTGCAAATGCGTTAGATGTTCTTCCCATGTGGCACTAAAAATCAAGATATCATCTAGGTATACAATGACACATGAATATATGAAATCCCACAATACATCATTCATCAATCTCATAAATGTAGTGGGTGTATTGCATAATCCAAAAGGAAGTACTAACCATTCATATAAACCCTATTTTGTTTTAAAGGCACTCCTCCATATATCCTCCTCCTTCATGCTAACTTGGTGATAACCTGACTTGAGATCCAACTTCGTGAAAAATTTGGCATGCTGAAGTTGGTCCAAGAGATCATCTATACGGGGAAGTGGATATCTGTTCTCTATGGTGATATTTTTCAAAGTGCGGTAGTCGATGCACATTCTCCAAGAACCATCCTTCTTTGGCACCATCACAATAGGCGAACCACACGGTGAGGTGCTCGGACATATCACCCCTTGGTCTATTAGTTCCTAGAGTTGTTTCTTTACTTCAATACTCTCAAGCAAGGATTGCCTATATAACCCGATGTTTGGTACATGTGACTCTGGCAATAGCTGAATCTCGTGCTCTACTTCCCATTTTGGTGGCAATCCACTAGGAGCCCAAATACTTCCTGAAAAGACTAAATAATATTATCCGAATCTTGTTTTCTTTGGTTATAAATCTTTGAAACTTCTACCCCATCTTGTTTATCCTTTAATAAAAGTAAACAAAACTAATTATGATTTTCTGAATAAGCCGTTTTGCTTGGTTAGCACTTACCATAATAACCTGTGTCTTATGCTGGTGTGCCCGGATGTTGTAGCTGATCCCATCCTTGACCCATCTATACCAGTTTTCCCTTCTCATAAAGATAACATCCCTAACATACAAGTAAGGACTCCTAAATACCACATCAAAAGCATCAAGTGGAATAACATCAGCTTCAAAAACATCTATATATTGGGAATTTATCCCAAACTTGACCTTACATCTTCTTGTTACCTAAATTTCAACACCCTTCTTCACCCAACCCAAAGGATATGGGTGTGGATGCTCATAAGTATCAAGACCAAGATTATTTACAACTACCTCAGAAATCAAGTTAGATTGAGAACCGGTATCAACTAAAGCATTTACCTTAGTCCTCTTGACATAGATTTTGATCTGGAATAGTCTACTCATCTCCTCTTCACTGTCCATGTTGGTGGCCGTGCATCCAAGCCTTTCATCTACATCAGAGTCATCTTCGATTTCCATCCCCTTCTATCTTTACAGCTATCATAGACTTCTTGGAGTCCTTGGTTCGCTTTCTTTGGATGTAACTCCGCAAGCAACTTCCAACATGTAGCGTCAATATGACCATTAATATCACAATTCTTGTAAAAATTCTTGGGATCTTTGAAAGTATTTAAAGTAGTGGCAGCTTGTTTACCTTTCCCTTTCCACTTACTCTTGCTACTTGTTTTCCCATAATCCTTCTTCTACTAATTTGTTAACTACTTTACCCTCGGATCAGATTCTCCTTACTTTTTCTCATTATTTATGTAGTATGCCTGTACACATGCTTCATTGAGATCCTTGGGCTTTGTGGAGATGAATTTTCTTTAAAGGTGAGTGTGAAGTCCTCCCAAGTATTTGGTCAGAATATCCTCATCCTCTAAATCCATGTTTAGCAACATGGCTTTCCTTCGAACTCCGTAGTATAGTCCTACACACTTTGACCACTTTCTTGTCTAAAATACTGCCATTTAATCATTTGGTCAGTTTTATGGCCAATAGGATAGAATTTAGCTCTAAGTAATTCCTTAAATTCTTGCCAAGATTTCACAATAGGACATTTCTTCTTTTCACAAGTATTTAGATGAGTTTCCCACAAAACTAGAGCATGTCCCTCCATTTTGAGATGTGCAAAGGTGATCCTTTGTGCCTCAGTGACATTATGGATGCTAAAATAGACTTCTAACTGTTTCAACCATTTATCTAGTAATTTTGCATCTACTTGTCCTTCAAATATTTTGATTTCGACTTTAGTCTCAACTTTAAAAGGAGTATGTTCAAATTTTACCTTTTCTCTTGTGTTAGAAGTCTCTTCTTCATGCTCTTCCCCATAATCTTCCTCATGGTGACTCTTGCCTATACCAAAATTTTCAGCTAAGCCTCGAACCACCGAGTCCATGGAGTCTTGCTTGACGGAAGTTGTCTTCTGCAAATCTGCAAGTTCCTCTTGCCTTCTAAACATCCTATCCATCATGGTCTCTAGCATCTCGATTCTATGGACCAAGTTCTCTTCCTCCATTTCTCCTGAATTCTCTATTTCCACTTCTTTGTAGAAATCTCTGGATCGCAAGGTAAAGCTTCTTCACCTTTAGATCTTGTCACTATCATACAAATTCAAGAATGAAATACCACAGTCCTAGATACTTGTTAGCTCTGATACCAAAATGATCTATAAACTCTTCAACTTTGGAATTATTCACAAATCACAAATTAATTGTTGTTGTTTACTTTCTATTAGAAAATAACAAAGATAGCTAGTGAATGAATTAATATTGTGCTTAAAATCAATAATTGTAGTATAGGAAAGAAAATAAGCTCATAACACCAACCATTTATCTCGAAAACCTCCAATGGAGGAAAAACCAGTCTGGAAGGGAAATTACTCTTTCTTCCCACTTCTATTGGCCAATTTAAATAAACATGTATAGAATTTACAATAAGTAAGAAATAGAAGTAGATAATATCTCAACACTTCCTTTCAGCTTACTTGCTTGCTCTCTCAACAATCCTTTCTTCAAAAAAATACAATTTCCAACACTAATATTTCTTGCTCACTTGCTCCCATGCTTCGATGATCTTCTACACTTCTACAATCATGTATTTATAGCCTTTCTCATGTCCTCCCATGTACTAGAGAATGGGAAAGGTCATGAAGGAGAAGAGAAATGAATAATCATTCAAATTCGTAGGTCATTTGTTTCAAATTTTGTTTTACATGCTGTAATGGCTGGACCGCCACCCTATGTACCTGCGGTGGTCCCAGGGCCGCCGCCTTAGCTGGGTGGTGGTTCTATAACTACCACCCTGCATAGGGCAGTAGTCTTGTTACTTAAAAGACAAAACCTCCATTTGATGTTTTTCTTCTCTGTGCTGATTGTTTCTGATGAAGTAGAGTTATTTCGGATCCCTATGGATCAACCTCTTTTTCAATTATTTTTAGGATGTTTCATGATGAATACGTACCTATTGACCTTAGCAAGTGTTGAGGAGTGGATAAAATATCTAGGAGAAGAGTACGCTTGGAGGTTCAGTACTGGATTTGATTTTGATGCACGCACGTGGGTGGAGTAGAATTTATATGACTATTTGTATGAGAACTTATTTGCTATCTTTCTGGTAGAACTGTATGAGTGGCTGATTGCTTATATGTCTAAAAGAAATTAGAGGTATCACATACTTCTCTAGTCGCAAGAATAATTATAGGTCCTCTATGATGTCGATTTTATTTGGACGCGTGTTATGGACACTTTGTTTTGTGGTGTTCTGAATAGCTATACTTTGGAGTACTAAATTTCCACTTACTCATGCCCAGAGGTAGCTGAGTTCTTGTTTTTATGTTATCCCAGGGGAAATTATTTTCAAGGCATCCCACTAGAGATTAAAATATTGATGGTAACCCCGAACTTAGAAGAAAAGTTGAAGACTAGCTAAATCTTACCACACAGCAAAAGGTGGGAGCAAGTTTGGTGAAGGATGATGAACCTAGTGGTAGAGAGGAAAAGAGAAGAAATGTGTCTTAAGTACAATGAGGTGGGCGAGAGGGAGATAGATAAACAACGTGATATTGTAGAGTGGATGTCATTGAGGAGAGATATGAATCATAAAGGATTTGGATCTCACGCTAAAGGTGTGGACCCAAATCATCTAGAAATCCCCATTGGCAAGGCATGACAAGGAAACCTCCTCGGCCTCATATGGGAGCACACCAATAGAGATGAAATGGGTTGTGGCGTGCATCTAAATCTAACTAGAAACCTATCCTTTGCACTTTGTTTTCCAAAGATCTAGTCAAGACAACAAGTAGTTAGTAAGCTAGTTTGGGAGAGCAACAGAAAGGAGTAAATCAAATAGAAAGTGCATCTATGGTTAGGAAAACATATTCTTTATTATTTGGGTGTAAGTTTTTGGGCGTATCATAAGCATAGAACTCAAGCGCGTAGAAAATTTGACTTACTTATAAAAGTAGTACCATCTCAAAGACTCGTAGGAGTTTAGTTCAAGTACCATTATTGGGACAAAGGGCGACATCCACTAGTCCACTTTCGGCTACATGGGAGGATTAGGTGGCATAGGTGGCTCTAGTTCTTCCGGATCTGGTGGTTTTTAAGGAAGAGGTAACACTAGAGGTTCTGGATTAGGTGGTCGGGTCCTCATAAACCCTAAAAATTTACATGGAGATGTATCTTCGTCTTCCGAGTATAGAGGAATAGAAGATGCGGCTAAACATGTGCACATGTGTGAGAAATTGTGGCACACAAAAGTAATTACGAGGTCTAAGTGCAAGGAAGGTCAGTTTGAAATACGTTGTAGGGATGTGCTCACATTTGGTACAAAATTTTTACCCCGATCGGACTTGCATAGTTAATGCAACATTAAAGGATGCTTTCTTTAAGGAGTTTCATATCCTAGACTTTGAGAAGAAGAGTATAAGCGTGCTCAAGGATATGAAGGAGGGAAATAATGAAAGTGTTCAGGAATATGATGCATGTTTCAAAAAAAAATTATCTAAAATTTCATATGATATTCATGCAAGCCAACATGCACAGTGGTTCGTAGGGGGCTTGATCACACCTTTTAGGAGGGCGCTGTCACATAAGACATATATGGATCCACGCAAAGTACTTGAATTAGCATTGCATACCGGGGTAGTTCGAAGCATAGATTACAACTATGACAAAGTAGTTGGAGAAATTATCATCCAATTCAGCACATTAGACGCGCACTAGAATTTTGTGTATGAATTATGAAGTGGAAGGGCACACTAAGGATAGTTGTCCCCACAAGTCAGTGTGTTCATTATTTATAGACTATGACATATTTCATTTAGACCATGATGAAAAATTGTGCCCATTATTACAACGCGTGATAAGAAATAATGTATCTTGTTATTGTAAGATTTTTGGTCCAAAACTCACAATATAGAAGACTACAAGTTGATTGGTTAGATCTATGATGTCATAGATATTAGTGTGCTACAGACAGAGGAGTATCGATACAAATCTAAATGTAAAAATGAGCACCATGACCATGATCACACTCAAACATGCTATGTTTGAAATGAATGGAGTTTTGAAAGAGGTCGTGGAAGAGATCGAGGTACTTGTGGTGGATTCGGGGTCAAGGTCATGGTGTTGGACAAGGTGAGTTTCCTTGTGAAACATGTTTTACATGTGGATCTCCGACCACTATACACAGGAATGTCCTCAAAATATCACTTGTTATTTTTGTGGGAAGAATCACAACTATGAGGAATGCCTAGACTTATATAAGCATCTTAACAAGGAACATAAACAAGAGATCAAGGGCACAGGGATGGTTATAATACAACGCGCTATAGAGAATTAGTGGATGCCAAATTTGACACTAGAACATGAGGTATTACTTGTGAATATTACTACATGTGCTAAATCTACGCGCATTAGAGAGATGTTAATGTAAAATCCTACCATTACTAAGGAGGAGGTTTTACATGCAAGGTACCCAGATCCTACACATCAGAAGGAGGTTTATCAAGAAACCATGGAGGTACTCAAAAATCTTCAAGGTGAAATACAGTGTTTAAAGGAACAGTCATGGAAGTTAGAACAAAAGAAGGAAACAGAGACAGTCCAATCGAATATTGATGACTTGAAAGAGGTATACAAGATGTTGCGCCAGGAGAATATCATTCCATTACTAGGGAATTGACTAAAGGGAAACACTTCATGTGCAGGCATTAAGAATGGATGACAGATCCTACATGCTAATATTCCCCCTCATAGATTGGATTATGACAAGGAAATCACTCTGAATGTTGTTGTGGATGGGTGGCTTTTGAGAAATATATTGATTGACACAAGTGCGAAGTGAATGTGCTTACTTTAGATGCATGTGTACAAATGGGAAGACCTCCATTACAACCATCCTCTAATGTATTGTTTATGGATAATCAAACTAAGACCACTCTAATCAAAGTTTTAAAGGATGCATCCATTACTATACAAGGGGTCAAGTTCACTGGGGATTTTGAGGTTTTAGCACTTGCGAAGAAGACAACTTCCCTCTACTTGGGTGCCCTTAGTGTAATGCAAATAATTCTAATCTACAGATTCAATAGGGGTATATAAGTTTTGAGAACAAGGAAGAAGGTGCTATTATCCCTTTAACAAATGGGAAATCTCCACATTACATTGATCCTTTGAGTGAGAACTACCTAAACATAATTTATGTGTGCACCATTCAAGATCTGTAAGTACTTGAGCCATCTAAGGAAGGAATCCTCCAGTGGGAAGATGCATAGTTTATTAGTGATACTATAAGTATTGCTTGTGACAATTGGGCACATGGAACTTATGATATGGTTGGGCATGAAGTAAGAAGTGCATTTGTGTGGAGAATAAACCCTCGTTGTATTAGGAGAATATGTAACAAATCAGTACCTCAAGTACACTAGATAAATAAAGTTGAAAGAAGAAATATGTTAGTGTATACCCTACGTGAGACAAAAGCACACCGGTGGATGGTTCACATAGATAGTCTCCTAAAATGGAATGAAGTCGAATTTCTCTAACAACCCGAGTTTCTTGGGAGCAATATGCCTATTAAAATATGCATATATCATGGTAATAAACCTGTTTAGCACCACATTCACTAGTGTGAGAGACTCTAGATAGAGGGGAAAGAAGATTTACCACCTTCACTTTGGGTGCATAAACTTTATTCCATGTTGCAAGGCTGTGTACACGCTTGGTATGTTTATGTAGAACTGCATAGGGAGACTGGAAATTGGTAGGACTTGATTGCAGGAATGACCCAGACTTTTGAGTACTTCTCTACTAAACCTCCGGTAAGAGAGGAATTATGGGTTATGGAGCACTTAACTATGGGAGATAGTGCAAAGGCTAAAGAACTCATTCAGAGTTATTTGGTGAGGAAGGACAAGGAGTGCATTTTGATAATACTGATTTCGAACTATTTATGTGTGCTTGTTTTGATAAGGAGAAAGGAAATATTATCTACATAGTGGATGATGAATAAGTAGAAAATTTGCACATAAATCATTCAACATGTACAAACAAGGTTTTAGAAAGTGTGGATAAAAACATGCGTGCCTATCATGAACCTATGATTTACTAAGCCAATGAACATTGGCACGATGTTGAACCTAAGGAGGCCATAATTGGAGATTATTGGTTTAATTCTAAAGTAACAAAGATAATTGAGTTACTACCGGATTTCAAAGACTTATTTCCTAGGGTCTACCATGAGTTAAAGGGATTGCATGAGTCATTGGGTGAAATGAAGACTAAGCTAAAGGAAGGTTTGTGCTTGGTCGGGAAGAGACCTTATAGGATCAACCCTAACCTACATGTAAAATTTAAAGAAGAAATTGAAAAAATGTTGAAATATGGCATCATTAATCCCCTTGAAGAATTAAAGTGGGTTAGCCCCATGGTAATCAGCATAAAGAAATATGGTCAGATTAGGATTTTTGTGGATTACAGGGAGTTCAATGTTGCATGTGTGATTAATCCTTTGCCTACACCTTTCACTGAGGAAATATTAGAAGGCATTGCAGGGCACAAAGTTTAATCTTTTACATATGGATTCTCACAAGATCACCACTTTAGAATTACACAGGGAGGATCAAGAGAAATGACTTTCACCATTGAATGGGGAATTTTTTCATTTAATGTGATGCACTTTGGTTTGAGGAACGCGCCTATTGTATTTCCATGCATATTTTTTCGAGCATTCCAAGATTTTATTCACAAATTATTGTAGGTTTACTTGGATTATTGGACGGTATATGGGCTTGTTAAGGATCATTGTGACAACTTGTGATTAATGTTTGAAATATATAAACACTTAAGCATCTCTTTAAATATCGGGAAGTGTCTGTTTGCTAAACCTTTTTGAACTCTGCCGGTGCACATCATCTCGTAGGAAGGTTTGTTAGTAGATCCAAATAAGGTTGTAGTTATTGTAGGCATGGAGGAAACTACCACCAAAATGAGGTGCATGGATTCTTAGGCCACACAGATACTACAATAATTTTATCAAAGGATATGAAAAGATTTCCACACCCCCGGAAGAGTTACTAAAAGGAAAGGGGACATTCAATTTGGGAGAACCATAACAACACACATTTGAGGCATTGAAGGAGAGACTTACTACAAAACCTATTATGTATTTTCCCTCATGGAACCGACCGTTTCATGTACATGTGGATGCCTCTTGCACGACCATTGGCGCAATGTTAAATCAACCCCCGAGAAGGCATTATAAATCATCCTATCTATTTTGTTAGTAGAAAGTAGATTCATGTGGAACAAAATTATGCAACTACAGAGAATGAGCTCTTCTCAATGATCTACATGATGCATAAGTTTAGACAATATTTGCTAGCAACACCATTTGTATTTTATATAGATCACATGGCATTAAAATACTTGGTAAATAAGCCCATTTTATAGGGGCATATATGTCGATGGGTTCTCTTATTCCAAGAATTTGACTTTACCATCATGGTAAAACCAGGTAAAAGTAATTCTGGCCTAGACCACTTATCAAAGATTCAATCAGGGAAGGCATGTAGATAATTGAAGATACAATGTCGAATGCATAATTGTATAGGTTACATCACGTGCCTTCTTAATGGAGGATACTTGTTGTCTTTTTATGCACAGTATGGCATCGAAATAATGAAATCCATAGAAAGAAGTAGCTTGCAATTTGTGCTACACCTTTCATGTTGATCAGTGGTGACTTATACAAACTAGGTCGAGATGAAGTATTATGTCGGTGTGTATTGGAACATGAGCGCACAGATATCATGGAAGAGGCTCATGGTGGTATTGTAGGTGGGCATTATGCAGTAACGCCATCATGCACAAGATTATACTCATTAAATTATTGTGGGAGACAATTACAAGGATTTTAAAGAGTATTGTAAGACATGTGATCACTTTTAGTGCCTTGGAAAACACAGGCAAAGAGATGAAATGCCTTTGAGGCCTATTGCTAGTGCGAGTAATTTGAGAAATGAGCTATAGAATTTGTGGGTCCTATTTCCCCACTATACATAGAAGCTGGATCGTGCTACACAATCACTTGCAAATATTATCTTAAAAGGTGGGTAGAAGCATCACCTACAAAGGATTGTACAAGAACTACAACAACCGAGTTCTTATGGGAAAATATTCTTACTAGGTAAGGGTTTATGTTTAGTTTGACAACCGACAGAGGCACACACTTCTTGAATGAGACAATTAGGATATTATTGGATGAATTTATGATCACACACCACAAGAATACACCTTATCACCCTTAAGAAAATGTGAATGCTAAGGTTTTCAAAAAGATATTGAGCTAGACCTTGATAAAAATTTGTGATGTTGGAAGGAAATATTGGGATAATAAAGTTTTTGTTGTACGTTTGGCATTTATAAAAATGTACAAGAGGTTGAATAAGACCACACCTTTTCGGTTAGTGTATGGTGTAGAATCAGTTCTTCCCATGGAACACATGTGACCTTCTTTACATATTGCACACACTAGAGGTCTAGCTAATGAGAAAATATTAGAAGAGAGAATTGATAAGTTAATACAATTGGATGAGAGGTATGCCATAGTACGTTAGAGGTAGAAGCAAGAAAAGGCCAGACAGAAGGCATGGCATGATGGATGCATCAGGGAACATAAGCTTAAGGTTGGAAAGATGGTACTTCTTTATGATTCCAAGTTTCTGTGCCATCCAGGTAAACTTAAGGTGCATTAGTTGGGACCGTATGTTATCACTCATATAATTGAATCGGGAACTTTCCAGTTGAGGTGTTTAATGGAATATGGTTAATCGGTTACTTCAACAGGGGTAGGTGAAGCCCTACTATAAATAAGTCTTCTTGGTATTTGTAATAAGGCAGTATTTCCATTTAGTATAGATTTTCCTTTCTGTATTTATTTTAATATATTTCCTTCTACATCGTTATGATTTTTCAATTTAGTTTGGTGTTTTATGTAATAAGTGCATTTGCGCACTTTGAAAGATCATCACAATCAAGTATTTTTATGTATAGAGGACTGCACATACCATTTATGTGGGGTGGTTGTTATTTGTTATTCAAAAATGGGTACACATAAGAACATATTATTACAAGTGTTATTCAAGAATGGAAAGGAGGTGTTAAAAATAAGATTGATCCTAGGGAAGACCATAGTTGGAAAAAATGAATGAACATTATAATGTGAGGTAGCGAGTCCATGGAAACTACCATGGGAGGCGAAATGGTGAGGTACTTTGGCGCGTGGAAGCATGCAAAAGAGAATTCTATATCTAGAAGGTAGGAAGGCACACTAGAAGGTTATAATTGAGGTGCAAAAGTGTACCGCACGGAAATTGGGAAAATGCTTAATTAATGAGAGAATTTGTGGTATGTGAAGGAGCAATAAATGCACTAACTATTTGAAAATCTATACAAGGACATGATGCGGGATCATTTTTACCTTTACGATCACAAGTATTCAAGCGAGCTAAGTACGACTGAGCCAAGAGAAATGTGTTGAGGTGCGAAGAACTATGGAATTAGACATGGAGAGAAGATTTATGCACATAATTGGTTTACATCCCCATTGGTGAAGGGTTTGAGCACAACAGAAGCATTGAGAATGAGCTAGGGCACCCAGTTTCGAGCTAGGGAAAATTGTTTCAAGCTAGGGTTTGAGCTTACTCAACATAGAAGAAAAAAAGGTGGGATTTTTACAATGGCACCAAAGAAAGCACCTGCAATAGGTATGAAGGGGAAGAAAAAGGTAGAAGTTGAGGTCGAAGTTGGTCTCGAGAGAAACTTTTCAGAGATGTAGTATCTAGAAGGAGTGATAGTCAAACAGGATTGGGATTCCCAAATTCACGATATAGAGTAAGTGATTACAACCATCACACCACCGATAACATGGGATAAATGGATGCACTTTTTAACAAGAAGACCAACAAGAGCACAAAGGATGATATGCCGGATATGATAATGCTAGGGAGAAGTTGCTTAAGAAGATAGGGGTTTATCAATTATATGAACTCCCATATTTTGAAAACTAGAAGCTTTATACACATGGCTTATGAGAAGAGTCCAAGAGGACTTCCTCTGTTTTTATGGATGGAGAGTAAGGATCATAGCAGCCCTAATTCCTATATTGACAAGACCAAGGGCATAAAGATAGATATTATGAGTGGTCCACCGATAAGTCAACTATTATAGCCACTATTAAGGAGTTAGGATACTCCAAAGGTCCATGCGGAATGGACATAGACAAATTAAAGTAGTATATGATAGTGTAGGAAGCCATGCATCTTCTCACTAAGTTAAATGACCAAGAGAGATGGTCATAGGTAAATACCATGTGGAAATACATTGCGAAGAAAATTTCAGAGGGAGAAATCTACAACTTGGCTAGCTACATTGCAGAAACTATTACCGAGGAAGCATGCACGGGTGAGAATATAAGTTTTTGTGATATTATATTATCTCTTGTCTTTGTATAAATTGGAGTGCTCGATGGGCTGAAGAATAAAATTTGGGAATACCCTAAAGAGAAGAATTCCCTTGTGGATAGGTTCGAGAGATACTTATGTGAAGGAAAAATGAGTTTCCCATTCAAGAAAAGTGTAGAATTATGGTATGACTGACTTTGTATGGCATTTGAGGAGGAATGACACATCCCAAAGGAGCTACCCTCGGTAGTGGGCAAGGAACTACATTCACGGTGTATGAGAATTTCTGCATCACACGGTTTGTAATGAAGGATGGTACATGGAATCCATGGTGAAAACTTCCCTATGCCTTCATAGTGTGCTTCTTCCAAGCCTCGGTTCACGGGTTTCTTGATGCGCATTAGCTTAACTTCAACACAGAAAAGGTAGATTGTGACTACCATACTCTCAGAAAAACATATGTTTATCCAGGTTGGTCTACCTACATTAAGAGGCTCATTTGAGATGTTATAAATATAAAGCCAATAAGTTTGGATATTGGGGACAAGTGGAGTCATGCTCATCTATCTTCACTCAATCCTAGGAAGAGAATAACCCGTATGGGGAGAATGAGTTCATGCTACCGGGTCACCTAAGGAAAACACATGGTTGAGAATGTGGCAGATCCAAATCATGCCATGACCATAGAGATAGATGAGGAAGAAGAACAAGAGGATAGTGGAGGCTTGGACCATAGAGGCCGGATGCCACCCACGAGATAGAGTGGAAAGTGAGTGTTCGATACTCCACCATAAGCGCAAGAAGGAAAAGAGGACTTGGATGAGTATGGAGTCCTTAAAGAGTGCCAATTTAAAAGGGTATTAAGAAGAACCAATACCTAAGGCACAGGAACATCACATCCTTTATGAAGATCACCTCGAATCTCCCCTCAGAAATAAGCACCATAAAAGAAGAGAAAAGAAAGTTGAAGCTTAGTGAGGAGGAAGAGGAGTCCAAAGAGAGCACACCTGGAACCCCAATTCAACCGAAAGATGTAGAGGAGCCCCAAGATGAAGAAATGAGAGATGAAGAAGAAGGGGTGAAAGAAGTAGAAGAAAATGTGTGTGAGCAATCTAGAACACCAATTACAACTCAGATAGGAGAAAGGCCAACTCTAGCTCTTGATGCTTAGGTTCCTAAGGGGCCAAGAACAAGGAGAAGTGAAGAATATGTTGTGCCAAGTATGGGATACATTGAGGACACAAGAAAAATCATCCGCACCTAATTTTAGAGCACAATGAAACTTAAGGAATTATATGGATGGGATTTGATGGATCTAGATATGGCCACTACACATGCAAGGAAATAATTATCTTGGTCCATGCAGACCCATATGGATGAACCAAATTTTGATGTATGCAAGGAGTCTTGTGTCTCAAGAAGAGTAAAGAAGGCACCACAAAGTAGGCACATGACCATAAATCCCACTCTTATGTCTGATGAGTAGGTCAGAAATGCCTTAGTCAAGGTATCTGCTAAGGTGGCATGGAGAAATATTGATAAGGTCACCACCATTAGAGCGTTGATGGAGGATAAAAAAGATAAAACTATAGAAATAGAGCACTTAAAGGAAGAGAAGGAATGAGAACGGAAAAAGAATGAGGCCTTCGTTAGTATGGCGAGAGGAGATTAGTGATTACATTATGAAAGCAAGGCCTCATCTAGAACCAAAGGTACTTGAAAATTTTCCTTCATTATGCATTATGTGTGTACTTTGGTTGATTTGGTACTAGAAGATGGACCACTTAGAATTCCCACACCAAAATATGTTGAACAAGAAGCAGAGAGAGAAAGGGCCTCTATGATAAGAAAAATTTCAATGTATGAGGCGTTGCTCCAAACTTTAAAGGATGAGCTGAAGAAAGAAAACCAAGCTCTCAATTTATATACATCACCAGAGGAAGTAATAAGGACCAGAACTCTGGTTGAAGATAATGAAGTTCTGGAAGCAATGAAAGATGAGACTTTAGGGCACGCAAAAATATTGGCACTAGTAAAACAAAAGCATGAAGCCCTTATAGCAGCCCAAGATCCACATAAGGAGAGGATAGATGAGCTTGGGAAGCTCATAACACAGAAGATGGATCTTATGGAAGGAATGATTTCAGGTATGGCCAATGTTGTCTAGTGCTTTAGAATGAGAAAGAAAAGATTACTCAGGATGGACTAGATACCATAGCCATAGATATTCCAGAGAAGACAAGGACCGTGATAGATGAATGACAGACATTGGAGGATAACATTAAGAATGAATATTTGGAGCTAATCCTCCTAGTTGAAGAAGCAGGAGCTACAGAGTGAAGATTCATTCTTTTGTACAGTGATTCTTTAATTATTTCAATGCTTATTATTTATTTTTTGGAACAGAGAAATAATTCCCATAGCGGGAAAAAATGTACTTTAGTGTGGGGTAATGTTGAGAAGACAATATTGTTCTAAGGAGAAGAAAAAAAAAAGGATTCCACCCATGGGAAATAGGTGTATTTAAAGGTGCATAAATATAGGAAAGGAAATGCACGTCACAACAATTTGGTTCATGACTTAGCCATTTTATGGAGAAGGGATATGTTTGGAAGATAGCATGCGGAGCACACATCGGGATAGAATCTTGCACGACACACAACTAGTATTTTGAGAATGAGCAGTGATAAGTACCATACATGGGTTTAAGTTAACAATCAAATTTCTTCTTAGATTTAATTGTAGGAAATCTATTATTAGTGCACTTGAATGTGTGCATGCTATTTTAAAGGCACATGGATATTATCAAAGCATGCAACCTATTTTGAGAAGTGCATGAGTAGTGAAGGGAAATTCCCCACCCCTATAAATGCATATTGAACTATATCGTTTAGAGAGACTCGAATTGTTGTAAAGTTATGTTGTTGGATCCGATGCGCACATGACTAATGGATATACTTTATAATGTAAGAAGCTTCTATTTTTACATTTTTAATGTAATGAATGATATTGGATGGATAATGGTGTTAGACATAACTAAAACTAGTTCCTTTATGGTTAATCTTATTATATTTATTGTTTAATTTATGATTCACTAAGATCTAGATCTGGATTATGCACTGTGGAATGCTTATGTTTATTTATGGATCTGAATATGTCTTATCTTCATCACACTAACATCCTGCAGAAACAACTCCAAAGAGGGGAATGGTACCTTTGCACACTTTGGGTGAGCACTTAGCTCAGGCTGGGTGATGTGCCATCACACACCGGTTTTACACATAATATTCTATGCTTCATCATATGGTGTGAATATGATTGGGTATAGATTTCAATAAAAACACATTTGTTGGTGTATAGAGATTCATCTTGACATAAGACTTAATGATGAATGTATATTTGTATGAAAGGAAATTCTTGTACACATTCTTTGAACAGTAAATAACAATATCCTAATACAAAAAAGTTAGTGGAGGAGAGTAAATTTTCAAGGAAGAATTTATGGCTAGATGTAGTCTGAAAAAATTGATAGTGAATGTTAACAATTCAATCTCCTTTATAACACTGTTAGAGGAATAGAGCATGGTCATACAAGAAAGGTTGAGAGATGCATGAGCATTGTTATAAGTAGAACAAGAACCATATGTTACTCATATTGTTAATGAAGGTGGATGCAGGTAAAGTCAACAAGGAAGGGGATTGAATTTGATGCTACTTGGTTGGAAACATCAACCAAAGTCAAATTCATTGTTCAAATTCTTAAGATCCAATTTTTAGTAAATCTGATTACACAAGGAAGGATGGTCATATTGCATGTTTATAACCAAAGGTTCTTGACCTTATGAATGGTTATTATGATCTCATTCAACAAAACAAGACTATGGGTATATAATATCAATATTTAAGGTGAAACTTAGTGAGTATGCTATCACAATCACACATAAATTTATAAAGTATTGATGCATTTTCATTCAAAATCATTTAACATTGGACCAAACAATAGTATTCTCTAGAAAAACTCATATGTTTCCATATAATTCATTTTACATTAATAATCACTACTAAACAATGTGCAAATAGTGCCACATTGTGGATCATTTTTGTGTCATAATTTGACGTTTTTGGGATATTTTTAGGCATGTTTCTTAAAAGAAATCATGCCTATTTGTGTGCTACAAAATTAACACAAACACAACAAGACTATATCAAATCAACTGTGTCGAGTTTGCATCAGTTTTGTGCCTAATTTATGTTAAAAAATTCTTTACTTTGTGCCATGTCAAATTGATACAAGACCTATAAAATTAACAATGAGGGGTGGTGTAAATTTGATGTAAAATTCATTGGATATTTTTAAAAATAAATATAATTAATCATAATTACAATGATATAATTACTCGTAATTACAATAATATAGTTACTTAATAATTATATTGCATTTTTATTAATTATAACTATTAAACATTATATACTAAAATATTATTTATATTTTATTATGATTGAGAAATTGTAAATTAAGAATGTGTAAAGTATCAAAATATACTTAATAATAATAAAATAAGATTTTTTTTTATTAAGGGCAAATAGTTTTGAAGGGACTATACCCTGTGTACAAAAGGGCTCAAAAGCCAGATAATAAACATGAGAAAAGCAGCCCAGAGAAGGGCAAAACAGTCAACTAAGAAAGGCTCAGCAGCCAGATATTACAATAAAGGTGAAGAGTGGATCTAAACGTACAGAGATCCAGAGCAAAGGAGACAAGTTCAAAAAGAAACCAAAAGAGAAACAAAATATAGAGCTCCGTCAAAAACAGCTCTAGAACCACCCAATGACAGCCAGATCACAGCCAAAAAATAGCAGCACATCAGCCCGTTACTTGAGGGCTCTGTCAATCTTGGCCTTGATGGCCTGCAGTGACATGAAAAAGCAATGGCTGTGGCCTGAGAGGGGTCCTTCATGTTTTCTTGGGAGATTGCAATGTCCCTATTTTCTTTAGGGCCCCATTTATCTTCATTGATTCCACTTAAGCTGCAAACAATGTGGACGTCTTTGTTCAATGAAGTTAAAGATGCTTTTAGAAGCGAGATAAAATACAAATCATTACGGCTTTTGGCATTCCCCAATCTACCATCAAGGGACTGCAGCTTCTTGAAGACTTCATCAATGACCCCCTCTTCCTCCTCACCGTGCAGGATCCTTTTACCTTTGGCTTTCTCCATGTTCTTAAGAGCCCCTTTGAGCTCATGAATCTCCTTCTCCAATCATCAACCTTCTCCAGCAAATCCTCCTCCTTGGGCTTCTCCACAGGCATGCTGATATGCAGGAGGCTTTCAGCAAGTTCTAAGTCCTTGTGGCTCCTAAGGACACGTTGGGAGGCAGGGATTCTAGTTTTAAGGCTCTTGCTTTTCTTGCTGGAGCCCACATCATCATGCTTTCTTTTTGGCAGGGGTGGAGTGGGAGTAGTATGGGTAGGTGGGGGTGTGGAGGAGGGAGGTGGGATGGGGTTCATGGGAGGGCAACTGGAAAAGTGGCGGTGAATGAGGAGTATAAGGCCACGATGTAGGGGGACAGCCCTAGAGTAATTTTACACCTCCCTTATAGACTTCTCCAGGGAGTTGATCAGATAATGAGGAAAACTAATAATGTTAGTTCTACGAAAATGATTCAGAAAAATCAGATGCTTGTGTGGGATAGTCACATATCTTCCTTCTAAGGTAACATACCTTACTACCATTTTAGCAAGCTCATCAAAAGGTGCGAGGATCGACTCCACCTTGAGGCCAGCAGTTACAAACTCAAGGTTCTCTCCCTCTTCCAGAAATTTCTTGGTTTCAACCTCCCTGTCGACTTTCTTGTTGAAAAATTTTGCACCTTCTAAGCTGAGACCCGTGACCTGAGCTATGAGCTCTTATGTAATTTCCATTTTCATGTTACTATACTTGACAATTCTGTTCTTCCAACCCTTGGCGAATTTGATGGAGACATCTTGATCGAAGCCTTGAATCCTCTCAATGAAATTCGACAGGCCCCCGATTTGCAGGTACTCCCAAAGCTCCGTGTTCTCTTTCCACTTAGGGTTGTGGGTCGACTCAGTCTTGCATGGCGGACCCCCCATGTTTCCTCTGTTACTATTCATATTTTTAATGGTAAAAAAACTTGCAATGTACGGGACAAGCCAAGCGGTGCTTTTGGTTTTAGAATCTGTTCCTCTCGTGAAAGCCGGCTTAATAATAATGTAGCATTTGTTATTATTGCCCTTCTCCCCCGCTTTCCTCCCATGCCAAGAAATGATGGCAATCCAATCCGCACACATCGCAGCAATCATCCAAATCTTTTGTGATGTCATCATCATGTACTTGGGGATCTGCTCATTAGCATCCATAAAATAGCCGTTATTCATAGTTTTCACAGCCATGAAGATCAATGATGATGGCTTTATTGACATATGCGGGCAGAACATCCCCGCCAATCCAAGTTTGAAAGGAATTATTCACTCCTAAGTTAGCCAAGTCGTCGGCAACCCTGTTTCCTTCTCAATAAGTATGGGTGATGTGGACATTAGCAAAGCTTTTGCATATTTCTATAGCTTCTTCAATATAATCCTTGATAGACCAAATTTTAATTGTTGTTTTTATTCGAAGATTTATACTATTAAGAGAATCACCTTCAATTATGATATTTTGAATATTGCAATCTCTGGCAAGTCTCGATTCCCAAAGAGCCGCCATGGCTTGAATAATGGTTAGTCTATCTTCCCATTCTCCCAGAAAAAGCAGCAACATAGCAGCCTCTTTGATCCCTGATGATTCCCCCACCACCAGAATCACCTGGATTGCCTTTTGAGGCCCCATCAAAATTTAATTTGTGCCAATCATTGGGGGTTTAATCCATCGGACTTTGTTTCACAAGGTATTACATTTTTATTTCTACTTGATAGTGGCTATATTCCAATCAGTTAGGATGCATTCTTCATTCTTCGGGTAGAGTCTATTTTTAGGGGATTTAAATCTAGCAATATTATCTTGCACAAAAATGATTATTTCCTTATAAACTTTGTTACAAGCTTGTCTATTGCTTCTGAAAATACTATCATTACGAGCCTTCCAAATTCTCCACATAGTGTGTGGCAGAACAAGTTGCCATAGTCTTTTCACCATGCAATGTTTAAATGGAGAGCTCCATTGCTCCCAAGTTTTAATTAAAAATGTGATTTACAATGATATATAATAGTGTAATTTCAAGGAGTATTAAGGGGCCTTTCCGAATTACAAAAAAATAAATGTAAAACTACATCTTAAATATCTCAATGATCGGTCTCATCATCGCCCCCATCCTCACAATATTTTTGTTCTTCCTAAGCTTGATCCTTCTTGTCATCCTCATAATGCTCTTGACATTCCCACCATCATCCTCATGGTCCACATCCTTCCCTAAATCCTCTTAATTCTTCTAATTTGTTTTACCCCAAAAAAACTTAATGATAATTGTTAAAAGTGTTTAATTGTAATGTATAGTTTTTGTTTACAAAAATTCAACACTACATGCATTATTGGTACAAAATGATTGTCTTGGCCCCCCTAATTACATTTTTTTTTGTTCCATTCCAAATATTTTCACTTTCTTTTGTACATGCCTCTTATAGTTCTCTTCTTGTGAATACAAGTATATGATAAAATTATATATTAATATTTTTAATTTAAAAATATTCAAACAAAACAAAATGAATTTAGAAATAAATTATGTATAGCTTAAGAAGTTTACTAGTGGCCTCTTCTATGTTTTTTCCACCCAAATGATGAGTCACCCAAAACCCTTTTTGGACTTTGGATTCATACCCCTTGGCAAATTAATTTTTATATAAATGCATCAATTTCAATATGTATTAAATTTTTAATCGATCACCATGTTATACAATTACCATTGCATTATTTTTTTAAAGTATAAAAGGTATTTTAAGCGGCATCCTACCCACTACAAAAGGCCAATTCCAAAATAGAACAAAAATGCACACGAAGGAAAAACAAAAAAAAACAAGCCTAAAGTCAAAGTGCAGCCAAAATACAACCAAAACATAGCCAAAATACAACAAAACAACAAGAACGTAGAAAAATTACAGCAAATAAGCTCCTTAAACAATATTTACTTTATTGATTTCAGGAAGGCCTTCTTGATACTATCCAGACTATTCTTGATCTTTTTATGCTATTGTCTCTCTTGTTTTTATATTTTCCTTTGTCATCCTCCGGTTGTTGAGTGATAAGGGCAAGAAGCTCAATGTTGTTTTTGAGAATTATCCACATATCAAATTATTTAAACCTAATAGATTCATGATCTTTTTCAATTTTTGAAATCCTATTATTAATGTCTTCTAGAAATTTATCATCCATTTTTCCGCTATCCAAAATAATCCCACATCCTTTTATTTTATTCTTGAGATCTCTTACATTTTTATGTAACTAATCAAGCATGTCATTATGAAGGTCCGACTCCATTCTTATGTTAACTACAAAATTGGGGGTCCACATTTTTATTTCCAATGGAGAGGAGACTCATAGTAGCCTCATCCTCACCTTGCTAAGGAACACCACTCTCAAAGACACCATTAGAGATCTTACTTCGTGTAGACACAAAATCATGCACATACTACTATTTTATTATGTCATCAATATTTTGTTATATGTATGGATCTTAAGTAATAAAATTATTCACTGGGGACACTGTCTCTTGTCCATCTACATCTTTGATTGGATTTTATTGTAACTCTCTTCTACACTTCTCATTTATGTATCCACTTATGGTCAAGTCACAAGGATCCATGTCTGTATAACTTTTCATAAATGTTGTTATTTATCCCAGAAATTACCTCCCACCTTGGAAATTATCACTCGTGTGCTTCGTCCATTCTCCGGGTGCATCTGTCATGTTTATTATTTTTACACATTTTGACATTTGTGGTCATCCTTTTCACTTTTCTTATCCTTATCCCATGTTCATAGTCAACCTTTTGTGTCAATAGTGTCGAAATTCAAATAAGAGACTCATATATATACACAACATACTATTATTTTGGTTGGAAATTCAAAGAGGCTATCACATCTACATATTATCATTGTACTATCAAAGTGGACTGCATTTTGGGATATATACACTACATAGGAAGGGGAAGTGTTGAATTCCATACCACACATTTACATATAGCCCATTATATTGGTGTCATTGACATGAAGGAAAACATAAGGAAACTATTTCACACACAATCACATAAAATTACATGGAGTCTCGAAATTTAGTACAACACTTTGGGTACTAAGTTCACTCATACGGTGACCTTTAGGGTCACCCAATTTCACATAATTCATAGTTTATTTAAATATAATATGTTTATGATATTTTTCGAGATAGCTAGGGTCTATTTTATAGGTTATAGGTGTGATCAAAACCCTAACGAGATAAGTCTCGAGTGAAAAAGCAAATATTAGAGTGAAGACCCTCAGACCCAAAAAAAGATAAGATCTTGAATATTCACACGAGACAATAATTCCCGGGTGCTCTATCCTATTGTGGGTAGTTCTATCCCACATAGTACGAGTCTCAAAACTCTCTACCAGCCATTTTGACCTCATTTCCTACCAGATCCAACATATATATAGTCCCAATTACCTCTAGGTTGCACAAAAATAAACTAAGTCATCTATTTCTCTTATTTTCTCATATTTTTGCATTGTGGAGTACATAGCACTTGCATTTTGTTGTATATTATCATTTGTATATCCCTTGTTACATTAGTTACTATGAAATTAGGTTTAATTCATTTTTATTAAATTGTCTAGTGAACACCACTCTTATTTGAATTCTTTTCCCTAGGATCCCAAACCCTCATGGCTAAAAAAGGTACCCATATCCAAAGCACGATATGACCTATATGCACATGCAACCAGTTATTTTCCAATGCCTCTAAAGAATTTGAATTTTGTAACCTCATGCACAATCCTCAATATGATCCAAAATTCCTCTAACAACTCCTTGACTTCCAAAACTCTCTTCTTGTTGGTTTCTAAAGCCTTTATTTTTACATAGTTTCCCCTAACCAAAAATTTTCCACATGTTCTCCTTCATCTTTTGTAGCCACGAATGATCCTCCATCCTCTTCTCCTTATACTATGGAAAATGATAACATTAATATAGATTCTTTGTATGATGAGGTTCTTTCTTGTGAAAACATAGATGTTAATGAATTTGATTATGATAATGAAAATGTAAATATGAATAATGATGTTTATAGTCAAGTTGAATGTGAATCTATACCTCCTACCATTCCTACTTCTGAAATTTTTTCCAATGATTTCCATGATAAATCCAATGCTATAACTACTAAAAATTATTTGTATGTTGATGAAATCCATCCTTGCAAAAATATGGTTGATATTGACTCTGATAATGCACATGTTAATGATCATGTTTCTTCCATTAAGGTTATTGAATGTGAATCTACACCTCCTATTTCTTCTACTTCTAAAGTTATTTCCAATGATGGCCATGTTGACACCAATCCTACTCCTAATACACCTCTTACTATGTCTCATGATCCTACACCTAGTACATCTATAGATATTCTGTTAGTATAAATCTCAACACCCCCTAAATGACTTTCGGATCTGTAGTTAAGAATTGGGTCATTTAGTGTGATCGCACAACATTGAGTTTTCTCAAGGTGTGGGACCTTACAAGATGAGAAAACTCTCTAGAGAAATATGGTTCTCACCCCTATGTTTAAGTGTATGCTTGAACTTTTGCAAAGGTTCTGATTCAAAACTCTTACTCTAAAATTTCTAAGGAGACATGGTTGAAAGAAGCATGGAAAAAGAAAACAAAACTAAGCTAAAATAGTGATACACCAAAGGAGTGATGAAATTTTGTCTTGAAAATAATAGACATAGATCATGAGGATGTAGCATCAATACATGCACAAATTTTCCAAAATACAATGAAATATCATAAGGAAACAAACCAATGCAAGAGAGGATTGGAAAATCAATCACAGAGCATGTATTATCAGTTCCAGAATCGATACAATACATTGCAATAGAAAAGAAGGAAAAACAAGCTACAATTTCCATGGGAGGTTTGAAACTCCTCAAATCCACCTGCTAAGGAGAAAGGAAGAGCTTGCAAGAAGCAAGAAACGTTCAACCCTTTACAAATGAGCCAAAACTGGCTTTTAATGGTGAAGCAGAACGAAGGAAAAGTAAAAATGTGGGAAAATTGATTTATGAACTCAACCACCAATAAAATCCCTTCATTTCACCTACAAAGTGATGGGCTTCATGGAAAAATCCATACACCAAATTACATTGCTCTACAGATCCAAAAATGACCCATACTTCATTAATTTTGGTAGTTGAATGTCGGGCTTCACGTATTTTTGCATACCGAGGTATTTTCTCATTTTCTCCCACCAAAAAACAAAATTGAATACTCCATCATGTGGATAATTTCACTATCTTTCCAATGATATAAAGAACATGAAAATCCAAGGTCAGGATCAAAAGTTATGCCCCTCTGAAGATTTAGGGCAAAAATGGCAATTTTAGGGAAAAATTTAGGTTGGTGGGCTGAAACTTGAAAATTTTCCTCTTTTTGAATTTGGGAAAATTTCTCGAAAAACGCACACCCCACTACTCCACGGCCATGTGTCACCCTTTGGCTGATTCATGGGCCTCAAGATCACTTTCTACCCTTTTGCGCAATTGGGAATTTTTCCCAAAATTCTCCATTAATTGACCTGCCACTCCACAGGACATGTGGCGGCTTCAAAATGATCCGTGGGCCTTTAGGCAAAAATTTTCCTTTGTGCCCCTTGACCAAAGCACTAAAAATCCAAATCCCCACGATGCTTGCCGCTCCACCCTACCACGTGGCAAATTTTCACCGGCAGCAGCTGTCTTGGGAAAAATTTCCCAAGAACTCCGTCAAGCCATAACTTGAAAATGACAAGGAGTTAGGAGGAAAATTTTACCTTTCTAGAAAGGTGAGAAAATTATCTATCTGATGAAGCTAGTTCCAGAAACCTTTGAGTGTCTGAAATGTGTAAAATTTGATATTGAATCACAAGGAAGGAAAGAAAGAAGGCAAATTAGCCAAAATAAGCAGGGGGCTTATTTTGGATAACAATTTTGGCGACTCGGAAGGGTCAATTTCTGCTATTGAAGTGACCAGCTACCTAAAGTAGTCCATTAGGAAATGGAGTTATGATCTTAACTACTTGTTACTCTCAATTCATTATAAAATCTCTAAGATGAAGATTGTGAGTGGAGAAAATTAGTTAACCTAGAACATGATCTGCAAAAGATGCATCCTTGGGGCAACAAAACTTGTGCCAAGGCACTTAGGGAAATGTAAATCTAAGGTATAAAAACAATGTACATAAGCACTTGGAGGAATGAAAAATCTAAGCTAATATGTACAAGGTGAGAAGTTTCCCTTCTAGTAATAATGTTTTAGATGGATTCCATTAACTGGAATCTGCAGTTCCTCACCATCCAATGTAGACAATTAGAAGGCATTACTATTTTTGCATTTTGTTACTATGTAGGGACCACTCCAAATGGCATCAAATTTTGAATTCCTTCCTAACTTTTCTCGATCTACATCCCATTTGAACACTAAATCTCCAACTTGGAAGGTTCTAGCCTTAGCTTTCCTATCAAAGCTTCTCTTGATCAAATCTTGGTCCTTCTTCATTGTTTGGGTTGCATGCTCTCTAATTTCTTGGAGTTCCATCAATTCTACATATCTAACCTCCATGGGCTCAAACTATAACAATTCCGGTTACTACATGATTTCCAACGTTGGCAACTTAAGTGACATAGGAAAAATTGCCTCTCTCCCATAAACAAGTCTGAATGGAGAGTTACCTGTGGACCTCTTGGGAGTTATCCTATCAGCCCATAGAGCTGATTTGAGCTTAGTGTGCCAAGTCCTTTGATTTTCTTCAAGATTCCTTTTGATGATCCTTAATAGATTCTTGTTTGTGGACTCGCTTGGCCATTACCTTGAGGGTAATAATTTTATGAAGTGCTCCAATAGATCCCATTTCTAACAGCCCATTCAGTTACCTTTGAACCTATGAATGCCAATGCATTATCTGATATTATAGTGACATGTGTACCAAATTTGGTTACTATCCCCTCATAGAAGTATAGAATGCTAGATTCATTTGCCTCTTTGAGTGCCACCACCTCAGTCCATTTGGTGAAGTAGTATGTTGTTAGAATCTATTTGTGCCCTTGGCTTGAGTTTGGATTAATGACTCCAATGAAGTCCAAACCCCATTACATGAATGAATGGTCCACTGAGATTGGGTGCAATGGAAGTGCTGCTAATCTCTCTTTTCTTGTGAAGAATGCACAATTCTTGCACCTCTTGATCCATGCATAACAATCACTAAACATTTTGGGCCAATAATAACCAGCCTTCATGATCTTGAGAACTGTCACTCTTGGAGAAAAATGACCCCCAGGTGATCCACCATGGAACTCTTCTAACATTTTCTCAATCTGATTTGTCTCAATGCATCTCAAAGAACACTCCATTGATATATTTTTTGAACAAGACACTATTAACAAGTGCATACGGAATAGATTGCAATTTGAAGTTTCTTCTTTTGGCTTTTTTCATCTCTGGAGGGCATATGCCTGTTTGTAAGAAGTTCATTATGTCTTGGGTTCAGCAAGGAGTGAACATGCCACCATTTTCTTCTTGAATATCACTTTGTTCTTAGTTGTCTTGCAACACCAAAACAACATTCTTCTCTTTGTTGGCTTCAATTGATTGGCTCAAGGCCAATTTCTCACACAATCCCTTTCCTTGGACCAGCTTGGTGACTTTGATCTCAATGTCATACTCCATGAAATGAGTAATCCACCTTGCACGTTTTCATTTAGATCTTCGTTGAGGAGGAAGTCTTTAACTCCAACATGAGAAACCAACAATGAACCTTGTTGTTTGAAACTAGATGCTTAAATTTCTTCAAGATCCTAATCAATGCAAGAACATTCTTCTCAATTAAGGAATACCTTACTTCATAGTCCTGCAATCTTTGGCTAAAGAAGGCAATTGGTGGCTCTATATTTTCTTCGTTCTGCTTTGTACTAAAATTACAAATTGTGTCATCACCGCCAAATGCATAAAGGATGAAGTCTTTGGATAAATATGGGTTAATGAGAGTTGGAGCACTGTGAGATAGATTCTTTGATTGCCTCAAAACTTTCCTTACCTTCAACTATCCATTTGAATGCCACACTTTTCTTCAACATCATGGTTATAGGCTTGACAAGGGCTATAAAGTTTGGAACAAACCTTCGAACAAAATTGATTCTTCCTAAGAAGCTTTGAAGAGCCTTCTTATTCTTTGGAAATGGCAGGTGCTCTTATTGCTTCACCCTCTTTGGAAACAATATGGCCTAGAAGCTTGCCTTCATGAGCTAGGGAAATGTATTTTTGGGATTCAAGATACCCCAAATCTTCTACATCTTTGGAACACTTGTCTCAAATGGAAGAGATGATTTTCTACACTTTTATAAAATATAGTAATATCATCTAGGTATATCAACACTATTTTGTTGATCAATCCCTTAAACGCCATATCCATTTCCCTTTGGAAAGTAACTTCGACGTTAGACAACCCAAATTGTATTTTTCTATATGCATAGGTTCCCCATTTGGTGGTGAAGGATGTTTTGAACTGATTATCTTCCTTTACCATGATCTAATTATACCTTGAATAACCATCTAGCAATGAAAACCTCTCAGAGCCGGCAAAAACTTGCAAAATCTGCTCCATATAAGGAAGTGGGTAGTGATCCTTGAGGGATGCTCTGTTCAAATCTCTAAAGTCTACACACAACCTGATTTCTCCACTCTTCTTTCTAACTGGAACCAATTTTGCAACCCAACTTGAATGCTTGATGGGGAATATGATACTTTCCTCTATTAACTTATTCGATTCCTTCTTCATGAGATGCTCAATGTGTGGATTGACCAGTCTTTGTTTTTGCTTGATGGGCTTAGCACTTGGATCTAATTCAATTGTGTGTTGAGCTAGCTTGGGATTGAAACCTCTCAAGTCTTCATAGCTCTAAGAAAATACATCCAGGAACTCTTGGAAAAGTTGCATGAATTCATACCTTTCTTGCTTGGTTGCCGCTTTACCAATTTGAAGTGACTTTCCTTCCCCAAATGAGATGGGTTCTGAATCCTCTCCCTTGACTTGGATGTTTTCTTTTTCCTTCATAAATTGATCATTAGGATTAAACAAAGACTCTAAAGTCATGATTCCCTTTAGCAGTTTGTTGGTTCTCAGCTGTACCACTTGATCACCATCTTGTTCTTCTTTTCCCGATTTTGGTGAGAGCTCAAACTCCTCTTGTAAGAAATTGATGATTTTTGGTCACTCTCAAACACTTTCCAGATTACATTTTTGTTTGGCATTGATGGCCTCATAATCACATGGATACTTGGCTGCATTTTATCCCTTTTGATACTTTCCACAACATCAAAGGTTACTCCAACTGCTTGAGCCTATCAGCAGCTTGGTTTTCTTTCCTAGGAATGGAGTTGATGCCAAAGCCCTCAAAATCCTCGATGAGGTCCCACACTCTATTCTTATAACTCTTGAGTAGGTCATTCTTGGTGGCATGATATCCTTTAACTTGATTAACAATCAGCTCACTATCACCAAAGACTTTTAAGTTTTTTATGCCTCTCTTACTTGACCAATGTAATCCATGTATCATAGCTTCATATTCAGCAGTGTTGTTAGAACATGCAAATTGAAATCTAAAATTTGAATAATGCTTAATTCCTTGAGGTGAAACAAGCATAGCTCCCCTCCTACACCTTATCTAATTCTTTATCCATCAAATAACAACTGCCATACCTCATTGTCATCTTTATGGTCCGGCTTGGTGATGCTTGAGGGAGAGGCTAATTTTTTTCATACATGTAATTGAATCCTAGTTCGATTCCTCTATTTCCTTGTAGGAATCAAAATCATGTAATTTGCTTGCCCATTCATCAAGAGTCAAATCTGGAATGCTCCCAACTTTGGTGTCAGCTTCATGTGTGCTTGGATAATCCTCTTGATCAAATGCTAAACAATTGGCATTGATTGGGCTTGGAGTATGAGACTCAATGTGAAAGTTTGCAATAGGTTTGGACCTGATTGTGGCCTTGGATCCATACCTGTTCTAAACAAAGGCATGTGTGACCAATCAGTAGATAGGTAACCTCCAATTCTAGCTGTGAAATCCCTTGACAAACATATGGCAAAGAGTGGTGGCAAATCTATCACTGAAACATCTTGTAAAACAGTGACATTGGGGCATGCATGCAAAGTAAGGCTCAAATCTTTAATTACCCCAACTGTGGCTATTGCTGTCCCATCTAATTACACCACCCCCTTGGATATGACTTCATATTGAAGGCCCAACTGATTAGCGATTTGTTCGGGCATCACGGAACTACTTGCCCCAGAATCAATCATACAATTATGTACTAGTTTATCCCCAATGATAAATGAAACATAGAATGGAGGGGTTTTCAAAATTTTACCTTGTTGTCATCCATGCTTTTCCTCAAGCTAAGTCACATTTGTGAGTACCTTCTCTTACATATGAGCTTGTTGATTTGAGGTTGACCAATTCTTCATGGCAACTTGTAGTAGATCCCTTTGGCCTAGGATGGATAGTGACTCCCACATAGATATGTTCACATTGGTATTCTTAATTTGTTTAATGATGTTAAATGGGGATGAACCATCTCTTTTCTGCTCTCTAGTTTGCACACTCTTTTCTTGTACATGGGCTACAACAATTTGGTATTTGAGCTAGTATAAAAGGTGGCTTGGGCTTTCCTTACACATTTGGAACTGTATTTTGCTTGCCAACACCTTGAAGAGTGATGAAAGGTTGTGAATCACTTGGATCTATTGACTTCCCTTCACCAATATTCCTCCTCTTTGACCGTGTGTTAGCTGCTACACTTTGAGAAGGTGTTTGATTCATACCACAAAAATCTTCAGCCTGCCAATTCACAAGTGTAGTCTCATTTGGAGTTGTATTTTGCTGAGATGTTCCTTATTGTTGGTTTGTTTCTTGACTCACCTCACTCTCTACACCAGTTGTTTTCACCATCAAAGCTTGGTTCAAAGCACCATTGAAGCACATAGACTTGGTTGTGAGGTTCATTGCATGGGAAACACCAATCATACTCTTGAGCTATATTATTTTGCACTGGCACTAAGGCTTTAGAGGTGGATGCAACATTGGGGTTATAGGGCTGAAATGGTCTATTGGTAGGAGGCCTTACTTGATTTTGATTTGCAGCTGAGTTGGGTGGCCTATTAGGCTGATATGGCTGTCTATTAGGCTGAGTTTGAGGTTGATAAGAAGGCCTAAAACTTTGAGCTTGCTGCCTCTTGAGCGTAACTAGCTCATTGCCTAAATTTTGTAATTGTTTCATAACTTCTTGGAGCTCATTTGAGGCACTAGAGGATGAAGTAGAAGTTTCATTTGAACTCTGATTTCTAGGAGTGGGAATAGGAGCTAAATTAGGTGCTTGACTAGTACTTGGGCTTTCCAAGTTTGGATATAAGGGCATAGAAGGCCTAGGTGCAATTTTACTAGATTGGATCAAATAATTCTTAGCCCTAATGGTGATGCTTTATAAGTTTCGGTATAGTTGCACCTCCCATGGATTGTATCAACATAGAAATGTTAGATTTTAAAACCTTGAGAAATTATAAGAAAGCACCTTGAGCTGTTGGCCTTATTGCCAATGGGATTCTATCCCATGTTCTTTGAAATCTGAAATTGAATTCTGTTAGCTGCTCATTGGGAGCTCTCTTGATAGTTGTCAGTTGCTCCAATAGAGACAAGTTGTCCCCCTTTTCTCCAAACTGGTTGTGGAGAGCTATGCACAACTGGTTCCAATTTTGGATAGAGCCTGCCTCAAGGCTCCTGAACCATTGCAAGGCTTTCCCTTTGAATGAAGATGCCAACAATTTGACAACAATTTACATCTCAACAATCTCATGGATTGCATAAACATTAGCAATGTCTTTGACATGATCACCAGGAGTGGTTTGATTTTCCCCAGTAAAGTATGGAATGTTCTTTAATGCTACAATTGGAACTAGGTTTTGTGCATTGAGAGCAAGTGGACTACTGCTAGTAATGTTGACATAAGGATTGGGTTGTGTAATTCTGATTGGCCTGAGAACCCTTGTTGATTGGATGAAAGGTCTACCAGGTGGAGGAGTTGATAGAGTTCTGTTTGGTGGAGATGGAGACCTTTGAATCCTTCTTCCTCTTTTTGGGGATAATTTTAGATAGTTAAACAATCCCTCCTCTCTTGTCCTTGACCTTATTTGGATCCTTCTTATGAATCTTCAAGCTTAGACTGCTAAAACCAGTTGATTCTATCCTTTTGGAGTCGCCATATGTGAAAATCAAAGCTCTTTCAAGCAAGAAACTTACAACAATTACACATCAAATTTGTTGTAATGAAGATGAAGACCTCTAAGGTCCCACTAGGCATGCCAAAACTATTAGTGTAAATCTCGGACCCCTAAATGACTTTCGGATCTACATTCGGAATTGGGTCATTTAGTGTGACTGCACAACATTGAGTTTTCTCCAAGGTGTGGGACCTTACAAGGTGAGAGAAATCTCTAGAGAAAGTTGGTTCTTACCCCTCTATTTAAGTGTATGCATGAAATTTTGCAGAGGTTTTGATTCAAAATTCTTACTCTAAAATTTCCAAGGAGACAGGGTTGAAAGAAGCATGGAAAAAGAAAATAAAACTAAGCTAAAACAGTGATACACAAAAGGAGTGATGAAATTTTGTCTTAAAAATAATAGAAATAGATCATGAGGATGTAACATCAATACATGCACAAATTTTCCAAAATACAATGAAAGATCAGAAGGAAACAAACCAATGCAAGAGAGGATTGGAAAACCAATCATAGAGCATGTATTGTTAGTTCTAGAATTGATACAATACGTTGCAATAGAAAAGAAGGAAAAATAAGATACAATTTCCATGGGAGGTCTAAAACTCCTCAAATCCACCTGCTAAGGAGAAAAGAAGAGCTTGCAAGAAGCAAAAATGTTGAACCCTTTACAAATGAGCCAAAACTAACTTTTAATGGTGAAGCATAACGAACGAAAAGCAAAAATGTGGGAAAATTGATTTATGAGATCAAAAACCAATCAAATCCCTTAAATTTCACCTACAAAGTGATGGTCTTCATGGACAAACCCATATGCCAAAGTACATTGCTTTGCAGATCCAAAAATGATCCATACTTCATTAATTTTGGTAGTTGAATGTCAGATTCACGTATTTTTGCGTGCTAGAGGTGTTTTCTCATTTTTATCCCATAAAAATACACCAAATTTTTTTTTTGAATACTCCATCATGTGGATAATTTCAACATATTTCCAATGATATAAAGAACATGAAAATCTGAGCTCGGGATCGAAAGTTATGCCCCTCTGAAGATTTAGGGAAAAAATGACAATTTTAGGGAAAAATTCGGGTTGGCGGGCCGAAACTTGAAAATTTTCCTCTTTTTTGAATTTGGGAAAAATTCCCAAAAACTCCATACCCCACCACTCCGCTGCCACATGTCACCCTCTGGCTGATCCGTGGCCTCAAGATCACTTTCTACCCTTTTGCGCAATTGGGAAATTTTTCCCAAAATTCTCCGTTGGCCCGACCTTCGCCACCGACGGACACACGAGTGGCTTCAAATGATCTGTGGGCCTTCAGGGCCAAAAATTTTCTTTGCACCCCTTGACCAAAATGTGAAAAACTTCAAAATCCCCCACTCTCGCTGCTCCACCCCTTACCACATGACAACTTTTCACTTTGGGCCGCAAGCCTGTCTAGGGAAAAATTCCCCAAAGAACTCCACCGAGCCATAACTAGAAAATTACAAGGAGTTAGGAGGAAAATTTTACCTTTCTGGAAAGGTGAGAAAATTATCTATCTGATGGAGCTATTTCCGAAAAAAATTTGAGTCTTGAAATGTGTAAAATTTGATATTGAAGCACAAGGAAGGAAGGAAAGAAGGCAAGTTAGCCAAAATAAGCAGGGGGTTAGATAACAATTCCACAATCATCTCCTCCTCTCTCACCTTTATCACCTAATTCCACATCCACTCCCCCTTTTCAGGTTCCCATGATCACTCAAAATGTAAATATTAAACCCCTTCTTGTGCCTCTCACTTCCCAAATCATCCCTTGACAAGACATCTCTCTCGATGCATGTTGATGGTAATTTTCATCAAGGAAATCCTATTATGCCTCCATTGAAACCAATTCCCTTCTCGAAATCCTATTCCCAAGAATATTCACAATATTGATTTCCTAAGGGTTTCATCATGCTGTTATCTCATGTTTCGATGGCACAAGAAATCCCTATTTGCATCTAAAATATTACTGATTAGCCATGTATTCTTATTCCAATGATTAATTGTTACTTAAATCCTTTCGTCATAGCCTTGTTGATCATTATCTCCAATGGTATACTCATTTACCTAATGGATCTATTAGTAATTATTATGATATGGAAGATGATTTTCTTAGATGTTTTATTTCTAACAATGGTCCTAAAGTTACATATGAATGCTTTCCTTATTTTCATCAAGGAAATAAATAACCAATTTTAGATTACATTTTACGCTTTAATTATTACATGCATTAGTTACTATTTCAGCCTATTGATCTAGAAATGCAATTTATCTTTTTTTGTGGCTTAATTCCCCATTAAAAGAAATATTATATGATACATGTGATTCATTTACTCTTTTGTGTTATAAAGTTATTGATTTAGAGAAAGACTTAATTGTGGATCATGTTATAACACCTCCTTCTACTTCTTTTATTCCTTCCTTTCCTACTAAGTCTTCTCCTCTCCCACCTATTGATCCCCATCCATGGTCACCATCTAATCCTCCATGTAAGCATCTTCCTTCCCCACTACCATGTCGAAATTCACCTAAGTCTTCCCCACCTCCCACTTGTGAGCCATTGTAATTTTCACATATTGTTAAACCACATGATCTCTTATGTACCTTACTTGATAAGTGACCAACCTGTTTACCTTCTAACCCACATCATCCCCTCACCGGTTGCACAACCATTGTGATGACCATGTTTGTAAATTCCACCACATCAATGGCCACTGTGACAATGACGGTGATTATCTCTATGATATAATACAATAATTAGAAGCTAAAGGTGTCATTTCCTTCCACTCCTGCTCTCATGAGCATTCTCTCTCTCTATTCTACATAAGTGAGCATCTACCATTGTTATCTTGTCTCATTCACTCCTAAGGTCATCATTCATCGACCTCCTCCAGCTTTTCCTACCTATAACCACATCATCTCACCCTAAATAAATTGCTATTGCATCTCATTGGATTCCTAATCATCCAGCTTCTGCACTTCCCACCATGTAGTGCCCGTTTAAACAACCACTTAAGACCCAAGAAACAACCTAGGGTTAGCTAGAAAAAAATTATGGGATAATTTTTTGTTTTGTTTAGAGTGTCCACAACAAGGTTGTATGACAACAATTGACCCTATTAGGTTCCGAATAAGACCAATGTGCCACAACATATGATCCCTTCATCAACTAATAACAAGTTCACAAGGTTCCAATTTTAGGGTTAGAAGTTTAAGTCAGTTCGGGAGTAATTTACCCCTATGTCTTCTCTCTAGCATGATTAGAGTTTCAACTGTAATTTTCTCATACTTAACACATCCAAAATCTCCCTAAAATATTCCCATTGGATAGGAAATTTTCTCACCTTTCTAGTGATATAAATAAGTCCTCCTAACTGCTTATATTTCTCCAGATATGGCCGAACAGAGTGTTTAGGTCAAATTTTCCCCTAGGGGGACACATTTCATGTAAGGGTGAAATCCCCTTTAGTGGGTTCGTGGATCGTGGGGCGGCTTTGGAATTTTTCCCCATGCGGGTACAAAGAAAAATTTCTCCCTTACCTCTGCGGGTCCTCGATGGACACATGTCGGCTTTAGAGATGTCACCAAAAGGAAGGGGGAGGGTGGAGCGGTGGAAGGATTTGGGGCATTTCACCCAAGAAAAGGAAAAAAAAAACAACGCTCCCAACCCACGGGTCTGCTTGGGGACATGTGGCACTCCATGGTTGGCTATGGGGAGAAGAGAGAAGGAGGGGTGTGGAGTGGCAGGGAGATGCAGAGAATTTCGCCAAAAGGGACAAAGGGGAGAAAGAGAAACATTAGGCACGTGGGTCTGCGCATCCGCAGAGGGGTCACACCAAGGTGAGGGTGAGAGTGCGGGGCCGTGGGGATAATTTTCAAATTTTTTCAAAGACCATAACTAAAAAATAAAAAAGGGTTCGCCACCCCCCAAGGTGCCACATGACACATTCTCATTGGCCGCGGGCCGGCGGGGCTAAAATGAATTTTTTTCCCAAAATTTTCAAAGGGCTAAGGGAAAACGGAACCACGCCTCCACCGTAGCCCTAAGAGGACACATGGCACCCTCGATTAGTTGTGGGATGGTGAAGGAAAAAGTGAAAAATTTCCCAAGTCAAAATTTTCAAAGAAAAACTTTTCTAAGGCAAGACGATGGGAAATTTTTGGGTTGTGGGCCCGCCAGGGAAATTTTTCCCAAATTTTCCCGCCAAGGCACAAAAACTTCAAAGTGCCATAAATTTTTCTAGGAATTTTTGTTTTGGGAAATCGAGAAATTTTTGGAAAGCTCTCAATGCCATATTTGCACAGAAAACAACAATTTTACATTTTGATAAGTTTTTAAGGGTTAATTTTGCAAAAAGGATCTGCAATCTTGTAATTAGTGAACTGGCAATTTTCAACTTCTCAATTTGGTTAAATTAGATCTCCTCCTTCACTCAACATGTCAAAAGACATGGAATATTGATCTAGGGAGGGTTTAGAGTATTTTTCGAGAAGGTTGATTTTTCCAATTGACTCAAGTTTGTATTTTTCTGTCAAATGACAGGAAAATGACTGTTAGAGGGATTGTATTCGAATTTGCTATGGTGAAGTTGTTTTCTTAAGTTTTCTTTGTCAAATTGAATTCCTTAGTGTCTTAGCATGCTATTCCATAACATTTTAAAGTTGATTATTAAGTGCAGGTCTGAACTGTGCAATTTGTTTAGATTTACCAGTTTTAGAATTTACAATGCCAATGATCAAATTTTTAAGGGATCTATTTATCAATTCTATCATTTAAATGTAACAACTTATTTCCAATATAGTCTAATACATTCATTTGATTCTAGCAATTCATTCCCAAGTTAAAATTACAAATTATATTTCAATTTTCAACTCATTTCAAGAGAATAAAACACTATCCTTTTTCCTTCATACGCATTATTCATTTCAACAGAGATTTGATTCACAACAGTAATTCAATTCCAACACAATCATGCAAGTATGAGAAGGTAGAGCATTCCTTTATTGATTTCCAACAACAACTTTACAATTTATCTCTTTTCCATTTGATTTCAAATACAAAATGCATTGCATATAACATCTTTTCACATTTCCTTTCAAAACAGAGAGTAGAATATAACTTCTTTACATTTCACATTACAATTCAATCTTCCATTATCAATACAATTATCTTCACATTACAAATGGCTATATAATTCATCCACTCCAAAGTGGGAAGGATTACAATAACTTGTTCAAAATAAATGACTGTCAAACTGTACATTTCTTCGATTCCAAACAACAACATGCTCCATTTATTTTTCTCCAAGTTATCACAAAAAATAGGGGGAAAGGCAATGCTCTCCACCCAACTAAAACATCCAATGAAAGGAGAATCCTTCCTTCATCACTGGCCCTTAAGTCCCAACCAAGATACAATAGAAGGTGCAATTCAACCAAGGAAACAATCAAGCTTCCACACGTAGCATTATTTCACATACACATTTCCTTTTAAAACACAAAGCAATACCAAAAGCAAACAGGAGTTCACAATTGTATTTAAAAACATTTCAAATCGTAAACTCAGCTTGATCTTGCAAGCCAAAGGAGCAAGGCCTATGGGGAAGCTACTTATGCCTCCCAATTAGAAATTAGGCATCCAAAAATACAAACTGCCAATTAATTCATCACACACATTTCCTTATGCCCCCAAAAAAAAAAAAAATCCCTCCTTATACCCCCACAGATTCCTTATGCCCCCATAAAGTAAGAAATGCAAGTCTGTTTCTTTTCCATGGTGGATCCCAACCAAACTCCCTCCACAAAATTCTGATTCCAATGGCATTCCCTTATGCCCCCACAAGAATTCCCCATAGCCTTCTCCTACACCTTCCCTAAGGCAGTCTACCCAACTAGCCAACAAATAAAACAAAACATGAATTTTCCACACAATACAACAAGAGAATAATAGAAATAAAATAGAGTTAAATTCCTACCTCTCCATGGTTACTTTGCTTCAAAACAAAAAGCTTTCCAAGACAATAAAACAGCTCCAAAAAGAAATCTCCCAAGCATGCAAGGCTATCTCCAAAATTTCCTTCAAAACCAGAGCTCCCACAAGAAAATGCACCCCAAGGAAGAATGCAAAAAGGTTCAACAACCCAAAACAAGAAGAGAGTTTGAAATAAATAGAAGGGGGAAAGAAGAGGATGATGTGGATACATGTAGGATGTCAGTAAAATTAATCGATTTAATACATGATTACATGAAATAGCTACACGATAATAATTGAAATCAACAACTCTATATTATATTTTTATTATACATTCACTATTTCATTACACTCCATTATATAGGAGATGTAAAATAACAATCCTTACAACAACATTTGTCTTCATGTACAATCATACACCCATATGGTTTCAACCTCTCACCAATATAATAATAAAACAATACTAAGTGTTTTATTATTCTAACTTACTAACTTACCACATACTAACCACATTTTACATTTACTATTTACATTTATATAGAATCTGTACTTTCACTAATTTACCATAATAATAATTACACATGTAATTATTATTCACCCGTACATACAAATGGAGCACTAAGATATATTTCCTAACATTCCCCCTTAGTGTGAACATGGGGAAAACCTACCTTATACTTGCACCTGCTCATGATCTGGTGATTTTCACAGGATGATCACAAACCTCAAGGATGGTTTTGCAAACGGTTGACCAAAAACCGAGAATGGTGGTTTTGCAATTGGTTTACCACAAACCACAAAGTGATGGTTTTGCAAATGGATTACCAACAACTAAGAATGGTGGTTTTGCTATTGGTTTACCACAAACCAAAAATGAAGGTTTTCAAGTGGTTTACCTACAACCACATCATGATATGCCAAGTATTATTCTTAGCCCTCATCACATCTCACTGCAGGGAATAACATAGGAAATTTTGCTTGAATCGTGCGCATATATAGAAAATACCATAAATGTAGAAAACTAGAAATGGAACATTGAGATCATGTTCCCCCCTCAATGTGAAATTTCCTTTATTCTGCAAACCACAATAGGAACACTGCAACCAAACACTCTGCCAAAAATACAAAGAAACAACAGGAACACACTGTATAAAAAAATAATCACCATAACTGATACGGCCCCGTCGTTGGTGACTGATGAGAGGTCGCTGAATGACCTCCAACCTCTTGTGCCTCCTTCCTCCAAGAACTTCACTTAGAATAGAAATTCTTCAGAATTATAGTCAATTTCATCTGTTATTTGTTCATCTCTAGTTTCCCATTCTACAATTTTGCTTATATATGTAGGTGCTTTTTCTTTTCCATCTACTATCCTCCATAGGTTTTTATTCATTAACTGCATCTAGATTTTTACTCTCCATGTATGGAAGTTCAGCCCATTAAATTTATATAATGGTGTATCCATTTTACTGAATCTAAATATCCAAAAAAATTGAATGTAGATTTGAATTACCTTTGATTCTCTGATTTCTTCAAAAAACAACAGTGATCAATGTGCTGTATAGTAAATTGCACGTTTCTCCCAAAATATGAACTGGGTTTTTCTGAAATTTTTACTGTAGCTTTTTGTATAATAGATCATTCCACATACAAAATTTTGGAGAAACCCAGATCGTGAAACAAAAGTTATGAGATCTTCTTTGAGACAGATTTAACCTGCTCTGGTACCAAATGTAGAAATTAATCTGATCTAATACACAGATTACATGAAATAGCTACACAGACAATAATTGAAATCAGCAACTCTATATTATATTTTTATTATACATTCACTATTTCATTACACTCCATTATATAGGAGATGTAAAATAACAATCCTTACAACAACATTTGTCTTCATGTACAACCATACACCCATATGGTTTCAACCTCTCACCAATATAATAATAAAACAATACTAATTGTTTTATTATTCTAACTTACTAACTTACCACATACTAACCACATTTTACATTTACTATTTACATTTACATAGTAAATGTACTTTCACTAATTTACCATAATAATAATTACACATGTAATTATTATTCACCCATACATACAAATGGAGCACTAAGATATATTTCCTAACAGATGCCACATCATACATCCTCACAAAACAACACAAAAACAAGCTCCAACTCCAAGGCTCAATAAAGAGGTGGGTGAAGAATGACAAGTTACTTGCACACTCAAAAGCAGCCCACACCTCAAGGGATAGCCATTAAATTATAATGTAAGAAAGTGCAATTAAAAACATGCACAAGATGAATAAAATTCATTATAAAAGTCACAAATCACATCCTCAACCATAAGTATGATTGGTAACATAAATTTAGAGGCATGGGAGAGGTTTTACTTGTCCAACAAGCCTCCAAAAAAATCCGCCAAGGTCAAATTCGAATTTCCATGGAGGTGAAGTATTTCATGCTCCAAATCTGACTTACACAAGCTCTTACAAATTAATTACAACAACCAACAACTCTTATAATTACTTCCCATATCCCGATCTGATCTAATTAAACTTTAAACATATGATCTCTCACATTAATCTATCACAATTAATTAATTAAAAGAAGAGAACAACTTACAAATAAAATACATATAATAATAAATAAACATTAACCATTAAAAAAATACACAACCCATGGTCACATATAAAGATGATTCCCCCATATGGGAATCTCTAACAAAACAACACACAACAAGTTGCCATGGTGACCGTGTTGAATTCACCTAGAATCCCATTTTGGTTGGTCTCCGATCCTCGATGTTTTGTTGTGATATTTTTAACCTTTAAAATACAAATACCTCCTTCGGCCTCATGGCCATATCGTAACATCCAATATGATGCAAAAATCACAAAAATAAACTACACAATGAATCACAACATCGAAGTCATTATTACATCATTTGCAATTTTTTTAATCAACAAATATATTCGCATCATAAAATATTCATTTTCTAGATCTAATCACAGATATCAAAAATTCACATATCCAACAACATCCATAGAATATCCATGTCCAAAAATATATCATCATCCACATGTCGTGTCTGCCGTAATAATCATCATGCATCATAATCAAATCAAAATCCACAATAATTCATAACCCAATGTCTAACAAAGATACTAAATCAAAATATAGTAATGTCTATAATAAGCTCAACAAAGATTCAAGGTCAAAATCTAAAAGTGTCAAAGGGAAGTGGGCACTACATCCCCTCCCCTTAGACTCGAATTCCTCCCGAAGTCACTAGAAAAATGTGGAAACTATACTCGTAATACTATGGCATCCTCCAAAGTGGCTGCAGCCTCGTCGTATCTCGTCCCACTTTGCACCCATACTTGATTAATCTCTCTCGCCTCGAAGGACCAGTGGTCCTGCGATCTATGATATAGATGGGTTCCACCATCACCTTCCTCCGATCCCGCACCTCCCATGATGTCCAATCCAACACTTGAGATAGATCTATAATATATTTCCTAAGAAATGAAACATGAAACACATCATGCACATGAGACATGCTGGTTGGCAATGTTAGACGATAGGCCAAATGGCCGATACACTCCAAGATCTTAAAAAGACCAACGAATCTAGGAGCTAACTTAGAACATTTTCCATAATGGATAGGGCTCTTGTGTGGCCTGACATGAAGGAACACCTTCATGCCCACATCAAAGCTATGGTCAATCCTATTCTAATCCACATACTTCTTCTTCCTACAATCTCTACCTGATCAACACTACCGTTGCTCCATGTCCCGCAAAAGAGATGGTCCAAGAGATACCTTTTCCTCTAACTTTGTCCTAGCTAAGAGGTGTCCTAAACCCTCTACCATAATAATCCCGAAAAGGATCCATGCCTATAGAATTTTGAAAGCTATTATTGTAGGCAAACTCCACTAAGTAAGTACAGTACTCTCCCCCACTTAGACTACCGATCCATCACATACATCCCGAGTATATCCTCTAAAATCTAATTCACCTACTTAGTCTTCCCATCTGTCTCGGGGTGATATGTTGTGCTAAAGTTGATCCTCATCTCGAGAACATCCCGTGCATGGTAGTCTAGAAATGCGAAGTGTACAAAGGATCGAGGTCATAAATGATCTTCCGTAGAATCCTGTGCAACCTGACAATCTCATCCAAATATACTCATGCCACTTCTCTGGCTGTATAAGTGGTCTTCACTAGAGAAAAGTGAGCCACTTTTTTCAATTTATCCTCCGTGACCATGATAGTGTCGTGGTGATATCTCGACATAGGTATCCCAACAATGAAATCCATGGAAATGGTGTCCCACTTTCATTCCGGTATAGGATGAGGATAAAGAAGACTTGCTAGATGTAGATTCTTGGCCTTAACCCTTTGGCACTCTAAGAACCATGACAAAAATTGAGCCACATCTCTATAAAGTCCTCTCTAGTGGTATAACTGTCTCAAGGTAGCGTGCATCTTCTTCACCCCGGGATGGGCTAAATAGGGTGCATGATGTGCCTCTACCAAGATGTCCTACCTCAAGCCTCCATCTCTGGGAACATATATCTAGCCTCTGTGCCTGAGAAGACCATCTGCCTCTAAGGAAAAACCATCAAACTTCCCCTCAAGGGGTCTCTATGACTCAAACTTTTCTCGTCTCGCAATGTAGAAGCTGCGCAAGAGGAAACTGAAAGAATCCTTCTCCTCAAATCTGTGCTCACTGTAGTGGGCATAGCCACATGTCTCCATCTACTAAGAGCATATGTTACCACATTCTCCTTCCCCTTCACATGCTTGATCTCCATGTCATACTCACAAAGAAACTCCATCCAATGCCGCTGATGAGCATTGAGATTGGGCTACGTGAAGAGGTGGTGAAGACTCAAATGATCTATCTTGAGTGTGAATCTTTGTTCAAGAAGAAAATTTCTCCATCTAACCAAATCATGCACAACTACCACAAGCTCAAGATCATGGGTTGGATAATTAAGCTCGTGATCTTTGAGTTTGTGAGACTCAAAAGCTACTACTTTGTCATCCTACATCAACACACCTCCAAGTCCTACTAATGAAGCATTTGTGCAAACAAAGAACTCACCATGTGGATCCGACACTGTAAGAATATGTGCTAAAGTGAGACACTCCTTCAGTGTCCTGAAGGCCTACTCACATCTGTTTGACCAAACAAACTTATTCCCTTTCCTCTGAAGGGAAGTGATAGGGTGCACAATCTGAGAGAAGTCCTAAACAAATCTCCGGTAGTATCCTGCTAATCCCATGAAGCTGCACACCTCGGTCATTGTAGTGGGTGTTGGCCAATCCATAATGGCTCTAATCTTGGAAGGATCGACTATGATACCTTCCCCAGAAATGATATGACCCAAATACTGCACCTCTGTCTAAAATAAAGCACACTTCTCCAAGTTCCCGTAAAGTTGTTGCTCATGAAGACACTGAAGAACCTGATGAAGGTTCCCCTCATGCTCCTCATGTGTACATGATTATATCAAAATTTCATCAAGGAAGATGAGCACAAAGTGATCTAAAAGGTCCTGAATACCCCATTCATCAAACTCATGAACACTGCGGGGCATTCGTTAAACCAAAAGGCACCATTGTGAACTCATAGTGCCCATATCTCATGCAGAAGGTGGTCTTATGAATGTCCGCCTCCGAAATCCTCAACTGATGGTACCATGACTTGAGATCAATCTTACAGCGGAACCGTGGCTCCTTTATATGATCAAATAAGTCATCAATGCGAGGAAGAGGATAAGAATTCTTGATCGTTACCTTGTTTAACTGATGGTAATCAATACACAACAAAGAAGGATCCATCCTTATTTTTCACAAAGATCACCACCCCAAGGGGATACACTAGGATAGATAAAGGCCCTTCTCAAAAATGCCCTCAAGCTACAACTTGAGCTCACAGAGCTCTAGGTGGTCATCTAATAAGGTGCTCATGAGATAGGCTCTGCTCCAGGAACTAGGTCTATCTGAAAATCAATCTCATGTGGGGGTGATAACCCCATAGCTCCCCTATAAAGACATCATAAAACTCTCTCAAAATGGGATGATCATCTAACGATGGTCAACCAGAGCCATCTTCTAATCATCTACTAACCATAACAACATACATCTCGACAACCCCGTCGCACACACTGCTTGAGCTACATAGCTGAGATGGTGTAAATAGAAATGGGTCTCCTGACCCCCGAGATCATCAACTCAACTCCTAAATCATTTACACAAGCTATAGTCTTGTGATAACAATCCATCATGGCCCTATGTGTAGATAACCAATCCATACCCAAAATGACTCCATACAAGCCCAAAGGAAGAATACAAAGATATGAGATAGTGATGAAAGGTCCCAAATCCACTACACACTTTATAACTAAGGAGTATATAGAGATCTTGGCTCCTGAAGCCATCTCAACATCCTAATTAAGACCTTGCCTAACTACCTCTAAATTGTATTGCTCTACTAAAGATGGTGAAATAAAAGAATCGGAAGAACTAGAATCAAAATAAACAGAGATAGGAATACCACCAATGCTACCTCGTGGTCTCAATGACTATGCTTTGATGCTCTGCTTGCAATTCTCAACCACTACACAAATCCTATGGCTGCATCCCATATCACCTACAATCAGCTCTGACATCTGTGCCTTACCCTTTTTGTTAGGGTTATGTGGGAAATCTCTCCAAAATTTCCAATAACTCCACAACAAAAACATCCTTTTGATCCTCCCCAATGAGTAGCACCTCCAACGGTGTCCTAGAAGCTTATGGTGTGGATCTTGATGATCTGACTGTGGTCTATTGTGGCCTCTTCTGGTGAGCTCCTGCTGACTAAGCTCTAGGTCCACCTTATGTCCTAATGGGACCCTTAGGAGGAGGCCCCATACTTTGACCTCTCTGTGCATCAACTCTCTATGGAGGTCTATGAGATGGGTGAGACTACCTCTTCTCGCTCTCCTATGGCCTAAAGGATGACTGTGATGTACCCTATTTACCAAAAGGAAGAGGTACTCAACCCCCTTAATCTACCATTTTGCATTTGTTGTATGTGGGTTTGGACTCAGTCTCTAGCCTACTGGGTCTTACCCCAAGTCTCCTCTATAATATAGGCCTTCTCGAAGGCCTTAGCTAATGTCTGACAGACGGTGGATCCGCACTACACCTCCGATATTCAAATTTAGACCCCAGATGAACCTGTGAATCCGCACCTGCTCATCTTGCATATATTCTACATACTTGAGTAGATATAGAAATATACTCTCATACTTTGCTACTTAAAGAGAATCCTGTCAGAGGTCATGGAACTCATTAATCCTCTCGCTGGATGAATCTTCATGATAAATACCGCTCCTGAACCTCTCCTCGATAGATCCTAGGTCACTATCTCTGAATCTACATGGAGCTTCTGCTCCTCTATCCTCCACCACACTCCTACTCCATCCCTCAGTAGATGGATCGAACACGAGCTTTCGTGTTGCTAGAACAATGAAAAAGCTTAAAGAAACCGCTCAAGCTCACTAGCCAGGCCTCTTCCTAAAATCCACCTGTATCATTTGAGTAATGTGAGGGCCAAAGCTTTAAGATCTTCTTGATGTGATCCGCTGCTATGGTCTGTCGGCCTCTAGGTCTCTCAACATGCTCATCCCTATGCCTAGGGCTTTGAGACCTCTCTCTTTGCTCTGGAACTCTGTCACCCTCCCTCCTAGGTGGTTACACTACTCAGGCTGACTCCGCATGGGAGTTCTCTCCTCTATGCTCCTCATTAAGTTGAGGAGATACTTGAGCCTCGATAGAAGGGGCTCTATCGTGACTAGCCGCATGTCCTCCTCCTAATCCTATGTGACAACCGGAATTGAAATCCTAAAGGGTTCTTATAATCTGAGGTAGAATGGCTGCCACACCCTGATCCGATGGTGGTGGTGATGGTGGTGAGTCTAAGTCTCTGTGAAGGTTCCTCTCACTCCATCTAAGCCTCCTACACAGACCAAAGTGAGAGTTAATTCATTTTGCTACATTTATACAACTTCCATGTTTACTAAACATACATATTATTGCTAAGTTGTTTTCTAGATTTACAAGTGTACTAGGTTTAAGTTTTCATGTCTCAAGTTTTCTAGTGTGCCCAATGGTCCAACCTTTGAACCATTACTCTGATACCAAACTATAGTGCTCATTTAAAAACCACTTGAGACCTAAGAAATAACCTAGGGTTAGCTAGAAAAAATTATGGGATAATTTTTTTTGTTCAGAGTGTCCACAACTATGTTGCAAGACAATAATTGACCCTATTAGGTTCCGAACAAGACCAATGTGCCACAACATATGTTCCCTTCATTAAATAATAAGTTCACAAGGTTCCAATTTTAGGGTTACAAGTTTAAGTCGGGTTCAGGAGTAATTTACCCCTATGTCCGCTCTCTGAGCAGGTCGAGTTTCAACTATAATTTTCTCATACTTAATTCTTCCAAAATCTCCATAAACCATTCCCATTTGGTAGGAAATTTTCTCACCTTTCTGGTGATATAAAGAAGTCCTCCTAACTCCTTATATTTCTCTAGATATGACCGGGCAAAAATTTTAGGTCAAATTTTCCCTAGGGGACACGTGTCATACAGGGGTGAAATCCCCTTTGGTGGGTCGCGGGGGTGGCTCGGCATTTTTCCCCAAGTGGGAAAAAAGAAAAATTTCTCCCACACCTCCGCGGTCCTCGGTGGACACGTGTCATCCGTAGAGATGTCACCGGCAAAAGGAAGGGGAGGGGAGGGCGGAGTGTGAGATTTGGGGCATTCTGCCCAAGAAAAGGAAAAAAACAAGTAGTGCTCCCATGCGCCGCGGGTTTTCTTGGGGACACATGGAACTCCACAATTTTCTGTGGGGAGAAGAGAGAAGGAGGGGCATGGAGCAGTGGGGAGATGTAGAGAATCTCGTCAAAAGGGAAAAGTTAAGAAAGGGAAACATTAGGCGCGTGGGTCCGCGCATCCATGGAGGGGTCACACCAAGGCGAGGGCGGGAGTGTGGGGCCATGGGGACAATTTTCAAAATTTTCCAAAGACCAAAATCGAAAAGAAAAAATGGTTCCACCACCCCACTGCCACCCCCAAGGTGCCACGTGGCACGTTCTCATTGGCCGCGGGCCGGCGAGGCTAAAATGAAAATTTTTCCCCAAAATTTTCAAAGGGCTAAGGGCAAAAAGGAACTACACCTCCACCGTAGCCCCAAGAGGACACGTGGCACCCTCGATAGGTGCAGTGAGACCAATGGAGGAAAAAGTGAAAATTTTCCAAGTCAAAATTTTCAAAGAAAAACTTTTCTAAGGCAAGACGACGAGAAATTTTTGGGTTGCGGGCCACCAGGGAAAATTTTCCCAAATTTTTCCGCTAAGGCACAAAAACTTCAAAGTGCCATAAATTTTGCTAGGAAGTTCAGTTTTGGGCAAACGAGAATGTTTTGGAAAGCTATCGATGCCCTCTTTGTACAGGAAATAACAATTTTACCTTTTGATAAATTTTTAAGGGTCAATTTTGCAAAAAGGATCTACAGGCTTTAATTAATGAACTAGCAATTTTTAACTTCTCAAATTGGTTAAATTAGATCTCCTCCTTCACTCAACATGTCAAATAGATATGGAGTATTGATCTAGGGAGGGTTTAGAGTATTTTTCAAAAGGTTGATTTGTCCAATTGACTCAAGTTTGTATTTTTCTGTCAAATGACAGGAAAATGACTGTTAGAGGGATTGTATTCGAATTTACTATGGTGATGTTGTTTTCTTAAGTTGTCTTTGTAAAATTGAATTCCTTAGTGTCTTGGAATGTTATTCCATAACATTTTTAAGTTGATTAATAAGTGCAAGTCTGAACTATGCAATTTATTTAGATTTACCAGCTTTAGAATTTACAATGCCAATGATCAAATTTTTTTGGGATCTATTTATCAATTCTACCATTTAAATGTAACAACTTATTTCCAATATAGTCTAATACATTCATTTTATTCTAGTAATTCATTCCCAAGTTAACATTACAAATTAGATTTCAATTTTCAACTCATTTCAAGAGAATAAAACACTGTCCTTTTTCCTTCATACGCATTCTTCATTTCAATAGAGATTTGATTCACAACAGTAATTCAATTCCAACACAATCATGCAAGTATGAGAAGGTAGAGCAGCATTCCTTTATTGATTTCCAACAACAACTTTACAATTTATCTCTTTACCATTTGATTTCAAATACATAATGCATCGCATATAACATCTTTTTGCATTTCCTTTCAAAACAGAGTAGAATATAATTTCTTTACATTTCACATTACAATTCAATCTTCCATTATCAATACAATTATCTTCACATTACAAATGGATATGTAATTTATCCACTCCAAAGTGGGAAGGATTATAATAACTTGTTCAAAAGAAAGGAATGTCAAATTTTACATTTCTTGGCTTCAAAACAACAACATGCTCCATTTATTTTTCTCCAAGTTATCACAACAAAGAGGGGGAAAGGCAATGCTCTCCACCCAACCAAAACATCTAATGAAAGGAGAATCCTTCCTTCATCATTGGCCCCCAAGCCCCAATCAAGATACAATAGAAGGTGAAATTCAACCATGGAAACAACTGGCTTCCACTTACACATTTCCTTTTAAAACACAAAGCAACACTAAAAGAAAACAACATTCTGTTCGCATCTAAAAACATTTCAAAGTAGAACTCAGGCTTGATCTTGCAAGCCAAAGGAGCAAGGCCTATGGGGGAAGCTACTTATGCCTCCAAATTGGGAACTGGGCATCCACCAAATACAAACTGCCAAGTAATCCATCACACACATTTCCTTATGCCCCCACGAATCCCTCCTTATGCCCCCGTAGATTCCTTATCCCCCCATAAAGTAAGAAATGCAAGCTATTTCTTTTCTATGGTGGATCCCAACCCCAAACTCTCTCCACAAATTTAAGATGCCAATGGCATTCCCTTATTCCCCCACAAGAATTCTCCATAGCCTTCTCCTACACCTTCCCTAAGGCAGTCTACCCAACCAGCCAACAATTAAAACAAAACATGCATTTTCCACACAACAAAACAAGAGAATAACATAAATAAAAGAGATTTAAATTCCTACCTCTCTGTGGTTACTTTGCTTCCAAACAACAATATTTTCACGAGAATAACACAGCTCCAAACAATAAGCTCCCAAGCATGCAAGGCTATCTCCAAAACTTCCTTCAAAAACCAGAGCTCCCACAAGAAAATGCACCCCAAGGAAGAATGCAAAAAGGTTCAACAACCCAAAACAAGAAGAGAGTTTGAAATAAATAGAAGAGGGAAAGAAGAGGATGATGTGGATCCATGTAGGATGCCACATCATACATCCTCACAAATCAACACAAAAGACAAGCTCCAACTCCAAGGCTCAATAAAGAGGTGGGTGAAGAATGACAAGTTACTTGCACACTCAAAAGCAGCCCACACCTCAAGGGACAACCATTAAATTAAAATGTAAGAAAGTGTAATTAAAAACATGCACAAGATGAATAAAATTCATTATAAAAGTCACAAATCACATCCTCAACCATAAGTATGGTTGGTAACATAAATTTAGAGGCATGGGACAAGTTTTACTTGTCCCACAAGCCTCCAAAAAGCCCCCAAGGTCAAATTCGAATTTCCATGGAGGTGGAGTATTTCATACTCCAAATATGACTTACACAAGCTCTTACAAATTAATTACAACAGCCAACAACTCTTATAATTACTTCCCATATCCCAATTTGATTTAATTAAACTTTAAACATATGATCTCTCACATTAATCTATCACAATTAATTAATTAAAAGAAGAGAACACCTTACAAATAAAATACATACAACAATAAATAAACATTAACCATAAAAATAAAATACACAACCCATGGTCACATATAAAGATGATTCCCCCCATGGGAATCTCTAACAAAACAACACACAACACACAAAACAAGTTGCCATGGTGACTATGTTGAATTCACCTAGAACTCCATTTTGGTTGGTCTTCGATCCTGATGTTTTGTTGTGATATTTTTAACCTTTAAAATACAAATACCTCCTTCGGCCTCATGGCCATATCGAACATCCAATATGATGCAAAAATCACAAAAATCAACTACACAATGAATCACAAAGAACATTGAAGTCACTATTACATCATTTGCAATTTTTTTGAATCAAAAATATATTCATATCATAAAATATTCATTTTCCAAATCTAATCACAATATCCAAAAATCACATATCCGACAACATCCATAGAATATCCATGTCCAATAATATATCATCATCCACATGTTAGGTGTCTCTAATAATCATCATGAATCGGAATCAAATCAAAATCCACAATAATTCATAATCCAATGTCTAACAGCTTACTAAATCAAAATATAGTAATGTTTATAATAAACTCAACAGTATCAAGGTCAGAATCTAAAAGTGTCAAAGGGAAGTGGGCACTACACACCATCACACCTCCCATTATTGGCGCCATTTCCTCTGATATTCAATTTGTCAGATATACTCACATTGTTGTATTTCCACATGATCCTACCATGCATCATAAGCATCTTCACCTCTAGTAGGTGATATGAATTTCCATCTCATTGCTCGATGATGCACTCGTGTTTCTACGGGTCATACATGAATGCCAAGGAATTGTTGATAAAATGAGCCTCATTCTCACAATGGGGAAATCGCTCTTCTTCCCCCTTCATCCTAATCACACATGATTATGAACATTATTTTACATCTCCTCATTATAAAATTATCAATGCATTATTATTTTATTCTTTTATCTTATCTAAATCACATTTTCATTTCTACTTACCTACCACATTGCATCACATACATCTATCTCTATGTACCATATGCTATACTATTCACTCTTCTTCACATGCAATTATTGTTCAATCCATTACTTAACAATTCTTTCCACATCGTAAAAATTTCAATAATCAACAATATATATTAAATCAACCATTCCAACAATGCATATAGAATCTAACTAACTAAACAATCACTACCAAGTACAAATCATAATCATCACATCATATACAATGCACATCAACAACCAATATGACATCAACACGTATATATATATATATATATATATATATATATATATATATATATATATATATATATATATATATATATATATATATATATATACCTCAATATATAATTACCAAATACAATCCCAGGGGAAAGCCTCCATGCATCGATACATAATATATCATCCTTGTTATCACTATATATGATCGTGGGAGCTATAAAAATTGAAGCTTCACCACTAACACTATGTAGACAATAAATCATGCACTTTAGACAATATTTAGTCGTGGTCCCATATTACTATTTGAAGGTTTTTGAGAAAAGAAACTACTAATTGACCACCGTCTTTTGGCCATCTTTCTTTATTTTATTTCAACATTCTCAACGTCTCTTGTGCATATGACCAGTTAGTATTCATCATTTTCCATTATTTTAGCTTTGATCGGGGTGCCTAGGCTAATCTTGGGGTGCACTTGTGTGCCCTAGTCCCACCATGGGTGCCTTATCCTTTTTTAACTTTCCCGCCTCTTTTTAGGCTCTTTCTAGCCGTTTCTGGGTTCTTATATTTTTGGTGGTTGGTAATTTCAGGGTTAACTATGAAATTAGATCAAGAGAACCCTATAAATATAAAGCTATGTGAAAATAATGAGGGAAAAATCACCAAGCACTAGTCACTACTATCAATCCATCTAGAGTTACATCCATTTGGAGATCATTTGCATTTATTAGCTCCATCACAAGGATATGGGTGGTTCATCTGCATCATAAAAACATAGGGGAGGGATTTTATTCTATGTCATGCACCATTCTATTAAATTCTATATCTAATTATTTCTATCTACTTTACAAAGTATGACTGGAATAAGAGCACCTAGGGTACATGATGCACACACACACACCAAAACTACATTTGGATCCAAAATGTAGTGCAACGCTTAATTAGTAAGTATATTTTTGTGGAAAATGAGGTCATTCTCACCAATTCATATGCATTTTTAGGGTTTTAATACTTTTTTAGTCCTCTTTAGGTATTCTACTCATCTTGGATTATGTGTAGTGCATTAAATTTGATGTGACACACATGGAGGGTTTCAGACCAGCTACGGACTGTGAAACCCGGTTTGGTCTTTGCATAGATCGGGCACCCATTCTATAGACCAAAGCACCCACAGGCACTCTAATATAAAGAATCAATCCAAATCCATCCTTTTTGGGACCTATGCATATTTGTTCCTGCCTCTAGATTATTCTATTCTCTTTGTGACATAGTTCAGGGCTCCCTCTCGAATCGGATGATTCACTTCCTTATTCTTTTTGGCATTTTAGGGTTTAAGATTTCTATTTTCATAGTTACTTGGGTTATTTACATATTTATTTACTACATTTACATGTTGTTATAGATTATATTAACCATCCAAATATTCCTAATTTTAGTTAATAATTTTGGTAAACCCAATTTGATTGTTCATGCTTCTAGGTTCTTCATTCATTACTTGTCATCCTAGGGTTTGTTCATCATGAGTATATCAATCAATGATTAGTTGCTTGTAAATCCTGATTTACTACATAGAGTCCAACATTTTATTGTTACTACTTGCATTCATGTTGACATGCATCAAGACTCATTTTATCAAACATTTGTCAATGCATCCTCTTCACACATAGTATTTAATTCTAACCTTCTAACTGATGTTCACACTTTTTATAATGACCTGCCTTTGCATATCATATGTTAGATTCATAATGTAATTTTTAATCACACTTTGATTGATCATGCATTTGGACTTAACTTGTGTCCTAAGTAATTCCTTGAAGTTTTAGGTCTTTCCGCTCATGACGTTCGTCTATCTAGTATTTCACTATATACTTATGATGGTTCTATCTTTCCATGTCTCAGTCACGTTACTTTACCAATCAATGTTGGTAAAAATACTATCCACACTGTATTTTTCATTTTTGATTTCCCAGTCTCCTACAATTGTCTACTTAGTAGGACATGGCTTCATGGCATGCAAGTTGTTGCCTCTACTGTAAATAATTGTGTCAAATTCTTACATAAAATAATTGAGTACACCATTTTTTATGACTATGATCCATTCCAATATTGCAACTAGGCTCCTAACATTGGTCTTCCTATTCCACACATAGATCTCACAGATGATTCCCAACCTAGTGAAGAACCACCTCACTTACCATTACTTAATGGTACCAATTGTGTGATAGATGCAATTTATTCTATGCCACCTACTAAGTACTACTACCATGATTCCTTATTAGGGCGTGTCCTTTCATGGACGTCACTCTATCACCTAAACCTTCACATATACCACCTACATTAGTATGCTCACCAATCACTTGCACACTCTTCATGAATGATTCATACTGGGAGCATATTCCATTTGATCCTACTTGTGATGACACTATTTGCACACATGAGGGTCTGGCTCGACTATGTTTTATTTTTGAGGACCTCTATCTTACACCACATGCTCCTAATATTTCTTATGGCTTCATTCACATTAATACTACTTATGCCTTGCATGTCTTTCATCTTATGGTTTATCTATCATTCACTCCTCACTCTTCTCCACTCACATTAGGAAGTTATGGATTTTATTAGATTGGTTGTATTCTAGATCTTGACCATATATAAATTTCATTCCCTATGCCTTTTGGATGTGTTTTCATCTGCAATATCTCTTTCCTAGGACACACACAAAATCTCACTCATTGGTATGCAAACAGTTTTCCACTTCCTCCATTCACCGATGAGGAGTATGCTATGGGAATGTATAACTTACACCTCAATTTCTCATTATGTGATCAACCAAATACTATTTCTTATCAAGTCACAAATTCTTATCCATTTGACTATGATCCTGAAAATAATGATCTTTTAGATGAAATTACATGATAACCTCTTTCATCACGCACACTTTGGGGGCATAGTATTCACATCCCCCTCCCTCATCATCATATCATCACGAGACACATGTCTCATATTTTCAATATAATTCATTCACATTATTACATAGTATTACATCACACTCTTAGCATTTTCACATACCTTATCTTGGCATTGTTATCCATAATCACATACATTGAATGACACACCTTTCTCCTTCAATATAATTGATTACTTCATTTAATTCTCACACACTTGAGGGGAATCACATTAAATACCCCCACCCAGTCATCTTAGTATATATCATCTTTGCATTCTCAATCTCTTAGCATAGGCATACTCATCACATAGTTAACGTCATCATTACTCGATGACACACTCTTGTGCTTTGGTTCACACTTGACTTGTTGAAAAATTACTACACATGAACCCCACACACTACACTATAGACACCACACATTACATTTCATCATACATCTTGCATCATACATACTACATTTAGTCTACATCTGTGCATCTATACATTATACACATTTTACATATCATCTACATGTCTAACGTTACATACTACTCTTACTACATCTCACGCATATTATGCTTGTCTGTCTATGTCGTAAATTAAATACATAATACATTACATAGCCCAATCATAACAAGGTCATATTTCATCATTACATATACTATATTGTCTTTTACGTGCTGCACTCACTACCCTATGACACACTTCAATTCCTCGGTCCATACTCTAGACTTCTAAGGGTTTACAAACAAAATGGAACTTATAATCATCACATGTTTATCATTCAATCTTTCATCATGTGAAATTTCTAGGATAGTGACACACACTATATGCTAAATCATCACTCACTCTATGTATCTTGTAGTGGTATACACTTTAGGCTACATCGCCACCTCTTACATTCATTTTGTCATGATATATAAGGTTCACGCATGTCTCTTCTATATGTCACACATCACTACTACACAAACCCTTTCACCATAATGTGCTAGACACAATACACACTATTCAACCACTTCCTAATGATGCACTCTTGTTTACAGTTCATTCTTTATTGTTGAGGGGGAAACCAAATGAACCTCATTACATACAGTTCCATTCACTTGTGGGGCACACAAATCTCGTTATTAAATTTTGCATTACATTCCATGCATCCAAAACATACTACATCTTATGGTTTCTTTTACTCTTTCTTAGTTTTTCTTATTCATGGTCACTTTATTACACATGCTAGTTATATTACTTGTATGTCATTTATCTATATCATCCACACATGTGCGCTTGCATCTTGTTCTAGTTATGATCGTAGATATAGGTCTCTTAAATGTAACATGGATGCTCACCTTCTACCCTTCCTACACTGGTCATTGGGGACATCCGCATTCGTCTCTCATAAGTGCTATTGTTTAACTTTGTACTTAGCACTTTACATTACTTGGTTATACATGTTTTTGACATACTAGTTATCTTTCTAACATGCTAACGGGTGCTTCATGTGTAACATTTTTATGCAAGGATATTTTCTTCCATACTTGTTTGTTATATTATCTACTATTATTTTCTCTTGTTTGTGGTCCTTTCCCTATGTTTGGTGTGCAAACTTGTTTGTTTGTATGTGGCCATGATGGTGTTACATGTCTTGTGACATAATGAGTGATGTCCCATGTTTGTAACCTAGTTTTTGTCACTTATCTTTGTCTTCTTATGTGTCCACTAGATTTCTTAATAGTTTTTACATTGTTCACGTAGCTTACACACTATTTTCTACATGCATGATTTTTCATACTAACACTTGTCTTTGGCTAGCCTTCTTGTTTTTGCACGCCTTGGTTTCTACCAAACACATCCCCTCACCCCCTGCAGGTAGAGTTTCGAGTACATGTGGTTGGTCCTCTTTTAGGGCCACATTCTACTATTAGTGATGTCGCATGCTCCCCAAAGAGGAGGGAATCATTTGGGTTTTCTACATACTACATAGAGATTCTACACTAGTTCCATTCAATTATATACGAGTGGGTTCAAACCAGTCTTTAAACCCCATACACAAGGATTTAATAGGACATGGTTGTCCTTAAAATTCATGGGATTAGTTAAAGGTTGGAGGATACGGTGGAATTCCCCCAATACTTCTTCTCTCGTCGTCGTTGGATCACCCAAAACCAGGATGTATAGGGATCTCTTCACACACATTCAAGGAAGCAGTTATAGTAAGGGGAATAATGTAGTTTTCTCCCTATACTTCTTCAACCAGGGTGGCGTGATATCACCCAAGAAAATTGCAGTGCGAGATATCCTTCTACACCCTCTTTCTCGACATGGATCAGGTGCACATGTTCCACTTACATGGATCAGGTGCACATGTTCCACTTACACTTTTAATTTGCGTATTTTACATTTACATGATTTTACATACATTAGTCTTTTACATTGCTTTTTTACACATAAATACATACATATTTGACTACTTGATTGTTTTCTCCTCGCAAGTCCAACCATATGAGAAAAAATAGTCAAATGGGGGCAACAATAACAACAACGTCAACAACAACACTTTTCATCAAAGAAAACACCATACTAACCATGTAAGTGCATCACACACATCAACAACTATACACGTGTTTCTACCATAGGTTCACTCTCATCAATTTTTAATTCATTTTTCATCTTTAGTTTTCACGCTTCGTCGTATTTTGTTACTCTACACTTTATCTAGTTCTTCGATATGCCTTCTTCATCACTCTACATCGACATCAAGTACACATCTCTATCTACTTTATGTTACCGAGATTTCCTCTCACCAACATAAATTATGGGAACATGTAGATATTAAATCATGCACTTTAGACAATATTTAGTCCCAACCTCATACTACTATTTAGAAGGTTTTGAGAGAAGAAAGTACTAATTGATCCCCTTCTTTTAGTTACCTTGATTTATTTTATTTCGTCATTCTTCTCGAACTCCACTGTGCATATGCACACTCAATATTTTTCATTTTCCATCATTTTAGCTTTTGAATGGGGTGCCCTAGTCCTACCTAGGGCACCCTGATCCTTTTTTAACTTTCTGTCACTTTTTTGGTTCTTTCTATCCATTTCAGTTCTTATCTTTTTGGTGGTTAGCCGTTTTGGGGTTAATTAGGAAATTAGATCAAGAGAATCCTATCAATGTAAAGCTATGAGAAGATAATGAGGAACAAACACCAAGAACTAGTCACTTCTATCATCCATCTAGAGTTGCATCCATTAGATCCATCACAAGGACAAGGCTAGTTCATTTTCATCACACAAGCATAGGGGGGGATTCTATTCTATTTCATGCACCATTATATTAAACTCTACATCTAGTTATTGCTCGTTACTTCACAATGTGTGACTAAAACAAGAGCACCTGTGGTACAACTCTCGGTTAGTAAGCCCACTATTGTGGTAGCTAAGGTCAGATGACCCAATCATATGTATTATTTATTTATGGTAATGATAATTCTTTGGGTTTTTGTAGGTCATCTACTCATCTTGGATTATCAACGACATCCGCGTAGTGCAGCAAATTTAATGTGACACACAACAAGGGTTTTAGAGAACCTACCGGGACTGTGAAACCTAGTTCGGTCTTTTTCATGACAGGGTGACCATTATACAAACCGGAGTGCACATGCACCCCGATCAAGAGATTCAGTCCAAATCCATCCTTTTTGGGACCTTTACACGAGACGTTCCCGCATCCATATTATTTTGTTCACTTTATGACGCAGTTATGCACGCCTCACGAAACAACCGAGTCACTTCCTCAATCTTCTGGAATATTAGGGTTTAGCATTTCTATTTTCATATTTTCTTGGGTTATTTTCATATTTATTTACTACATTTATTTATTGTATTTACATGTTGTTCTAGATTATATTAACTATCCACATATTCCTAATTTTTTTAATCAGTCTACTCTGTTGTTCTTGACTTTTATATCTCTCAAGTTGGCTATGTAATATGAATAAAATTTTTGTATGCTCTGCATATAAGCTCTCTGACTTCACATATCGTGAAAATACATCCCGACCTAGGCCTCCTCCTCCTACATCCTATTTTGCTCCCTCTGTCATTGTAAAAGCATCATCACACTCACTCAACAAAATTATACACATGGTTGTTGTCATAGCCAAATCAAACAAATTGTCATGCTCACCCGTAACCACATTTGTCCACTTTAGCATCCATCCTCCCATGAGAACATCTCGGGAAATTACGTGCATATGGAGGTATCTATAATCAACATCCAACAGAATTTCCTGCTATCATCACAATATTAGCTACTACATATCTGCATATCCATAAACTATATCAATAAATAAAAAATAAAAAAATAAAAATGAATGATACTTATGTTCCTCTCATGCCGATGTTATATCATCTACCTCAGGGGCATGTGTCTTGTACTTAACTCCAATTATAGGCTCACCTTACACATACGTAACTATTGTAAATAACAACTCCCATTGATGTGTCTCCTACCACTAACTATACACCTCAATGTATCCCATGTCATCTACATGTATAGGTCCTAATGGAAACTAAATCATGCACTTTAGGTGTACTTCTAGTTCATGATCACATACATATTTTCATATGACTCTTAAGTGATAAAAGTATTAATTGATCACCGTATTTGGCCTTTTTACTTTCTTTTTGGTTTTCATTTTAGTCTTACACACCCATTGACTAGCCTTACCTTCGTTACTTTAGATTTTTTGAGTCTAGACACTAGCACTAAGCCATGACGTAATTTTCTAGGTGCCCTCATCCCCTCCGGCATCCATAACCCCTTTATATCTTACTCGTATCATTTGGGTCCTTTCTATCTTTCAGTCTTCTTATTTTCTTGGTGGTCATCCTTTTAGTTATTAATTACAAAATTCAAACATGGGAATCATATAAACACAAAGCTATGTGATCATAATAAAGGACCAAGATCTAAGCATCTACTACTATCACCGAAGGTTACATCCAAAGGCATTACAAGATAATTAAAACATCCATTCAAGGGTCAAGGGACTACATTCTTCGCATACACTTCATCGAGGGACATTCATTTTTCCATGTTCACATATATTTACATCTAGCTATATCTCATTATTCAAGTGCATTTGGCACAAGATCCATGTAGGGCATGATTTTACACACACACACACACACGTAGAACTACATGGAGTCTAAAATGTAGTGTAGCACCCAGATAGTAAGTTCACTCAATTGGGTGATTGTTGGGGTCAGTCTGACTCCCCATTTGCATCTTTTTATTTTTTGGATTTGATGTATTTTGTGGTTTTGTAGGTTCTCTTTCTCTTTGTAGGTTTCAAATGAACTCGGTGATTAACCAACGACATATAGGTTACTAATGATGACATCTAGTGAACATCGTGTGACCCTATAAAAATCATTTTCCAAGGTTCTCGAGAAATCACGGTGTGCTACGAAGGTCCCTCGTGCCTAGGTTCCCTTGACCCGATCCAGCACCTTGTCCCAACATTTCTAATGCCCACACAATTTTTGGGGCTCATTTGTGACAGTGTATCCTCATGTTCCTACAATTTTTAGTCTAGCATAGTCTAGGATTAATTGCAAAATTGGTTAAGTAATTTATCTCTTCTCTTACACTTAAGGTTTCATATTTAATTATATATTACTTAGGTTAAATATGTACTTTATTGCTGTAGAAATTTCATTATGACTTTGTAATTAAAATTTAACATTAAATTTTATTATTTTTAAATCAGCCTTATGGTCATATCTACCTCATCCTGGACTTATGAGCACTAGCTCTACTCCCCGTAGGGCTTGGCCTCGACCCCGGTTTCCTCCCGGCCCTCTTATACAAACACCATATATGACTCTGGGGCACATCCTGGGCCATCCCAAACTATAAAAACATTTTCTCACCCTAGAACAACTTATATACCATATAGAAATGGTCCTCTAACCACATGGTGCATTGTATACACCACAACTCAACACTATCCTCCACCCATCTTCCATAGTTTCTATATTGTCACCATATAATGGCCTCAAATCCCATCTCGATCTATCAATCACCTATATGTGGTTGTATCCATCCTCATACTATAGGTACCCACCCACCTCACCGTAAATATCTATAAGCAAAGCCCAATTGGCTCGTGGCCCACTAACTGGCATCAATATAGCTATATGCTCATATGCCCACATATACAATAAATTAGTATCTCTTAATCCACCTCCGTTATCCTCTTGAGGAAATTTTTATAGGTCCCTATATAAACGGGCCACCACACACCGTGCCCATGTATATCTAGTACCGTGATCCTTTATACTACAAAAATATCATGCATCCTATAAAAAATCCCAACTCCTCCGCCCTCCATGGCTACCAACAAAGCTAATAACATTGTAATAAATTTCTGCAATTGTAAATCCCCGGATACCACAATCACATCCAAGCCAATATATGTCTCGGCCTGTACTCAAGACCCTAGAAACTATCATCATGTTGCCCTTGTATGACTATGTGCATTTAATACGAACATGATCTATACTCTATCTCCAACAATAGGCAACCATGGTATCATATATACATCCTCCAATGTCTCCATCATATCACTTGTCGGTAACTAGAATGTACAAGTATCGTGCACCATCTCTCACTTAATGAAGTCAATAAAGGCATATTATGGGGTATATCCCCAATATCATAATGTGTCATAGTCCAAAGGCATGGTCCAATATCTCCTACTTATCATCTATTAACCCCAAACCAAGTAACTTACTCGGTGAAGGCCTCGCTGAAACTCCTTGGAGTGTATATCTCTCTATATAGCAAGAAAACAAAAAAACCACTTTATTAGCACCCAATACATACTTCAAAAAGCCTCAAAATAATTAAAATACATGCATTTCACAAAACAATGCCAAAACCATGCCCCTTTACACTAGCACCCGTAGACGGGTCATTAGCACCATGAACTGGGTGTTAGTGTCCCAACAGAATAAAACACCCTATCCATGTTCATCTTGGTTAGAAACACCTAATTATAAAAAAATTAATTTTACTCAAACTGATAAGAACAAGCATATTTGACAGAATATTTCAAATTTGGTCACACATACTTGCTCCTCTATTATCTATGTAGCAACAATCGCCCACTCGTTCAAATTGCATTTGAATAGCCACTCAAACACTTGTAATCCTCGCAGCTCATAGCTTCAAATTTCAGTTAGTCTTGGTACAAATTAAATTACTATTCACTTTTTCCATATTACTATATATAGTAATTCAAATTTACCCTATATTATAGTTACTAATTACCACCATTCTTACAACTAATACATGACACACGGTTTGGCCCATATCTTGAGCCTCGTTACTCTATTTTCCTCCTCATTTGAACCATTTAGATAATGATATCCTCTAGAACCATACCATATAATTTTAACCATTCCATATTTAAATCATGCACATGTACTAATCAATACATATGCATAATTTGTTAATAATACTACCTCTCATATACCATCTCTCATTTCCTATTATAGTTTTCTTACAACCTTTCTTTTAGTTGTGCTCATTTATCTACCCTTCACCCTTTCCCCAAAAGGGGGGACATACAATCGGTTCATCTTATAATCCCTCTAAAGATACAACACAATTAATCGACACTCCTAATACATTACTATCACAATTTTATCTAATAACATTCAAACACAATTACAATTACTCGATACGATAGTCACTAATTGCAGCTATTTAAAATCTATCCCCAAAATTTCCTAATATGGGGGAAAAAAAAACCTCTCACCAAGTAATCTTCTAAATACATATTATTAAATCAACTATTATCACTCAAATTAATCAATCAATACAATAATCATAGTTACTATCGCTCCTAGATGACCTAACTTGGGAGTCACATTACATCACCATCACTTCCAGATGACCTAAATTGGAAGCCATCTAGCACTATTCAAATAAGAACACCTTTACTATAGGATTAGGGAAATGAGACATAATTATCTTTCCTATTCTATTTCTATGTGGGTTCTTCAATCCTCGAACAAACAAGTTGCAATCGGAACTTAAAAAGTAACAAATTTGGTCTTTATCCGTCTGCAGTAGTTGGACCTTTTGGGGAAGCGTCATGGAAGGAGATGAAAATAAACCTCTTGCCAACACTCTTCCTCTAGTGGCAAGATGCCCAAATCCTCCAATTATCAACAAATCAGGTTGGGAATTGATCACTCCCTACCCCCTCTATCACCTTTGAAAAAAATCCAACATCTCCAATGACATCACAACTATTTCTCCAAATTTATCCTTATGAAATTTTGTTATCTCCTCTTATACCACATGGGTCAAAATGATGATCCATGGTTCGCCACACTACAAGTTTCTATATTCTACGTGCACTCTGCAATATGGCTTCTCCAGACTCTATACAGGTATGTTCCTTACTTCATTTACATTACTTGAATTTAATTTAACTAGAATAAAGGGGGTAAATATAGACACAAAATCATGCACATATTAATACTTTACTATGCCATCAGTATGTTGTTATATGTATAGATATTAAGTAAGAAAATTATTCACAGTGACACTATCTCTTGTCCATTTACATCTTTGATTGATTTATATTGTAACTATCTTCTACACTTCTAATTTTTGGTCAGAGTCACATGGATCCTTGTCTATATGTCTTTTCATTTCTGTCATTATTTATCCTAGGACATTAGCACCCATGTGTTTTTGTCCATTTTAAGCACTTCTGTCCTATTTATTATTTTTACACATTTTAACATTTTTGGTTGGCCTTTTCACTTTTCTTATCCTTATCCCATATTCATAGTTGGCCTTTTGTGTCACTAGTGTCAAAATTCAAACAAAATACTCTCTCTCTCTCTCTCTCTCTCTCTCTCACACACACACACACACACACACACACACACACAATTATTGAGGATGTCAATTCAAAGGGGCTATCACATCTACATACTATCATACTATCAAAAGGGACTAAATTTTTGGCTACGTAGGAAAGGGGATTGTTGAATTTCATACCACACATTTACATCAAAGCTAGCTATAGCCTACTATCTTGGCGTCATTGGTGCGAGGAAAACCTAAGGACATTATTTCACACACAAGCACATAGAAATACATGGATTATGAAATGTAGTGAGTGCATGGTACTAATTTCACTCGTCGGGTGACTATCAAGGTTAATCTGAGTTCACATATTGCATATTTTATTCATATTTAATATGTTTGTGAGTGTTTCACCTATTATGTTCTAGTTAAAGCTGAATAGGAAATAGGTTAGGAGGAATACCTATGATATGTAGGTTGAAGGTTGAATGTGCGCGTTAATGAATTTTTGATCCAAGTTGATCGTGAAGAGCTTCCCTTTGGCTAGGAGGAATGACCTGTATAAGAAACACAACAAGACCACCAAATAGTATTAATAATATAAGTTAGTGGACTGCCTAGTGAGTGCTAGATCCAGGAAGTGAGGTGCTTCCTAAAAGGCTGTCAATCCACTTTCAAATATAAATTAATATTGAAAATATCATGAAGTAAGGAAATCCTACTGTAGTTATACAATTTAGGTATCTCATGCAAATACAATAAGAAAATCTAATATAACAGGAAAGGTTATGATTAGATCTGGAGGTTTGGTAGGTTATTATGGGTTTTAAAGGTCTAACAGGGGTCTAGGATTGATAGGGTAAGGTCTGGGTTAGTTTTGGTTGATCGAGAGGCTTGTTAGTCAAAAGGAATGAAATGACATAGAGACCAATATTGGTCAGGTGACCAATGTTGGTATAGAGGTAAAAATGACGGTGGTGAAGTAACAGTGTTGGTAGGGGAAATTGACTATAATTTGATAAAAATGGTTTTCGAGCTTCTCTGTGATTACATAGAGAGTGAGAAGGGTGTGGTTAGGTTTGTAATATTATTGAGAAGACTCAACAATATAGAGGAAAAGTCACGGAAGGAAAAAGGCTATAGTTGGTCAGGTTGGTAGATTGGTGAGGAGGTGGAGATAAAAGAATAAAAAAAGAAATAAAGTATAATGAAAGAGGTAAGGAATGTATACTTTAAGCAAGCACAATATGATTAAAATCATGAATACTTACTTGCCTTTATAGATTTGGTAAGTGAAGGTGGATGTTAGCTGATTTGTGAAAAGATTCTAGAGTCGGTGTTGTAACGGTATTCCCATAGTGTTCTATGAGTATTCTAATTCTCTAGAAGGAGAACCGGATGCTTGTTTGGGCTTGTGGTTGAGTATTTTGTGTCATCTAGATGCTGAGAGGATTTTGATTTAAACTTGAATGTAATAGTTCTCCCAAAATTGAAAATAACCAACCTAGTTAAAAGGTTGTAAAATTGTATATAAAGCAATTGATGGTGGTCGGTGATCGGTTCGGTGAGGATAATCGGTATCGATTAAGGAGGATTAGTCTAGCATTACCAAAAATAGGTAGATCTTCCCATATTTGGCATGTTTTCCAAGTTGAGTCTGCTTAAGGAAGTGGAATTCTCGTTAGAAAAGGTAGGAAGTTTGTAGAAGAAGTCAAATTAGGTTTAGGATGAAGTCTTAGTTAGTTAATCGAAATAGTGACTCAACACTGCGCGAGTAATGACTAAGCACCGAGAGTGATGACTTTGTCATTGTGAGTTAAATGCCCCTAGAATGGGTCTAGGGTGAGGTGTTATAGTGAGGTGGGGGTGTGAGGATGAAAATAATTAAATTAATTAATAATATGAAGGTGAATATATTAGTAATAATTAGTAATGAGTCCATGGTGTGTTTAATTAATCAAACGGGACCAAGGGGAGTGTGACCCAAATTTGGTGTCTACATTTTTCCTTTTTTATCGCATGGCTTGTATTAGTAAGTGACACTAACAAAAATAGGAAGTCAGTCTCCTAGGTATGAGTGGAAATTAGGCTGCCCCAAGTATGGATGAAATTTATCCCCTTGAAATCGGGAACTAATGAGGTAGAAGCAGACTTGGTGAATGGTTTGATAAATAGGTTATTAATAAAAACAAGGGTGAATGGGTTTTAGGTAATGGTAATGGTCGGGTAGGGTAATAAGTAGTGGCGGTTAAACAATGCACACATATAGATTGTGATAATGTACTAAGTTGAAGAGCTTACAAACTCTACTTCATCAAAGGTCGATAGGTTTATCCAAACAAGTTTGAAGTGGTTTAGGTATCTAAGATATAGTATATGGTCGTAAATCACAACTTGGAAAGGTTTAGGAACATGTAATAAGTTTTTTTCTAGGACACCAAAGGTTTGGTCGAGATAGACATCACAACATTAGGCAAGGTAAGGTCGTTAGGATAAACTACACAAGTAGCATCATCACAAGTTATAGTGAATACATGAATTTAAATGTCTTAAAAGGAGGTTCAAATAAAGGTATGTAGGTCGGGGCACGGGTAAGGTAGAGGTATAGGTAAATAACACCTCCCTAAGCATAATTAAGGAAATGTATAGGTAATGTAGGATTTGGGGTGAGCTTTTAATAGATGATGCTAAGGGGAAATGGGGCAAGAACAACATCTTTTTGGGAAAAATAGGAATTTTTAAGGCCATATGGCTAATTGAGGTGGCTGATGTTGGTTAGGGGTTAACCGATACTGGTTGACTACGAACAACTTGACCGACATCCTTCATGTTGATTTAGGGATAAAAAAGGAAAAATCTATTTTTAAGAATTCATTTGTTGATTGTCAGTTATAGAAAATGACAAGCGAGAGGTATGGAAGTGGAAAACGATAGTAACAAGTCGTGAGTAGAGTCAGCAGTCTGCGAGGAGGTGATTGGCATCCAGTGGATGGACCCATGAGATTGAGTGGATCCATTTGATTGGTTGTGAGTGGAGGAGTGGATTTGTGGCCATGACGGAGTTGGGAGAAGGAGCAGGAGGACCACCGGTGTAGAGACTGAGGTACCACCGAGGAGATGACACCGAGTAAAGGTAGAAATCAATCCTCAGGCCCTGTTTGTGATTGAAAATATTTATTTAATTTGGGTAAAATGAATAATTTTGGGGGAAATTTTTGTTTTAAAAATATAGGTGAAAATGGGTGAAATTAAGGTGGGGAAGGGAAAATATAGGTTAAATAAGTTGTGAAATGAATGTAGGTTAAATTTGGCTAGGGTAGGATAGAATTTTAGTGGGTTTTGGTAAATTTTCTAAATGGGAGGGTGTGGGGTTTCAATTTATCACTGAAATAGTGACCTATGTTGGTATAGGTTTGGTCGATGTTACAAATTAATTACAAAAAACCTACTAAAATTTATCACTAACATATCATTAATTTCCTCGTCAGAATGAATTACAAAACCCTCTTTGAATAACTAAGTTACTTAACCATTAGGGTCAACCGCTACATCTTCATCACAAACCATCCTAAAAATAACTCGAAAAGAGATCTCGACAACAAAAACCAATGATGCAACTTAGAATTTACCATAAATAACCCAGGCGTGTTAGCACATCACTCAACCTTGATTGAGCACACACCCAAAGTGTCCAAAGGTACCGGCCCCTCTTTAGGAGTGTTTGTGTAGGATTTTAGCAAGATGGAGAGTTGATGCATTCATATCCATAAATAGTATAAGAATTATACAAATCATATTCTAGATCTATATCTAAAGAGTAACAGATTTAAACAATAACCATAATGAACTCAACCATGCAAGAACTAGTTACGATCATATTTAACACCTTGATTCAGCCAATACACTTCATTATATTAAACACAGTAAATACATAGAATCTTCTTACAATAAGAAGAACCATAAGTTCATGCACTTTTCTCGGATCTGGAAGCATAACTGCAATAGCTAATACATACCCTCTCTTAACCTACGTAGACTACTACATATTTATAAGGGTAGGGACTTTCCCTTCATCGCTTACATAATTCCCAAAATAGGTTGCATGCTATGAAAAGAGCCACGTGCCTTTAAAATAATAAACACATGCAAGTGCACTAATAATAGATCTCTTCTTGTTAATTGGCAGTAATAATTCTATTATTAACTTCAACCCATTAAAAGCGCTTAGTAGATGCTCTTCCAAAAATAACCTATGCGTGTTGCACAAGTCTTTATCATGTTTGTGTGCTCTGCACGCTATCTCCAAAAATAGCCCGTAATCCTAAAAATGGTGAAGTCTAAATCTGTCCTTGTCTTTTCACGTGTTTCCTTCCAAATTCTTCTACTCCTTTAAATGAATCATGTTCCCATGTGTGAACTTTCTATGTTCCTTCTGCTAAGTTTCATGCTTTTTCGCTCAACACACTATTTGTAGATAATAATCAAGATTAATTTTCAAAAGTTCTTAAGTCAAGAATATGATTCATTTCATGGGAGTTGTCTTTCCTTTCCCTTGTTGAGGGTTAACATCCATTTATAATCCCACTTTACATTATAGATTATAATCAAATTTTAATTCTCGTATGATCATTTGTCTTAAATATAGTATTAATGATATGATTGAATATTTGTGTAAGATTGTCAACTTTATAAGTTGCATATTTACTAGAGAGGGTAGTACAACTAACACCCCAGATCTCTATTTATTCCATTCCAAACCATAAAAGTATGTTACTATCTATAAAATAGAGTAATACTTATCATTTCCATTCACTATATGCCAAAATAAATTACACAAAAAGTTTCACACACCTTTTATTCAGCAAGGAGAAGTTATACATTTGTAAGTCCAACATTGCAGATATTACAAAATATCAAACAACCATACTTAATCAATTCAGATACAACTTTATTTTCCATCAAGTACATTTCAGTAATGAAACCATATCTCAACATAATAAAGATTCAGTATCTTTGATAAACAAATGTAACTTTCTAAAGATAACATTACGATATTAAAAATATCAAACATCTATACTTAATCAATTTAGATACAAATTTCTTTTCCATCAAGCACATTTCAGTAATGAAACCATATTTCAACATAATAAATATTTAGTATCTTTGGAAAACAAATGTAACTTTCTAAAGATAACATTATAGATATTAAAAATATCAAACATCCATACTTAATCAATTCGAGATACAACTTTCTTTTCCATCTAGTACATTTCAGTAATGAAACCAAATCTTAACATAATAAAGATTCATTATCTTTGAAAAAAATGTAACTTTCTAAAGATCTTTCTCCTTACATATTTTACGAAGTCTATCTGCAAAATTGCTAGCACGGGTCAGTTCATTGAACTGAGCATGATAAGCACTAAATCATTAAAACGATGTGATTTTAGCTAAGTGTTTCATAAAAATAACTCTGTTGTTATAAACCAATCCAAAATCAAATGAGAAATACTCATCCAAGAAGAGATAATCTTCAATAAAAATCAAGGTTATCACATGAAATCAACCACTTTATCCTACCATCTTATCTTCCTTTTATCAAAAGAATTAAACCAGGAAGTTAAGAGAAGTAACATTTCCTCATAATCTCACTATCTATTTTATACATTTATTCACATGTTTCCTTACTCAGTTAAACCTATTTAACAGAAGAAGGTAACTATCCTAACTATCTTTTAGGAATAGCTTAGCAATAGATCATTTACAAACATTACTTTCCATCCAAATATTTCATTAACCTAGATTCATATTAAGTCAGAGATGCCAATAATAAAAATAAAAAGCATAAGAAATAATTTTATGATGATCCAAACATCATATCATTAAATGTGTCCCTGATTTGAGTATCCTAAAACTCAAGCTCAGATCTAGGAACTGACTTAAGTTAAAATTCAAAACAAGTTAAATCAGACCTCATAAAGAGGTAAGGTTATTTTAACAAGTAAATAAGTTAACACTCAATTCCCAAAAATATGCACCATTGCTATCACTACGTCAAGTGAGTAGAATGGCAAGGTTTATCATTCAAGATCCAACTCAATAAACCATCTAAATATTTTCTACCAAACACAATGATCTATTCAAATATTTCCAACCAAACACAATATCCCATCCAAATATTTTCAACTTCAGCTAAACTTCCCTAACAACATTTTGCATTCAATCTTATTAGATAGTCAAGAAGTTGCATAGTGAAATAGACCCGAGAGAGGGAAGGCCACTTAACCAAGTTCAAAGGATGAAAGAAGGTTAAAGGAGAGAGAGAGAGAGAGAGAGAGAGAGAGAGATAGATTACTACCTCACAGTTCTTAGCATGATTAAAAATAGAGAATTACGTAACCAAGAACCTATATGACAAGGTCAGTTTCTAATCTCTCAAAACAAAATCCCAAACAAAGAATACTCTGGGCTCAGATTAATTGAACACTTAAAAACTAGAAGAAAGGAAAGAAACAAAGAATAACAACATTCCATTACCTTTCATCATTCAAGGTGACGGTATTGATAGCCTCAATATCCACAAAGACATCAAGTAATTCATTCCCCCAAAGGACTCAGAGAGGAAAGAAAGAGATGAACAGAAGGATAAGTCTACAACAGACTTCCTAAAACTCATATCCTTACAGGGAAAATAAGTGGGAAATATGATAAAACCATAGTAGAATTCAACGTTCCATTTTCACAAAGAAAGTATTGCCTAAGTTTTGAAGATCTGAAACTATGATTATTGACCAAAGGGGTCTAAGAATCATGTCAAAACAAAACATCAAAATAATGTCAACAGAGTAGTCAAGACGTTATGGTTAACAACAATAATCAAGTTACAATTTAACCAATTCTCAAAACATTTTCCCCCTTTTTGCATCAAGAGCCACAAATTTGTTGGTTACCTACCGACCCTGAAGAACATAAAAAATAATTATTATCCTTTTTATTTCTTCATAAATGAAGCTTCCATTGAACAATAATTTCTGTAAAGGAGCTAACACCAGATATCCTTTTTAGATCTTCAGTAAATAACCAAAAGAATTCATGTAAGTCTTAATAAATGTTCCATCAATTTCCAAGCAAACCCATAATAAATTTATCCTTATAAAATAGCCACAGGGGTTAGAAAATTTGAAACATGAAGAATTACTCACAATAAACAGAATCACAAATCATAAATAACAATAAGAATCCATACAAGTTATCTAATTTTTAGTCTTTCATCAGTACCCAGAAGAATATGTTTAAGCCAGAGTCACAAAATTTTATCTTCCCAAAAGAAACATGTAAGATCAAACAACAGTCAAGATATTCAAATAGTTTTATCAACTGAAGTTTTCCAACAGAGATGAAACAAGATCATTTCGAACAAGATCCTCATATTTAAGCAATTGAGTTACCTACAAGGTTTAAACAGTTCAACTAAGATCACATACAATTTTTCAACTTTGATCTCAAGCCCATGCAGAAAGATTAAAGCATAACCCAACTATCCACACAAAAAAACTGAAACCCAAATCATAATTTCCATCATTCAAACGGGGTCGATAAAGCATTCCCAAAAACAACACAAAAACCACAAGAAGAATAATCTTACCAACAAAACAAAAACCAGATTATTCCAAAGAGCAGAGTTGTTTTTATGAACATTTAAGTAAAAGCATAAAACTTAATGGATAGAGCCTATCATACCGATAGTGCTTCACCTTCATTGATTCACAAAAGTATCCAAGAAGAGCCTCAATCCTTCTTTTGAAATTCAAAACAACACAAAAAAATTATCTAACATCTCCTTATAGATTCATGGTGCTAGCTCTCTCCCTCCATGCCATGCCAGGAAAAAAAAATCATGCACAACCACATTGTATGCAAAAAAATAAAACTGGAGGTTCGAAAAACAAAATAACTACATGCAGAGCTCAAGCTCCAAACCGAATGAATCGAAAAAACCAAACCCTCTATCTTCTTCCTAGGCGGTTTCACTAGTTTCAAAATATTAAATGTAGAGTAGGACTGTCATTCCTTCCTACCTTCCCGCCACCGCCATCTCCAATTTTTTAGTATACCTATTTCAAAAAAACATGCGCCCGAAATTTGGAAAAAATGCCAACTCACCCATCTAAATTTCCAACTTGCCTTTGCCAAATTTGGCTACAAAAAGAGATAAGGATTAATAACTCACCATTAATTCCTTGGATTCATTACCTCCCACTTGCCTCTTCCCATGTCATTCCATATGCCCCCTTAGGTTAGCCATTCCCTTAGTTAGGTTAAACATTAATTTAGGAATCAACATAGGTCCATAGGTAAGTCTTTAGTCTTAGGTTAGATTACCCTTTTTAGGATAAGGTTCCAAATTTAAGGAACATAGTGTAAATAGGTCCCAAGTCCCCTATGAAAACTTCATCATACCAAAGTAGAAAAAGAAGAACCAAATTGTTACTCAATTCAAATACGAATCGAGATCCATGGAGAGGATCGTACATAGCCTTCACACATTTAAGGTTGTGAAACTTTCCATCTATCCAATTTGGACATCATGATAACAAGATATGAAAATTAGAAGCATACCTTGGATCAATGGAATTGATCAAAGGTAATGTTGTTTGAATCCCCATAAATTATGAAAACTGAAACTCAAATTCATAATCCCAAGAAGTGAATTTATTCTGCATAAAAGAGATGGGTTGTTTGATTCGCAATTAAGAAAAACATGACAAATTTACCTATTCAAAAGATAACTTCACATCTACTACAAACATGATTTCCCAAGTCATAAGAGTTCACTGTCTTTTAAAAAATCACTGTCAATGTTTGCTCCTTCTATTGTAGAGAAGTCATCATAGGTACCAATCATGCTAGAGGCGTTACATACCTCCCTCCTAAAAAGCATCATCATCCTAATGATTAACTTAGTCAAATAACTTTAATCAAGAATATAACCCAAATTATAATTCTTTCATTCATAAGTTCATAACAGAACCAAATTTGAGAAATTCAAATTTTCATAATTATTTAGCATTAAAATAGTTGTTTCAATACTAATGAATTTAGTATTTGCCCAAAACTGGCAGATGTAATGATATAATAAGAACAAAATATTCAAGTTTTAACAATCAACAAAATTAATTCTGTTCAAATAAATGTGGAAAAGAAATGTTTATATCTTTGAGTTTTTCCCACGTTGCACTTTCTTCATTAAACTGGTCCCATTGGACCTTGCATTGACTTATTTCACAATTTCTTAAGTGCAACTGGTGAGTTTCCGGTACTCGAATGGGTTTAACTGTAATTATTCGTGGGTCTTAGACCTACAAGGAATTCCAATTTAACACATGTGATAAATCTAAAACTTATTTCTTAAGTAGAGAAATATGGAAAACATCATGCATTTGTGATAAAATAGGAGGTAAAGCTAAACGATAAGCTACAGGTTTGATTATTTCAACTATTTAAAAGGGCCCCACATAGCGAGGTGATAACTTGGCAGCCTTGCCAAAGGTTATAGAATTCTTTCTCGGCTTAACTCGCAAAAATACCTTCTCATCAAGTTCAAATTTCTTTTCAACCCTTTTAGGTTTGCATAACTTTTTTCCTATTTTTGCTTCCTTCAAATGTTCACGAATTATTTTAACTTGTTGTTCCATTTCAGTAAGGATTTCAGGTCCAATTACCTCTTTGTCTTCTATGTTATCCCAGCTAACTAGAGTTCTACATTTCCTTTTGTATAATGCTTCGAAAGGTGTCATTTTTAGAGAGGTGTGATACATGTTATTATAAGAAAATTCAACTAATGGAAGGTACTCTTCCCATTTGTACTATTGATCCATGTAGTACATTTGTAACATATCTTCCAAAACTTGATTAACTCTTTCAATTTTCCCATCCATTCCTCGATGGTATGCTGAACTAAAATTTAATTTAGTTCCTAAGGCTGCATTGAGTTTTTCCAAAATCAAGATGTCATTCAAGGGTCTCGATCTGATATGATCAATTCAGGCACATCGTGCAATCTGAAAATTTCATCCACAAATCTTTTTGCTAAAACATGTGAATCATCCTTAAGATTACCAATAATAAAACATGCTACCTTTATTAGTTTATCAACAATAACTAGAATAATATCATGCCTATTTTTGTATATAGGTATCCCTTGAAAGAAATCCATGCTAATTACTTACTATTTATACTATGGCATGCTATGAGGGTACAATAAACTAGTTGGGTGCATATGTTTAACCTTAACACGCTGACATTATAAGCGTGTATCAAAAAATCAATTACATAATTTTCATCCCTTTCCAAACATATTTTTGTTTTATATCAATAAGCATTTTCATAATACTGGGATGTCTGAATAAGGTGAATTATGAAATTCAGTTAACAACTTCCTCCTTAATTCATTTTTTGAAGGTATATATACTCGATTATCATATCTCAAGATTCCTTCGTCATCAAAGTGAAAACCTTTATATCTCATATCGTTTGAATTTACATAGTGTTGTTTTTTCACTTGCTAAAAATAAGAATTAGATTCCATGATACTTTTTACTTCGTCCTTAAACTGATTTCTCAAATTTATAAGTGTGGAAATATGTTTCCTATGATCTAGTGCATTTGCCACTCTGTTTTCATTATTTTTTATATAACTTATGTCAAAATCATACTGAGATAGAAAATCTAACTACCTTCGTTGTCTTGCATTCAGATTTGGCTGAGTGAAAATATACTTCAACCTAATATGGATAGTATTTAATTCAAAAGGTCTCCCGAAAGATAATTCCTCCATACTTGAAGTGCATGAATAATGGCAGCAAACTCTAGGTCATGGGGAGCATAAGTCAACTCGTGTAACTTGAGTTTTCTGCTCTCATATGCTATAACCTACTCATTTTGTAATAAAATACCTCCCATCCCTTCCTTGAAACATCTGTTACTACCATAAAGTCTCCATTTGGATCAGGTACAGCCAAAATAGGTGCAAATGTTAGTTGATCCTTTAGAGTCTTAAATGCAGATTCACATTTTCACTCCACACAAATTTCTTATCTTTCTTTTGCAATGAATTTATTGGTGCAATGACCTTTGAAAAGTCCTTAACAAACTTTCTATAATAACCAATGAGACCCATGAAGCTTTTGACTTCATGTACATTCTTAGGTGTAGGCCACTTAGTTATTACAATATTTTTTTGGGTCTATTGTTATTCCATATTTACTTATGACATGCCCTAGATAGTGCACTTTTGTCTTGTAGAAAGAACATTTGGACAACTTACCATACAATATTCTTTTTCTTAAGATTTCTATAACTATCTTCAAATGCTCATGATGTTCATCAATGCTTTTAGAATATATGAGAATATCGTCCAAGAATACAAGCACAAATTTGTCCAAGTATTCTTAAAAGATATTATTCATTAAATTCATAAAAGTTGTAGGTGCATTTATCAAACCAAAAGGTAAAACTGTGAATTCATAATTCCCATACCTTGTCCTAAAGGATGTTTTATGAATATCTTCATCTTTGATTCTTAGTTGATGATATCCAAATCAAAGATCTATCTTAGAATATACTTGATGCACCATGCATCTGATCAACAAATCATCAATTCTAGGAAGTGGATATCTATTTTTTATTTTTGCTTTGTTTAACATCCTATAATCAATGCACAATCTAAGTGTTCCATCTTTATTTTTCACAAAAATTACCGGTTCTCCCCAAGGCGAGACACTTGGTCTTATCAAACCTTTAGACAACAGATCTTGTAATTGTGCCTTAAGCTCTACTAGTTCAATGGTATTCATTTAATAAAGCAGCTTGGAAATAGGTTTGGTTCCTAGCTTGATCTCAATCATGAAAGAAAACTCATGTTTAGGTGGAATACTTTTGGGTAGTTCTTCCAAAAACACATCACTTGAAATTTTGTAGAGATATCTTTCCAAGAAATCACTATCCCCTTCAATTGTTTTAGAAATTTTTACTGCATACAAGGTGCAACCTTTTGTTTTTGGCCTTTTAAATTACATAGATGAAAATTTTCTAACTAAAATCTCACGTTTTACCCCTAGATGTTTATTGTTTTCTACAAATCATCAAGAAAACTAATATGTTTTTCAAAACAATCAATCTTTTCTTTATGCTCAACAAGCCAGTTAACACCTATAATTACATCATAAGACCCCAAAGGAGCAACGTAAAGATCAACTTTAGTGGAAAAACTAGGAAATTCTAGGACTACTCCAAAAAGACACATACTAACTATGTGAACAACATTATTTCCATAATGTATAGCCCATGATTTATCCATTTTTCCATCTTTTCTTTTTATTTTTGAAGATAATTTAGTAGAAATAAAGCATTCAATAGCTCCAGTATCAAAAATTATAGTAACATGTATACCAAATAACTTACCTGGCACTTCTATAGGCGTAACTTAATTTTCATCTTGTTTATCAGCTACTACAACATGTATCTTATGTTGTTGATTGTGGTCATCCTTCCTTAGAGGACATTGATTTGCATAATGATCTTTGCCACAATTGTAGTAGCCTCTTACAGGTCCTTTCTTAGGCTCAAATTTATTTCCAACCTTAAAGTTGTCATTCTATCCTCCATAGGACTTCATCCATTATTATTATTCTTAACAAAATTGTTTTAAACATTAGCAACAGTTTATTTGCTGCAGTTTTCTTGTTATTATCGAAACAAATTTGTTTTTAGCACCAAACTTTTTCCATGGTCCCTTTTTGGGTGCAAGGGATGAAGAAGAATTAGGAATTTTCTTTCTGATTTCCTCCTTATGGGTAGAGATTGCTTTTATTTTTGCTCCTGCCTTATGGATTTTTCAACAACCCCTTCCATGGTGGTTGGGATGTGAACATCTACTTCACCACCTATGATAGGATTTAATCCCATAATGAATTTTTGTATCCTGAACTTCTCGTCAGTTTGATATTGAGGCATGTACTTGAGAAGCTTAGTAAACTTCTCCTAGTACTCTGTTACAATTAACTTTCCTTGAGTTAAGTTCTAAAATTCAGTCATCTTTTGATCATAGTAAAGTTGTGGCAGCCATCATTGCCTAAAATAATTTTTAAATTTATCCCAAGTGATGCTTGTTTCATCAATGTTTAATTCAGTCTTATGGTTGTCCCATCAAGAAGACACCTCATGGGAAAGTTGATAAGCTCCCCATATTGCTTTAGTTTCTTAGAGAAGTTCCTTATTGCAAAGTACTTCTCCATTTCACTGAGCCAATTCTCAGCTCCATCTCCCAGTGTAGTACCATCAAACTTGGGTGGACTTATCCTTTTTATATCATTTGTGAGTTCATCTACCAATCTCTCCTTTTTATTCTCAGGTTGATTGGGTACATTTGCATTAGCAACATTATTGTTATCAACACCTAAATTTCCAATATTGACATTATCCACATGAGGTGGCTGATTGTTATTACCATCATCTTCTTTCTCCTCATTTCCCATTACTTCTTGTTCAAGTACAACTAGACGATCTCTTGTGTCTAATAGGAAAGAAAGGATTTCATTAATTTTTGGGTGGTAGTTGCTTCTCCACCTGGTGGTGGGTTGTTTGTAGCATTTCCTCTTGTTCTAACCATTTTATGTTAACAGGAAAAATTAAGTTTTTATCAGATTATGGACACAATAGGTCCAAGAGTTGTAACCTTCAGCTCTGATACCAAGATGTAACATTCCCATTTTAAGACTTTAGAAACAAGGGGAAAAAAATTATTTTTATTTTTCATAATGTTCTCTATTCTAAATTAATATAATTTAGAACACACATTCCAAAGCCAATCTATCTCATAACAAAAACCATATCTAACTCAAATGACTTGGTGAAACACCGATCTCTCATTTCATGACTCAGTATCATACTGATATCTCATGTTAAATTTATAATGTGTATACTATGTATACTTGGTTCCTTTACCCTTTTAGAGGTATCAAGTGTTTTTTTTAAGAGGCCTATCTAAATATTTGTTACCGATATTCATATAAAATCCCACTTCTTAAACTAGGTGACATAGGACAACGCAACCAGTAGCTTGCGATACTTTGGCCAAAGATTTTAAACATATTGTTCATGTTTATATTCCTAGATGGAATACTCGTCAAACAGAATAAGTCCTTCACCATACTTGATTTATTATCTAGAATGGTATTCACTGACTTTTGTTAGTCCACTCATTCAAATTTTAACCCTAGCCAAGGTTAGCAACATGGCCTAGTGTGGAGGATTGCTTATGGTGACTAAGGGTACATAGACATACTCAATCAACTTATGTTGATTGGGCATGTCTATTTATCCTAAGTCAACGTGAGTTGACCCTCGACACTAGATCATGCCCCTATCTTTACCTAGGGCAGAACTATGATCAAGTCAAAATTTATATTAGTCTAGTTGAACAAACTCTGAAGGGTGTTGAGACATGTCAATTGCAACATAGTATCCTCATAAATACCCTTGTCATCACAAAGGTACTATGCTACAATTGGCGTGTGTCAACATCCAACTAATTTTTCCTCATCTGGATGAACATACCTTAGATAGAAAGTTATATCTTATTAATTTCCTTATTACAGATTAATTACAACAACCCTACTTGAACAACTAGGTTCCTTAACCATTAGGGTTCCAAGTTAAAACTACAATAGATGTAGTTATGCAGATAAATCTGCTTCCTAACCAATTCACATGCTATGATTTATATTATTAACATCCTGAATCATGTTTTATATAAAAGTCCCAACACATATGAAAGTGTTATTTATTTACTCACTTAATACAACCCTAGCTTATATAAGTTCTAAGAAAGTCCTTTTCCATATTAGACTTCATTGAAATGAAGTCTAATCTCTTTTATTTTTCTTTCCCGACATCCCTATTTTGGTTAAGGAAGTCTACATGAGAAAGCACACCTTCAACTATCTACAAATAACAATCAAGATTCATTTCCAAAAGGTCTTAAGTCAAGACTATGATTCATTTCATGGGAGTTGTCTTTCCTTTCCCTTATTGAGGGTTAATGTCCATTTATAATCCCATTGTACATTATAAATTATAATCAAAGTTTAATTCTCATACAATCGTTTGTTTTAAATATAGTCTTAATGATATGATTGAATATTTGTGTAAGATTGTCAACTTTATAAGTTGCATCTTTACTAGAGAGGGTAGTACAACTAACACCCCAGATCTCTATTTATTCCATTCCAAACCATAAAAGTATGTTACTATCTATAAAATAGAGTAATACTTATCATTTCCATTCATTATATGCCAAAAGGAATTACATCATGTACAAACAAGTTTCACACACCTTTTATTCAACAAGGAGAAGTTATACATTTACAAGTCCAACATTGCAGATATTACAAAATATCAAACAACCATACTTAATCAATTCAGATACAACTTTCTTTTCCATCAAGTACATTTTAGTAATGAAACCATATCTCAACATAATAAAGATTCAGTATCTTTGATAAACAAATGTAACTTTCTAAAGATCTTTCTCCTTTCATCTTTTACGAAGTCCATCTATAAAATTGCTAGCATGGGTCAGTTCATTGAACTGAGCATGATAAGCACTAAATAATTAAAACTATGTGCTTTTAGCTAACTGTTTCATAAAAATAACTCTGTTGTTATGAAATAGTCCAGAATCAAATTAGAAAGACTCAGCCAAGAAGAGATACAATCCCAAAGAAAGAGAGAGGGAAAAGATAATCTTCAATCAAAATCAAGGTTATGACATGAAATCAACCACTTTATCCTACCATCCTATCTTATTTTTATCAAAAATAATTAAAACAGTAAGTTAAGAGAAGTAACATTTCATCATAATCTCACTACCTCTTTCATACATTTCTTTACATGTTTCCTTACTCAGTTAAACCTATTTAACAGAAGAAGGTAACTACCTTAACTATGTTTTAGGCATAGCTCAACAGTAGATCATTTACAAAAATTACTTCTTATCCAAATATTTCATTAACCTAGATTCATCCTAAGTTCTAGAGATGCCAATAATCAAAATTAAAAATAATAAGAAATAAGTTTATGATGATCCAAACATCATATCATTATATGTGTCCCTGATTTGAGTATCCTAAAACTAGATCTCGGATCTAGGAAATGAATTAATTTAAAATTCAAAACAAGTTAAATCATACCTCATAAAGAGGTAAGGTTATTTTAACAAGTAAATAATTTAGCACTCAATTCCTAAAAAATACACCATTGCTATCACTATGTCAAGTGATTAAAATGACAAGGTTAATCATTCAGATCCAATTTAATAAACCATATAAATATTTTCTACCAACACAATGATCTATTCAAATATTTCCAAACAAACACAATATCCCATCCAAATATTTTCAACTTCAGCTAAACTTCCCTAACAACATTTTGCATTCAATCTTATCAGATAGTCAAGAAGTTTCATAGTGAAATAGAATAGAGAAGGGAGGGCCACTAAACCAAGTTCGAAGGATGAAATAAGGTTAAAGGAAAGAGAGAGAGATTACTACCTCACAGTTCTTAGCATGATTAAAAATAAAGAATTATGTAACCAAGAACCTATATGACAAGGTCGAGTTTCTAATGTCACAAACCAAAATCCCAATCAGAGAATACTCTGGGCTCAGATTATTTGAACACTCAAAAACTAGAAGAAAGGAAGGAAATGAAGAATAACAACATTCCATTACCTTTCATCATTCAAGGAGATGGTATTGATAGCCTCAATATCCGTAAAGACATCAAGTAATTCATTCTCCCAAAGGACTCAGAGAGGAAAAAAGAGATTAACAGAAGAATAAGTCTACAACAAAATTCCTAAAATCATATCCTTATTTAGGAAAATAAGTGGAAATACGATAAAACCATAGTAGGATTCAACATTCCATTTTCACAAAGAAAGCATTGCCTAAGTTCTCAAGAACTAAAACCGTGATTATTAACCCGAGGGGTCTAAGAATCATGCCAAAAAAAACATCAAAATAAGTTCGACAAAGTAGTCAAGATGTTATGCTTAACAACAATAAACAAGTTATAATTTAACCAATTCTCAAAAGATTTTTCCCCCTTTTTGCATCAAGAGCCACAAATTCATTGGTCAACCTTGAAGAACATAAACAATAATTATTATCCTTTTTATTTCTTCATAAATGAAGCTTCCATAGAACAATAATTTCTTTCAAGGAGCTAACACCAGATATCCTTTTTAGATCTTCAGTAAATAACCAAAAGAATTCATGCAAGTCTTAACAGATGTTCCATCAATTTCCAAGCAAACCCACAATAAATTTATCCTTATAAAATAACCACAGGGGTCAGAAAATTTGAAACAGGAAGAATTACTCACAATAACTAGAATCACAAATCACAAACAATAATAAGAATCCATACAAGTTCTCTTATTCCGATCCTTTCATCAAGACTGGAAGAACCTCAATCCAACCAAATCCTCAATCCTTCTTTCAAAATGCTAAACAACACAAAAACTTCCTCTAACTCCTCCTTATAGCTTCACAGTGCCAACTCTTTCCCTCCACACCATGCAAGGAAGAAAAACTCATGCACAACCACATTACATGATAAAATCAAAGTGGAGGTTCAAAAACAAAACTACATGTAGAGGTCAAGCTCTAAAATGAATGAATCAACAAAACCAAACCAAACCCTCTATCTTCTTCCTAGGACGGTTTTCCAGTTTCAAAATATTAAATACAAATTAGGACTATCAGTCCTTCCTACCTTCTCGCCACCGCCATCTCCAAATTTTGCGTAGACTTATTTCAAACAAAAACATGCATCCAAGTCACCCATCTAAATATCTAACTTTCATTTTCCAAATTTGGTTGTGAAAAGAGATAAGGATTAATAACTCACCATTAATTCCTTAGATTCGATGCCTCCCACTTGCCTCTTCCCATGTTGTTCCATATGCCCCCTTAGGTTAGCCATTCCCTTAGTTAGGTTAAAAATTAATTTAGGAACCAACATAGGTCCATAGGTAAGTCTTTAGTCTTAGGTTAATTAATCACCTAAAGAAAATAAACTTAGTAACTTAGGTTAGATTACCATTTTTAGGATAAGGTTCCAAATTTAAGGAACATAGTGTAAATAGGTCCCAAGTCCCCTATGAAAACTTCATCATACCAAATAAAAAAAGAGGAACCAAATTTTTACTCAATTCAAATACGAAGCAGAGATCCATGGAGAGGATCATACATAGCCTTCGCACATTCAAGGTCATGAAACCTTCCATCTATCCAAATTGGACATCATGACAACAAGATATGAAAATTAGAAGCATACCTTGGATCAATGGAATTGATCCAAGGTAATGATGTTTGAATCCCCATAAATTATGAAAACTGAAACTCAAATTCTTAATCCCAAGTAGTGAATTTATTATACATAAAATATATGGGTCTTTTCATTTTAAATTAAGAAAAAACACAATAGAATGTACCTATTCGAAAGATAACTTAACATCTATCAGTAAACATTATTTCCCAAGTCATAAGAGTACACCATCTTAAGACTAAATCACCAGTCACCATTTGTACCTTCTATAGTAGAAGTCATCATAGGTACCAATCATGCTAGAGGTGTTACAAGTTATAGGTTGGGTAGGTGGTCTGAGGGTCATAGATGGGGTCTAGGTAAGATTTGGTGAAGTTTGGGTTGATTTTGGGTGATTAGGAAGCTTTCTAGTCTAAGGAAGTTTTACCAAGCACAAAGACTGACGCCGGTCAGGGTGACCAATGTCAGTATAGGTATGACTGATGGCGGTTTAGGATGACTGGTATCGGTTACTGTGGGAAATGGTAGAATGTCAAAATTAGGTGTTCAGGCTCTCTCTGTGTCTACACAGAGTGTTGGAAAGGTTTGTTGTGAGGTTGTAGGTAGGATATCATGTTAGGGTGAGGTTTTTTGAGGTTTTGGGGAGGTTCTAGTGAACTAAGGGTTGATTGTGCCTAGGGAATCTTAACAATCACTATGAATGATATCAGTTAAGGGTGAAGACCAATGATGGTAAAGGTGATCGGTGTCGGTAGGGGTAGTTTGGTGGTACTTAAATAAAGGTAGTTTTGAACTCCTTTGTAATTACATAGAGGATGAAGGGAGGATGGTTGGGTTTGTAATAATTCCAAGGAAACGAGGAATGTATAGAGCTCAGGTATGGAGAGCTAGAAGACCATGGGTGGTTGGATGGGTATATTGGTAAGAAAGATGGGATGGAGGAATGCAAGAAGGTATAAGATGTAATAACCAACATATAATGAACCTACACTTTAAACAAGTACAGAATGATGAAAATCAAATACACTTACTTGAATTTTTAGGTTTTGTAGGTGAAGGAAGGCAATGGTTGATCCGTGAAGAAATTTGTGGTCAGTTCCATGGAAATACTTCCTAGATTGTTCCTGTGAATATTGTAATGCCTTGGAATGAGCATCGAGGCACTTGCTTGTGCATGTGGTTGATTATATCCTATCATCTGGATGTTGAGAAGTATCTAATTCATGTTTCAATACAATATAACTCTTAGACCTCAAAATTACCAACCTAGGTGAAGACTTGTAAAAAGGTATTTAAGGTAATCGATGACGGTTAAGGTGATCGACATTGATTGAGGATAATCGGCATCGATTAAGGAGGGAAATCCTAGGTTTACCAAAAATAGGAAGATATTTACTATTTTTGGCATGCTCTTGATTGAGTCTACTTAGGGAAGTGGAGTTCACGTGAGAGAAGGTAGGAAGGTAATAGAAGAAGTCCAGTTAGGTTTTTGGAAGAAGTCCCAGTTAGTTAGATTAAGTGGTGAATCAGCAACTAGGAGTGATGACTCAATACTTAGAGTGATGACTTTGTCAACGTGAGTTAAATGCTCCCGGAATGGGTCTAGGGTGAGGTGTCTAGGTGATGTGTAAATTAACTTAATTAAAAGTAATTGAATTAATTAATAATGTGAGGATGAACATTAATTTAATTGTAAGTAATTAAATTAATACCAATTTGGGAGTAAAGGGTCACGGATTAGGTGAACACGTAAATTTAATTTATTGAAGGGAACCCAAGGGGGTGTGACCTAAATTTGGTGTCTTCATTTTCCCCTTTTTTCACGTATCTTGTATTGATAAGCAAGGCTGAAAAAATAGGAATTCAAAGGTGCTCGTATGAGTAAAGGTCGGGTTTCCCCAAATGTGAGTGGAGGTGATCCCCTTCAAACCAAGAACTGATGAGATGGTAAATAGAGTCAGTAAGTAGTTTCATAAATGGGTAAGTGATGAAGATGAGGGTAGGTGGGTTGTAGGTAAGGGTATGGGAATTTTGGGTAATGGGTAATGGTTATTTTTGGTAAGTTCTAATTAGAAATCAAAATCACGCACACAAATAAATCGTGATACAATACTAGGTTGAAGAGCATGCAAACTTTACATTGTCGAAAGGGCGATAGGTTTATTCAAATGAGGTTGAAGTGATTCAGGTATCCAAGGTATAGGATATGGTCATGAAGTACAATGAGGTCTGGTGTAGGAACGGGTAATAGGTTTTGTTCCATGGCACCAAAGGTATGGTAAGGATAAATATTAGGTCATTAGGCAAGGTAATGTCATTAGGCTAAAAACACGGGTAATAGCATCATAAGGTATAGCAAGTACAAAATTTCCAAATGTCACCAAATGCGATTCGGTCAAGGTATGTAGGTCAAGGTACATGTAAGGCCAAGGTATAGGTAAATAACATGTCCCTAAACACAATTAGGGTAATGTAGGTTTGCGGGTAGGGTATAATAGGCATTGGTAAGGTCAAACGTTGTTGGATCAATAATGGTTTTAGGAAAAATAGGCATGGGGTGGGTCAAATGGGTATGTCACTAACTGATTTCGGTTGTGGTGTAAGCCGACATCGGTTGGCAGGAATGACATGACCGACGTTGGTCATGTTGATTTGGGGTTTAAAAAAGAAAAATCCATGTTTTATGGATTCATTTTGACTTTTCCACTTTTAGAAAATGACAGAGGAGAAGTTGAGGAGTGGAAAACAATAGTATGAGATGGTGAGCTGAGTTGGTGAGCCATGTAGCAGGTGATTAGTGTTCAATTGGCGGGTCCATGAGATCTATTTGATTTATTTGATTGGTTTGGAGGTTAGGATTTTATTTTGGCATGGCATAGGCGAGAGAGGGATCAGGTGGACCACTAGTGCAATAGCCGCACATCTTTAGCGTGGAGACGCACAACGATTAGAGGTAGGAGATGATATGAATCCCTCATTTGGTTAAAAATAGTATTGTTGAAATTGTTTTTGGTTAAAAATTTGGGTGGGATTTTGAATTTAAAAATTGTGGGTAAAAATGAAGGAAATGAGGGGTGGGAAGGTCAAACATAGGTTAAATAGGTTTGGGCATGAAGCTAGGATAGATTTGGGTGGGTTAGAGTAGGGTGTTAGGTAATTTTTGTGAATTTTTGAGAAGGGGGATGGGTTTTTGTTTTCATGCCGTGACAGAGATCGATGATGGTCGGGGTTGGCCATTATTAGTTAGTTTTAGCGAGAATCGATCAAGGTCTAAGTGATCGACACCAATCGAATGAACCAATGATGGTTAAAAATACCAGTGATGGTCAAGGAAACTGACGACGGTTAAGGTTAAGAGTAAATAGGTGAAATAAGGGCTAGGTAGGAAAGTAAAATAGGTGAGGAAGGGGTAGGTAAAGATTTTTATAGGTATCATAGGGTTAAATGTTATTTTGGAGATGTGGGATAGGTAAGTCGGTGAAATGAACTAAGATAGTGGGTAAATAATGATAAGGGATAATAGGTTTGTAGGTGAATTAGGTAAAGGGGGTAGGTGTGATTGATGTGGTTGGGCATTGGGTGGTGGGTAATAGGTGATTTGAGGTGGTCAAGTCTTGACAAGGTTGTGTTGGATGATGCAAGCCGGAGATCAACCGAGGTTGCATGATAAAGTGTCTCCCCTACTAGTACATATGTGGCCTAGTGTGACTACGGAGGAGGCTGGGATTACATGACGAGGTTAAACTAAGTGTGATCCGATGCTATAGGTGTATAGCCAGGATCATAGTTTGATGGTCTCTCTCATCGATAGATGGGATTCCCCAATGAATACCTTTCACTTACCAACGGGAAAGATGACCATCACCTTCGAGGACGTATATAGGATCTTACGGCTTCCTATTATTGGGAGCCAATATATTCCATTTCATCATAGGCACCGGTGTAGCCGATGGTGGTTGTATTCGGTGAGGTGATAGGTAAGATGAGGTTGTCGAACACGAGTCTCACTTATGGAGATATGTATGCAAGATATCCATAGAGACTAGACTATCTATGTTAATGATGGTGGCAATTGGATGTTTTGCATTGCTAGATTCTAAGGGTGGTAGGTTTCTCATGAGCACTGATGGGGGTGCTATAAGATATGATCGAGGAGCGGATATGATTTTCTTGGGAACCAGCTTTCCTATTTTAGTTGTATAGGAGCTATGGGCCTATGGGAGATTGAGGAGATTTGGTATGTGTTGTACTTATTTATTACATTTTTGGGCATACGAGCACATTATATGTGTGTGCCTAGTTGGTTTTCCATGACATGATTTGTTCGAGTTAGATTTCTCGATTTGGGTTCAAATGATGGGTACTAGTCACTGGACAATCGAGGGTGGCGAGGGACACATATGATGTGTCATACTATAAAGCGATTGGAGGGCCTTTCTATAGTTGATATTGTGTGGAGACCATATGTGGACTATCCATCCTATAGAGGCATGGCTGAGGAGTTAGAGGATCTTCGAGATCTTGAGATGGATACTGAGTAGCATGAGATGATTCTCGTAGATAGGTCAAATGACAAGTATGGATTATGGAAGGACATGCCCTCACCTTTTCCATAGTACCGGAGAGATGACATGGAGACAAATATGTCTATAACATGTCCAAGCATGTAAACATGGTAGGAGGAGAAGGTGGTAGATAGATGGATTGATGATGCGAGGTCACCGATGGATATAGGAAGTGGTGGGTGGCACATCTCACGGGCGGCACCGCCGCGGCCGAGCACCCAAATTTAACTATTTTCATAGTGCAAAGAGATATATTATAGGGTTAGGTGGCCACCCTACATGCATAGATTATAGTATTAAAGGGACATATAACAGAGTCGAGGCATAATTAGACACTTTACGTGACTCAGTGTGACAACCCTACGAGCCCGAAAGCATAGGCGAAGGTTCCCACACATGGAAGAGATGGGGATGGATGGTAGCTAGCCACCCTACGAGGCATATGTGATAGGTTTATAGGGTGAGTTGGCCACTACACAGGCATAGATTGTGGCCTTACGAGACCCGGAGTTGTAGCACATGCATACGTACCCCCATAGGCCCAAGGACAAGGTCCAATATTACAGTAGCTATCTTTGCTAGACAGGTCTCATTGCACAGACGGCAGGAGGGCGGACATCATGATAGCGGTCGAGGCCATTATTAGTAGGGAATATTTCATAGGCTATAATGAGACCTATGGAACCACCTCAGATAGTTTCTATGGCAAGGTTCAAGGATTCCCTAAATGAGGCTTGCTACTATCATGATCACTTGATGATTGCCAAGTATATATGTTATCTCATATGCCGAGTATAGAGCTGCAGAAAGCCACTAAGTAGAAGATATCCATGACTCAAATTTCAAGGAGTACATGGGGCCATCAAGCCCATGGACACATCTAGGGAGAGGTTATAAGTTATCGAGCCTGAGCCCGGGTGAGGGCTAGGAGGAGACTAGGCCGAGACCCATGGAGGGTGGAGAGATGTTGGCGGGGCATGTGACGGTAGGGAGGAGTATATAGGTAATACTAGACAAAAGGATATCGTGTGGGGTGATGAGTAGTTAGTATATGTGACATTGTATGATAATTATGATTTTTGATATATATACCAGCCTATGTGCTTAATATGTGTGGTTGTATATGAGATTTTTGAGATAGTGTGTGTATATATGTATTGATACATAGACTCTCCCATTTATAGAGTTGATGGTGTTTATTGGATGGATAATGTACTCATTTTAATTTCCATTTTTATTGTGTATTAATGGAAACTATGGTAATTAGGCTTGATTGAGTTGAGGTCATTGTTGGTCATTTAAACATGCACCCATGTCTCGAGATCCGGAAGGGCCGAGCTTTTGAGACCAAAATAGAATTGTCCCCAAGTTTTCATACCTTTCCCGCTTAGGACGAATCTCTAGAAAAGGCTAGACCTTTAACGCTACTACTACTCCTAGTGTTGAATGCAAATCTTAGACTAAGCATGCCAAGGACCAAGGATGGAAGGATGTGCAAAAGGGGAAATCCTAAGCTAAGGAAGGCAATAACGCTAGAAAGAAAGGGTCGATATCTCTCCATGAGTGGTGAAGGAAACAAGGAGAAGAGGGCGGATGATGTGTGCCATAGATTAACACGCGGCTCGGCCTTCCAAAGTGTGCATAACACATGAACATGGGGATTACAAGCATAGGAGTATGCACATCATACCAAAAATATAACAGAGAGAAGAGAATGCAATGAAAATGAAAGAGGGAAGACATGAGTTCCACAACACATGATTTTATTGCTTACGGGATGCACAATCGAGTTACATTCACGATAGGAGGTGAGAATACATTACGAGACCATGCTAAGTTTTGAGTCACGTGGGAAGTCAACCACCATTTTGGCATGGTTTGGTTACAAGAAAGAGGATACCCTTTTACAAAACAAAACTCATTATTTATAAAAGAAGGAGAGAAGAGAAGGAGAAAAGGATGGAAACTCATATTCAAATATTCAACCACCAATAACCAGCAATAAATTCTTGTAAATCAACCTACAAGGCTATAAGATGCACTTTCCCATATCTATTTGGTGTGCAGAAGAAGGAAGAAGAAAATATCGATGAAATTTGGTGGTTGAGTTTGATTGGATGTGTGGATTGATGAGATGAGAGACATTTCTCTATTTTTCACCTAATAAATTCTATCTACATTTGAATTTGAATAGTATAATGTGTAGCTTGTGTCGGTATCTCTTTGACAAGTCTAGGAATGCACCGATCGGAGCTCTATAGTAGAATATACGGTGTCGAGTCATTGGCACACACAAAACATGTGGCGCTCGCAGATTGACCAAAGGAGTTGGCCAACCTGCTCATTTTGTTTTTCGTTTCTACCAAGTGTCATGCACAGGTTGGTTTTCTAGATTCGGTTCCCTATTAGTGTGCTTTGATAGGTTGCGTATGGCACACTCAATTTTGATAGATGACATGGCACAAAAGGGCATAGAAGAAGGCACAAGGTGCGGGAGTGAGAGGCAAGCACGTAAAATGGGAATAGAGGGGAGGAACGCACTAAGGCATGTGCACATGAGGAAGGTATACTTACGGAAGGAAAGTATAGAAATAGGATACAAGAATTCAATTGAAGCAAGACACGTAGTGATAGAAATAAAAGAGGGTACACGAAGGAATTGAGTCTATGTAAGAGCGCAAGAGGAATGTCAGGACTTATCCTATTAGAAGGTAATTTTGTAGAGGTGTACACATGGAGTGCATGAAAAGATAAGAGAGAAAGTGGGCGCATAGGAGGAAGGTGCGCAGAGGAAATAAAAGGGATCGGGAAGGTGTGTAAGGGCTCACGGAGAGGAATTTCAATTGTTCTAAGGTTTTAGAAGAACAATCTTAAGTGTGTGCAACTTGAAATGTGAAACACCGAGTCATAATGAAAATATAAGTTATCCGGATAAATAAGAGAGTTATTTGGATAACATTTTTGACAAATTTCAGGGGCCATCTTCCTACAAGATGAAGAGACCAGTAGCCTTGGAATTCCATTGGGCACAAAGTCAAGTGTTAATCTTGAAGATCTGATCTATAAATTTTGAATAAAATTCCTAAAGTCACTTGAAGATCTTTACGAACTCCTGACGAATGAAGCTGTTTGTTCTCATATGAAGATATTCTGAATTGGATTGATGAGAGTGAAAGCTATACATTAACCATTGGAACAACCTCTGTCCAAATTGAATTATAATCCCATGAAGCAATAAAAGGGGCACGCGGGGCACAACATGAAAGGAAAGGCACCAAAGGGAGCACGCCAAATAGAAGCACAACACTAAAAAAATATGAAAATCCATAGATGTCTCAAATGGAACATGCGAGTGTGCACAAGTACTTGTGTTGATAAAAGCAAACCTAAACTATCCTAAAGTAACCAAAGGCAAGGGGCACTCAAGTAAAACTTGCAACATGCAGGGAGAAGTAGCTTCCCTTCCTCACAAATTGTGACCATGTGACTAATTTTACATTGGACATGGTTGGAAACAAGAGTGAAAAACCACCTTGTATATGGTGTTTCACCCTCTTCAAAGTATTAACAAGAAAAACATACAACTCCTAGAGTTATTCTATACTTGGATCTGGGAGGCACTACTACTAACTTTTGGCACACTGAATCTCTACCTGATGCTCTAAAATGAGCATGACCGGTGCTAACTCTGTTTTTGGCTCTAGGCTAGCTAGATATCTGATTGGGCATGGTTTGATCCTTGTGATCTTCACATTACTTTGAATCTCAATCCCATAGGGGGGATTTTCTTGCAGACTCTACTTCTGAAGGGGAGTTCTTGCAGGTTGGATCACGCAAAGATGGGGCACGCATGGTTCTGCCTCTACAAGCAACTCAGTCTCCTCCAGGAGCACACGCTCTGAGATTAACTACTTTTCTTATGAAATGGGTGTCCGTATGATTTCCTCTTCCTAGTCAAAGTTGCATGAGTCATGCCACTCTTCAACTATTCTCAGTATTCATCGAACACAATGATGTTGGTTGGGAAAGGTGCATGGTTATCAAGATGTTCGTTTATAGTACAGATTAGACATAGGGGACTTCAAGGAAGTCGACGGATGGCGCAAAAAGAAAGAAAGGGTGCACGTGTTGAAGGAATGGAGGCACACACGAAATGGGGAATGGAGGAGAACCGAAGGTGAGAGTATGGATGAGGGGAATTCTCAATGGGGGTAGCACGCAAGAAGTCGGGGATACGCACATTGGGCTGAGATAATGTAAGTTGGTATGAAAGAGTGGGAGGGTTTTAAGATGGTAGTGTAGGGTTTCCTTATTGTGGGGTTTTCATATGATATATTTTTGAGCCTCCATTTGTTCCACCCATTTTGTGACCTAGGGAAGCATCTCAGTGATAAAGTGTAGCTTCTTTTGTTCGCTAAACCAGCTTGGTACAAGGCCGACCCATAGACAAGGGACCTTGTAGCCAATTTTAACTACCTTTATGGAGAACTTGACTCTGAGCTACATCATGTACATCTCCATATTTTATAGCTGCCTCTCAAAATCAGCTTTGGCCAAAGATTCACCACCATCGTCTACATAAAATTGTTCCTCATAAACATTATGGTTAGAAAAAAGTGGGTTGTATGCATTTTCAGGATAATGGGGCTTACAAAACTGATTTGCAAGCAGATTTTGAAACCAGTAGGCATTGAGAGAAATGGTTCTACTGCTGAAAATGAGAATTCCATGAAGGGAAATAATTCATGATTGCAAAACTTCAAAAGAGGAAGGTGGAACAATGGAAGAAGGAAAATGAATGAAAGAAAATTGAAAGACTAGTCTACACATGAGGTAATGGGTGTGTTGAATTATTGGAGTCATCAGATGTGTTGAAAAATTCCTCTAAAGGATGGATCTCAGCAATAACACATCAAACTTGCTAAGATGAAGATGTATAGCTCTTTAGTCTGGTCCCACCGGCATGCCAAAAACTATTGGTCATTCAAACATGCACCCATATCTTGGATATGGAAGGGCCAAGCTATTCGAGACAACAATGAAATTGTCCCCAAGTTGTGGGACCTTGCGCACTTTTTACGAGATCTCGGAGAATGTTGGTTCCTCTACCTACCCCTAAAGCTACTACTACTCCTAGTTTTGAATGCAAATCATAGACTAAGCATGTTAAGGGACCAGGAATAGAAGGATGTACGAAAAGGGAAATCCTAACTTAAGGAAGGCGATAGTGCCGAGAAAGAAAGGGTGGATCTCTCTCCATGAGTGGTGAAGGAAATAGAGAGGGTGAGGGAGAAGATGGCGACAATGCACACCATAGATAAACATGTAGGATCGGCCTTCCAGGTGTGCACAACACATGAATGTGAGGACTACAAGCATAGGAGTATGCACATTATACTAGAAAATATAATAGAGAGGAGAGAATGCAATGAAAACGAGAGAGGGAAGACATGAGTTCCACAACACATGATTTTATTGCTCAAGGGATGAAGAGCTAGTTACATTCATGGTAGGAGGTGAGAGTACATTGCGAGACCATGCCAAGTTCTGAGACTCATGGGAAGTCAGCCACCATTTTGGCATGGTGTGGTTAAAACAAAGAGGATCCTGTTTTACAAAGTAGAACTCTAATATTTATAAAAGAAGAAGGAGAGAAGAGAAGGAGAAAAGGAGGGAAATTTGTATTCAAATCTTCAACCACCAACAACCAGTGATAAATTCCTACAAATCCTCCTACAAGGCTATCATATGTGCTTCCCCATGACTGTTTGGCTTGCGAAAGAAGGAAGAATGTAAGATCTGATGAAATATGGTGGTTGAGGTTGATTGGTTGTGTGCATTGATGAGCTAAAATAAATTTCCTTATTTTTCACCTAACAAATATTGCCTACATTTGAATTTGAATAGTCTAATGTGTAGCTTGTGTGAGAAGCTCTCTCGACAAGTCCAGCACATGCCAATTAGAGCTCTACGGCGAAGATGCGATTGTTAAAAGATGTCGAATTGTTAGGACATGAAAAACATGTGGTAGGCATGGATTGACCAAAGGAGTTAGCTAACTATTTATTTGTTTTATCATTTCATCATATGTCATGCACTAGTTGGTTGTTTAGATTTGGTGCCCTAATGGCGCACTTTAATAGGTTGCAGACATGGAACACTCAAGTTTGAGAGATGATGTGGCACGAAGGTCATAGAAGAAGGCTCAAGGCATGGGAGTGAGAGGTAAGTGCATGAAAGGGGAACATAGGGGAGGTGCATGTGTAGGAGGAAGGAATACTTGAAGAAGGATAGTATGGAAACAAGATACGAGCATTCAACTAAAGGAAGGCGCATGGTGGCAAAATAAAAGAGGACACGCGAAGGAACTAAGTCTATTTAAGTGTGCAAGAGGAATGCTAGGGAATTATCTATTTGGAAGGTAAGTCTATAGAGGTGTTCATAAGGAGTGTGTGATGGGATAGGAGACAAAGTGTGCACACAGGAGGAATCTACAAAATGGGAAATAGAAGGAGATAGAAGAATGCAAAGTGAGCGGGAATTCCCGTAAGGACGCACGAGAGGAATTTTCTTGTTCCAAGTTTTCAAAAGAACAATCTTGAGTGTGCGCAACTTTGAAATGTGAAACACCGTAGTCAAAATGAAAATAAAATTTATCCACATAGCTAGAAGAGTTATTTGGATAACATTCATTTTAGGCATGATGAAGTCAAGGTGATTTAAGTATTCAAGGTCATGTAGGAATGATGGATTCGGTATAGGTGTTTCAACTAATTCTTAGACGTTTCTTGGAAAATGATGAAATAGATAGGGTAACGGGTGTAGCAGGAATACCTGTTGAAGATGTTGGTTGTAGGTTGTTGCGCACATATGACTTCTGAATCCACAGCTGATCGTGAGAGCTTTCTTTTTGCTTGGAGGAACTACCTAAAATGGAACACAAGACCACCAAATAAAAGTTAAACAATATGTGTAGTGGACTGCCTAGCGTGTGCTAGATCTCGGGAAGTGTGATACTTCCTAGACGGCTGTCAATCCACTATTTAAAAAAACTTAAATATGGTAATAAAATAAATCCTATTATAGTAAAAATGATTTACGTATCTCATTCATCTATATGTTAGAAATAATCTAACACTTAATTCACCATATGTGGATTAATGTGTAATTATAATAAAGTAATTATTTAATTACTTTAGTTAGCTTAGTTGTTAGTGTGTTGTTATCATCCCTTAGATTGTGGAGGATGTTCTTTAGTTAGAATATTGTTCTCGAATGATTTCCTGTAGAAGCTTTTTAGGGGCAATATGCTATTTTTGCATATTTGCTTTGTTTAGGAGATTTGTTCCATATATTGTGGAAGAGATAGAAGTTGTCCAATATCTATAAATATTGTAACTCTCTCTTTTGGTTGTAATGCTTCATTTTATATTAATAAAATCACAGCAAGCTCCACCTTGTTTTTGCAATTTAATCTGGTTTTCAGATTTCATTTGGTACCAGAGCAGGTGAGTTAAGGCTGTAGATAATTGCTGAGGAAGTGTTAGAAGATTTGAGGAAGGAGGACTAGAAGCTTGAGCCAGGAGGAGCCATAGATGCCCCCAGCCTCTTCACAGCCCCTGCCCCTTCTCCACACACCCGACAATAGTAGAAGCAACAAGAATATAAAAAAATAAAAATTGGAAGGGCAATCACAGGCCAGAGCACCTGGATGCACCTCCCAACTCCATTATTGTTTTCCAGGTGAAATTATTTCAATTGAGGAGATATTTGTCAATTTCTTTTAATATTTGATGTTGTATTAAATTGCAAATATAACAAATATTATTTTGAAATCTGATTATTTCATTGATAAAAAAGAGAAACATCCACCACCGATCTGCAACCTGTATGCAACTGCCGTATTTGCATATATATGTGAATTCACCTTGTAGACCTGCAGATTTACCTGACAGCTTCACACTTGCAAAAGAAAAAAAATGAGTTGATATCTTGATCTTGCTGTGCATCTTTAATCTACAAGCAATTCCTGTGCGACCTTGTAGAACAGAGCATAAGAGAGCCTTTAAGGTGAAAGGGCGGCGAAGGAAACAAGGATGATGACAGAGGAAATGAAGCTACATGCATGCGTAAGTCGAGACCAGCGTTTTACTGCGTAAAAAATCATTTTTAAAAAAATTCCTTTTTTGGACGATGCAAAAAAATCAGAAGAATAATTTTTTTCCATTTTTGGAAAGGGCGCGGAAAAATAATTTTAAAACGGTCATAACTTTCAACTAGTACCTCGGATTGAGGTGTTGTTTTTTTTTTGAAAGTGTGTGTTTTTTCGAGCTCTACACTTTGGTTTAGTCAAAGAGGCCAAAGAGCCCAAAAATAAATTTGTAAGGGAAAAGAGGCCAAAGTGCCCAAATTTTTTTTTAAAAATGTGAAAAATATTAATTTTTTGTAAACAAGAAGGGGGGTGCAATTTTCTTTTTCTATTTACAAGATGTTTGTAAACTGGTGATAGTGCCGAAAAATCATTATAAAAGGCCAAAAAGGAGCCCACACTCAATAAAAATCAACTTTGGGGGGGTGTGCGATTTGATTCTCTATATCTCTTTTCTTTCATGCACAAATGGATAACAATGCGCCAAAATTATTTTTGCCTGATTCACAACTCCTACGAGGAGATAATTATGCTGCATGGAAAATGAAAATTAAAACTCAACTTGAATTTGAGGACATAATTGGTGTAGTTGATGGTTCAATAATGAGACCAGAAAATGATATTGCTCAACAACATGTGTTTGATCATGCTAATCAAAAGGAAAAATTTATAATTCTGTTTCGTGTAGCGATGATGTCTGACCTCATATTCGCAAGCGACAAATCGTAAAAAGAAGCATGGGATAAACTAGAACCTGTATATGAAGCTAAGAACAAAAATGCTATTTTGTAATTACAAACACAACTCCATTGTCTCAAAATGAATTCTCATGAGTCTATTGAAGGTTTTCTAAAGCATGTTGCTATATTGAGATCATCTCTCCAAGCTTTGGAAGTAGAGGTCACTAATGAATCTCTTGTCCCTATTGTATTGAGAGCTTTACCAGCCTCATACAAAATATTTGTCACAACTCTCAACATTATGGGTCCAACTACAAGTTTTGAAGAGTTAGTGAACATGTTACAATAGGAAGAGTCCATGAACAAACCTATAGAAGATGAGGAACAAGCCCTCTCTTCATTCCATAAGGGAAAGAAACAGATTCATACAACTGGTAAGCAACACAAGCAGCATTCTCAACAGAATAATCAAGGGAACACTCAGCAAAAGCAGTGTCGATTGTGGCAGAAAAGGACATGACTTAAAATATTGTTGGTATAACACATTTCAGAAGGGTTCATCTAGTGGAAAGAAGCCAAATTTTCAACAATCTAGTCAGGGTTATCAAAACAAACAACAAGGACAAAGGAAAAGTAACTGGAAAAAGAAAACACCGCAGCACGAAAACATTGCTAAAGAAGAAGATAACTCACCAGATGAGGACTTCCTATTTTCTGCACAATCAACTCAAGAAATCAATTCACCACAAGAAATTTGGTATGTTGACTCAGGAGCAACAAGACATATGACCAGGAGAAATGATTGGTTCTTAGAGTTAAAGAATACACCTAACAAAGACTCTATTTTGTTGGGTGATGATTCATCGTACAAAGTACAAGGAATTGGAAACATCTCCTTACCTCTTGGATTAAGAAAGTGCATAATAAGAGATATTCTATATGTTCCTGGATTGACAAAGAATCTACTTTTAGTAAGTCATCTTTTGGAGCACAAGTTAAAAGTGGATTTTGATTGTACAGATGGAAAGAAGATGTGTTTAATCAAAGATAAGTCTAAAAACTCCAACATTGTTGCACGAGCTTCTGGTGTAGGTCATATGTTTCAGTTGGATTTTGTTCAAACCAAAAATCAGGCCCTTGTAGCTAAGGATACATCATCGGCACAATTGTGGCATCGAAGATTTGGCCATGTAAGTTTTGGCTATCTTGAAACACTTCAAAAAAATAACATGGTAAGAGGACTGCCAAATTTCAAGAAGAATACAGACAAGTGTACAAATTGTTTGGTAGGAAAACAACATAGAGCTTCTTTTCAGAAAATTAGTACATTCAGGGCCCATGGTAAACTTGATCTGGTGCATACCGATCATGCGGACCTATGAGACCTAGTCATTCAGGGTTTCAATATTTTATGCTCTTTGTTGATGATTACTCACGAAAAATGTGGGTATACTGCATTCGCACCAAAGACCAAGCCTTTGAAACTTTCAAGAAATTCAAAGTAGCTTGTGAAAATGCAACTGGTAAGAAAATAAAAACACTCCGCTCAGATCGAGGGGGTGAATACACCAGTAATGAGTTCAAATCTTTTTGGAAACACATGGAATTCATCGGCAAATGGCACCTCCATATACACCACAACAAAATGGTGTAGTTGAGAGAAGAAATAGAACTATAATGGATATGGTAAGGTGTATGATCGATGATTCAGGCTTGAGTAAAACATATTGGGCAGAAGCAGTAAAAACAACAGTTTATCTGCTGAATAGAGTTCCCACTTCCGCACTTGATGGAATAACACCACAGGAAGCTTGGTCAGGGAACAAACCATCTATAAAACACCTTAGAGTTTTTGGATGCAAGGCAAGTATGCACATTCCTAAGAAAAAGAGAACTAAACTTGATATGAAATCAGAACAACTTATATTCTTAGGATACAATGATGAAGCCTTGGGATACGAGTTAATGTATGCAAAAACAAGAAAAATTTTCATAAGTAGAGATGTCGAGTTTTTGAAAATAAAGAAGCAGATGCTCCTTCCATAAACTCACAAAACAATCCTACTAAGAAAATAGAAGATGTTCTTGATGAAGATAACGATGATGAGGATAATTCAACTACTCAATCTACGAGAACAGTTAAATGTATGCCTAAGTGGTATACTAATCTAATTCGAGATGCTAAGTTGGATAGTGATCCTAACACATCCACTTCATGACCTATAACTCGTAGTATGACTCAAAATGAGGTAAACTTAGCCTTAATGAGTACAGTAATTGAATCAAGTGAGCCCACTACAGTTCAAGATGCTAAGCAGTCAAAACCTTGGTCAGATGCTATGAATTCAGAATTCAACTCTTTGATTAAGAATAATACATGGCAACTTACAGATCTTCCACTAGGGAAGAAGGCAATAGGTTACAAATGGATATTTAAAACAAAGTACAAATCAAATGAAAGCATTGATAAATACAAGGAAAGATTGGTAGCTAAGGGTTATGCACAAAAAGAAGGCATTGATTATGAAGAAACATTCACACCAACAGCTAAGATCAAAACAATCAGGATGATATTTACTCTAGCTACAAAATTTGGTTGGAAATTTCATCAAATGAATGTAAAATGTGCATTTATCAATGGGGATTTACATGCAGAAGTCTACATGACTCAACCAGAAGGTTTTGTCATACCAGGTAAAGAAGGAAAGGTATGTAGACTCATAAAGTCACTGTACGGTCTTAAACAGGCTCCCAATGCATGGTACATAAAGATTAATGAGAATCTCATCAAACATGGATTCAAAATAAGTCCATATGATCCTAATCTCTATCTCAAAAAGCAAGGGGGAGATAGTGATCATAGTAGTATATGTCGATGATCTAGTCATCACTGGAAGTTCGGTGAAGATGATTAAAACAACTAAGGAAGATCTAAATCGATCATTCGACATGACAGATCTCGGGCTTCTTCATTATTGTCTTGGACTTGAAGTATGGAAAAAGGAAAATCACATCTTTGTTACTCAACTAAAATATGCCAAGACAATGCTCAAGAAATTCAAAATGATGGATAGTATACCAATGGCTACACCTATGGAGACAAGGCTTCAATTGTCTCGCACAGATCCATCAAAACAAGTAAATGTTACTCTTTATCAATAGTTGATTGGGAGTCTCATTTACTTAACTTATTCTAGGCCAGATATCAGCTATGCAGTCAGTTATCTTTCTTGATTTATGCAAGAACCAAGGGTTTGTCACCAAAAGCGAGAAAAGAGGGTGCCGAGATACATCGGAGGAACCATGGACTTTGGCCTAGAATACAAGAAGAATGATAACTTATTCTTAGCGGGATATCTGATTCGAGATCATGCGGTAACGTTGATGATAGGAAGTCCACTTCGGGATTTGTGTTCTTTTTGGGATCTGGACCTATTCATGGGGAGCAAGAACCAAAATTATGTTTCAAGGTCTTCCACGAAGCGAAATATCACGCAGCGGCGGAGTTGTCAGTGAAGTGATTTGGCTCGAAGAATACTTGAAGGATTAGGAATTCAACAGATCATCCAACAATCCTACATGTAAACAATAAAGGAGTAATAAAACTTGTTCGAATCCAGTCTTTCATGAATGCACCAAACACATTGAGGTGTAGGTACATTTCATTCGTGAACAAGTTCAGAACAACAACATTCAGCTTCAACATTGCCCGACAGAACATCAGCGTGTAGATATCTTCACAAAATCTCTTGCACGTCCTAAATTTGAGGCATTCAGAGTATTTCTCTCCTATTCACTTCAGAATATGATGAATTAAGGGGGGGAATGTTAGAAATAATCTAACACTTAATTCACCATATGTGGATTAATGTGTAATTATAATAAAGTAATTATTTAATTACTTTAGTTAGCTTAGTTGTTAGTGTGTTGTTATCATCCCTTAGATTGTGGAGGATGTTCTTTAGTTAGAATATTGTTCTCGAATGATTTCCTGTAGAAGCTTTTTAGGGGCAATATGCTATTTCTGCATATTTGCTTTGTTTAGGAGATTTGTTCCATATATTGTGGAAGAGATAGAAGTTGTCCAATATCTATAAATATTGCAGCTCTCTCTTTTGGTTGTAATGCTTCATTTTATATTAATAAAATCACAGCAAGCTCCACCTTGTTTTTGCAATTTAATCTGGTTTTCAGATTTCACTATAATAAGCCAATTCACTCATAACAGAGCTAAGCTATGATTGAATCGAAGGTCAAGGTCACTTTGTCGGGATATTGTTATTGGGTAGGGTCATATTCTCGGTAGTTTAGGATATTTGGTAGAGTTCTTGGGCTCTGTTCTAGGTTTATGGTAAAGACACGAGATCGACGTCGGTTTAGGTTAACCGCGACGGTTATGGATGACCAACGTCGGTATGGTCGAGTACACAGAAACTCAATAAAACTTGGTTGGGTGATAGATCCGGGATTAGATAAAGGTGGAAGGACAATGGCGAGATTCATATGGATCCTGGATATGCACAAGAATGGTGAAAATCTAGGTATGGATAGTTCAATGATGTGGGTAAAGAGGTAGTTAAGTTTGCATGGAAATAAAATAGTGGGTGATGGAAATGAAAGAAGAAACTAATAACAAATGTAAAAGGATCTGCTCAAATGACAAGGAACCAATGCATGTTAACAAACTTACTGTTTGTACAAGCTTGATGCCTGGTTGGTAATGGTGGGTGATCAAATGGATTTGGTGTAGTTTTGGTGCTTCCCTGGATGCTCCTATGAAGGCGGTGGTTGTGTGATTACTTCAAGTGTTTACTATGGGTGTTACGATGCTTGTACGGATCTTTGGTTACATTTTGCGTGCAACTCGGTTTCATCAATTGTTCTCGAAGATCTCTCTCTTTAAGAAATGTGCCAACCTCCAAAAATAATGTGCCAAACCCAAAATATGATTTTTTGGGAGTTAAAAAGTAACCGATGATGGTTTCGGCTTAAACGGCGGTGGTTAAGGGTAACTGGCATTGGTTAGGGTGGGATTTCCTAGGTTTACTAAATTGGGTAGATCCCCTTGATTTTCTCGAGATCTCGAATTGTTTACCCCATGGATCAAACTGGAAGCTTCCTTCTAACATGTGGGAATGTGGTTAGAGGAATGTAGGCATTGATTTTTAGGGTTTTGGTAAGTTTTAGTTAGTTATGAAAACTTATTAAGAATAGGTCTTAGGATGAGGTGGCTACATGAGGTGACTAGGTGAGGTGTCTAGGTGAGGTGGATATGTGGGCATTATCTCAATTAGGATATTTAAATAATAAATATGGTGAGGATAATGAATTAATTTAATTTAAATAATTAAATTAATATTAAAGTGGGGTGAAGGGGGCCATGGCTAGGTGGATGTGTTCAAGGTATTTATTTATCGAGGGACCAAGGGGAGTGTGACCCAATTTTGGTGTCTACATTTTGCCCCTTTTTGTTGCGTAGCTTGTATTGGTAAGCAACATTGACAAAAATAAGATGTGGTTGCCCCATGTGTGGGTGGAGGTGATCCCCTCAAGCGGGAACGACGAGGTAAAGCGAAGCGGTGAGTGGTTTGATAAAATGTGAATGTTAGGGAGAGGATGATGGGTAATGGGGAAAAAAAGGAAAAAGGTCTACTCAAGTAATCTAGGTAATGGGTCAGGGTCAAAGGTAGGAACAGTCAAATGCACGCACACGTATAAACTATAGCATAGTACCAGGTTGAAGAGCAAGAAAACTCTAAATTATCTAAGGTCGATAGGTTTATCTAAACAAGGTCGAGGTGATTCTAGTATCCAAGGTATAGGATATGGTCAAGAAACACGATGCAGGTCAGTGCAAGAAGCGTTTAGGTGTGTTCTGGTACACCAAAGGTAGGGTCAAGATAAATGGTCACGGAAAGAGGCAAGGTAAGGTCATTAGGTCAATCAACATAGGTAATATTGCCGCAAGGTATAGCAAACACATGAGGTCAAAGGTCACTAGTGATGTTCCAAGTCCAAGAATCTAGGTCACGGCATGGGTAGGGCTAAGGTATGGGTAAAATAACAAGTCCCTAAATGAGGATGAGGTGAGGGGGTAAAGGGTAAGGTCAAGAAGGTCAAGTGGTGTGGCCAAGTGAGGTAAGTGTAGGATAAAAAAGGATTCAGGTCAAAAATTGGGGGTAGGGGGTAGGAAAAAGACTAAGCGAAAAACCGATGACATGATCTAAGGGAACTAATGTTGGTTAAGCTCGACCGACCATGGTAAGCTAGGGCACTAGACCGATGTCGGTGAAAATAAAACCGGCATTAGTTAGGTCGGGGATATTATAAAAATGAAAAATCCACATTTTTACAAATCATTTGTCTTCTTGTGAATTGGGAAAATGACACGAGAGAGAGAGAGAAAAAGGTGGAAAAGTGTCTAGATGGAATGGAGAGTTGAGTTAGTGAGTTGAACGATGGGTGATTGGTAGTTGAGAGGTGGGTCTATGGGATCAAATTGTGTGATTTGATTGGTTAGAGGTGCGGTTAGTGATTGGTGATGGCGAGAGGTCGAGAGAGGATTGGGCGGCGGCCCCAGTGCGGTGGCGAGATGTGCCACCATGGCAACGACAACATGATCGAGTAGGATCGAACCCATGTTGTGATTTTTTAGATAGATGAGGTAATAAGTTGAAGTTTGACATATTGTGTTTTTGTTTTGGGTGGGGGAAAAATGAAATTGGAAATTTGGTAGGGTAAATTGGGTAGAATAGGAATAGGGAGAGAGGTGGGTGGGTGAAGGAGGGGTGGAGGGAGCTGAGGGGAGGTTTAGGTGAGGATGGGTGGGTAGAAGAGAGGGAAAGGTTGAATTTTTAGAGAATGGAGGGTTTGGGCGTCGTAGTATTTTCCACGATAGTGGCCGGCGTCGATCGGGGTTATCTAGCGTTGGTAGGGTCAAACCGGTATCGGTCATGAAACAAGTGACCGATGTTAGTTTAGGGGTGACCAGAGGTCGGTTAGAGATAACTGGTACCCGATCGGGTTTTGGAGAATAAGAAATGAAAGGGCCTAGGTCGAGTGGGTGAGATAGGGAAGGGTAGAATAGGGTGTGTTGGTGAAAAATCTAGTGTAGGTGGGGGAAAAATGGGTTTGGGGAAATGATAATGGGTGAGTATGGGTATGATGAATGTGGTTTAATTGTTGTTTGTATTGGATGTAGGGGAGAGATTAGTTTCGAATGAGAGACAAGGTGCCACCCCTACTCTTGAGAGTGCAAGAGCATGGCGACCGCTAAGGAGTGTCGGCACGTGGAGGATGTGGGCTCGAATGGGGTCCAGTCTTATTGGAATTTGTTCTAGCGGTTGAGTCGATGGTCACTCTCATCAATAGATGGGAGTTAACAACCAACACAATCCACCTACCGACGGGTGAGATGACAACACCACGGAGGATGTGTTCAAGATCCCGTGGCTATCGATACTAGGTACGCAGTGTATTCGATCTCCTCCGAGGCCTCGGAGGAGTTGATGCTGACAGTGTTTGGAGAGGGACTGGCAGAAATGACATTCCATAGTGCCATTCTAAGCTACGGAGGGATGTACACACTTTGTCGAGAGGAGACAAGGCTCATTGTTTTATTGATGGAGGAAATGTGCTCTTTCACACTTTGTCGAGATGTAGAGGATGGAGATTTTCCCGCTCATTGATGGGGGTACTACATGGCATGGTGCTAGATCAGACCCACTTTTCCTGGGCACCAACATTCCTAGTGTAACTATACAGAGATTTGTGGGCATATGGGCATCTGCACAGGTTCATCCTGTGTTGCATGTTTTTACTACACTGTTGGGCCTATGAGCACATAGTTTGTGTGTGGCTAGTAGGGATGCCCCAAGAAAATACATTTCCACCAATATTGGTGCGGTGGGGTACAAGTGATGGGTACCTATGATTAGAGAGCAGCGATTGGACAGGGATACACATGATGTAGCCTATTATAGGCATTTATTGGAGGGGTTGTCTGGAGTGGACATCATATGGAGACCATATGTGGTTATCCCTCATTTAGGTGGATGCATGATGAGTTAGATGGTCTTCAATTGGTGAGATGGATAGAGGGGCACCATTTTAGGGAGCACAAGATGATCCCAGTGGACAAGGTTAGACGACAATTTTGAGTGCAACAGGACAGACCTCCACCCTTCTCGTAGTAAAGGAGACATGATGTGGAGAGGCCATTGTCTCTACCACGTGACCAACAATGCCCACGAGGCAAGAGGAGCAGGTGGTAGAATGACGGATTGATGATGTCGGGTTACAGATAGATATAGATAGTGGTGGGTGGCTCATTTATGAGTAGTACCACCTAGGTCGGGCAGCCAGATTTAGCCACCATCACGGTGTAGAGGATACCCTACGGCGGTGTGTGATGACCACCGATTACCCTGGTTGGGTATGGTGTAGGAAAGCTTACCACTCGAGAGGTGAGGTGGCTGAGTTACATGTCAGGTGGTCAGTCTTGAAGCCCAGATGGCCCAAGGTGGGGATGGAGATAGAGATGGGGGTGGTGCTTTGGTGGCTTCCCTATAGGCATGGTGAGAGGTTTGCATGGCGATTGGCCACATGACACGAGCACATATTAGGGCTTTACGAGCCCAGATATAGGATTAGGTGTAGGGGCTGATGGCACCACCATAGGCACTAGGACAGGGTCCCACAAGACATGTATAGGGTCGAGGGCGATGGGGCCACCACGAACAGTTCCCATATCTAGGCTACGGGAGGTGAGAGAGGAGGCCAGTACTATCAAGACCAGCTGACGGTGGCAGGGATAGATTGTTTATCATATGCCGAGTATAGGGCATAGTAGGCCTCTAGTGAGAGGACCAGATCACACACCCATAGCATGGAGAGCACAGGGGGCCGAGCCCCAAGACATGGTCAAGGTGAGGCCACCGGTTCACTCCCGGAGGCGATTTGGTGGTGCACTAGCGAGGACCCAACCACCACCTATGATGGTGAGGAGATGTTATCGAGTCACCGAATAGGGGCCGAGGAGGCGAGAGGGATAGGTGATAAAGATATGGAGGATGTCCACCGAGAGGATGCCTGATATATGGCTCCCGATTTTGACATAGTTTTGATTTTTTGATATATACCGGCCTGTGTGCCAAGATATTGATATATTTTTTATCATATACCAGCCTATGTGCTAAAGAGATTTTGTATTGATTTATTGTTTTATTATATATGATACCGGCCTACCCGCCGATGATTTTGAGAGATGTACATGATTGGATTATTCGTATATATTGTATAGAGACACACATATTTTTTATATGATGAGATGGATGAGATTCTTGATTTGTTGGTGTTTTATGAGAATTTTAATTTTTTCGTGATATGTATGGAAACTAGGTGAGTGATGCATGATGGAGTCAGGTTGGTTAGGCATGGATCAAGTCAGGTTGGTTTAGGCATGGATTGAGTCAGGTCATAGGTATGGATGGAGTCAAGTCATAGGCATGGTTTAGTTAGGTCTTAAGCATGGATCGAGTTAGGTCATAGGCATGGTTGAGTCGGAGTCTTAGGCATGGATTGAGTCGGAGTCTTAGGCATGGATTGAGTCGGTCTTAGGCATGGATCAAGTCAGGTTGGTTTAGGCATGGATTGAGTACGGTCATAGGCATGGATCGAGTTAGATTGGTTTAGGCATGGATTGAGTCAGGTCATAGGCATGGATCAAGTCAAGTCGTAGGCATGGTTGAGTCGGAGTCTTAGGCATGGATCAAGTCGTCATAGGCATGGTTGAGTAAGGTCTTAGGCATGGATTGATTCAGATCTTAGGCATGGATTGAGTCGGGTTTAGGCAAGGATCGAGTTAGGTCATAGGCATGGTTGAGTTAGGTCTTAGGCATGAATTGAGTTAGTTCGTAGGCATGGTTGAGTTGAAATTGGTTGAAGTTGTGATTCATTAATTTGTGTAATGAATGATGGGATGGGTCATGTTTAAGATGCTTTATAATACATGCATGATGATGGTAGAGAAATGGTAGTCATAATAAATGTATGTTGTGATGATGATAAAAATGTTAAGCAACTTGTTGTTTGGTTGGTTTAATTTCTAATTTTGACCTAACAAGGAAACTAAGGGGGTAGAATGTAATTTAGGAAGATGAAAGATGAATTGGTTAGGGTAGAAAGTGGCCGAGCAAATCTTTAAGGGCCCCATGCCCTTGGAGTGCTTCCTACATAGTCCCAACGAGAAGGGACCTCAGGCCGATGTAGTTCTCCCATAAGCTAGGGAAGAATATGAGGAGGTATGAAAATGAGTTGGTAGGTTTTAGGCATGATTTGTGTTTATGTTTCTTAGGTGTGGGTGAGGTGTGCGAAACTTGGTATAGGTGATTTTGAATAAGGTAGAAGAAGAATATTACCCAAAGGTAAGCGTCGAGGACCAAATTGTGTACAAGGAAATCAATACGCAATAAAGAAGGTTGAAAGATAAGAGGGGAAAGAAAGATGCCTGATTAGCGAGGATCATGATGAGTAGGTCATACCTTTGGAGGAGGTGATGAACGTAAGACCCTAAAGACATTGCATGATTGATTGTTCTAAGGGTGAAAAGTAGTCACATTGTCACCAAATGTCATGGTTTCCAAAGGTCCCTTGAGGTGGTAGGAAATGGGAGTGTGAATGGTGAGAGGTATGAGAAGATGGTTAATTTCGATATGGTATGAGGTAGCATGCTATTTGGGCAAGAGATCCAAGGTCACAATGGGAAATTCCATGACTAAAAGGCTTTCTCGTGTTGGTGATATTGGAGATAGAATGATCAATGTGGGAATTCTATATAGGATGAAGAAATTACTCCTTGATGTCTTTATGAAGTTGATTGATGCGGGAAGCTTTAGTTTCTCTCATTTTTTTGTGTTTTTTTAAATAGATTTACATAGCTGTCCTTCCAAGGTCCTTCGATGGAGAAATATATTTATAGCAGATAATTACGAGAGGAAGATGTCCTTTTGAGGAGTAATCTTTTTATTCGAAATTTGACTCAAGGAGTTTCATCCCATGTGAGGAATTTTGAATTCAAGGACAAGACCAAGGTGAATTAGAAGATTCTTGTTCATAAATCATGGTGAAATGACCATGGGAACTCATCTAAAGGTAGATGAAAAGTATCCATGAGAATCATGCTATGTGCAACGCATGTGGTACAGTGGTACACACATGATTCTTGTTTAATCATTGGTGAGGTGTAAGAAGTGGATAGCGCTCAAGGGATGAGCATGAAAAGAGGTAAAAGGTGATGTAGGACTGAAAGTCAATAGTAGAATGATTGAATATTCAAAGTATTATGGGGCTCAGTTTGGTTTTACCATCAAGTGAAGATAAATGATAAGCACTGATCCATAAGTATGGGTCATGATGTATGGTCCAAGCCAATTAGGAGAAAATTTTCCATGTTAATTTGTTTCTGATTTGGTTATATGTTGATTTTCTTTGAGGACAAGGTCAACTGACTTGGAAGGTTCATTCATGAACACATTTTTCGTAGGCACGTTTGATACATTTTGGTAAACTTGAAGGTCAATCAAGAGTGTTAAGATGGCATTCGTCTAATAACTCAAGTTGTGCTAAACAATCATGATGAAAGTCATCGTCATTGAGCATGTCATGGAGAGAAATGAAGAGTGAGGGAATCTGGACTTTGAGAGGTAGAACAACCTGCATCAGACCGAGAGAAAATGGTGTGGTAGCAGTGGAAGTATGAATACTAGTGCAGTATGCCCATAGGGCAAAAGGAATGTGCGTATGTCAGTCCTTCCCAGTATCATTAACCACTTTCATGAGAATTTTTAAGGTTTTGTTAGTAAATTCAGCTTGTTCATTGCTCTGTGGGTAATAAGGTGACGAGAAACTTAGGCCCGAATGCCGAAGGCGCCCAAATTTTTTGTAATGTTTTGTTTTTGAATTATTTTCCATTATCGGTGATGAGACAATGAGGAATACCAAAGTCATAAATGATGTGGTGATTGATGAACTCACATATTTTCTCAGCTTTCATGGAGATGAGTGGTATGGCTTCAACCCATTTTGTGTAGTATTTGGTAGCGGTGATGATCCATTGATGACATTGGGAAGAATGGGGGTTGATCTCTTCGTCAAGATCCAAACCCCATTGGGAGAAGGGCCAAAGGTCACGGGTAACCTATAAGGCATGACTGGGTGTACGATGAAGGTTGGCATGTTGTTGGAATTTTACACAACATTTGACATAGTCAAAACAATCAAGATTAAGGGTCAGCTAGTAATAGCCTAGGTGAAGAATATGCTTAGCAATAATAACACCATTGAAGTGACCTCCACATATGTCATCATGAACTTCCTTAATGGTATAAGGAATTTCATAACTCATGTGGCATCATAAGAGAATACCATCAAAGCCACACTTATAGAGGAGGAGCCCATGATGACATAACGAGAAACCTTTTTAAGGAAGGTGCGTTGTCCATTGCAGGTGAGATCGGGAGGTAAGATGGAGAGATAAAGATAATCGTAGTATTGTTTATACCAAAGGTTGCTCGGTCAGTCGGGGTAGTAGTTCGATGGATTAAATGTCGCGAGGTAAATATGAGGGTGATTGGAGTTGTTGTATGGTGACAAATATTTTAGATTCGGCAGGTGAAGCAGGTATTTGAGAAGCCAAGCAGGCCATGGTATCTGTAAATTTGTTGGTTGAACGGGGGACAGTTTGAAGGGCATAACGGTCGAAGGTGGTCAAAAGTATGTCTACATGATGTTTATACTTTTGAAGTATCTCATTATGACATTGGTATATACCATTGAATTGATTTATAACCAATTGAGAATCACCAAATATGTTGATTGATTTGACATCTAGGGCGTAGGTAGCTTAGAGACCTAATACAAGTGCTTCGTATTTGGCAATATTGTTTGTACAATCAAAATCGAGTTTGAAAGACAAAGGCATGGGTTCACCATCAAGCGAGAATGAGGATAACACCAGCCCCACCCCCATGCTAACACTTAGAACCATCAAAGAAGAGTGTCATTTGGTAAGTGGGTTCATCCAGGAAAGAGTAGTAATTGACTCATCTAGAAAGTCAAAATTAGAGGGTTGATCCCGAAATAGGTGCGTTGGCCAATTGGGTGGCAATAGCGTGGCCCTTGATGGAATTTTGATGAATGAATTTGAGGTTGAGGTCAACTAGAAGCATAATCCATCGTGTGGCATGCTGATTTTGATAAGGTTTGGCATACATGAAGTGTAAGGGGTCGGTGTTGGTCAAAACATAGGTTTTTTGGTTGAGTAGGTAATGGAAGAGTTTTGTGGCACAAAAACTAAGGCTAAGGAAAGTTTTTCGAGATGGGTGTATCAAGTTTTGTAGTCCAAAAGAGTGTGGCTTATGTGATTAACCACTTGCTCCCTGTGTTGTTCATTGCGATGAGCGAGCATGGCCCCCAAGGAGTGATCGGTAGCAGAGATGTATAGATAGAAGGGTTGATCATCTTTAGGTGGGATGAGATGGGTGGTTAGAGGAGGTATTGTTTTAAGGCCTCAAAAGCTTTGTGGAATTCATCATCCCATTTAAAGGAGACACCCTTCTTGAGTAGATGATGAAATGGTTGACATCGATAAGATAATTATGAAACGAAGCGGTGAATAGATCAAACTTACCTTGCAGAGGCTACGAGTTAGACAAGATTATTGGGTGGAGGAATTTGTAGAAAGAACTTGACTTTGGTAGGGTCAACTTCTATACCATGTAGGGAAATGATAAATCCCATGAGATTTCCTAAGAGGACCACGAAGACGCACTTCTTAGGCTGAACGAAAACACAATATTTAATGAGGCAGTCAAAAATGGTTTTGAGTACAACAAGATGCTGGGAGTGGCATTTAGATTTGGCCAAGAGATTTTTCATGTAATCTTCATATATACGATGCATGATGTCATGGAAGATATAATTCATAGCCTTTCTTGCTGATATGTGGCATGAGCATTTTAAGGCCAAATGGCATAACTCGATAGTAGAAGGTCCTCGAGGGTGATCAACATGGTTTTGTGTTGATCCTCTAGGAAAGCAAGATTTGGTTATAAATCGAGAATCCATCCATGAGTGATAGCATCTCGTGACAAGCGGTAAGGTTAACCATCTGGTCAATACCATGTAGAGGGATTCATCTTTTGGATAGGCTAACTTGAGGTCATAAAAATTTGTCCAAATCCGGAGTCCCCTTGTCGGCTTGGTGATAGGGACAATGTTAGAAATCCAAGGAATAATCAATGGGTAAGATGAAGGAAACAAAAGAAGGTCTTGAAGATATTCTTTGATGAGAAGGGCAATCGAGGTGCATTTTCCTCATTTTTGTTTGATGGGTTTATCATCGAACAGTTACGATATTGTGGACCACTATGGTGGGGTCAATACCGAGCATGTCTACATAAGACCAAGTGAAAGTGTGGTTATGATCTTTGATAAAAGAAGTGATGGCTTCTTGTTGGCAACATCTAAATACTAACCGATCTTTAGGATGTGCGAGTCATTCTAAGTATGAATGTTGATCTCAAATAGTTGATTCATTCAACATGCCGATGAATATATGAGTCTTCGACACCAAGGTAGGTGAGTATAGATTTATCATCCCGACATTAAACGACATTAATTGAAGGTGTATCGTCATCGATCATTTCAAGATACGAGAAGGGAAGAGAGGAAGGAGCCTTGCCCTCGCGTTGATAAGTCGAGACCCAAGGAAATGGTTTTATGAAAAAAAAAAAAGTTAGGAGGGATAGATTTTGGATCCATTGACTCGTCGGTGAAGCCGGTGATGAAGGTGGAGCGGGTGAAGAGGGTGAAGAAGTGCTAATGTCCTTGATGGGTCCAATGCGGGCTTTCTTGGTAGGTGGTTCAGCAAAGCCGATACCACTACGGTCATTATGTTTACTTGGTAGTACATGGAATAACTATATGGCGGCATTGCTTGTAAAATCCAAAACCAAAGCCTTCCATACATTTGTTGCGGGAAGGTGTGGGTGCAATGGTAATTGGTGAGTGACCAGAATTCAACGAAAAATGGGCGGGTTTGTGACGGTGGTTCAGGTGTGTAAGTAGTAGTATCAAGTCCTCCATAGGTGAGACTAGTACAAAGATGAGGAGGACCATAAAGGAGACGTTCTCCTATGCGGTGATCGTAGTGAGGGTGTTGGTGAAGACTACCATTCTCTTGTGGAGTAAGGAGTGTGTTGACACTATATAGGTGATACTCCCCCAGAGTGAGGCGTTGAAAAATGCCTTCCAAGGGATCGATGGTTGGTATGTGGGTAGCTAGAATAGATGATGTGTCAGAGGTCGATGTGGAGGTGGAGTTAACGGATTGGGAGGCTGATGGGTTGGCCGTGGAGGTTATGGTGGTGGTAGGAATGAAGGAGGTATGTGTGGTTGAGGTAGCAATTGTACTGGTAAGCGGAGGTGTAGGTGAAGTGGTAGTGGTCATGGAGGTAGACACCTTAATGGGTATAAGCATGTCATTGGGTCGGTAAAGCATGTTGCATGTTTTAAAAGGTGATGGGTCAGCTAGAATGGTATAGGTGTGTCCTTCATGTTCAAACTTTACACAGTGATGCAAAGTGGAAGGAACACAACCCATGACATGAATCTAGGGTCTACCAAGCAATAGGTTATATTGAAATTCCCCTCCAAGATGTAAAATAACTCTAGAACAGTGTGGGGGCCCACGTGAACATGGAGGATAACGGTGCCTAGTGTAGAGGTGATAATGTCATTGAATGAACGCAACATGACAGGATGTTTATGCATGTAATTTTTAGGTATATGCATTTGTGCAAATGCATGGGATGAAATGATATTAATGTTTGCACCCCCATCAATCATTACATATCATACACGTATATCATCAATGTGGAAAAAGATAAAGAGAGTGGGTCAAGGTCATCAGTTTGGTGCGGTGCAATATCTTCCTTTGAGAAGCTAAGGGAGGCTATTTGGTGGGTAAGGTGAGGTGTGGATAAAGGTGGCAATTTGGTGAGAGAGGCTACATGATGGGGTGTGATAATGGAGGCTATGGGTGTAGATTCATTGGGTAAAACCTCAATAGATTGCAGGACCTCCATGAGCGCTTGATGATGGGATTACGAGGTTTGGATGAGGTCATATAAGGACATTTTCGGGGAATTGGTGTAGTTGTTTGAACATTATTTGATGTGTGACCCAATTAGAAATAGGGTATGTGGGGCATGTGGATAGTTATTCTAGGTGTGGGTGCGAGATGGTATGTTGGGTATAAGATTGGTTAGTGAGTCACTTGTCTTTTCCTTGCCTTTATCTCTCGAGAATGAGTAGTGACATGTATCATGTTGATTTGAGGGGAGTTGGCAAATGGAGAAGGTGTAGGATGAGTGGTATAACTGACATGACGGGAAAAAACCTACCGGGGAGAAAAGACTTATGAAGTGATTGGGCGCAACGACATTTAGGTAATGGTGTGGAAAGTTCTCTGATGCGAACCATGTTAATTTTGAATCTTGGGGGTGGCTCTAAGAGTTGTGGCGATGGAGGTCATGTTTGTTAAGTAGGGTGAGGGCAGCTGTGGAATGGGTGTTGGTGAAATGGGGTCCTCATCAAGAAGGTCATCATCGTCAAATTTTTCTTCAAGAGGACATAACTGGATAATGATGGTTTTCAAAACCTGCGAGTTCTCCACATCGTGCCACTGGCACACGATGGTAGGTGCAAATTTTAGTGTCATAAAATATTTTTGGCTTGGGTTTGAGGGATTCATATAAGGTCTGAGTGGTAGTAATGTGATGACAAAAGTCTCAAGGAGGTTGGTTAATATTTTGGCATAGGACCCTGCTAGTGGGTCGTAATGGGAAGTGAAAGTGGGTTTGGGCATAGGTGCGGCTGATTTTGAGGAACGGTCTTCACGAAAGGGGAGTGGGTTGAGCTATGGTTTTGGGTGTTGGCATGGTCTTGGGTGTTGGTCATGTTTTCTTGGGTAGGGGTATGGTAGATGAACTAGCAGGAGGGTGTATGGTTGTTTTGACTACCTTATTGGAGGGTAGTGAATTTTTATCTTTGGGGTGCCACTTCTTGGGTAAAGGTGATATGGGTGTATGAGATCTAGAGGGAAACATGGATGGGGGAAGAGGGTGAGTTACCCATGGGGATAATGGAGGTGTTGTGAAGGTAGATGACATGGGTCGTGCAAGGGGTGTGAGGGATAGAGACTGAAGTGTAGTGGGTAGTGAAGAAGTTGCTGAGGGTATTGGAGGTATGGGTGGTAAAGATGCTACAGGTGCGGGTGTAAGTCGTGTCAGGCGCTTGGGTAGGTTAGAGGTTTGTGAGGAAGTAATGGTCTGTGTGTTTTTAGTTTATTGACATGTGCGAGTCTCCTAACCACGTTAGAAGGTTGAGGTCCTAAGACGGACGGAAAGCGGGTGAAAGTGATGAAGGTATGATTGGCGCAGCCGAGGGTGTGAGTTCTATGGGTTTGGTTCTTTTTTTGGATGTTGGAGTAGGTTGGGTGTTGACTTTGGAAAATGTGGCTAAATCTAGTTTGAAAGGTGGATGAATAAGGCTGGTGGTTGGGGTGACCCCTAAGGTAATGATATGTTTAGGTGAGGAGGATGATGTAGGTGTGGGTGTGGACTTAGATGTATGTTTGGTTATGGGTAAGGGTGTATGTTGAGTGTGATGGGTGTCGTGGAAGAAGTTGTGATATAGGTGGTTGTGTTTGGTTCGATTAGTCGAAATATTTTTGGGTAGATAGTGGAAGTGTCGGCTAGTGACATATGCATTTGTGTTGAGATAGGAAGTAAAAGGAACCTCCACAGTAAGGCCATGTCTACATAATCTAAGCGATCGGCTAAGCATGAGAATAGAACATCTATAGGTGAGGTTGATGAGGACCTAATGAAAATTCCGTGAAATGTGTCTTGAAATAGGGAGTTCACTAGCTTTAGCTTACACGTGGGTAAGAGAGGCGAAAGTAGGTCTGCAGGATCTTGGGTAGTTGTTGGAGAATGGTCACCAAGAGGAAAAGGTATCTCTATTGGATCCTTAATAGGTGGAGGGAAAATATGGGTGCTCCTTTATAGGTGGGGAGACAATGGGTACTCCTATGTGGGAGGAGGAGATAAACAAGTATCCTCTATTGGAGTGAAAGAAGTATTGTGGGTGATGGTTCTCTTGGTGGAGAAGCCAAAGGTGAAATAGCCTTGACATTAGCGAAGGATCCTCCACGGGTGAGGAAGGAGGTGAAGGGTGTTCCTCTGTGGGTAGAGGAATAGGTGAAGTGGGTTCAAGTGTAGATGGAGGACTTCAAGCTAGAATTTCCTCTATGGAAGGAATATGAGGTAATTAGGAAGCAATGGGTGCGTCACTAAAAATAGTGTGGACCTTGCGGTATGGCTATCATGAGTTGAGGTCTCATCGGTTTGATCAGATGAAGGGGCATGATTGGGAAAGGGTTTCTTGAATATGTGTAGGTTTATATTGGTAAGTGCATTAGGATTATCCACGGTTAACTCGCCTTTCTCGAGCATTTCTTGGACAATGTTTTTGAAAGTGATGCAATTGTTGTCACTTGTGACCCTTTACTCAATGATAGTTACAAAAGTTGTGTTCTTTATACCATGCGGGTTTGGGGCAAGAAGGGTCAAAACCAGTGTGTGGTTTTATAGGTAGAAGGGTGATGGCCCCAACTTTAATGAGATTTTCTAAGATAGAAGAATAAGGCTCCCCAATTGGAGTGTATTTCTGTTGTTCTTATCTGAATTGAAAAGTCTGGATGGGTGAGAGATTAGATGAGGGGCTAGCCTAATTTGACGGATGAGCTGGGCCAGCTTTGAGTACCACCGTGTTAGTGGTTCCCTTAGCTTTTGAATAATTGTTTTGTGGTTTCGAAGAAGAAGCGGTGTCATTCAACTTGAATGTTGAGTTCTTATTGCGTAAGTAGATTTTCTTCTCTTCGATGGTCCAAATCTCTAGCTTTCATGCCATGGTGAATGCTTCATCGAAGGATCAGAAATTTTGGACCTGTAGGGTCAGTGATATATGTGTAGCACAAGCCTACATGAAGATCTTGATGAGTTTGGTTTATGGTAGTTGGAATGTGAGTTGATTAATCAGGCTACGCCAGCGAGCAATGAAATATGCGATAGATTCGTCATCATACTGACGCATGGAGTATAGGTCAGTCATGGTAACATTCTTAATGATATTGATGTAGAAGTGATCCAAGAAGGCTTGGGATACTTGATTAAATGAAAATATAGTCTTTAGGTAACCCACTATACCAATCTAGCACAGGTCTAGTCCAGAGACATGGGAAAGGTCCTCAAGAGCAAAGCATCATCATGGGTGATTAGGTAGCACCCGTGTTTGAAAGACCGCAAATGTTGTTGTGGGTCTTCCTTGCTATTGAAACAGTTGAATTTAGGCATTTCCCAATGCATGGGGTATGGACGAATAGGAATGGATGGGTGTATAGGCTCATTACAAATCTTGTCATAGGTGAGAGTGTTTTGGGAGCTAGAAATTGATGCCTCCAATGTCTACATCTTGTCCATCATTAATTTGATTAGGTCATTGGTAGGTTGTGATGGTTGGGTGCCTCCTGTAGCATAAGAGGGTTGGTGTTGGGCATATGACGGGGTGGAATTCCAGTATATGGTGCAGCCGCATAGGTGGATTGAGAAGAAGCGGTGAAATAGGGTACGTACCTAAGACGAATAATGAGATGAAACATGAGGCTACTAGTAGTACATATATATAGATGGAAGGGTCATGGTGACCCTAGTGGCAATGGGGGCTAACGATTGTGGAATAGAAAGGATGATGTTTTGAAAAGGGGTAGGGCTCACCAACACCGGGGTGGTAGTGTAGCTATGGGTATATGTGAGATAATAGGGGCAGATGAGGTGGTGTTTTGAATGGTTGGTGAAGGTATAGTGGATGTGGCGGGTGTAACGAGATATAGTAGATGCAACAAACATATAACGGGTATAAGGTCTAGCTACGAAATGACCGGGGAAAAGGTAGATGCGGGAAGCATGGAGCCGATCGGGATAACGTGGAAGTAGGGATGAGAGTCGGGGGATAGATACGGGCATAACATATATCAAATAATCCAAGGCATCTCGAGTGGACGAGTGGGAAAGGTAAAACGTAAGGCGGTAGGGTTTTGATCAAGGAGTCATGTGAACTTCTCATCTTCGGTAACGATAGAGATAGGTTGGATAGGTTCCATAATGGGTGATAAAATGGAAGGTGGTGAAGGGCTAGGTGGGAGTGGTTGATAAGCGGCATGGGAATACGAGGGCTTGCTTGTCGATGTGTCATACCATGTGAATAGGTACTAACGCGTTAAAACTATTTTCTATAAGTGACACCGAAATATAGCACAGGTAGGATAAATAGATAGTGGTAGGTGAATTGGGACTAAAATGGTAGCTAGAAAATGACACGAGCTAACGATGTTGGTTAAGGTAAACTAATGCCGAGTCATAGGTAACCACGGTCGAATCAACCGTGGAAAGTGGACAGTTGGTTAAAAACAAGGTATAAGGCCAAATTTACCAGGTATGCAAAATGCTGATGAGATTTACCAGTAAAGTGAATATGATGAGAGTTACAGGGACTCTAAATAGTTGAAGAAGGTGAATATGTGTCCTTTTGGGTAGGTCAACCAAAAGAATAGTGAACTGATGCCGTTGGGTATAACCGATGATGGTTAGAGGGTAACCAACGATGGTCGCTGGACCGACACCGGTCACTGTGAAATTGAAATAGTGATGAAGAAAATGTGGTTGTGAATTAAAATTTGATGTGGAATCAAACCTAGAATTCTGGGAATGATGAGAATATGGTCTAGGCACACTCAGATAAAGTTGGAATACACCAACTATGATGAGGAGTGTGCAAGGAGAAATAAGAAAAATGAAGAGTGTGACCTCTCACCTCAAAATGCAAGCCAAGTAGAAACACTAAGAAAAATACGATCCTAAGAGTGCTTTTTCTATTATGTTTGTTTAGCTTATGCTATTTTAAGGACTGACTCATGAACTGTAGAATAGAGTTTTTTGGTGAGGATGGCTTCCTACGAAGAAGGAGATCTACAAGAGAGGTTTGGTATGTTATAGTGGGGTAGGCCTCACTCAAAGTATGACTCGATAGAGCGATGAGTTGGGTGCCGACCGTGTCGTGATCATGTGATCACCTACAACTTCTTCTAGGAAAGATGTTTTTAATAATGTGTATATTTGTAATTTTTGTGGTGTTTGTATAAGACTCGAGAGAAAGAGAAAGAGAAAGAAATTACTTTCTACGATTTTTGTCAACCATCGATTGGGAATGACTTCCAATGTATAGGTTTCCCTCAATTAATGTGAGCTAATGTAGAAAAGAAGAATGAAATGCAATGATTTTTAAGCCCAAATCGAATCATTTGGATTCAATACCACAAGTAGAGGAACAAGAGAAGGTATGATCTTTCACTAATGTAATGCAAATGAAATAGAAGAAGAGTTCTTTTTAAGCACCAAAACACGATTGCTTTGAGACAATAGAAAGAAGAGAAGATTCCAAGGGAGAAATTTTAATGTGAGAACCTTTTAGAAAGGAAACAAACATGCAAATTTTCACCTAGAAATGAATGAATGCAAGGAACCCCGAATGGGTCCCACCGGGCGTGCCAAAATGTTTCACCTGATTCTTAGACGTTTCTTAGAAAATGACGAAATAGATAGGGTAACAGGCATAGGAGGAATACCTATTGAAGATGTTGGTTATAGGTTGTTGTGCGCGTATGACTTCTGAATCCACAGCTGATCGCGAGAGCTTCCTTTTTTCTTGAAAGAACTACGAAATGGAACATAAGACCAACAAATAAAAGTTAAACAATATGTGCATTGGGTGCCTAGCATGTGCTAGATCCGAGAAGTGTGATACTTCTGACGGTTGTCAATCCACTGTTAAAAACAACTTAATGTTGGTAATAAAATAAATCCTCTAGTAAAAATGATTTAGGTATCTCATTCATCTACAATAAGCCAATTCACTCACAACTGACCTAAGCTATTATTGAATCAAGGTCAAGGTCACTGTCGGGATATTGTTATTGGTCGTGGTCGATTATAGGTAGTTTAGGGTATTTGGTAGAGTTCTTGGGCTCGATCTGGGTTTCGATAAAGACACGAGACCGACATCATCGATTTAGGTTAACGGCGATGGTTATGGGTGACTGGTGTTGGTATGGTCGAGGTATAGGAAACTCAATAAAACTTAGGTAGGTGATAGATCTGGGGATTAGATGAAGGTGGAAGGGAAAGGAAGAGATTTATATGGATCTGGATATGCACAGGTATGGATAGTTCAATGATGTGGGTAAAGAGGTATTTACGTTTGCATGGAAATAAAATGGTGGGGATGGAAATGAAAGCAAAACTAATAACAAATGTAAAACGATCTGCTCAAATGACAAGGAACCAATGCAGGTTAACATACTTACTTTTTTTACGAGCTTGATGCCTGGTTGGTAATGGTAGGTGATCAAATGGACTTGGTGTAGTGTTGGCCTTTCCCCGGATGCTCCTGTGAAGGCAGGTGGCTGTGTGATTTTTGCAAGTGTTTGCTATGGGTGTTCTGATGCTTGTACGGATACTGGTTCTACTTGCATGTAGCTCTGGTTTCATCAATTATTCTTAGAAGATCTCTCTCTTTCTCAGAAATGTGCCAACCTCCAAAATAATGTGCCAACCCCGAAATAAGGTTGTTTTGGGAGTTAAAAGGTAACCGACGGTGGTTCCAGCTTAACCGGTGGTGGTTAAGGGTAACCAACATCGGTTAGGGAGGGATTTCCTAGGTTTACTAAACTGGGCAGATCCCCTTGATTTTCTGGGATCTCGTTTCGTTTACCCCGCGGATCAGACTTGAAGCTTCCTTCTAACATGCAAGAATGTGGTGAGAGGAATGTAGGCATTTATTTTTAGGGTTTGGGTGTGTTTTAGTTAGTTATGGCAACTTACTAAGAATAGGGCTTAGGATGAGGTGGCTAGATGAGGTATCCGGTGAGGTGTCTAGGTGAGGTGGATATGTGGGCATTATCTCAATTAGGATATTTAAATAATAAATATGGTACTCACCTATGTTGATTGACCTAATGACCTTACCTTGCCTCTAGTAGAAGGTTAGAAAAGGCTAGGTAGCGAGATGAATGAAGTTGGCCGAGCGTAACTTTGGTGTGAAATAGCATGCCTCTTCAAAGAAGAGACTTAAGATCAAGATAGGCAAGTCCATGAAAAAAATTCATCCTTTTCTATTTGAGTTTTATTTTTATAGACCGATCGATGTGGGAAGTCCGTATGGGATGATTAGAGTATCTCCTTGAGGTCTTCATGAAGCGGATCGATGCGGAAGCTTCAAAATATTTTAATTTTATTTATGCAAGAATAGTCTTCTTTTGGTGATAGATTATGTACATTATTACTAGATTTGTATAGATGTCCTTTGAGGGAGAAGTCTATTTATAGCAAAAATATAGAAAGATTAGATTTCCTTTTGAGGAGTCATCTTTTTACGAGAATTTTTACTCAAGGAGTTTTGAATTTGAAAGTCCCATATAATGTTTTTGAATTGTTTTTGGAAATTCAGGTCATGGACAAGACTATAGAGAAGGATAGGCTCTGTTATGAATATGAAACCATAACACATAGGGGTTAGCTTATGAAATATGGGATTAAAGTGATTAATGAACATGGGATTCCATATTGGAACAGAAAAAAAGTATTCATGAGAATCATGTCATAAGGAGATTTGTGTTACTCATATTAAAGATAAGGCCAAAAGATGACAAGTAATCACATGATTCTTGTTTTAATGGTACTCAAGGGACAAACATTTTATAGACATAAGGTGATCTAGGAATTGATTAAATAATAGAATGGTTGGATATGTAAGGTATTGATGGGCTCAGTTTTGGGTTTACCTTTGAGTGAATTCAAATGATAAGCACTTGATCCATAGGTATGAGTAACGATATAGGGTTGAAGCCAATTAGGATAAAAAATTTCCCTGTTTACTTTTCTCCTCTTTTGTTATATGTTGATTTTCCTTCAAGAAAAGGTTGAAAACCTAGAAGGTTCATTCATGGACACCTTTATCATAGGCATGTTTGATATGTTTTTCGTATATTTGGAGGTGATTGAAAGCATTAAGACATCATTCAACTATTAACTCAAGTTGTATCAAAAGGTCCCGTGAAAATCATCATTGTTAAGCATATATTTGAGTGAGATATGAAGAGATGGAATATGGACTTCAAGAGGCAAAACAACCTTTGTACCATAGACTAGAGAGAAAGGTGTGGCAGTAGTTGAGGTACGAATACTAGTGTGATAAGCCCATAAGGAAAAAGGAATGTGCATATGCCAATCCTTTCTAGTATCATCAACTACTTTCATAAAAATTTTGTTTAAGGTTTTGTTGGTTGATTCATCTTGGCTATATTTTTGGGGATAATAAGGTGAAGAAAAACTGAGTTGAATGTTGAAGGCATCACAAATTTTCTATAGGTTTTTTTTTTTTTGTTTTCCATTATCAGTGATGAGGCGGTGAGGAACACCAAAGAGAAAAATGATGTGATGATTGATGAATTTACATATTTTCTCAGATTTTTAAGAAATAAGAGGTACAACTTCCACCCACTTAGTGTAATCTTGGTAGCGGTAATAATCCATTGACGATGTTAGGAAGAATGAGGATTAATCTATTCGACAAGATCCAAACCCCATTGAGAGAAAGGCCAAAGGTATTATACGACCTGTAATGCGTGACTAGGGGTATGATTAATAGTATCATGTTGCTAACACTTCACACAACACTTGACATAGTCACAAAAATCATGATTTAGGGTTGTTTAGTAATAGCCCAGAAAATAATGCATTTTGCATGCATACCTATACCAATCGAAATGACCCCCACAAATGTCATCATGAACTTCCTTGATGGTCTAGGGTATTTAAGAACTCGTAAGACATTGTAAGAGGATAGCATCAAAATCACATTTATAAAGAATACCAACCATGATGACATAACTAGAGACACTTTTGAGAAAGGCTCGTTGTCCATTGTGAGTGAGGTCTTGAGGAAATATGGAAAGGGAAATGTAGTCATCAAACTACTTGTACCAAAGGTCACACGAGTCAATTTAAATGGTTCCAACTAGGTTGACATCTCAAAATAGATAAGAAAGTGATTTCAACCTTTGTACTTTGAGAAATATTTTCAAGTCAGAGGGTGAAGCAAGGATTTGAGAAGAAAGATAGGCCATGGTGTCCACAAATTTATTAGTGGAATGCGGGGTGGTTTAAAGTTCATAACATTGAAAAGTATGTCCACATGATGTTTATACTTTTGTAGTACCTCAAGACAACACTAGTATATACCATTAAATTGGTTTACAACCAGTTTGGAATCACCAAAGATATTAAGTAATTTAACATCTAAGGTGATGGTTGTTTAAATACTTAATACGAGTGCTTCATATTCGACGATATTATTAGTACAATCAAAATCCATTTTGAAAAATAATAGCATAGGTTCACCATCAAGAGGAATGAGGATAACTCAGCACAACCCCCATGTTGAAATTTTGAACCATCAAAGAATAAGTTTATTTGGTAAAAGGTATCATCTAGAGGAGAGGGTAGCAATGGATTCATCCGAGAATTCAAAGTTAGAGGATTGCTTTCCGAGAGAGATTTGCGTCTGCGAGTTTGTCTCTCGCAATGGTTTTTCCTTTAACAATTTTTTTCTAGATGAATTTGAGATCTAAGTATGTAAGAAGCATGATCCAACATGCAACACATTGATGTTGGTAGGGCTTAGCATACATGTAATATAAGGGGTCAGGATATTATTGACAAAAGAAAAATTTTGGTTGAGTAGGTAATGGCGAAGTTTAGTGGTGACAAAAACTACGGCTAAGAAGAGTTTTTGGCGTGGGTATATCTAGTTTCGTAGTCTAAAAGCATATGGGTTATATAATAAACCACCTTCCTTGTGTTGTTCATCGTGATGAGCAAGCATGACACCTAAGGAATGATCGGTAACATAAATTTATAGGTAAAATGGTTAGTGTTGTTATGATCTCGGAGGAAAGAAGCAAAAGCTTCTTGTTCAAAGAAAGATCTAAAAATTGGCCTATTTATAGAATGTTCGGGTTGTCCTGAGTGTGAATATATATTTTGATGGTCAATTCATTCAACATGGTTTGTGTCTCAAAAGGTAACGATTGCTGAATATAAGAATCTTCCGCACCAAGGTAAGTGAGAACAGACTCATCATCTTCACACTAAACGACATTAATAGAAGGTGCATCATCATTGATCATGTCAGGATATAGGAAGGGAAGAGAAGAGGGAGACTCACCATCTCATTGATAAGTCAGAGGTCCCAAGGAAATGGTTTTCATGAAAAAAATAGTTAGGAGGAATAGATTTTGGATCTATAGACTTTGTGGGTGAAGGTGGTGAAGTTGGTGAATTTGGTGGAGAAGGTGTATCGTCCTCAATGAGTTTGACTCAAGCCTTCTCGAGAGATGGTTCAACAAAGCCAACACTGCTACGATCTTTATGCTTATGATTAATGGAAGGGATAATAGTATGGCAACCTTATTCATAGAAACCAAATCTAAATACCTTCCAAGCACATTGATGGAGTAAGATGTGGGCGAAGTGGTGGTTGGTGAGAGATTGAAGGTCGTGGGTAAAATTTTCAAGTTTGGGAAGGTAGCTTGGGCAAGTAAGTAGAAGCATCAAGTCCCCATACGTTAACTACGTGTGAATAAGGGGAGGACCATAGGGGAAAACATTTCCTATGAGATGATCATAGTGCGGATGTTGGTGAAGGTTACCATACTCTTGAGGAGTAAGGAATGTGTCAATGTTATAAAGGTGGTACTCCCCCAGAGTGAGGCATTTAAAAACACCTTCTAAGAGATTAGTAGTTGGTATGTGGGTAGCGAGAATGGCTGAATCACTAGTTAGTTGGGAAGAATAAGAAATAGTTTTTTTAGAAAATGAAGGGTTGGATGACAAGTCAGGCTGCCGCAAACATTTTAGGCAACACTGGGAATAGAGGATCTAGGTGTGGAAGAGGTAGCTACAACATTGGTGGATTGGGTCATAGGTGAAGGAGAAGTGATAGCTGTGTTATATGCCTTAACTAGTATAAGGACATCATTAGGCCAATAAAACATGTTATAGGTCTTGCATGGTGAAGGGTCGTAGGGATGGTATAGTTGGGTCCTTCATCTTCAAATTTTAGATAGCGCATGTAAGGTTGAATGACACAACCCATGACACGGATCCAAGGTCACCAAGCAACATGTTGTATCGAATTCCCCCTCTAAGAAGTAGAATAATTCTAAAATGGTACGAGGGCCCACATGAATGTGTAGAATGATGGTCCCAAGAATGGATGCCATGGCATATTTAAATGAACGCATCATAACTTGGTTATTATGCATGTAATTAGTAGGGATACACATTTTGTTTTATGCGTGGGGAAAAAATTATGTTGATACTCGGCACCGCCATCATTCATATCATGTCAAACTCATATATTATCAATGAAGATGGAAATGAATAGGCGAGATCGGGATCATCTAATTGAAGAGGTATAATCTCATCGTTAGAGAAACCGAGTGTGGTTCCTTAATGAGTGGTAGTAGGTGCAGAGTAAAGGGATGAAGTGGTGAGAGAGACTAGATGGTGAGGAGTGATAATGGATGCCATAGAATTAGGGTCATTAGGTAAAACTTCAATGAATTACGAACCTCCATGAGGACTGTTGATGAGAATCGAAGTTTGGACAAGGTCGTACAAAGACATTTTGGGAGGATATTGGTGCGATCTTTTAATCATTGTAAAATGGGCAACCCCATCATAAATATGGTATGTGTGTCCACGGATGGTGATTTTTGGTACAGTGCGAGCGAGATATTGGGTAAAAGAGTGATGGATGGGCTGGTAGTTTTCTCTTTTCCTTTTTCTTTTTAGGTGTGAGTGGAAATGTTAACCATATTAATATGTGGTAAAGGATCAAGTGAGTTGTGATAGGTGTAGCGATAGGATGGGAAAAAATATGGTGAGGGCATATACTAGTTTTGTGAAAAGAATGCAACGCATTGGAATTTTGGTAGAGGTTTGGACATCTCCCTTATGTGAACCATATTGATTTTGAATGTTGGAGGAGGATATAAGGGTTGTGGAGGGGGAGATGAAGGTCACCGGAGAGGTAAGGGATGAGGGTTTGTTGTGACAGTGAAGTTTAAATAGGGTCCCGATCTAAAAGATCATCATTGTAAAAATTTCTTCAGGGAGGACATAGGCGGAGAAGAATATTCTTAAGAGCCTTATAGTTTTCCACATCATTCCATAGCACATGATGGTAATCAAAAATTTGTGTATCGTCAAATCCTTCTGGTTTAGGTTTGAGTGGGTCGTAAGGTCTAAGTGGTAGCAATGTGATGACATAGGTTTCCAAAAGGTTAGCTAAGATATTGGCGTAGGACCATACCAATGGATCATAATGTGTATTAGGTGTGGGTCTAGATGGAAATGTGGGGATATTGAGGTGGGAGAGACACCACAAGAGGTGGAATCGAAAGTTGATTCGATTCTCACCAACTATTTAGGAGGTAGTACGGATTTAGGTTTGGATTGTAACTTTTTGGGTGAAAATGTGGTAGCTGAAGTAGTGGTTGAAGGTGTTGTACGTTTGACTACCTCTTTAGGGGATAGTGGGTTTTTTTACTTTGGTTGCACCTTCTTGGGTAAAGGTGTAGTACATGAGCTAGTTTTTGAAGGTGTTGTATGGTTAACTACCTCTTTGGAGGGCAATGGAGTTTTGGACTTTGGTTGTACCTTCTTGGGTAAAGGTGAAGGAGAAGTTTATGATGTTAAAGGGAAGGTAGATAGTGGAAGGGGATGGGTTAGCCAAGGTGATAATGGAGGTGCAAAGGCTATGGAAAGAGGCAAGGTGAAAGGTACTTGATTGAAGAAAATAGAATATCATAGGTAATGATGAGGATATTGGAAGTGGTTTAGGTATAGATGGTAGAAAGGATGCATGTGATGGTGAAGGTGGAAGATGTGTCAATAATTCGGGTGTAATCGAGGATCATTATGAGGAGGTGGGTTTCTAGGATTTTTTTACCCAGGGTAGGAGGTTGTTTAGCTAAGGTTGATGGGTAGGGCCCTAGGATAGATGGATGTGGTGAAGGTGACAAAGGAGTAGTAGGCAAAGCTGGTGTATGTAGTCTAAGAGGTTGGGTCTTCCTCTTAGGTGGGGAATAGTTTTCGTGTTATCTTGTGAAGACATGGCTAAATCTATTTTGACAAGGGGATGGACTAGGCTTGATGTCGACATGACTCCCAAGGTATAGGTAGCTTTGGATATAGGTGAAGGAGTAAGTGGTTTAGGCGCAGGTGGTTGTGGAGGTAATGGTAGAGGTGTAGGTGTGGGAAAAGGTGATGTGGAAGATGTCATCACGACTACCTTAGGTGTGACATATTTTTGCTCCAAACACTTTGGGGTAAATGGTAGAAGTATCAATGGATGAAATCTACATTTGAGTGGAAACATGCATTCAAAGGTGCCCCCAAAGCATGGAATGATCAATGTAGTATGAGTGGTCCACCAAACATGAGAATGGCATGGCAGTAGAAGGAACCAATGTTGATTTCATGGTGACTCCCGTAAATAAATCTGTGCCTATAAAATAGGGAAGTGATTAGCTTCAATCTATGGGTAAAAGAGATGAGAGAAAATCAAGTGGATCCTTGAAAGCTGGTGGAGAATTATCTTCGACCAAGGGACACTACCAATGGGTCACCCACATGTTGGGGAGAAGGAAAGGTGGATGAGATAAGGTCTTCTTTTGATGAAGGAGAAAGAAAAACAAACTCTTCCATAGGTATGAGAATAAGTGCTACGGGTTTCTCATCAAGTCGGGGAGTAGATGGGACAATTATACTAGTGTGTATAGTAGTCTCCTCCTTGGGTAGAGGAGACAATGATGGGGACTCCTCCATGGATGAAGGAGTTCATGTAAGAATTTCCTCAATAGATGAAGTAGGAGGAAACTGTGTGGAAGGAGCTAGTAAGATGTCAAAAACAACATGAACCTCATGGATATTATTGTCATTGGTCAAGGAATCATTGGTTTGGTTGGATGAGGGGGTATGATTGGGAATGGATTCTAGAAAATATGAAGGTTTTGGTTACTTGGGTGCATTCGGATTGTCCAAGATGAGATCTCTTTTATCTAACATTTCTTGGACAATGTTTTTGAAAGTGATATAGTTACCGTCACTGTGACCTTGAACATAATGGTAATTACAGTAATTGTTTTCATTATACCATGCAGGCACAGGATGAGAAGGGTCAAAAATATTATGTGGTTTGATGGGTGGAAGGGTAATGGCTCCATCTTTTAATATTTTTTTCCAAAATGGCAGAGTAAGGCTCTCCTATGGGGGCATATTTTTGTTGCTCTCTTCTAAACTAAAAGGTTTGGATGGGGAGAGGTTAGATGAAGGTTTTGATTGGTTAGATGGATGAGATGGGACGGATTTCAAAATAACCGTGTTAGCAGACCCCTTGGTTTTAGAATAGGTATTTTTGGGTTTGGAAGAAGAAGAAGTATCATTTGATTTGAACGTAGTGTTTTGTTACGTAATTGTAGCTTCTTTTCTTCAAGGGCATGGATTTCTAGCTTCCGGGCCATGGTAAATGCCTGTCAAAGGTGCGAAGGTTTGGACCTAGAGATTTGGTGATATATGTCTAGCACAAGCCTTGGTAAACAATTCTATTAACTTTATCTAAGGTAATTGGAATGTAAGTTGGTTAATCAAGCTGCACCATCGAGTGACAAAATCATGTGATAGATTCATCTTCATACTGGCGTGTGGCATATAAGTCAATCATGGTGACTTTCTTGACAATATTGATAGAAAAGTGGTCAAAAAATCATAAGAAACTTGGTTAAATGATAGGATAGAATGTTTAGGTAAAGAATTATACTAATCCAAAGTGGGTCCCATCAACGACATTGGAAATTTCCATAGGAGCAACACATCATAATGATCGATCAGGTAGTAGATGTGTTTAAAACACCACAAGTGTTGTTGCAGATCTTCTTTGATATTGAACTAGTTGAATTTTAGAATTTCCCAATGTGTAGGGTATGGGTGAATAGGAATGGATGGGTGAATAGGCTCATTGCAAATCTCATCATATGTTAGAGAGTTATGCGAACCTGAGATAGATGCTTCCAATGTCTGCATATTTTCCATCATTGGTGGGTTGTGATGATGGGGCACCTCCTGAGGTATGAGGGGGTAAATAAGATTGGTATGATGTAGACGACATCCTAGTGTGTGGTGGTGCTGCATATGAAAATTGTGATGGAGGGATATGAGAGGGAATGGAGGTGGAGGGGAAGTACCTAGAGTAAGCAAAGTAGAGGAAATAGGTGGTTGTTGGTAATATGTATACGTAGGTGGGGTGGATGTAAAGACCCTAGTAGTGATTGGTGGAAGAGACTGGGGGATAGAGAGGATGAGGTTTTGGAAGGGAGTGTGGGTTACCGACACCAAAGGTGGTTGGGATGCGATAGGTATATGGGAAGTGGAAGACATGGGCATGCCTATATTGAAGGTAGTGGTTTTTGGCACAATGGATGTCATAGGGAAACTGACGTCGTGGGTGTGCAATAGATGTTGTAGGTACAATAGATATTGATGAGGTGGGGTCAAGATGAGAAACAACATGTGGTAAGGTGGAGGTAGCTAGGGAAATGTTGGTAGTGGCAGAGGTAGAAGTGGGTGCAAGTATAGGTGGGATGGATACGGGCATGTTGTAGATAAGTTGCCCAGATGAGTCACGAGTGGATGAATGGGATAAGTAATACTATAAAGTGGAAGGGTTATGATCAAGGATTTTTATGAATTCCTTGTCACCAATGCTGATGGTGATAGGCTGAGTGTGATCCATAGGTGATAAGATTGAAGATAATGATGGGCTAGGTAGGAGCAACTGAAGGCTAGCATGGAATACGAGGGCATTGGTTTGGCTACAAGTCAAAACCATGTGATTTAGCATAGACCTGGTAGTCTAATCTCTGTAGATGACGAATGAGAACAAAAGGAATGGAGAAAATAGTTTGAGAAGGTGAAAATGGTGTTTTTAATTGAAAAATTAAAACATAGGAATCAACGGTGGTTTGGTAACCGATGTCGGTGATAGAGTGTAACCAATGAGCGGTTATGGTGGTCGATATTGGTTACTATGGAAAATCAAAATCTTTGCAAATATGGCAATAATTGATGAAAATGAAGCAAATCTAGATTTTACAATGATTTCAAAGACCCAGAGGTATGGTGAAGTATCTGAGGAACCCCAAAAAGAACAAAAATGTGATGAATTATACTTTGGTTAAAATGACCAAAATAGTAGAAAACCAACAACGGTTAGGTAAACTAATAACGGTCGATGAGTAAATCGATGACAACCACTTTGACCGACACTGGTCACCGTGTGAAATTTGTGGAAAGATGGAAAAAGTGAATTTGAAAAATTAGATCAAATAAAAGACCAACCCAGAAACCTGAGTATGGCTATGATTGACCCTAACACACTCAGAAAGAGTTGGAATACACCAACTATGATTATGGAGTTTGAAAGGAAAGAATAATGGAGAATAAAATATCACACCACAAAACACAGATCAAGCAAAAACTAGCAAACACGAAATCCTATGTGGTGGATTTTATGTTCTCGATTATGCCATTTAGGACTGACTTTTGAATAGAGAAGAGTTTTTGGATTGATAAAAGGTGTCCTATGAAAAACCAAGAACTAAGGATGGTTTCAAGTAAAGTTTTGGTGAGGGGGTCCTTTCTCTAAGATAATGAATGGACAAAGAAACTAGCTTGGAGCCCATTGTCAATCCTCTAATCGTGAGATCATTAACAACTTCTTACATGTAGGATGTTGTTTAAGAAAATGTGTAAATTGTTTAAGTGGTTCGGTATAGAGAATGTGCAAAGTGAACTACAATTGAATTAGTCAACCATCAGATGGGTATGACTTCCAGCGTATAGGTTGCCCTCAATTTAATGTGAGCTACAATGCGACATGCCAAAATGAAATGCAAATGTTTTAAGCCCAAATCCAAAATTAGGTTCAATGTAGTAAATAGAGAACAAGAAGAGGAATTATCTTTCACTAAATGAAATGCGGTAGAAAGCAATACATGTTCTTCATAGAGCACCAAACACACAATTTTTTTAGACAATAGAAGGAAGGAGAATATTTTAAGGGAGAAATTTTAATTTGAGTTTTCTTGAAAAGAAATAAACACTCAAAATGCACCCTATAAAATGAAAAATGAAAAGGAAACCGGAAATGGGTCCCACCAGGTGTGCCAAAATGTTTCACCAATTTTAGTATGATTAAAATAGATATGTTAAAGAGTCAAGGAGGAATACCCATTATTACATCATTGGTAGGTTGAGTGTGCATGCTTCGATTTCGATCTAGGATGATTATAAAGAGCTTCCTTTTTCTAGGAGGAACTACCTGTAATACAAAGCAAGACCACAAGATATAATTAATAAAAAAGTTAGTGGACTTCCTAGCATGAGATAGATCCAGGAAGTGTGATACTTCCTCGACGGTTATCAATCCGATGATATATAACTCAATATAAAATAACAAAACATAAAAATAAAATAATATAATGTTAGTGTTTTGATTTAGGTGTCTCATAGTACTATCTATGTCAATCTAATTAAATGCTTGATAACTACACTGGTGAAGGTCTTGGGTTAGGTTACAGGTTGAGCAAGTGGTCTAAGGGTCACAAACAGAGTCTAGGAAAGATTTGGTGAAGTTTGGGTTGATTTTATGTGATTAGGAAGCTTTCTGGTCTAAGGAATTTTTACTAGGCATAAAGACCGACATCGGTCAGGGTGACTGATGTCGATATAGGTATGACTGATGGTGGTTTAGGATGACCAGATTGGTTACTATGGGAAATGGAAAAATGTCAAAAGTGGGTGTCTAGGATCTCTTTGTCTGCACAGAGAGTTGGGAAGGTATGTTGTGAGGTTGTAGGTGGGGTATTAAGTTTGGGTGAGGTTTTGGGGAGGTTCGGTGGAAAAAGGGTTGATTGGGCCTAGGGAAGCTTAACAAGCACTATGACCGATATCGGCTAAGGGGGAGACTAACGATGGTTAAGGTGACCGGCGTCGTAGGGGTAATTTTTGGTAATTAAATAAAAGTAGTTTTGGAATCTTCTCACGATTGCACGAGAGGATGAAGGGAGGATTATTTTGTTTGTAATAATGCCAAGGAGACTCAGGAATGTGTAGAGGTTAGGTATGGAGAGCCAGAAGACTATGGGTGGTTGGATGGGTAGATTGGTAAGAAGGTGGGGATGGAGGAATGCAAGAAGGAATAAGATGTAATAATCAAAAGATAATGAACCTACACTTTAAAAAAGTACATAATGATGAAAATCAAATACACTTACTTGCATTTACAGTTTGGTAGGTGAAGGAAGGCAGTGGTTGATCCGTGAAGAAATTTGTGGTCAGTTCCATGAAAATACTTCCTAGATTGTTCCCATGAATATTCTAATTCCTTGGGATGAGCATCAAGTGCTTTCTTGGGCCTATGGTTGAGTATATCTCGTCATGTAGATGCTAAGAAGTCTCTGATTCATGCTTAAATGCAATAGAACTCTTTGAACTCGAAATGACTAACCTAGGTAAAGAGTTGTAAAAGGTTATATAAGGTAATCGATGACGGTTAAGGTGATCGGTGTTGGTTGAGGGATAACTAGCATCGGTTAAGGTGGGAAATCCTAGGTTTAGCAAAAATAGGCAGATGTTTGCTATTTTTGGTGTGCTCTTGATTGAGTCTAGTTAGGGAAGTGGAGTTCATGTGAGAGAAGTTAGGAAGGTCATAAAATAAGTCTAGTTAGGTTTTGGAAGAAGAATCAACTAGTTAGGTTAAGTGGTGACTCAAAGACTGAGAGTGATGACTCGGTGATCGAGAGTGATGACTTGATCACTGTGAGTTAAATGTCCCTAGAATGGGTCCAAGGTGATGTGTAAATTGAATTAATTAAAGTAATTAAATTAATATGAATGTGGGGTAAAGGGGTCATGGTTCAGTGAACACTTTACATTAATTGATTAAAGGGGACCCAAGGGAATGTGACCCAAATTTGGTGTCTAAAAAGGCTACCGATGTCGGTCGGTGTAAAATGTTACTAGGTTAAAAAAAAGTTAGTTGGGAAAGTCAAATAAAGGTGAGGTATGTGTAGACACCAAATTTGGGTCACACTTCCCTTAGTCCCCTTTCAATCAATTAACATAACATGTTCACCTAACCATGACCCCTTTACCCCACATTCATATTAATTTAATTACTTACAATTGAATTAATTCTCATCCTCACATTATTTATTGATTTTAATTACTTTAATTAAGTTAATTTACACCTCACCTAGTCACATCACCTAGACACCTCACCATGGACTTATTCTTAGTCTATTGATTAAGTAAGACTAAGTCTCCACTTATCTTAACTAGTCGGGACTCTTTCAAACCCTAAAATTCAAGTCATATTCCTTCTCCAACAACACTCTCTCTATCTAAGCACTAACCATCGCTTGAGACCCATACTAATAAGAAGAGCACACCAAAATTAGCCAAGATCTCATATTTTTGTAAACTTAGGATTTCCCACCCTAACCGACGCCAGTTAACCCACAATCAATGTCACCACCTTGACCTTCATCGGTTACCATATATACAGTTTGGAAACATTTTTCCTAGGTTTTTCACTTTGAGTTTTGAGAGTGCTATCTGCATTCAACCACGAACCAGAGTTTTCTCAACATCAAGACGAGAAAATACATTTAGCCAGAGGCCCAAGCAAGTGCTTAAGACTGATCCAAAGGCATTTTCATTCATGGGATAACTTTAGGGAAGTACTTCCGCAGTACTGACCACCAAGTTCATCACGGATCAACCATCACCATCCTTCACCAACCAGCTTACAAAATACAAGTAAGTGCATTTGATTTTGCATCATTTCTGTACTTAATAGGTTCTTTATCTTTTGTTACTAGATCTTATTCTTCCCTGCATTCCTCCATACCCACCTTCCTCCACATCTAGCTATCCATCCACCTGTTGTCTCCAAATAACTTCACCCCCAAAATGGCCTTATGTGAGTCATGGCATTCGGTGTGATTGGGACACATGGGATCACCTCTCAAGTTATGGGACTTGGGCTTGAGGTGAACCTTTGGAGAAGGATGGCTTCCTGTTCCTAAACTAAACACAACACTACTTCTAGATGTAAGAAAAATGGCTAACTAGTCCTATGCTATCATTTCATGGGATTTATCGAAGAAGAATAAAAGGAAATAAAAATTATTCTAGAAGTGGTGATGCACCAAGAAAAGTGGTATTTGAATTTTGGAAGGGTTAATGTGGGTATGATGATTGCATCGTTAGCCACCTTCACCTATTGCAACTTGGAAATGATATAAAATATCACAGACTAGAAGCACATGTTCCTCTGTTAAACCTTAAACATACACAATAGAGGGATCAACTTTGATGTGATACACAGATAATTTATCAAAGGGATAATCACAAGCACATGTCCAGTATTCACTTAAATGATAATAATAATGCAACTCTTGATCAGCAGAAGGAAAATATTTTCTCACAACTGATGGGAAGTAATCACACTATTCTTTTCTCAATATGAAACAGATAATCTGAAATAAAGGTAAATTAATCAAATAATGCTAAGGAATCACATTCACAAGGCATGTAATGATTAATCATTCAACACAATAAACAAATTTTCAAGTGCAAGGAATAACTTTGAATATAATTAAAAGGTTTCAACAAAACTCTAGAAGCACTCTTCCAAGCTTGAAGAGCAACTTTTCTCCAAATCTCTCCAAAATATGTATCTATCCCTAAATAATGGAAGCACTCCACTATTTATAAGTTCCTAGGCTGAGCCATTACTAGTTGGGCCTTCAACTAACACTTAACTAAAAATAGTAATGTCATTAATAACAGGAAACAGGCTCCCATAAAAATAACAAATTTGTTGCAGAAGGTTGACCAAGTCAACCTTACAACTTTGACCATTTCTAGAGCTTGAACCTATCCTTTCATGGCCACTCAGCTTTGGCCTGGTTCATCTTCCTCTCCTTTCTCTGCATTTTTTTGGTCCTTCCTCCCATAAAGCCATTCGGTGTCTGTACTCAAAGAAACGCTTGACAATACCCTAAGTTTCTTCATCTCTAGGTCCACACACATAGTGATTCACTACGTCTGTTGTTTCGATCTCTTTCGTGATCCTGGCCAGCAACCTTCGAAGCTTACTTATGAATTTCTTTAGTCTCCCTATGAAGTTCTAACATAGAACTAGTCGATCAATGGAGTCACTATTGAAAGTCTTCGTAACATCATCGTCCCGCTTCACTAAATCTTTGAAATTTTCTTTAATCTGGTCCTCAGGAAGAGCATCGATATTCTCATTGAAAAACTTGCAGTGGGCATTTTTAACTCTTCAGAGATATCATTGAGGGCATCCATAATTTCTACCCACTTATCCTCCAATTTCTTAATTAGATCTTGTAGTACCTAACACCGGAATTCCATAGCTTTTTTATATTCAAACAATTTAGAGGCATCATCAATTACCTCTTCCTGTAGAAGTAAATCAGAATTTTCTTCTCTAATGTCATTCCACATTGCCAAAGTTAAATTTAAATTATTATTATCTTCAGAGAAATATTCGTCCATCTTAGCAATGGTGGCTTTTACAACTGTAAATCATTATAAATTTCGATGGATTCCTTAATCAAAGGATTGGCCTCCTGCAAAATCATTTCCATCCATCCATTCACTATTCTCCCTTTTTGGCCTAGCTTCTCAAGCTCATGATAAGAGATGTCATCGATTGTAGATGAAACTGTCATGGCCATAGTAGTTGAGATGTCAGTGGATGGAGTGGGCTGAGTTACTCTACGTAGCAATCTGACAATGAGCTTCTTAACTTTGGCCTCGATCTCGTCCTTGGTGGCCTTGTCTTTCTCATATTTCTCCAAAAGGGCCCTAAGAGCATTGTGTACATCCTGCTTGGATCCTTCATGAGTAGCCTTCCCCAATGAGAAATTTGAGATCCGGTAGTCCAATGATGTGATGGTTTCTTTAGTTTTCCCTCAACAGGGGTAGCCACTTCTATCACACATTCACCTAATGGATTAACCGTCATACTTGAGACGGTTCTCGGTATTTTGGATTACCTTTTGGGCATGGACTCCAATATACTGAGATCTATCACATCCCCAAATAAACCTTTTTATTTTCTTAGGATTCTGTCTCAAATGTACCACTTTGGTATGACTAGAGCTGAGGAAGACGGAGTAGTAGATCCGATACCTAAAGTACCGCTTAGGGAAAGATTGCTAGAAATACCAGCTAATATCTGAGCAGAGGTGGCAATGATGGAAGGTGTGGAGTGATGACAGCCACAGGAATTGATAAGGCAATGTTGGGGGTTGAGATCAAAGAAAATGGGAGTGTCAAAGGAAGGTAGGAGGAAATGTGTGACCCAATATTTTCCCCATCTGATAAAACTAGAAGTGACAAAAATACCTGGGCCATAGAAGGAGATGGGAAAGAAGAAATGGTGGTAGAAGTGGAGGGAAATGATATTGGGAGTGATAATGGAGGAAGGGGAAGATGGGATGGATCCTGAATGACACTAGGGGAATCACTTACTTCCACAACCTCAGTGACTGGTACTATAGATGTTGTAACCTTGGGAGCAAGCAGACCTAGAAAGAGATGAGCCACCAACCACAAATGAGATCTTCTTTAGAACCATGGGAACCCTTTGAGTCGATCTCTTGCCTTTTGTAGGTGTTGGTTGGTTTACTACTGATGTAGACCCTATATTTGAAGGTTGATTTTCCCCTTTGGGTGAGATTCCCAAAGTGGCCAACCAACTGAAAGTTCTTTTTAGAATGGGGCCCACCCTTTCTTTGGTATTGTTGCATTCTTCCACATACCAATCAACCCATGGCAGTGGTTGATTGGCAACATCATCATCCCTGTATGATGAATCTAGGACCTCATCATTATCCTGTAAGTCCTTTGGCACATCAGCCAACCCAAATTACCACACTTCATCAAGGGTTAATCTTTCGTAATCCCTTTACCACATGATGTAATCGTCTCGAAAATGGATCCATATGTCTTCTAATTGGGGCATGTGAGCACTAGACTTTCCTATCTCCCCGAACTTACCCCAATAGTCAAAGTTAGTTCATGGATGGAAGGTCCGCAGGGTTACCTCAGCCATTTTAGCATCCACGTTTCTTACCTTGTGGATAGTTGGGAAATAATACCTACCAATTGTAACAGGGAAATGCATTCCCACCTTGTGATGCTTATTTTGGATTTTGTGGTAATCCAACAACTGTCAAACCAATTCCAGAGGAACCCACTTGTTAGTGGGGCACCTTGGCAACTTTTTGGGGTGCCTATGAAACCTAGAATCTGAAGGTAGGTGAATGTGGGAAACTAAAGGTAGATTGCTCCCCATTCTTGCACCTCTTGGAAAGCCTCATCGAAAATCCACCGATTATATAGCTCCTTGTCAAAGCGATAGAGGAAAACAGTGAAGAAAGCATCACTGATTCTTTGGAAGTGCTTGCTCCCCTCATCTAGAGTAAGCTAGGGATAAAACTTGTATATTTGGGATGTGTGAACACCCTTGGTGTTCAATCCTAAGAAATCCCCCATGGCAGTAGTTGCATATACTAGGAAAGATGTCATGTAGAAGGATTTAGTTTCTGCCACCTTGCCCAACTAGTAGTGAATGTTGCTACTGATATGTTCACCCCATCGGATAAACTCATCATTCTTCTTGATAGTTGCTATGTACAAGAACATCCATTCTTGGAATTCCTTTACAGAAGGAAGACCTGAAACTCTGCTCAAGAGTATAATGAGATTGTTGACCTCCTGAATGAAATCTGATCGATGTATAGTCTTGGGTAACTTGGAAAAATTCTTAGTCAGGTAGGACTTCATCATGACCTTTGAGCATACTTCCTACTTTTTATCCTAGTGCTCAACTGCTATTTCAAGTGAGATAGTGGCATAATCTTGTACGTATGGAAGTTTGAACAAGTCTTCAAAGAATTCTGGGTCCAGACGGATTACTACCTTATCGTCGCTATCTCTTATCGACATAGATTCCTCGTCATAGTGGGCTACTATAGCTAGGAAAAATTCTAGGCATTACACGGATGCAAGAAAACCAGGGCAAGGGCAAGACCACTGATCAAAGATGGCCTACATCCATGGATTTTTATTTGGGGCCTTTAATCTTTCCTAGAACTCGAGAAGATCAATCTGCCCGAGATCGGTGTCCCCGATATTTCCTAAATCGAGGTTAAGCAGGATTGGGAACGACTCCAAGAAATGTTTACTTCATCTTTTCTTTCCCCTTTGAAGTGGAGGTAGACATCGAAATCTATGTTTGTTGTAGAATTCTGAAAAATCAAAGAAAAGAAACTTTGAAATCTTGAACCAAAAAATTCCAAAAGGAATCACTGAAAGAAATCTCCGAAAAGGTTTTCCAAAGTCGGGGTCCCAAAATCCGAAGTTCCCGATTCTCTAAAAACCCAAAACCGAAATCTCTAAAAACCTAAAAATGAAATCTCTGAAAACTTGAAATCAAAAAATCTTAAAACTCAAAGCTAAAATCTTTGAAATAGTTTCCCGAAGTCAAGAAGTCTGAAAGAAATCTCTGAAGTGAAAACTCTAAAATAAATCTCCGAAGTAGTATTTCTCTGAAATTCTGAAATTGGAAAACTCCAAAGATTTTTGCGAAAATTTTCTCCAAAATAGTTTCCTTGTGATATTTTGAAGGAATTCTCCGAAATGAATTTTCCGAAAAGAATCTCCGAATGGTCTCTAGAGGAACTGCAAAAATAAGTGTTAAGAAACCAAGATGGATTTTGAGAAACAAGAGGAAGTATGAGGGACCTAGAAAGATCCCCATACTTGAAAACTTGGAGAAAACTTCCACAACAAAACATGGTGAAAAAGAAAGACATTACAAGAAAAATCAGAGGGAAAACAAAAAGAAAACCAAATGGGAGAAGGAGAGGAAAATGACCTAAACCAAAAGAAAATAAAACCAAAAACATACCTTGAAAAGGATGCCGAAAAGTACGAGAGTGAAATGTCAGAGTGAATGTGTTAGGTAAAAATAAAAAGTAAAAATCCACGTTTATATAGAAATCCCAACATTAATGGTAAAAATATGATCTGTATAGAGGTAGGTGAGAATTAATCATGCATATAACCTCTCGAAGTTCCAAAACCTGAAATCCCAAAATTCTAAAAATTTAGGATTTCGGACTTTGGAAAAAATGGGAAGCAAAAAGATGAATTGGCAACTAAAAGTCCAAAACTCGAAAACCCGAAAGTCTGAAAATTCAGACTTTCAGAGTTTCAGACTTCAAAAAAATCAAGTGAAAATCCTAAAATGACTCGGAGAACTCGAAAACCAAACCCGAAAGTCTGAAATTTTCGACTTTCGAGTTTCGGACTTTGGAAGTCCGAGTTGGATTTAAACAAAATGAGCCAAAAAGTTCCAAATTTCTGAAAACCCGAAAGTTTGAAAATTCAGACTTTTGGAGTTTCAAACTTTGGAAAATATCAAATGCAATCATGAAATTTAGCTTTAAAAGCGTGAAAGGCAAAAACCCCAAAGTCTGGAAAGTTGAAATTTTTGGATTCTTGGCCTTAGCAAAAATCACTGTGTGAGGATTTCCTTAAAAACATAAGTCTGACATACAACCTTCCCTTGGGTAGCTTAAATGGTTAACACCACTCACAACCTTCTTTCTTTCCTTACCTAACCTTTATACTTTCTTGAGTTTTCCTCACCTTATTATGAACCCAACCAGTCCCCCTTCACTCTCTGCAATCACAAAGAAGCCCAAAATCACCTTTTATCAAATTTCACCAAATTTCCCCTACCAACACCTATTATCTTGATCGTTGTTAGTTTCCTCTTCACCTACATCACCACAAGACCGACATTGGTTATTGTGTCTCCTATCATACTTTCACTAAATTGACCTTAACACCCCAAAAGCCTCACAAAAACCTCACCCAATCCTGATACCCTACCTGTAACCTCATCACAGACCTTCCCATCTCTTTGTGTAGATACAGAGAGATCCTAGACACCTGATTTGAAATTTTTCCATTACCCACAATAACCATCATCAATTATACCTTAACCGTCATCGATCGGGGTTTGACCGACATCGGTCTCGTGTTTGGTAAAGCTGTCTCGACTAGCAAGATCCCACTCACCCCAAAACCAATCAAACTTTCCTAAACCTTACCTAGACCCATCCTGTGACCCTCAGACCACCTACCTAGCCTATAACCTAACCCGGTACTTTAAACCAGCTTTAATTATTAAAGCATTTAATTAGATTTTCATTGATAGTAATTTGAGATACCTAAATCAAAACACTAGCATTAGATTCTTTTATTTGCATGTTCATTTACTTTATATTGAATTATATATATCAGTGGATTGACAACCATCGAGGAAGTATCACACTTCCTGGATCTAGCTCACACTAGGCAATCCACTAACCTTTTGTTATTAACTATGTTTTGTGGTCTTGCTTTGTATTTTAGGTAGTTCCTCCTAGCCAAAAGGAAGCTCACACAATCGTTTGGATTGGATATCATAGCGTGCGCACAACCTTCAACCAACATTACAATGGGTATTTCTCCTTGGCCTCATTTACCCTTATCTTTGATAAGTCCAAAATATGTCTCATCAATGTGTAATAAATGATCTTATTTTACTCTCCTTTTTATCAAGTTTGACTGCATTTTGTGACATTTGTTTTATCTAGTATAATTTAGGATGTAATTTTCCATCTTTTGTTGGATTTAGTTATAACGTCTAAAAACTTTGTAATTCCTAACAAAGTGTGTGGAAATTTAGTTTTTGTAATAAAATAGGTCATAATCAATCAGAAGAACAAAGTATGAAGCAACCAACACATTTTTGGGAACATTGGCTTCAATACAGCTTAGCTCCAGAACCTCCAGGCTTAGTTCTGGAACTCCATCACACAACAAAGGAACTCTATCGCTTAGTTTTGGAACCTTTAGACTTAGTTTTGGAACTCCGGCACTTAGCTCCGGAACAACATCTGGTGATAGAGAAATCGATGGGCCATCCAATCGGGAGCGAGATCAACATATTGTTGACTCTTCATACTCCAAAAATACATATGTAGGATAAGATAGCTATGTGTTAAACAAGTTTCCTGAATTCCACATCTACTTTGAGCACTATTTTGTTTCATGGGAACCTATTGATAGATGGAAAACTATTAAGCACTTGTGATTGTAAATTCATCTTCGGATGATGAAATATATATAAGGACCTGTATATAGATTAGAGAGAGGATAGATTATATATATGATAGATACATAGTGAAGTTTGTAAGACACAACATTGCAGTAATAAGATAGTCATTTCATCTTGAGAGAATTATACTTTGTCAACTCCTGATTCAAGGTGGAGTAAGGGCCCACTCCTCCAAGAAGTAGAATACTTTTTTATTGGTATTTATTTTTAAGCAATTAATTTAAATATGTTAAGTGTTAATTCTGTAAATGCTTTTGATTCTTCAGTTGAATTATGTCACGTACTTTTCCCTACAGGTGTTATAGGTTAGACTCTTATTTCCTTGCAAGCATTTTCAACAACATTTTCGAACGTGTGTTTACTTCTAGAAAAAAATTTCATTCTTCAAGAGTGTGTTTACTTCCAGCAATTTGTTTCATTTTGCAAGAGTGTGTTTACTTCCAGTAATTTGTTTCATTCTATAAAAGTGTGTTTCATTTCCAGTAGCACATTTAATTCTGAAGATTTATTTATTTCAGCAATGAGTGTTTATTTCAACAAGTTTCTTGTAGTATAGTTTTAATAAGGATTTTGCCAAGGAATCCTAAAGACACTACAAAAACCCCAAAAAATATAAAAATAATAAATACCTACAATCAATTACTAGATCACTAAGATTCTTTATGTTGCATATAGCTTCGACACCCCCGGTTTGAATATGACATCAACTAAGATTTGATTAAATGAAGGGAATAACGACACCCATCATTTTTGTGCCATTTTAGGGGACCCATTAGTTAGAATTGTCTAATTAGGTGACAACAAGAGCAGCAATCATACATCTAGTAATTAAAAAAATATTCCCTATGTTATCATAAAATTTATGAGTAGACCAAGAGACTCAAAGGGTAGATTTCTTTAAAAATATCTCAACAATAACTATCAGCATCCTCTAGTTCAAATAAGGAGGTTGAAAAATAATTAGAAGCACCATTTTTCTTGTTAGACAAGAAGCGAGAACTTCTACCTATAGAATTTTTGATCAATCACCGATGAAGGAAGTGGAACTTTTAGGATAAGGATTCTATCCCAATACCCACTTAGAGAAATTTTTGAATCTCAATTGAGTATTCAACCCCTACCTTTGTCTTTTCACCTACACCAAAGTGGATCACATACTACATTGATTGGGAAAAATATCTAGAAGGTACTGTAGATATGGCACAAGAAGCTGAAAGAGAACCTGATAGGAATTTTACCTATCTAATTCAGTTGGAGGATGATGATACACCTATGAAGAATATTTTACCTACACACTTGCCTACATTTAAAAGGATGTCATCTAAGGATCCTGACCAATTCTTATTTAAATTTAAAGTATTGTGTCAGACCTATGATTAATAAATATAAAATCAAAAACTCAAGTTGTTTCCATCCACTCTGAAAGATACATCAATGAGATGGTTTATGGGATTAACATCCAATTCTATTACTACCTAGGCACAAATGGAAACTACCTTCCTAGATAAATGCCAAGACTACTATCAAGGAAGAAACATGAAGGAAGAATTTTTTAGGATCAAACAAGAAGAGGATGAAAATATGGAAGATTATTTAGATAGATTCCTCTTTGTAAGTAAAAGGTGTGGATTTGTACTTCAAGAAGATATAAGTAAAACCATTTTTCTTAAAGGTCTAGATGATGAATCTAGGGAATCCCTTAACTTAATGGGAGGTGGAAACATCAATCAAATAAGAATGAATGATATTAAAGACCTTTGTAGAAGTTATTCAAGAACAGGGGTGGACCTAGGAAAGGAAATACTATGAAAACTGTAAATTAGGACATAAAACAACTTATGGATGAACTAGCAAACTTTAAAATAGAAATCTTAGTTCAATTAACTTCCACCATGGATGGATTGCAACTCAAGAAAATGATAATACTAAACCATTAGCTATGTAATTTTCTAAATGCAAAAATAAACATGCACTAAGAGATTGTCCTTTGAATAAAACATAAATGTGTCTTATTTGTCAATCTAGAGAAAATGAAGCTAATTTTTTCTCTTTCCTTCCATTTATCAAAAATCAGCTTAAACAAACCAACACTTCATCCATTGCAAAATAAGTAAACTTTGTCTCAAGATAACCTAGCAAAGGGAAGTTCATACCAATATATGTTCCTAATACCTGGATGATGCCATAGGTAGCTTAAACAGTGCCAAAAAATTGGGGAGAACCACCTTGGACACCTCAACCAACATGGAATCCCCAGGATTGGGTAGAAGAAACTTGTTATGCTCAGGGACACCAAAACCATGGTCTAGTCGAGTAACCCTTATACTTGGTCACAACCTAGGTGGAACCCTAGTAACTATGCTCAAGGAAGAACATATCCCAACCAACATCAACAGGCCATAATGGATTTTTCAAGATACAAGGTTCGCAAATTGAAAATGTGGTTCAAACATAAATACTACCACAACCAAAGTGGCTAATCCCAAAAACAAACAAAAAAAACCCATTGATCTTAATTCCATGGACTGTAAGGATATGAAAACAAGATCTGAAAAATAATTAACACCCACCTATTATAATTACTAAGATGATAGAAAAAATTGAAACCCCTTGTTCGCTTTCTCCGAGGAGGATGAAAAAGAAAAAGAGAAGGAGCCTGATAGAAACTCTACTGAAAATTCATTTCTAGAAAGATTTAAAGAAGTTATTAAGACCAAGGAATCAATTAGTGCAAAAATCAAGGAAACTAAATATTGAAATACCATTGTTGCAAACAATTAAAGACATTCCCTAATTAAACAAATTAATCAAAATGTTATGTTTGGAAATACCTGGAAGGAAGAAGCTGATTTATTGGCAGGAAAACTCTTACTTCCCAAATATGGGGATCCTAGAAGCCCTGTTATTTCTATCTCTATAGGAAATAAAGATATACATAATGTTTTGGTTGATTTGGGAGCAGCTATAAATGTGATGATAGTAGACACTTTGAAAACATTACCATTAATAGGTATACAACCTGCTAGCACCATATTACAGATGACATATCAGTTAGTAGCAAAACTAGAAGGAATAATTGAAGATGTGGTAGTTATGGAATTATGGGAATATCCAAAGGACTCCCTTATATTACACCAAAGGGTAAAACACTTGGTTATCCCATTATTTTGGGTAGAACATGGTTAGCTACAATTGTTTCCTTAATTGATTGCAGATCAAGTGATATGACTATCTCAAATGGTAAGAATTCTAAACAAATTTCCTTATATCCTTCTACACGACCTTTTATTGATAATAAAAACAATTATGGGTTGATGATCTTGATACTAATAAGCGAATATGTCTTCTTTGGCTATAATAACATTGTAGGATCATGTAAGAGAGGTGGAGAATATGATTAATCACCTATTAAATGATCACCAATTTTCTGGGAAATAATCGGGGATAGTTTTAGAACCTTCGGACTTAGTTCCAAATCCGTCGAACTTAGTTTCAGAATTTTTAAACTTAGTTCCGAACATGCATGCTTATCTCCGTAACCACAAAAATTCCAGGAAGATGTAAATAATTTCACTCTAGAGGAACAATATTTTTTTTGTGGAGGGGAAGAAATAGATACAGAATCAATAGCTTTAGTCTCAAAGTTATCAGGGAACAAAGGAGGAATTTTTGGGAAGCAAGCGGTGACGAGGAGTTTGACCAATAACAAGATAAGTATCATAACACTCCTTATTGTCTTTTGTCCAATATTATTTCTCAAGGGAACTTTAGAGATGTTGTTGTGTATCATATGTTGTTACCACATTCATGTCCACTACACACCCTAATGGAACCTTTTCAAAAATCAGTTCATCACACATTTGAACCAAACAAATTGAGATTCGACTGGGTAAAATTTTCAACATTAACGAGATGGTTGGAAAATGATCAAGAAGCTAAATTGTTTGATGTTTTGAAAAATCATACTAGAGCTTTTGCTTGGGATTATAGATACATGAAAGGAATTCATCAAAGTATTTTTACCCATTACATTTATATTAAAAATGTAAAACAAGCTAGGCAACCTCAAAGAAGGATCAACCCACCTTGAGGGACATAGTCAAGCGAGTAATTGAAAAGCTATTACAAGTAGGATTTATCTACCCTATCTCAATTAGTCAATTGGTGTCTCCTCCTGTGATTGTGTCCAAAAAGAATTGGAAATGGAGAAATTTTGTTGGTTATATGGAATTGAACAAAGATACACTTAGAGATTATTTTCCCTTACCATTCATAGATCAAGTTTTAGACAACCTTTTAGGTAAACAATAATTTTCCTTCCTGGATGGTTTTAGTGGATATAATCAAATTAGGGTGGTTGTTGAGGATCAAGACAAAACTACCTTTACTTGTCCATGGAGTACCTTTGCCTATAGGGTATTGCCATTTGGACTATGTAATGCTCCAGTAACCTTCCAAAGGGCTAGTACTAGTAATTTTTGTAGATCTAACCAATGATTGTGTGGAAGTATACATGGATGATTTCACTGTATACATGGAGAAACATTTGATGATGCCTTGAAAAATCTAGAAAAAATATTAACAAGATGTGAGCAACACCATTTGTCTCTTAGTCATGAGAAATGCTTGATGATGGTTGATGAGGGGATTGTACTAGGACACCACATTTCAAAAAGAGGAATTCAAGTTGACCAAAACAAAATCAGGATTATTTTAGACTTACATATTCCTCAAACCCCATGGATATCAAGTCATTCCTAGGGAATGCTGGATACTATAGGCATTTTATTAAATATTTTAGTAAAATTTATGCCCCCATGTTTTGTTTACTTACCAAGCATTGTGAATTTTGTTGGGATGAAAAGTGTCAATATCCTTTTGAAGAAATTAAAGAAAAATTAATCACTACCCCAATATTGAGAGGACCTAATTGGGAGAAACCTTTTCACATCCAAACATGCCTCAAATAACTCAATTGGTGTAGTTTTGGGAAATAAAGAGGAATTAGAGAAAATGTATTCTATTTACTACCTTAGTAAAAATATTACTTCCACTCGAAAGAAATTTCATTACCATTGAAAAATAATTTCTTGTTGTGATTTATGTAATTAATAAGTTCGTGCATTATATTATAGGTTACAAAATATTTGTACATACGAGATCACTTAGAAATTAAATACTTAATGAACAAACTAGTGGTTGGAGGTAGGATAATTAGGTGGTTATTACTTTTACAATAATTTGATATTACCATTGTGGATAATCTAGGGAAATCTAATGTGGTAGTTGATTTCTTGTCAAGATTAACTAGTACATAGGGATCAAGATCCAAGATTAAGGACAACTTTCCATATGAACAATTATTTGCTATTTCATCTGATACACCATGGTTTGCTGATATGCAAATTTATCTTGCAACAGGAAGTTTCCCCTTCTTTTACTAATAAAAAAATAAAAATATTAATCAAAACTAGTGCACAATTTAAATGTGGTCTTGATTTGATTCTACGCAATTTTCGAGAGAAGATGAAATCTTTGACATACTCATAACATTTGAACCAAGTGGAGGAAACTTTTTCAAAGTGAAAAGAACATCACACAAAATACTTAGAATTGGTTATTATTGGTCGTATCGTATAAAGATGTGAAGAAATATATCAAGTAGTGTGATCCTTATCAAAGAATGGGACAACCAACTTTCACCAAAGTGAAATGCCTCTGCAACCTCAAGTAGTAATTGAACCATTTGAAAGGTGGGGGTTGGATTTGTTATCCCTTTTAGTCCTCCTTCACAAGGAAAGGCGCACATTATTTTATGTACTTATTATGTGAAAAGTGGGTAGAGGTTTAGGCTTTAACAAATGCTAATGAAGATGCGATTGTTGATTTTATTTGGTACAAAATTATGATGAAGTTTGGTGCACCAAGAAGCATAGTCTCAGACCAAGGTCCAAATTTCATGTCCAATATGATCCAAGCCTTCACAATGTATTATCATATCAATCATAGGAATTCATCTTGATATCACCCATAATCAAATGGGCAAGCAGAGGTGACAAATAGGGAACTGGAAAACATCCTCACAAAAACACTTGAAGCAGGAAGAAGAGATTGGGTAAAGAGGTTACCTGAAGCTATCTGGGATTATAATACAACTTGAAAGACTACAACAGGGTTCTCACCATATGATTTATTCTATGGGAAATATCCCTTGTAACCTATTGAATTTGAACTACAAACATTGAGAACAGTAGCTATTGGGTATTGAATTAGATGCAACACAAAAGGAAAGAATTCTACAGCTCAATGAATTAGATGAGTTGAGATTAGAAACACTTCAACAAATAGAGATAATCCAAGACCAAAGGAAGCAGTGGCATGATACACATATTAAGGAAAGAAAATTTAAGGTAGGAGATTGGGCATTACTGTTTGATTCTAATTACCAGTAATTCAAAGGTAAATTGAGAACCAGGTGGTTAGGACCTTATCGATTGAGAATATCTTTGAAAATGGCTCTATTCAATTACTTCCCATTGATGGTAGTAGAAGGACACTTTTGGTCAATGGAAATAGGATGAAACTTTATAGGAATCCTCCTATCAAGGATGAGTTCTTAAAGCAGATTGAACCAAACATGGAATTTGATCATATAGAAGAACCTAGTTGTTCCAAAATGATCAAGTAATCGATGCATGGACCCAAAATAAAGGGAAAGAATGAAAACAAGTAAATGGTGTACTCTTCCCCAATATATATATATATATATATAAAAGTAAAAAGGAGGGAATGAAAACCAAGAAATGGTGTTCTCTTCCCAAAAAAATCTCTCAAAGACCAATTGAAAACCGAAATGGAAGTTGGTCTCGTCAATAAATGGATAATTCAAAATAAAACAAACTTCTTTTGAATTCCATCTATCTTTTCTAACCGTTTTTCCTTTTTCACTTATAATAGGAATGATGAGTCATTAATGCGTAGGAATTACATCAGCAAGGACGATAATTATGTCTTGATCTTATTAAAGGTTAAATTAAAATTTTACATGTGTGATTAGACTTGATTTAAGTAGTCGGTATGATGAGTCATTTATTGTACATTATGATTAAAATAAAGTAATCATGAGGGTGATGTCGATTGAACAAGTAAAAGTGGTGGTGTATTAATAATGAGCTATCATTTGGGCGGAATAAATGAAGTTGAGAAGAAGTTGTAGAAAAATTCAAGGAAGAAATAGTAGAATTATATTTGAATTCCATAGCTAAACCCAGTAGTTCCATAGCCAAACCCAATAGTTCCACGGCTAAATCAAGTAGTGTTGTAGCTATCTCCTGATAGAGTAAGGATTTGAAAGAAGGAAGAATTTGAATTTCATTGGATGATGCACAAATTCTTGCAGACAGAGAAGTGGCATCCATTTTTGAACAAGTAGAGTGGTTGGAGTTCCTAAATAAATTCTCAAAGTACAATGACAAATTGGTATGGGAATTTGTTGTAAATTTAGAAGAATCCAGAACTAAGGTTAAAAGCATTGTAATTCTCGTTACTTTAAATACAATGAGCAATGTATCTAGGGTACCAATTGTACATGTCTCAAATCCTGTCAAGGGGACCCTAAAAGAACTAGGGGAAACCTTGATACAAGAGGGGGAATATGAACCCCAATATATTTATAACACTAAGAAAATCATCAAGGGGGTCAGAAGATCTAGCTTGCCTAAACCCTTTGACAGGGTAGCATTTTGGGTAGTTAAGTACCAAACTTGCGATAAACAACTTTGAACCGTGGGACAAGAGGTCCTTAAGATGCTAATATATCTTAGGTATGGGGTCAAAACCAAAATATATAGTAAACCTTCCAATATTCCTTTTTGAATCCATCTAGACAATGGCCAAAGAGGAGGATATCTGAAATAATTATCAAATCAGAAACCTATTGTGCCTTCAAATGAAATTCCTTCCTATGTTGCAATACCAGAAGAACTAATATATGTCTCTGACAATGATAGTTCACCTAAGCTAGATCATGAAGTGAAAATATGAAGAAGCTCTAGGAGGAAGCCCACTTCAAGACATTTTGAAGCTCCTCAAAGAAGAATACTTCATAAGAGGTCTAGGAAACTCCAGTGGATATTGAAGAACATGATGGATAGGAGAAAGAAGTTGCTGATAATCTGGGCAGCATGGTAATGTCTCCTCCTCGACCAAGTCCAACTGAGGTGGAGAAATAAGATGAAAGATTTGAAGAACAAGTTTTTCAGGAGATGGGTAAATCAACAACACTTTCACATGAAGAAGAGGAATTGACATCTTAGAAATATAAAGGGAAATCCCCTTTGGTGGAAGAGTAATGCTCATTTCCCAAGGAACTTTCAAAAAAAGAGGAGAAACAACAAGTTATACAGGCTCTATTTTTTTCTAGAGTAGAACTTATCATTAGGGAAAAGGATGAGGAATTAAACTTCCTCAAGAACAAATTGGAGCATAGGGAAATGCTCATTGAGCAACTAAAAACTCATCTCATAGATAGGACTGAAGAATTGACATTGGTCAAACAACAAATGGTAGAAAAAGAGAGAATGTCAATTGGCTAGTAAACAGAGTTTTATGTCAAAGATGTCTTCAATGAATCAGGTTGTACAAACTGAATTGACTTACTAGCCACTTAAGCAATTGTGGGATGATACTTGTAGAAATCTTAATGAATTTAAAACATCAAATGAGGAACTAAGAAGCAAGATGGAAGAGGAGAAGAAGGCAAGGAAGGAATGGGAAGAAAAATTTTACAAAATGGAAGAAGACAAATTTAAATGTTTGGTAAAGATACAAATGGTCTGCATAATGAGTGAAAGATTACTCACATGCAAGAGACCTTCTCCTGCATACAATTTCTTTCTGGAAGAGCAATTTATTCGCTAGAAGCTATCAAGGATTGCATGTGGCCTTCCACATGAAATAAAATATGAATCATAGTTCATGACAACATATTCCTCAGCCAGTGTAGAGTAGAAAAATATTCTCTGCAATTTTATGCTAGAAAAGAATACAGGATTCATGATCAATTTATATGTAGGGGAAATCCAGTTGAATGCATTTGTTTCTATACTTCAAAATCAGATAACATGGAAAGATAGGGATTCTGAACATTTATTAAAGGCTACTTCATATGGAATCTACATGAGATCTCACCATGGAAAACCATCTTCCTTTGTTATGCATTTTAGATCCCATGCATTTGACAGTCAATTCAAGGCACATTATCTTGCCAATCTATAGAAAAGTATTGATGCCTTCACCTCTTATAAGGAGAAAAACTTTGAAGATATTTATGATGTATTCTTGAAAATATTGGAGTTTCTCACAGTTGCATTAAGAAGAAGAGAATTGATATCTCCCAGAACTTAATATGGATTCTAAAAAGAGCTAAAGCTTTGTGTACACTACTCCCTCAAGTTAATGAAAATGCAAGGGCATATGGATAGGAATGAGAAAAATGCCTCATCTCCTTCTCAATCCCATGTCTCCATGGAAAAATAGAAAGCCTCAAGATCCAACTCACTTTGAGGAGTGGAATAGAAAGATAGAATAAGGATCAGCATATAGTACTTCTAGACTAAAGCACTGGGATATTCAGTTTCAGCCATTTAACCTGAGTAGTTAATTGGAATGCAGAATTCACAACCCAAGATTTGAAGAGTAAAGTTTGTAAGAGGAATTAAAAACAAGTAAGTATGGGGGAGATGATAAGGCCAAAATATGCCTCATCAATTTGCAATAAAGATCTTATTTTACTCTCCTTTTTATCAAGTTTGACTATAATTTGTGACTTTTTTTTATCTAGTATAAGTTAGGATGTAATTGTCCATCTTTTGTTGGACTTAGTTCTAACGCATAAAAATTCTGTAATTCATAACAAATTGTGTGGAAATTCAATTTTTTTAATAAAACGGGTCACATTTAGTTAGAAAAACAAAGTATGAAGCAACCAACACGTTTTTGGGAATATTGACTTCAATACGGCTTAGCTCCAGAACCTCCATACTTAGTTCTGGAACTCCATCACATAGCAAAGGAACTCTATTGCTTAGTTTCAGAACCTTTAGACTTAGTTCTAGAACTCCGGCACTTAGTTTTGGAACTCATGCGCTTAGCTTCGAACTTTCACGATTAGTTCTGAATATTTCCCTTTGGTGTCGGAACTTCTCCAAAGTTCCAGAATCAATGGGAATCTACTTATTTTGACAACAAATTGGTGATAGAGCAATAAATGGGCCTTCCAATTAGGAGCAGATCAATAGATTTTTGATTCTTCATACTCCAAAAATGCATATGCGAGACCGTGACATTTGTGTGTCCATTAAGGTTCCTAAATTCAACATCTACTTTTAGCACTATTCTGTTTCATGGGAACCTATTGATAGATGGATAGATATTAAGCACTTGTGATTGTAAATGCATCTTCGAATGATGAAATGTATATAAGGACTTTTAGATAGATTAGAGAGAGGATAGATTATATATATGATAGACATATAGTGAAGTTTGTAAGATAGAAAATTGCAGTATTAAGATAGCCATTTCATCTTGAGAGAATTATACTTTGTCAACTCATGATTGAAGGTGAAGCAAGGGCCCACTCCTCCAAGAAGAAGGATTCTTTGTTATGTTAGTATTTATATTTCTAATCAATTTGTGTAAATCATTAAGTGTTAATTCTCAGAAATGTTTTTATTCTTCTTCAGATTGAATTTTGTCACATACTTTTCCTACAGTGTTATAGGTTAGACTGTTATTTCCTTGCAAGCATTTTCAACAACATTTTCAAACGTGTGTTTACTTCAAGCAATTTGTTTCATTCTACAAGAGTGTGTTTATTTCAAGAATTTGTTTCATTATGCAAGAGTGTGTTTACTTGTATAAATTTGTTTAATTTTGCAAGAGTGTGTTTACTTCCAAAGAATTTGTTTCATTCTACAAAAGTGTGTTTCATTTCTAACATCACGTTTAATTCTAAAGATTTATTTATTTAAGAAATGAGTGTTTATTTTAGCAAATTTCTTATAATATAGTTTTAATAAGGCTTTTCCCAGGAAAGCTAAAGACATTGCAAAAACCCCCCAAAAAATATAAAAATATTAAATACCTACAATCAATTACTAGATCACTAAGATTCTTCTTGTTGCATATAGCTTCAAACACACTGCTTTGAATATGACATCAAATAAGATTTTGATTAAATGAAGGGAATAATGATACCCATCAATTTGTTTCATTAATATACTAAGAATCCAATGAAACATTTTGGCACGTCCGGTGGGACCCATTAGGGGTTCTGTTGTATTTGTTCATTCCTCGGTAAAAATTGTGTGTTTATTTCCCTTTGAAAAGTATTCACATTAATTTTCTTCTCTGGAATCTTCTCCTTCTTTCTATTATCTAAAAGAAATAGTGTTTTTGGTGCTTTAAAAAGAACACGTATTTTTTCTATTGCATTGCATTAGTGAAAGAGAATTCCTCTTCCTATTCTCCATTTGTTGCATCGAATGTAATTATGGATTTGGGATTAAAAATTTACATTTCATTCTAGTTTGTTGCATTATAGCTCACATTAATTGAGGGAAACCTATACGCTAAAAGTCATTCCCAGTTGATGCTTGACTAATTCAATCGTAGTTCACTTAACACACTCTCTATACCGAACCACTTAAATAATTTACACATCTTCTTAAACATCATCCTACCCGGAAGAAGTTGTAAAAATCACACAATTAGAGGATTGACTTTGGGCACCCAGTTGGTTTCTCTGTCCAGTCATTATCTCAGAGAAAGGACCACCCCCATCAAAACTTTATATGAAAGCATCCTTAGTTCTTGGCTTTTCATATGGTACCTTGTATAAAACTAAAAACTTTGTTCTATTCACAAGTCAGTCCTAAATAGCATAAGCTAAAACATAAAATTCACCAATAGGATTTCATGTTTCTTAGTTTTTTCTTGATTTGTGTTTTGAGTTAGAGGTTGTTTTCTCCATTTATTTTCTTCCTTTCATGCTCCACAATCATAGTTGGTGTATTCTGACTATTTATGAGTGTGTCAGGGTTCATCATTACCATACTCGTGTTTCGGATTGGTATTCTATCTAATCTAAGAAACTAAATCCCATTTTTCCCCATTTTTTCAAATTTCACAAAGGATCGCGTCGGTCAATGATGACCATCACCGGTTTAAATTTTATTTTCATTGGTTTACCTAACCATTTTTGTTTCCTACTTTTTGGGTTATTTCACCAAAATAGAACTCATCACATTTCTATTATTTTTGGGGTTTCTCAAATACATCATCATACCTCTAAACCTTTCAAATCATTGTCAAATCTAGATTTTATCTCATTTTCATAATTTATTATCACATTTATCAAACTTTTGATTATTCCACAGTAACTGGTATTGGTCACCCTCTATCACCGTCATTAGTTAACCTAACCACTATCGGTTCCTGTGTTTTAAATTTTTAATTAAAACAACATCAGTTTTCACCTTTCAAAACTATTTTTCTCCATTCCTTCTATTTTTTTGTGTCATTTATAGAGAGCAGATTACCAAGCCTATGCCAACTCACATGGTTTTGACTTGTAGTCAAGCCAACACCCTTGTATTCCATGCAAGCCTTCAACTACTCCTACCTAGCCCATCGCCACCTTCCATCCTGTCACCTATGGATCCTACTTAGCCCATTATCATCAGATCGATGATGAGGAGTTCGCAAGACTCCTTGACCAAAAACCATTGCATTATAATATTATCTCTCCCATTTATCCACTCAAGTTTCATCAGGAAAGCTGGTATATGACATTCATGTACTAGCTTGGCCTTACCCTCGTAACCACTTCCGCTTCGGATAGTACTAGCTTGACCTTACCTTCTTCCACTTTACCACATGTAGTGTCCCAACTTGACCCCACATCATTAATATCTATGGAACATATGGCATAGATCGTACTTTTAACGTCAATATCTCCAATGGTGTCAACCATTCCTTCATCGGCCACCTTGAGCATAGCCCCGCCTACATGTAGTGCCCACTTCCCTTTGACACCTTTTGATGCTTATTTTGAGATTGTGATTACATCGAGACATTATTATGTTTTGATTTAGTATGTTGTTAGATATTGATCATGAATTATTGTTGATCTTGATTTGAGTATGATGCATGATGATTATTAGAGACACCTTTTATGTAGATGATGATATATTATTTGACATGGATGTTGTTTGGACATATGATTTTAGATATTATGAGTAGATCTAGAAATGTATATTTTATGATGATGATATAGTTGTTGATTAAAAATACAAATGGTGTTGTTGTTATATAGTTGGTTTGGTGATTTCATTTATATCATGTTAGACATTCGATATGGCCATGAGGCCAAAGGAGGTATTTTGTTTTGTAGTTTTAAAACATCACAACAAAACATCGGGGATTGAGACCAACCACAATGGAATTCTAGGTGAATTCGATAAGGTCACCATGGCAACTTGTTTATTGTGTTGTGTGTTGTTTTTGTTAGGGATTCCCATGGGCGGGGATTACCTTTACATGTGACCATGGGTATTGTGTAATTTATTAATGTGGTTGAATTTTATTGTTGTATGTATTTTATTAGGAATGTGTTCCCTTTTCTTGTAATTAATTAAATTGTGATAGATTAATGTGAGGAAACATATGGTTAAAATTTAAATAAATTACGCTGGGATATGGGAAAGTAATATGGAAGTTATTGGTTGTTTGTATTAAATATGTAAGGGATGTGTAATTTTTGTAAGGGCTTGTGTAAGTCAGTTTTGGAGTATGAAATACTCCACCTCCATGACAAATTCGAATTTGTCCTTGGGGGTTGTTTTTGGAGGCTTGTGGGACAAGTAAAACTTGTCCCGTGCCTCTAAATTTAATTTACCAACCATACTTATGGTTGGAGAAGTGATTTGTGACTTTTATAATGAATTTTATTAATCATGTTGCATGTTTTTAATTGCACTCTCTTACATTTTATTTAATTTTGTTGTCCTTGAGATGTGGTCTTTTTGCAGTGTGTGCAAGTAACTTGACATATTTTCACCCACCTCTTTATTGTGTTTGGGAGAATAGATTTTGTCTTTTTGTTTGATTGGAGGATGTGTGATGTGGTATCCTACATGGATCCACATCATCCTCTTCTCTTCCCTCTTCTATATAATTCAAACTCTCTTCTTGTTTTGGGGTTGTTGAATCTTTTTGTAACTTCTTTGGGGCACATTTTCTTGTTTTGGAGCTTTTGTTTTTGGTGGAAGTTTGGAGAAAGCTTTGCATGTTTGGGAAATTTCTGTTTTGGACTATGTTTTGATCCTTTAAGTTGTTGTTTTGAAACAAAAGCTACCATGAAAAGGTAGGAATTCAACTCTCTTTTTCATGTTGTTATGTCTTGCTGAGTTGTGTGAATAGAGCATGTTTTGTTTTGTTTTTTGGTTGGTGGGTAGATTGCCTTAGGGATGTTGTAGAGAGAAGGCTATGGGGAATCCATATGGGGGCATAAGGAATTCCAGTGGCATTAAAATTTTGTGGAGGGAGTTTGGGTTTGGGATCCACCATGGAAAATAAATAGCTTGCATTTCTTACTTTGTGGGGGCATAAGGAAATATGTGGGGGCATAAGGAGGGATTTGTGGGGGCATAAGGATATGTGTGTGATGAATTATTTTGGCTGTTTCGACATCTTGGTGGATGCCCAATTCCCAATTGGGAGGCATAAGTAGCTTCCCCCATAGACCTTGCTCCTTTGGCTTGCATGATCAAGCCTGAGTTTTGATTGGAATGTTTTCAATTGCAGTTGTGAACTACTATTTTGTGTTGAACTATGTTTTATATTGAATTATACATGTGAAAGAATGTTGTGTGTTATGGAAGCTAGTTGTTACCATGGGTTGAATCACACCTTTTATTGCATCTTGGTTGGGGCTCGGGGGCCAATGATGAAGGAAGGCTTCTCCTTTCATTGGTTGTCTTGGTTGGGTGGAGAGCGTTGCCTTTCCCCTCTTTTGTTGTGATCAAATTGGAGAAAGAGAAAATGTGCATACATTTCTATCCTTGAGAAAAGGAAAAATATAGTTTGATAGTCCCTTGTGAAAACATATTCATTGTAATCCCTTTCCACTTGTTGTGGACGAAATTGTAATATGTATCTTGTGAAGAAATGATGGATGTAATTTGATTATGAAGGGGTATGTTTGAATTGTGAAAGGAATTTATATTTTGTTCATTTATTGGAAAGAAAGCAGACTCATTTATTCTGAATCAAACTTGAAAGATGTATTTCAGTTGAAATTAATAAAGAATTGAAAGATCTTCTCTCATATGCATTGTTGAATTAAAACTCAATGTTTCATTGTATGGCAAAAGAGATAGTCAGATCTCTATTTTGAAAAGAAAAAAAAAAAAAATGTACGTGGAGATGATGTTGCATTTTATATATTTGGGAATGTGTAAAAATGAAATTTAGTAATTGCTTTTGATTCAGAATGGTTTGTTTATAAACAACTGAATGTAATATATTAGTTTAGAAGTGAAATGCCACATTTAAAGGATAAAATTGATATACAAATTTAAAAGAAATAGATCTTTGTTATAAACTTTAAACTGCAATAAATTTAAATAAAATGCACAGTTAGGACCTGCACACATTAATCAACTTGGAAATGTTAAAATTGAGTATGTTGTATCATAAATGAACTTAAATTGACAAAGAAAACTTAAGAAAACTATTTAGAGCATTGTAAAATGAAGTCAATCCTTCCCTCAGCCGTTTTCTGTCAATTGTTGGACAAAATTAAAAATTGAATAAATTGAAGAAATTTACCTTCCAAAAACACTTTAAACCCTCCCTAGAACAATTCTCCAAGGCTAATTGGCATGTTGAGTTAAGGAGGAGAGCAAATTTAATAAAATTTAAAAGTTGGAAATTACCAGCTAAAAGCCTATAGATATTTTTTTGTAAAATTGACCCCTTAAAATTTATCAAAATGTAAAATTTATGTTTCTGTGCAAAGAGGGCATCGAAATATTTCCTAGAAAGTCCTTGTTTTTCCAAAACCGAGCTTTCTAGCTCAAGTTATGGCACTTTGAAGTTTTTTTGCCTTGGCAGAAAATTTGGGAAAATTTCCTTAGCGGGCCCATGGCCCGAAAATTTCCCGTCGGAAAATCCTTAGAAAAAATTTGAAAATTTTTCTAAGGAAAAATTTGAATTTTTCCTCCACCATCCTGCAACCAATCAAAGGCTACCACATGTCCTCATGGGGTAGCGACAGAGGCGCAGAACCATTTTTTCCTTAGACCTTTTTAAAATTTTGGAAAAAGTTTCCATTTCGCCCTGCCAACCCGTGGCCTATCATAGGCTGCCACGTGGAAGATTTGGGTGCTAGTGAGGGGGTGGAACCCTTGTGACCCCTTTTCCTTTTGAAATTTTTTATTTGGAAAATTTTTATGAAAATCTCCACGGCCCAACATTTCCACCCTGCTTCGGTGATGACTCTTCCGCGGACGCACGGACGCGCACAACCAACTATTCCCTTATCTCCACTTTGGAAAAATTTGTCATATCTCCCTGCCACCCCACATGTCTCCCTCTCCCTTCTCCCCAAGTTAGTTCATTGAGCACCATGTGTCCCTAGGGACCTGCGGGTGCCTAGGCGCTATTTGTTTCCTTTCTCCCTTTGGCGAAATTGCCACAAGACTCCCGCCGCTTTTCCCTTCCTTTCTTCTTTTCAGCGATGAATCAGAGGCCACCACATGTCCCTAGAGGACCCATGGAGGTGCGGGAACAAATGGGAATTTTTTACCATGCAAGGAAAAATTCCAAACGCTGCCCCACGACCCGCTTACCCAAAATTTTCTCTTCACCCCTGCTTGACACGTGTCCCCTTGGGGAAATTTTTACCCCTAAAGTACGCTTGCCCATATCTTGAGTTTCTGAAGGAGTTAGGAGAAATTATTTATATCACTAGAAAGGTGAGATAATTTCCTATCCAATGGCAATGATTTAGGGAAATTTTTGAATCATTAAGTGTGAGGAAAATAAAGTTGAAACTCTGATCCTGTTAGAGAGTGGGTATGATGATAGTTTACCCCCTGAACCTAACTGAAACTTCTAACCCTAAAAGTTGCACCATGTGACCTTTGATAATTGTTAATGAAGGAAAATTATGTTCTAGTATTTTAGTTTTATTCTAGAGACCGATAGTGTCAAGTCTTGCAACTCAGTTGTTGGCACTTCTAATAGAAAAATATTCCATAATTTTCTAACTAACCCTAGGTTGTTTATTGGGTCTCAAGTGGGTTGTTTTAATGGGCATCACACTTGGTATCAGAACAATGGTTCAAAAGCTTGGACCATTGGGCACACTAGAAAACTTGAGACATGAACTTAAATCTAGCACATCTTCTTTGAAATCTAGAAAACAACTTATTTAGAATTTGTATATTTTGATAAACATGGAAATTGAATAAAACTTAGAAAAATGAACTAACTCTCACTTTGGTCTATGCACGAGGCTTAGATGGAGCATGAGGAACCTTCATAGAGACTTAGACTCACCACCACCACCACCACCACCGGATCAGGGTGTAGCAGTTATCCTACCAAAGATCTTGTAGACCCTTCAAGATGTCAATATTGCTCTACATGGAGGATTAGGAGGAGGACATGTAGCTAGCCATGACAGACAGCTGCTTCTATCAAGGGTTAGGTATCTCCTCAACCCAGGAGGAGCATAGAGGAGATAACTCCCATGCAAATTTAGCCAGAGTAGAGTCACCACCTAGGAGAGACAAAGTGACAGAGCTCCAGAGCGTAGAGAGAGGTCTCGGAGCCCTAAGCTTAGGGATGAGCATGCAGAGAGACCTAGAGGCTATTAGACCACAGCGAGTGGAGACCACATTAGGGAGATCCTAAAGCTTCAGCCCTCACATTACTCGGAGTGACATGGGTATATTTCGGGTAAAGGCCTCAGCTAGTGAGCATGAATGGTTGCTTCAAGCTTTGTCCTTGTTCTAGCAACACGAAATCTCATGTTACGATCCATCTACTGAGGGATGGAGCAGGAGTATGGTGGAGGATAGAGGAGCAGAAGCTCCATGTAGATTCAAAGATAGTGACTTGGGAGCTATTTGAGGAGAGATTTAGGAGCAGGTATTTGTCACAGAGGTTCATACAGCAGAGGATCGATGAGTTCCATGACCTTCGATAGGCATCTCTTTCAGTAGCAGAGTATGAGAGTAGATTTCTAGATCTACTCTAGTATGTTGAGTATATGCAGGATGAGTAGGTGTGGATTCACAGGTTCATCTAGGGCCTAAATTTAGATATTGGAGGTGCAGTGTGGATCCACTACCCACAGACTTTAGCTAAGGCCGTCGAGAAGGCCTATATTGCAGAGGAGACTCGGGAAAAACCCAGTAGGCTAGAGACCGAGTCCGGAGTTGCATACACAGATGCAGGATGGTAGATTGAGGGGTTCAGTACCCCTTCCTCATGGTGGCCAGGGTACAACACAATCATCCTTTAGGCCATAGTAACAGCAATAGTCCCGCCCACCTCCTGCACCTCCACGGATATCTCGATGCATAGAGAGGTGGAGTATGGGGACTCCTCCTGGGGGTCCCATCGGACACAGGTGGACCTAGAGCTCGGTCGGTGGGAGCTCGCCAACGAGACCTCATCGGACCATAGTTAGATCATTAGGGGTCCACACCATAGGCTTCTAGGGCACCTATTAGAGGTATCACTCATTGGGGAGGATCAAGAGGATGTTTTAGTTATGGAGTTACTAGACACTTTTGGAGAGATTTCCCTAAGAACCCTAATAACAAGGGTAAGGCAGAAATTTCGAGAAAAACTGTTGGTGACATGGAACATAGCCATAGGATTTATGCAGCGTTGAGAACTGCTGGCGAGCATCGAGCACACTATCATTGAGACCAAAGGTAGCATTAGTGGTATTCTTACCTCTGTATTGTTTGATTCTGGTTCTTTTGATTCTTTCATTGCACCATCTTTAGTAGAGTGATGCAGGCTGGTGGTAGTTAAGCAGGGTCTTAGTTGGGATGTCAAGATGGCTTCGAGCTAAGATATCTCAGTATACTCCTTAGTTAAGGAGTGTGTAGTGGATTTGGGACCTTTCACCACTACCTCGAGATCTCCGTATCTTTTGGGCTCGTATGGATTCATTTTGGGTATCGATTGGTTATCTACACACATGGCCGGATAGATTGTTATCACAAGACTATATCTTATGCAGATGATTTGGGAGTTGAGTCGGTGATTTCAGGGGTCAGGAGACCCATTTCTATTCACACCATCTCCGCTATGTAGCTTAAGCGGTGTGTGATGAGGTTGTCAGATGTATGCTATGATAGTTAGTGACAGATAAGAGGATGGGTCTAGTGGACCATCGCTAGATGATCATCCCACCTTGAGAGGGTTTATAGATGTATTTCCAGCGGAGCTACACCGGGTTACCACCCCCACGTGAGATTTATTTTCATATAGATCTAGTTCCTGGAGCAAATCCTATCTCACGAGCACCTTATCGGATGACCACCCTAGAGCTCATGAGCTCAAGTTGCAGCTTGAGGAGATTTTGGACAAAGGCCTTATCCATCCTAGTGTATCCCCTTGGGGTGCACCAATAATCTTTGTGAAGAAGAAGGATGGATCCTTGTGGTTGTGTATTGACTACCACCACCGGTTGAACAAGGTGACAATCAAGAATTGTTATCCTCTTCCTCGTATTGATGACTTGTTTGATCAGATTAAGGGAGCCATAGTTTTCTCTAAGATTGATCTCAAGTCAGGTACCATCAACTAAGGATTTTGGAGGCGAAACTCATAAGACCGCCTTCCGCATGAGATATGGGCAATATGAGTTCACAGTGGTGCCTTTTGGTTTGACTAATGCCCCCGCAGTGTTCATGAGTTTGATGAATGGGGTATTCAGGACCTTCTTATATCACTTCGTGCTCATCTTCCTAGATGACATTTTGATATACTCACGTACACATGATAAGCATGAGGGGCACCTTCGCCCGGTTCTTTAGTGTCTTCGAGAGCAACAACTTTACGAGAACTTGAAGAAGTGTGCATTCTTTCAAATAGAGGTGCAGTATTTGGGTCATATCATTTATGGGGAAGTTATCACAGTCAATCCTTCCAAGATTAGATCTATTATGGATTGGCCAACACCCACTATAGTGACCGAGGTGCACAGCTTCATTGGATTAGCAGGTTACTACTGGAGATTTGTTTAGGACTTCTCTCGGATTGCACACCCTATCACTCCTCTTCATAGGAAAGGGAAGAAGTTTGTTTGGTTGGAAAGATGCGAGTAGACCTTCGTGGCATCGAAGGAATGCCTCACCACAACACCTATTCTTGCAGTGCCAGATCCACAGGGTGAGTTCTTTGTTTGCATAGATGCTTCATTGGTAGGCCTTAGAGGTGTGTTGATGTAGGAGGGAAAAGTAGTGGCTTTTGAGTCACGTAAACTCAAGGATCATGAGCTTAATTATCTGAACCATGATCTTGAGCTTGTGGTAGTTGTGCATGCTTTGGTTAGATCGAGGCATTTTCTTCTTGGCAGGAGATTCACACTCAGGACAGATCATTTGAGCCTTCACCACCTCTTCACACAGCCCAATCTCAACACTCGTCAGTGGCATTAGATGGAGTTGCTTTGTGAGTATGACATGGAGATAGAGCATGTGAAGGGGAAGGATAATTTTGTAACATACGCCCTTAGTAGATGGAGACATGTGACTATGACCACTTTAGTGAGCACAGATTTGTGGAGCAGGATTCTTCAGCAACTTCCTCTTGATAGCTTCTACATTATAGTTTGAGCAGAGATCGAGTCACAAAGACCCCTTAAGGGGATGTTTGATGGTTTTTCCTTAGATGCAGATGGTCTTCTTAGGCATAGAGGCTAGATATATGTTTCCTAAGATGGAGGCTTGAGGCGGGAGATCTTGGTTGAGGCACATCGTTCACCCTATTCAGCCCATCTCGGGGTGAAGAAGATGCACGCCACCTTGCGACAGTTGTATCATTAGAGAGGACTTTGTAGAGACGTGGCCCAATTTTTGTCACAATGTTTAGAGTTCCAAAGAGTTAAGGTTGAGCATCGCATCCAAGTAGGCCTTCTTTATCCTCATGCCATACCGGCGAATGGACGTGGGACACCATTTCCATGGATTTCATTTTTGGGCTACCAATGTCGAGATATCACCATGACACCATTATGGTCACGGTTGAGAAATTGACAAAAGTGGCTCCTAGATTACCACCTAGCTTGTCTCGCATACATAATTGTTTTCATGTTTCATTCCTCAGAAATATATTGCAGATCCTTCTCATGTGTTAGATTGGACATCATTGCAGGTGCAAGATTAGGGCAGTGATGGTGGATCCCATTTGCATCTTAGATCGTAGGACCCTAGGCCTTCGAGGCAGAGAGGTTGATCAGGTTCGGGTGCAGTGGGACAGATATGATGAGACTGCAGCTACATGGGAGGATGCTACTTCATTACAAGTTCAGTTTCCACATTTGTTCCAGTGACTTCTAGGAGGAAGTCAAGTCTAAGGGGAGGGGGATGTAGTGCCCACTTCCCTTTGACACCTTTTGATGCTTATTTTGATATTGTGATTACATCGAGACATTATTATGTTTTGATTTAGTATGTTGTTAGATATTGATCATGAATTATTGTTGATCTTGATTTGATTATGATGCATGATGATTATTAGAGACACCTTATATGTAGATGATGATATATTATTTGACATGGATGTTGTTCGGACATATGATTTTGGATATTATGAGTAGATCTAGAAATGGATATTTTATGATGATGATATAGTTGTTGATTAAAAATGTAAATGATGTAGTTGTTACTTCGATGTTGTTGTGATTCATTTATATAGTTGGTTTTGTGATTTCATTTATATCATGTTGGATGTTCTGATATGGCCACGAGGCCGAAGGAGGTATTTGTGTTTTGCAGGTTTAAAACATCACAACAAAACATCGGGGGATTGGAGACCAACCACAATGGAATTCTAGGTGAATTTGACAAGGTCACCATGGCAACTTGTTTTATTGTGTTGTGTGTTATTTTGTTAGGGATTCCCATGGGGGGATTACCTTTACATGTGACCATAGGTATTATGTAATTTATTAATGTGGTTGAATTTTATTGTTGTATGTATTTTATTAGGAATGTGTTCCCTTTTCTTGTAATTAATTAAATCGTGATAGATTAATGTGAGGAAACATATGGTTAAAATTTAAATAATTTAGATTGGGATATGGGAAAGTAATAATGGAAGTTGTTGGCTATTTGTATTAAATATGTAAGGGATGTGTAAGTTGTGTAAGAGTTTGTGTAAGTCAGTTTTGGAGTATGAAATACTCCACCTCTATGAAAAATTTGAATTTTTCCTTGGGGACTGCTTTGGAGTCTTGTGGGACAAGTAAAACTTGTCCCACGCCTCTAAATTTAATTTATCAACCATACTTATTATTGGAGAACTGATTTATGAATTTTATAATGAATTTTATTAATCATGTTGCATGTTTTTCATTTCACTCTCTTACATTTTATTTAATTTTGTTGTCCTTTGAGGTGTGGGCTTTTGGGTGCCTGCACAAGTAACTTGTCATATTTTCACCCACCTCTTTATTGTGCTTGGGAGAATTGATTTTGTATTTTGTGTTTGATTGGAGGATGTGTGATGTGGCATCCTACATGGATCCACATCATCATCTTCTCTTCCCTCTTTTATATAATTCAAACTTTCTTGTTTTGGGGTTGTTGAATCTTTTTGCAACTTCTTTGGGGGCACATTTTCTTGTGTTGGAGCTCTTGGTTTTGGAGGAAGTGTTGATGCAAAATCACATCACCCCCGGATACGATCAGGCTTCTAGGTTGATCACTAAGGCATCCAGTGTGATTACACAACATGGAAACCTCTCTCCAAGCGTGGGACTTGTAAAACCGAGAGAGGAATCTCCGAGAAGGCTGGTTCTCTGCTCCTAAACTACTCGCCACAAGCTATTCCGGTGCGGCAAGCTAATCTAATCCTAATCTAACCATGCCAAGGAGACAGAGAGAGAGAGAGAGAGAGGGAAAAAAGCAAAAGCCTACACTAAAACGGTGATACACCAGAGAAGGAGAATGTTGGACATCTATCAAAAGCGCCATGGGACAAAGAGAGGTGAGCAATGGGAAGGATGGACGGATGCATCACGAGCCCAAGGATAGAGTTCACACGAAAATGTCCCAAAACTCCATGAACACAACTCGAACTGCAATGAACATTCAAACATGCACAGACACCTGCAATGAAGAGAGGCAAGAAGAAGACAAGCAAAAACGAGAGAGGATGGACAGATGCATCACAGAACACGTTTTGTTGCTCCAGAAGTTTGCACAGAACATCATTCCATTAGTAAAAGGAAAAAATGCCATTACAGAGCAAGGGAGGAGGTTCGAGCTCCATTTTCAACCCTAGAGAAGAAAAGAAGGGAGGGCGAGCGAAATAATGAACAAACTTTTTTAAAATGAGCCAAATCTGGCTTTTACATTGCATGGGTCGAGCCCAGGGGATAGAAAATGTGGGAAAATGTGTAAGCCCATTCCTCATTGAATGCCAACACATTAAAATGGCATAGGATACCTTACCAACCCATACCCTGCCATCTTTGACCGATTTGGAGGAGAATGCGACCCATTCTGCATTAATTTGGCCGCTGAAATGTCACTTCTGGCCGTGCACACGCGTCAGAGCCGTTTCTCAATTTTCTCTCTTTAGACTACACCAAAACTCAAGGTTGATCCTAGAATCATGTAGAGCATCTCAACAGCTTTCCGTTGATATAAAGAACGTGGAAATCCGAGCTCTGGATCAAAAGATATGGCGATCTGAAGATTTAGGGCACGGAACAGACCAAGACAGATTTCGAAATATTTTCCCGCGCTTCGCCACCTAGACGACACGTGGCAGGCTCTGATTGGTTGCGCAATTCTCTCTCCTCTACCTTTCGGTGGGCTGTCTTTTGAATTTTCCTTGTGGGCCCTAGCTGGGACACGTGGCACTATCCCATTGGTTTGGATCGGTGCTCGAAAACTCGCCCCTTGACTTTTTGACTTTTCTCTTTGTGGCACGTGGCGATTTCTCATTGGTCCTCGGCCCCTTCGGCTCCTTCACGTACTTCGCCTCCATTTGTCCCGGATGTCCCATTTGATTTTGGGCCCTTTGTGCTCATTTCGGCCGGTCTGGCCGGTTCGGGTATTTTTGTTCCATCTGTCCCACTTTGTTTCGGACTGACTCGACCCTTTTCGCCCGGTTCGGCCGGTTCGGGCCTTTTTGTCCCAACTGTCCCAATTGCTCCTAGGACTAGGACTTAGCCGATTTTCACCATTTTTTCTGGATCAACCTTCTTGCCTTCTGCAACCTTTTCCCGCATTTTCTCAGAGCTTGCTCCTTCCTTCCTGGACAGGAGAGTTAGAAAAATATCTGAGAGAACCTCAGAAACATGATGTTTGCTCTGAATCAATCAATGTGCCTGGGACTTGAATATTCTGATGCATGTTATCAAAATTACCCGGGGGGGTGAAATTTTGACAACAGTTTGGTGACTCAGCGGGGTCATCTACCTGCTAGATGAATGATCAGTAGCCTGAAGCATCCATTGGGCATGGAGTCATAAGCAAGCCTGAAAACTGATCTGAACTTGAAAATCTCCCCTCTGAGCCACTTGGAAACCCACCGGGCATGTAGTTGTTCTCACCAAAACCACTGAAATGAACTGTGCCAGAGCAAAACCACCCACACCAAAACTATGTACAAAACTGAAAATCATACATGTCCCAAATGGAACATGCAGAGTGTGCATGAGCACTTCTTCTACTGAAAGCAAATCTACCTACTCTACTCTAGCTGGAAGCAAAGGCAAGCTAAACAAACCCTGCAACTGGTTGTGAGAAATAGCTTCCTTTCTTCAAAATTGGCAGCCATGCCATTGATTTGCACGATCATGGCTGTTTGGATGGATGGAAAATCAACAAGAAGTCTGGTCTTCTATCCAAATCATCAAGGTATCAACTGAAAATCCAATACCTCTTTTAGTTGCTCTGCATTTGGATTGGAGAGGTATGGCAGCTGATCCTTGGTACTTTGTAGCTCATCCTCATGCTCAGAAGCAAGCATGACTGGTTGTGGCTTCTCCTTTGGCTCCAATGAAGCCAAATACCTGATTGGGCAAGGTCTGATCAGTTTGATATGCCCATAGCTCTGATTTTCAACTCCAAGAATGGAGTTTTCTTGCAGACCCACCTGAATGGATGATGTGGAAGAAATGGTGGAATCCTTCTGTCCTTTCTCTTCCTCCGATGAAGAACATGGAAGATTAAAGTCTTCCAATTTTGATTCCAAAGGGCTGCTATAAGATGCAGGCTGCTGCAAATGAATGCTGTCCTCCATGACAGCAGGCTCTGGTGTTTGGAATGTGGATGATGAAAGAGAGAATGGTGAAAACTCAACCGGCTCTTCTCCATCAAAACAGTCCTCCAAATCTGACAGGTAAACTACCTCATTCTTTGTCTTCGCTCGTATTCAACTTCCTTCGTGGTGTCCTCTTGATGTGCAACTTTGACCACCATGGTTTGCTTCACTCTCTAATATTGAGTTTGAGAGATCAAACTCCTCTTCAAGATCTTAGAACTTGAGAGAGGTGAAGTAGAAAGAAGAACCGAAGGTTCTCCGTGAGCCTCGCTTTGTGCTCAAAGCCCTTGGATCTGCACTTTTCTCCTCCACAGCTAGAATGTGCTCCTCTTCTTTTGGATTTGGAGCAGCTTCTCCTTCCTCCAATGTTTGAAGACAATCTTGCTCTTGATTGAACTCCTCCTCCAGCATGAAGTTTGTCAAGTCAAACTCTTCAATTTGTTGCTCTAGAGGACAAGTTGGGACTGCAAGATCTTCTTCTTCTGCTGCAACAGAATCAGTCCTGACCACCATTTTTTCTCCAACCCTAGCCTCTTCTGTAGGTTTAACCATCAAGGGGATCTTTGTCATCCCAAATCTAAGAGCCCAACTCTTCAGATTTTGAATTTCTTCATCTTTGTTGGCACTCTCTTTTTGCTGTTGTTTTCCTTGACTGGCATTCTGATTTTCATCCTCCCAACATGGATTTGGGAATGCAAGAGGAGGGATGGGTTGAAACTCAACTGATTTGACATTTTTTTGTGGTGGTGGAGGAGGAGGTGAAACCTCTTGTTTCTTTGGAGGGGATGACTGTTTGGAAGGGAAAAGGAAAGAAGAATTGAGATGGGGTGGAAGACTAGGGGATGGGGAATGGATTCAACACTTGGGACAGTAGATGGAGAGTATGAAACTTGACACTGCTGAAATGAAACAGATTGGGAAAGAGGAAAAGAAAAGGCATGAGATGGTGTGCTTACCCGTTGACAAGGTTGCTGAATACTTCTCTCATACACCTCTATTTCTTCAATCCACTTAGCAAGCAAAGGCAGCGTTGCAATCATGAAGTCAAGCTTCTCCTGAGGGCTGTAATGCCTTGGAAAAGGTCCCACCCATGGACAGGGTGCTCCATAACCGATTCCAAAAGCTTTCATTTGTGCTTGAGCCACAGGATCGCACCATCTCCACCTCCATCTTTTTGATTTTCTCAACAGACCAAAGCATCTTGGATCTCGATGGTCTTGATGTATGCACACCCTTGCTCTTGGAAAGCTCCATAGCCAAACTGACTTTGGCACTGCTGCTCATATGGGTATGCATACTGATCTTGAATCTGCTCAAAATGCTGATTTGGAGGATTTGTAAAACATGTTGGAGGTGGAATATACTGCTGTTGTTGATGTGAATTCCATGATGCAAATGAAGTCATGATTGCACAACTTCATGGAATGGAAAAGAATGAAGGGGATGGAAAGAAAGATGGATGAAAATGGATGGAAATGAATGGAAAGGAAGGTCTGTAACTTCAGAGATGGGTTGTTGACCAGATGGAGTCACCAGATGTGTTTGCAAGTGCCTCTAAAGGCTGAAATCTTCACAGGAACACATCAACCTGCAAAAGATGAAGTGAAAGACCTCTAAGGTCCCACCGGGCATGCCAAAACTGTTGATGCAAAATCACAGCACCCCTGGATGCAGATCAGGCTTCTAGGTTGATCACTCAGGCATCCAGTGTGATTGCACAACATGGAAACCTCTCTCCAAGCGTGGGACTTGTAAAACCGAGAGAGGAATCTCCAGAGAAGGCTGGTTCCTGCTCCTAAACTACCTGCCACAAGCTATTCCAGTGCAGGCAAGCTAATCTAATCCTAATCTAACCATGCCAAGGAGACAGAGAGAGAGAGAAGGGAAAAACAGCAAAAGCCTACACTAAAACGGTGATACACCAGAGAAGGAGAATGTTGGACATCTATCAAAACTACCATGGGACAAAGAGAGGTGAGCAATGGGAAGGATGGACAGATGCATCACAGGCCCAAGGATAGATTTCACACAGAAAATGTCCCAAAACTCCATGAACACAGCTCCGAACCTGCAATGAACATTCAAACATGCACAGACACCTGCAATGAAGAGAGGCAAGAAGAAGACAAGCAAAAACGAGAGAGGATGGACAGATGCATCACAGAACACGTTTTGTTGCTCCAGAAGTTTGCACAGAACATCATTCCATTAGTAAAAGGCAAAAACGCCATTACAGAGCAAGGGAGGAGGTTCGAGCTCCATTTTCAACCCTAGAGAAGAAAAGAAGGGAGGGCAGAGCAGAAAGAATGAACAAACTTTTTTTTAAAATGAGCCAAATCTGGCTTTTACATTGCATGGGTCGAGCCCAGGGGACAGAAAACGTGGGAAAACATGTAAGCCCATTCCTCATTGAATGCCAACACATTAAAATGGCATAGGATACCTTACCAACCCATACCCTACCATCTTTGACCGATTTGGAGGAGAATGCGACCCATTCTGCATTAATTTGGCCGCTGAAATGTCACTTCTGGCCGTGCACACGCGTCAGAGCCGTTTCTTGATTTTCTCTCTTCAGACTACACCAAAACTCAAGGTTGATCCTAGAATCATGTAGAGCATCTCAACAGCTTTACATTGATGATATAAAGAACGTGGAAATCCGAGCTCGGATCAAAAGATATGGCGATCTCAAGATTTAGGGCACTAATGTACTCAAGACAGATTTCGAAATATTTTCCCGCGCTTCGCCACCTAGACGACACGTGGCAGGCTCTGATTGGTCGCGCAATTCTCTCTCCTCTACCTTTCGGTGGGCTGTCTTTTGAATTTTCCTTGTGGGCCCTAGCTGGGACACGTGGCACTATCCCATTGGTTTGGATCGGTGCTCAAAAACTCGCCCCTTGACTTTTTGACTTTTCTCTTTGTGGCACGTGGCGATTTCTCATTGGTCCTCGGCCCCTTCGGCTCCTTCCCGTACATCGCCTCCATTTGTCCCGAATGTCCCATTTGATTTTGGGCCCTTTGTGCTCATTTCGGCCGGTCTGGCCGGTTCGGGTATTTTTGTTCCATCTGTCCCACTTTGTTTCGAATCGACTTGACCCTTTTCGCCTGGGCTCGGCCGGTTCGCCGGGCCTTTTGTCCCAATCGTCCCAATTGCTCTCTAGGACTAGGACTTAGCTGATTTTCACCATTTTTCTGGATCAACCTTCTTGCCTTCTACAACCTTTTCTCGCATTTTCTCGTAGCTTTCTCCTTCCTTCCCGGACAGAGAGTTAGAAAATATCCGAGAGAACCTCGAAACATGATGTTTGCTCAATCAATCAATGTGCCTGGACTTGAATATTCGATGCATGTTATCAAAATTACCTAGGGGGGTGAAATTTTGACAACAGGAAGTTTGGAGAAAGCTTTGCATGCTTGGGAAATTACTATTTTGGACTATGTTTTGAGCCTTGAAGTTTTTGTTTGGAAACAAAATCTACCATGGAAAGGTAGGAATTCAACTCTCTTTTTCATGTTGTTATGTCTTGGTGTGTTGTGTGAATGGTGCATGTATTGTTTTATTTATTGGTTGGATGGTTAGACTACCTTAGGGATGGTCTAGGAGAAGGCTATGGGGAATCCATTTGGGGAGGCATAAGGAATGTCATTGGCATCAGAATTTTTCCATTTTGAGTTATGGTTTGGGATCCACCATGGAAAATAAATAGCTTGCATTTCTTACTTTGTGGGGGCCATAAGGAAATTTGTGGGGGCGTAAGGAGGGATTTGTGGGGGGCATAAGGATATGTGTGTGATGAATTATTTTGGTATTTTTCTACTATTGGATTCCCAATTCCCAATTGGGAGGCATAAGTAGCTTCCCCCATAGACCTTGCTCCTTTGGCTTACATGATCAAGCCTGAGTTTTGATTGGAATGTTTTCAATTGCAGTTGTGAACTACTATTTTTTGTTCAACTATGTCTTATATTGAATTATACATGTGAAAGAATGTTGTGTGTCGTGGAAGCTAGTTGTTTCCATGGGTTGAATCACACCTTTTATTGTATCTTGGTTGGGGCTCAAGGGCCAATGATGAAGGAAGGCTTATCCTTTCATTGGATGTCTTGGTTGGGTGGAGAGTGTTGCCTTTCCCCCTCTTTTGTTGTGATCAAATTGGAGAAAGAGAAAATGTGCATGTTGCTATCCTGGAGCAAAGGAAAAATTTAGTTTGATAGTCCCTTGTGAAAACATATTCATTTGTAATCCCTTTCCACTTGTTGTGGATGAAATTGTAATATGTATCTTGTGAAGAAATGATGGATGTAATTTGATTATGAAGGGGTATGTTTGAATTGTGAAAGGAATTTATATTTTGTTCTGTTTATTGGAAAGAAACAAAATTTTGTTTGTTACAGTCAAACTTGAAAGATGTATTTCATTGAAATTAATAAAGGATTGAAATATCTTCTCTCATATACATTGTTGAATTAAAACTCAATGTTTCATTGTATGGCAAAAGAGATATTCAGATATCTGTTTTGAAAAGAAAAGAAAATGTACGTGGAGATGATGTTGCATTTTATATCTTTGGGAATGTGTAAAAATGAGATTTAGTAATTGCTTTTGATTCAGAATGGTTTGTTTATAAACAACTGAAAGTAATAGATTAGTTTAGAAGTGAAATGCCACATTTAAAGGATAAAATTGATATACATATTTAAAAGAAATAGATCTCTGTTATAAACTTTAAACTGAAATGAATTTAAATAAAATGCACAGTTCAGACCTGCACACATTAATCAACTTGGAAATGTTAAAATTTAGTATGTTGTATCATAAATGAACTCAAATTGACAAAGAAAACTTAAGAAAACTATTTAGAACATTGCAAAATCGAGCCAATCCTTCCTCAACCGTTTTCTGTCAATTGTTGGACAAAATTCAAACTTGAATAAATTGAAAAAATTTACCTTCCAAAAACACTTTAAACCCTCCCTAGAACAATCCTCCATGTCTGATTGGCATGTTGAGTGAAGGAGGAGATCCAATTTAATCAAATTTAAAAGTTGGAAATTACCAGTTGGCTTTTTAAAATCCTACAGATTATTTTTGTAAAATTGACCCCTTAAAATTGATCAAAATGTAAAATTTATATTTCTTGTACAAAGAGGGCATCAAGATATTTCTATAAAGTCCTCATTTGCCCAAAACTAAGCTTTCTAGCTCAAGTTATGGCACTTTGAAGTTTTTATGCCTTAGCGGGAAAATTTGGGAAAATTTCCCCTAGTAGGCCCACGGCCCAAAAATTTCCCGTTGGAAAATCCTTGGAAAAATTTTGAAAATTTTGTTCTGGAAAAGTTTATATTTTTCTTCCACTAGCCTACACCAATCGTGAGGCTTCCACGTGTCATCACGGGCAACGACGGAGGTGCAGCACCATTTTTGCCCTTAGACCTTTTTAAAAATTTGGAAAAAAATTCCATTTCACCCCGCCGGCCCGTGGCCTATCACAAGATGCCATGTGGTAGCTTTGGGTGCTAGCGGGGCGGAACCCTCATGACCCATTTTCCTTTTGAAAATTTTGATTTGGAAATTTTTATGAAAATCTCCGCGGGCCTACATTTCGCCCCGCTTCGGTGATGACTCTTCCGCGGACGCGTGGACCCGCACAACCAACTATTCCCTTATCTCCCCTTCGGAAAAATTTTCCATATCTCCCCGCCACCTCGCCTGTATCCCTCTCCCTTCTCCCCATGTTATTTCATTGAGTGCCATGTGTCCCCTGGGGGAACCGCGGGCATGTGAGTGCTATTTTTTTCCTTTGTCCCTTTGGCAAAATTGCCACAAGACTCCCACCGCTCTGCCCTTCCTTTATTCTTTTCGGCGATGACTCAGATGCCGCCACGTGTCTCTAGAGGACACGCAAAGGTGTGGGTGTAAATGGGAATTTTCTCCTGTGCAAGGAAAAATTCCAAATTCCATCCTGCGACCCGCCAACCTAAAATTTTCTCTTCACCCTTACTTGACACGTGTCCCCTTGGGGAAAATTTGACCCCTAAAGTCTACTTGCCCATATCTTGAGTTTTTGAAGGAGTTAGGAGAACTTATTTATATCACCAAAAGGTGAGAAAATTTCCTATCCAATGGAAATGACTTAGGGAAATTTTGGAAGTGTTAAAATTGAGAAAAATCAATTTGAAACTATGAGCCCATAGAGAGTGGTGATGATATTTTACCCCCAAACCTAATGAAACTTCTAACCCTAAAAGTTGCACCATGTGACATTTTATAATTGTTAATGAAGGAAAATTATGTTCTAGTATTTTATTTTTATTCCGTAGACTGATAGTGTCAACTATTGTCTTACTGCAACCTCAGTTGTGGGCACTTAATATAAAAAAAATTATTCCATAATTTTCTAACCCACCCTAGGTTGTTTCTTGGGTCTCAAGTGGGTTGTTTTAATGGGCATCAGACTAAACCCACCACCTCGTATATACCTTTTTCATCACATCCACCCATGGTTTCAATAACCCATACTCCATTCCAAAACATTTTCCTCTCCATCCCGTAGTCTTTAACTCCAATCACTACGAGAATTGTTAAATCCACCCCACCTACTTACACATATAACGAACAACCACTTATCTTTTCTATCACCTATTCAGGATATTTTCCATTTGCATATATTCCCCTCATAGTTCTCATACTCGACACCACCATATACTGGGATGTTCCTCATTATACATTCACCATCTACCCCCTTATACTAGTAGGGGGTGCCTAATCATCACAACCTACCAATGACCTTATTAAAATGATGATGGAAAAGATGCAAACATTGGAAGCATCAGTTTCTGGCTCTCGTAACTCTTTGACATATGATGAAATCTACAATGAGCCCATTCATCTATCCATTCCCATTTTCCCATACCCTATGCATTGGGAAATTCCAAAATTCAACCGGTTCAATAGTAAAGAGGACCCATAACAACACTTTCGGTCTTTAAAACATATCTAATCATTCATGAAGATGCTCCACTCTAACAGACATTCCCAATGTCCTTGATAGGACATGTATTGGATTGGTATAGTGGTTTACCTTGACATTCCATTTACTCATTTAACCAAGTGGATCAAGCCTTCCTAGACCATTTTTCAATCAATATCATCAAGAAGGTCACCATGACCAACTTGTACTCAACACGACAATACAAAGATGAATCTATCACATATTTCATTGCTCATTGGCGAAGCCTCATCAACCAACTTACATTCCAACTACCTCAAACCGAGCTTATAGAGTTATTTACCAAGGCTTGTGCCAGGCACATCTCACCAACTCTCCAAGTCCAAACCTTCTGTATGTTTGATGAAGTGTTCACCATGGCTAGAAAGCTTGAAATTCATGCCATAGAAGAGAAGAAAATTCAATTGTGTAACAAAATGTTGCATTCAAGTCAAATGATGCCTCTTCCTCTTCCAAACCCCAAAAAATTATTCCAAAGCTAAAGGATCTACCAATGCGGTAGTTTTAAAAGTTGGCCCATCTCACCCATCCAATCAATCAAAACCTTCTTCCAACCTTTCTCCCATTCAAGCTTTCCATTTCAGGTAAGAGCAATGAAAGTACACTCCCATAGGAGAGCCCTATTCATCGGTTTTAGAAAAACTTCTAAAATCCAGAGCAATTGCTCTTCCACCCATCAAACCACATACTTGGTTTTGACCCCACTCATCCTATGCCTGCATGGTACAAGGAACATGATTACCGAACTATCATCATGTTAAAGGTCATAGCGATGGTAATTGTATAACCTTAAAAAAAAATTCCAGAAATGTTAGACATCGAGAGATCTCGTCTTGACAACCCGAGCATCTTGGCTAATCGAACTTACATATCGATAAGAAATCATTTCCTAATCACACCCCATCATATAATTAAACTAATGAACCTTTGACTAATGACAGTAATGTCCATGAAGTTCATGTTATTTTCAAATTCATACTAGCCCTTCCTCAATTTCCTCCTATCCCTTCTATCAAGGATATTCTTACACGAGCACCTTTACCCACGAAGGATCCTATTTCATCTACTCCTTCACCCATAGAGGAGTCCCCTTCATCTCCCCCTTCACCCACAGAGGAGTCCACAATATCTTCCGATGCCGTTTCACCACTCACCTCACAACCTAATGAACAACTTGTGGTGTTAACTCTCTTACCCATGGGAGAGTCATGCTCACCTTCCTCTCCACTAAAAGAGGAACCTACCTCATCCTACCCATCATCTCCCCTACCCATAGGGATCCTTTAGAAGTGCCACTTCATGTTGGTGACCATTCCCCATTAGCCTTCTAGGACCTTGTTGATTTTCACTTCACTCTCTCGACCCACACAATCCTAATCCAACCAGCTTCACCATCTCACGAGACATTTTTACAGGGGATTACCACTAATTCAACATCATCTCCTCCTACAAAAATTTCATTTTCATGCCTGGCTGACTGCTTAGATTATGTTGATAATTCCATGCTTTGGGGACACCTTCGCTACCTTTTTCAACCCAAATGTAAATTTCATCTGCTAATACCTCCATAATTTATCCAAAGGTGTTTCAGAAAACCAAACCAACCATGCCCATACCAGTCGTAACAACCTCTTCTTCATCACCTTCACCCACACCTAAACCCTTACCAATAATTGAACTTTCGCCAACACCTAAACCTTTTCCATCACCCATACCTTCCCCGTATCTAGAACCATTACCACATTGGGTGTCATGTGACATCAAGCCTAGTCCATCCTCCTGTTAAATTATATTTATTCACATCCTCACAATCCCATGTAAAAACCATTCCTCCACCTAAAAGGAATACCCAACCTTCTAGGCCGCATACACCGGTTTTACCTACTACCCCTTTGTCACCTTCACTACTTCCATCTATCCTAGGACCTCACCCATCCACCTTAGCCAAGAAACATCCTACCCAAGGTAAACTAAAAACATAGCAGCCCATCCCCTCATCACGAACCTTTGTTACACCTAACTTACCTACACAACGATACACCTTTACCGTCACCTATAACCTATTTACCACCTATACCCACACCACTTCTAGTAGCCTTGTCCCTACCTATGGTATTCCCCACTCTTCAACCAATACCCTCCACCTCACCTCTTCCAAAAACCTTCACCACACCTCCATTATCACCTTGGCTAACTTGTCCCCTTCCACCATCTTCCTTCCCTTCTACATCACACATGTCGTCTTCACCTTTACCTAGGAAGGTGTAACCAAAGTTGAAAAACCAACTACCCTCCAAAGAGGTAGTCAAACCTATAACACCTTCTATCGCTAGCTCATCTACTACACCTTTACCCAAGAAGGTGCAACCCAAACCTAAAATAGTACAACCTACCAAACTAGTGGTCAAACCTATTCCACCTCCAATTCTACCTCTCGTGGTGCCTCTCCCACCAAAATCACCCACACCTCAATCCGACCTATAGTCACTTCACATTGTGATCTATTGGCGGGGGTCTTACGCCAACATTTTAGCTAACCTCTTAGAGACCTTTGTCATCACATCACCACTACTTAGAACTTACAAACCACCCAAACCCAACCCAAAAGGTTTTGACGATACTAAAATTTGTGCATACCATCGTGTGCCAGGGCATGATGAGAAAGTTATAAGGCTCTTAAATCCATTATCCTTAAACTATTTCCTCCTGAAGATAATTTTGACGATGATGATCTTATAGACAAGGACCCTGTTCCACCTTCACCTATCACCACGCATCCTTTCCCCTTACCTATTCAGTTTCCTTCATCTCCACCTCCACAACCCTTTTATCCTCCTCAAAATTCAAGATCAACATGGTCCGCATAAGAGATTTAGCCAAACCTCCACCTAAATTCCAATGTGTTGCTTTCTTTGCACAACACCAGTATATGCCCTCATCATTCTATTGCTCATCTTGTCGCTACACTTATCATGACTCAGCTTACTCCCTCACCCCATATTAATATGGTTAACATTACCACTCGCACCTAAAAAGACAAAGGAAAGGAGAAAGCAACCAGCCCATCTACAAATCATGTGCCCAATATACCATCTACACCCGCACCAAAAATCACCATTCGGGGACCCACATACCCTATTTCTGATGGGGTCACCCATCGTATAATGATAAAATAGTTGCACCAATCTCCTCTCAAAATGTCATTATACGACCTTGTCCAAACCTTTGAGTCTCACTAATAGGCCCTCATGGAGGTTTTGCAATCTATTGAGGTTTTACCTAATGACCCAACTCTTATGGCATCCATGATCACTCCTCACCATGTGGCATCTCTCACCACTTCATCACCTTCCTCTGCACCCACTACCACTCATCAAGTAGCTTCTCTCAGTTTTTATGATGACGATATTTTACCTCTCCAATCAAATGATCCTACTCCTACCCTTTTTCATCTCTATCTACATTGATAATATATGTGTTTGACACATTATGATCAATGATGGTGCCAACATCAACATTATATCTTCCCATGTGTACAACCAAATGTGCATCCCCGCCAATTGCATGCATAATAACCTAGTTATGTTGCATTCATTCAATGATTCCATAACTTCAACCCTCCATGCCATCATTCTCCACATTCACGTGGGCCCCCATACCATTCCAGAATTATTCTACATCTTAGAGGGGGAATTCTAGTACAACCTATTGCTTGGCCAACCTTGGATCCACGTCATGGGTTGTGTTCCTTCAACCTTACATTGTTGTGTAAAATTTGAACATGAAGGACATAACTATACCATTCCAACTGACCCTTCACCATTCAAAACATGTAACATGTTGTATAGACCTAATGATGTCCTTATACCAATTAAGGCATCTTCCACCGCGCCACCTCTCCTTCACCCACAACCCCTTCCACCAACATTTTCGCTACCTCTCCCACACCTAACTCCTCTATTCCCACTGCAGTCATAGCCTCTGTAGCTAACCCATCCACTAACCCATCTACTTCTCAACCAACCAATTCTTCTTCTTCTTTTCCACCTAGTAATTCATCCATTTCGCTACCCACATACCGACTACCGATCCCTTAGAAGGTGTTTTTCAACGTCTCACTGGGGGAGTACCACTTGTACAACATCGACACATTCCTTACTCCTCAAGAGTATGGTAACCTTTACCAACATCCCCACTATGATCACTGCATAGGTGAGGTTTTCCCTTACGGTCCTCCCCACCTTTGCACCAACTTAACATATGGGGGACTTGATACTTCTACCTACTCACCCGAGTTACCTTCCTAAACGCAACCATTTTCATCTGACATTCAATCTCTCACCAACCACCACTTCACCCACACCTTCCTCCATCATTGTGAATGGAATGGTTTTTTCTTTTGTTTCTATTAACAAGGCAATCATACTATCATCTTGTGTACCACTCATAAACACAAAGACGTAGTGGTATTGGCTTTGTTGAATCATCTCCCAAGAAGGCCTGAGTATAACTCATTGAGGGTGATAAACCTTCTTCACCCCATCTACCAACTTCACCACCTTCACCTACGGAGTCTATGGATCTAGAATCCATTCCTCCTAAAAACAAAATTCATGAACACCATTTCCTATGACCTCTGACTTATCAATGAGATGGCAAGGTTCCCTCTTCTCTTCCCTTCCTATATCCTAACATGATCGATGACGATACACCTTCTATTAATGTCATTCAATGTTAGGATGATGAATCTATTCTCACCTACCTTGGTGTGGAAGATTCTTATATTCATCGGTCATTTCCTTCTAAGACACAAACCATGTTAAATGAATCAACCATTGAAATCAATATTAACACTCGGATGACTCACACATTCTAAAGATAGGCCAATCTTTAGATGTTTCGAATAGAAAGATTTTACTTCTTTCCTCCAGGATCATAGCAATCCTTTTTCTTGGTCCTACGCTGATATGCCCGGTATTGATGCAAACATTGTGGTTTACAATATCATAACTATTCCTGAAGCCAAACCCATAAAACAAAGTACATGTAAAATGCATCCTCGCTTTCCCCTTCTTGTCAAAGAAGAACCCCAGTGTCGTCTTTCGGTTTCCTTCATCCTACCCATTTATTATCCCCAATGTATCTCTAACATCGTTCTGTCAAAAAGTGACATGGGGACTATGAATTTACATGGATTTCCATGACCTTAACTTAGCTTTCCCTAAATACAAATTTATTCTACATAGTATTGACCAACTAGTTGATCTCACCGTCGACCATGAGATGTTATCACTCATGGATGGTTTCTCGAGTTATAACCAAATATTACTTTCCCGAAAGATCAACACAAAACTGCCTTCATCACTCCTTAGGGGACCTTCTGCTATCGTGTCATGCCTTTTGGCCTTAAAAACATTGGTGCCACATATTAGTGGGCTATGACTTATATCTTTCATGACATTATGCATTGCATATTGGAAGATTACATTGATGATCTTCTTACCAAATCCAAACATCGAGCCGAACACCTTACCATCCTTAAGGTCATCTTTGACCGTCTCATCAAGTAATGTGTTCACCTTCAACCTAAGAAGTGTGTCTTCGTTGTTCTCTCTGGAAATATCCTTGGTTTTATTGTTTCTTTGCGTGGCATAGAAGTCGATCCCACAAAAATCAAGGCTATTCTCGAAATTCCTCCACCTACTAGCCTTTGTCAACTACTTAGTTTACAAGTCAAGTTCTAATCTATTCGTCATTTTATTTCACAGACTTTCCGACCATTGCCACCCATTTCATCATCTCCTCAAAAGGATGTCTCCTTCAAATGGGATGATGAATGCCACAAATCCTTTAAGGCTTTAAAACAATACCTCCTCCAACCACCTATGCTTATTCCCCCTAAGTATAACCAATGATTTTACCTTTACATTTCTACTACTAATCATTCCTTGGATTCCATGATCTCTCATCGTGACGAGCAACACAGGGAGCAAGTGGTTTATTATATAAGCCATACCCTTTTAGACTACAAAAATAGATACACTCACACCGAAAAACTCTTCTTAACCTTAGTTTTTGTTGCCACTAAACTTTGACATTACCTACTCAACCACAAAACCTTTTTTGTCACCAATACTGACCCCCTACATTACATGTAAGCTAAGCTTTACCAAAAATCAACATGTTTCACGTTAGCTTATGCTTTATGCAGACCTAGATCTTGAAGTCACTCATCAAAAATATGTCAAAGGTAAAACCATCACTAACCAATTGGTACATGCACCCCTCTCTAGAAATCAATCCTCTAACTTCGATTTCCTAGATGAATCCATCGCTACCCTCTCTTTGGACAACACCATTTACCAGATGACCGTATTCTTCAACGGTTCCAAATGTCGGTGTGGGGACCGGTGTAGGCATTATCCTCATTCCTCTTAATGGTGAGCCTATTCGATTATCTTTCAAACTAGATTTTGATTGTACTAACAATATCTTCAAATATGAAGTGCTAATATTAGGTCTTCAAGCCACCATCACCTTAGACGTTAAATAAATTAATATCTTTGGTGATTCCCAACTAGTTGTAAATAGGGTGAATGATATATACTAATGTCGTAATGAAATACTCCAAAAATATAAGGATCATGTGGACATTCTTATGACTACCTTTGACCATTTTGAACTTCAAACCATACCGTGTTCCACTAAAAATTTGTAGGTACCATGGTCTGTCTTGCTTCTTAAATCCCCGCTTCGCCCTCCAAATCGAAAATATTTATCACAGTAAAAAGGTTGCAATCACTTTCTTATCTATTACGAGATGTCAACCTTGTTGGAACCATTGAAACTGACCCATGTGACCTTTGGTATAAATAGTTTCGGACTACCTTTCCCTTTCAATTCTACCTCCAGATCTTACTCGCAATGGACAACGAGCCTTTCTCAAAAGTGTCTCTCGTTATGTCATCATGGGTGGTCTTCTTTATAAACGTGGATTTGACAATATCCTCTTATGATACCTTATAAGTTCTAAAGTTCCCTACACCATTAAGGAATTTCACAACGGAATTTTTGGATGTCACTTCAGTGGTTTAGCTTTCATTAAACACATTCTCCACCTAGGATATTATTGGAAAACCTTAAACCGTGATTGTTATGATTATGTCAAACATTTTGTGAAGTGCCAACAACATGCTAATCTTCATCACACACCTAGTCACACCTTACAAGTCACATGATACCTTTGGTATTTTTCTCAATGGGGTTTGGATCTTATTGAAGAGATCAATCCTCATTCTTCCCAACATCATCAATGGATTATTACTCACATCGGATACTATATTAAATGGGTAGAAGCTATACCTCTTATTTCTACAAAAGCCAAGAAAACATTTGAATTCATCACCCATCACATCATTTTTCACTTTGGTGTTCCTCATCATCTCATCACTAATAATGGAAAATAGTTCAAAAAAAAACCCTACAAAAGCTTTGTGATGCCTTCAACATTCAACTCGTTTTTCTTCACCTTACTACCCTCAAAAAAATGGCCAAGTAGAATCAACCAACAAAACCTTAAAAAAATTCTTATGAAAGTAGTTGATGATACTGGAAAGGATTGGCATACACACATTCCTTTTGCCTTATGGGCTTATCGCACTAGTATTCGTACCTCAACTATTGCCATGCCTTTCTCTCTAGTCTATGGTATAGAGGTTGTTCTACCTCTTGAATTCCAGATTCTATCTCTTCGTATCTCACTCAAAGAGATGCTCAATGATGATGACTTTCACCAAGACCGTTTGGCACAACTCGAGTTATTAGACGAACGTCATCTCAATGCTCTTGATCACCTTCAAATCTACCAAAAATGTATTAAAGGTTTCACAAACAAACCTTTCGGTTTGACGACCTCATCCTAAAGGAAAATCAACATGTAACAAAAGAGGAGAAAAGTAAAAGGGAAAATTTTCTCCTAATTGGCTTGGACCCTATATCGTTACTCATACCTATGGATCGGAGCTTATCATTGTATTCATTCAAAGGTAAACCTAAACTCGATTCCCTCAATGCCTTGCATATTCATCCATTTATTTTTTAATCAATTCCCACATCACATTTTGTATAGTTAAAACACTCGTCCTTTGAGTGTTATTTACCCTCCATTTTACCTATTTTGAGGATCAATGACTAAACAAGAATCATGTGATTACTCGTCACTTTTCAGCCTTATCTTTAATATGAGTACCATAGATCTACTCATGGCATGATTCTCATGGATACTTTTTATATTTTTTAAGATGGAATCCCATGGTCGTTCATCACTTAAACTACCTCTTTCATAGTTAACCTTTGTGTGCTATGGTTTTGTCTTCAACTCAAGAGCCTATCGTTCTCTATAGTCTTGTCCATGACCTAAAATTCCAAAAGAAAAACAATTTCAAAAGTAAAATGGGATTCAAATCCTTGAGTCAAACTTCCAGAAAAAATATGAATCCCTCAAAAGGACATCTACTTTTTTCTATCTCACTACTATAAATAGACTTCTCCCTCGAAGGAAAGCTATACAAAGCTAGCCATACTGTACATAGTCTATCATCAAAAGAAGACTATTCTTGCAAAAAAATAAAATAAAATATTCATGAAGCTTCCCACATTGATCAACTTCACGAAGACCTCAAGGAGATAATATACTCATCCCATATAGACTTCCCACATTGATTAGTCTATAAAAACAAAAAGAAAAAAGAAAAAGATAACTTTTTCATCATGGAATTTCCTATTTTGATCTTGAGTCTCTTTCTAAATAGTCATGTTGTCTCACACTAGGTTACGTTAAAACCAAATTGTTTTCACCTCATCGTCATTCACCCTAATTTCGTGCCCGCTCAAGGGACATGCCACAAATGCAACATTTTGTGATCCTGTGACTTTCTTCACCCTTAGAATGTCAATTATGCAACGCCTTTAGGTCTTACATTCATAAAAAAATCTTCATTATGATAGACTCGTTAGGATTCTTATCAATTAAGAGACTCTTTTTGCCACCTCTTACCATACACATTTTTCATTACTTGTTGATTCTCCTATATAGAACTAGACCATCGACACCTACATTTTAAGGATTCCCCTTTCACCAAAATCACCCATGCCTAAATAACCTTAACTTAACCTTGCCTAAATTGACCTAAACTCAACCATGTATAAATGACCTAGAATCAAACATGCCTAAAACCTACCAATCCATCCCTCTACCTTATCATTTTATTTCCTAGCTTATGGGCTATATAGACAACACTACTCGAGGGCATGGGGCCCTTGGAGGTTAGCTTAGCCACTCTTTACCCTAACCCATTTTCCCCTTTTTTCTATTCACAGGCTACCTTAGTTTTCCATTTTACACAAAACTAGGAAATTAAACACTCAACAAACATACATACCTACCATTTTATCACATCATCAAAACATCCAATCAATCATTTCATATTTCCATGACATCAAATATTTGGAAATTTAAACCATAACATAAATATACATCATCATTTATTTTCCATACTACCAATAACATGGAAATTAAATCAAACCCAACAACATGACCAAATCATACCTAACTGACCTAAAACTCCACCATGCCTAATTCACCTATACTCCACCATGCCTAAATTACCTAGACTCCACCATGCCTAACTCACCTAGACTCCACCATGCCTAACTCACCTTGACTCCATCATGCCTACATGACCTTGACTCAATCATGCCTAATTCACCTAGTTTCCATCAATACACAATAACAATGGAAATTAAAACCAAGTACATCATTAATACATAAACATCATCAACTATATATAAATGAGAAATTTTGTGTATCAATACATATATACATAGATACAAATAAATACAAGTATCTCAAATCACTTAGATATAGCCTCACTATCTTCGACACATAGGCTAGTATAAAACTCAAAATCACAAAACTCTCATATACAGTCTCACTATCTTTGGCACACAGGCTGTTATAAATATCAAAAATCAAAACACTGATCATCTCAAGTGGCTAAACATCATCCCACCTGATATCCTTTGGGATAGTCTCACCTATCTCCTCCTCTCGACCTATTTGTTTCCCTATCAAGCATATCTCCACCCTCCATGGGTCTCGATCTAATCTCCCCTTGGCCCTCACCTAGGTCTGGCCTCCATGAACTAGTAGCCTCACCTTGACCCTATCTTTGGGATCGTCGGCCCCCTATGCTCTCTGAGTTATGAGTGCGGGATCTGGTCCTCTCACTCACTTCTGTTGGGCTCAGCTCGGCATATGAAGGGACATCTATACCAGCAGTCATTAGGTGATCCTGATAATAAATATCATCATTCAAGGCATTCGTGAACCTCATCATCATAACCATCTCGAGGTAGTGCCATAGGTCTCAATGCACACCTGTGAGCCCTGTCCTACTAATACTAGCCTTGGTCCCTCGTATTTGTGATCCATGTCCTCCTCCCCATGTACTGGGACCCTATCTTGCCATAGCTATCGTAGTATGGCACCATGTCCCCGGGCCTATGGAGGTACTTGTGCCATAAGTTGGGCCTATAAGGCCATAACCTTTTCTGTGAAGTGGTCACCGGCCCTAAAAACTCGTTACCTTTATTTGTAAGGCGGTTACCTATTCCCCATCTCCATCTCCACCTGCACGGCTGCTTCTCCCCTGTTTCTACTGGGGGCCTATAGTGCCACCACCTAAGCCTTTAAAATGCCAACCTATGTCTCTCGATCCTGTGAACTTCCCCGTAAAATTGAAATATGTGCTTGAAGGGTGGCCACCTACGCCAACAATGCATCTCTTTGCACTATGACTGTGGCAAGATCTGTTTTCCCCGGCCTCGATGGTGTCACCCATCGTTGTGACACCCACCACTTCATATATCCATCAGTGACTCCTACATCATCAATATTCCTATCTACCGCATGTTCCTCCTTCTCTATAAGCATACTTGCAAGTGGTAGAGACTTGGGTCTCTCCACATCATCAAGACAGATAGTAGGAAAAGGTACATCTTGTGGCAGCCCAAACTATCATCTAACTCTGTCTACATGTATCATCTCATGCTCATTGGCATGACACCCTTGTATCCACCTCAATAGCTAGAGCTCCTCTAACTCCTCCATCATGCCTCTATAAGATGGAAAGTCAACATAAGGCCTCCAAACAATATCAACTCTTGAAATCCCCTCTAGCAACCACCTATAGTATACAACATCATATGTGGCCCTAGCCACCCTATGTTGCCCACCAACTGGTACCCAACATTTGTATCCAACTCTAAGCAAGCCACCCTCGAACCAATCATGTCATGGAAAACCAACTGGCTACACACATACGATGTGCTCATATGCCCAACAGTGTAGTAAAAAGTACAACACATACCAAATCACCACAATCTCCCATAAGCCCATAGCTCCCTATATAGTTGAACTAGGAAATTTGGTGCCCAAGAAAAGTGTATCTGCTCCTCAATCATATCTTGGAGTACTCCCATCAGTGCTCATGGGAATCTCCCACCCTCGAATCAGGAAGGGCAAAACAACCTACCACCTCCATCATTAGTATAGATAGCCTTGTCTCCTGTGGGTAGGCTGCATACATGTCTCCATAAGTGAGACTCACATTGTGATACCTTAGCTCACCCATTGCCTCACCAAAAAAACCACTATCGGCTCCACCAAGGCCTCGAAGTAATAGAATAAACTGGCTCCCTAATAATAGGAAGCCGCAGGATCCAGTACACATCCTCTAGGGTGATGGTCATCTCATTCATCGGTAGATGAAAAGTGTTGGTTATTGAATCCCATATATCGATGAGTGCAACCATCAAACTATAGTGTCGATCCCAATAAGTCTAACCTCGGTCATATGTGACCACTCCTTCGCAGTCACACTAGAATGCATCCATACCAAAAGAGGTGGTACTCATCCCGCATCCTCAATTGGTCTCTATCCTGCATCCACCAAAACACAACATTATTACCTGACTACCTCCAATTACCTATTACCCCTAAACCATACCCAATAACATCTATCATGCCCACCCCCTTTCCCCTTCTCACCTACAAACCTATTAACCCTTGTCATCCTTACCCGCTATGTTAGTTCATTTCACCTACTTACCTATCCCATGTTGCTACAATCACATGTTACCCTCATCCCTCTACATACACTCTTCACCTATCCCTTTTTACCTATTTTCCTTTCATACCTAACCCTTCTTACCCCTATTCTTCCTTAACCTTAAACCGGCACCGATTGCCTTAACCGTCATTGGTTTTCCTTGACCGTCACCAGTTTTCCTTGACTATCATCGGTTCCATTTAAACGGTGTTGGTCACCTAATACCCGACCGATGATGGAAAAAACGACCGACGTTAGCCAAACCTATACTACATTGGTCTCTATTGAGGCACCCAAAAATATAAATGCGTCCCCCATTCTTCAAAATTTACAAAAATATCCTAAAAACTTCCTCTAACTTACCCAAACCTACCCTAACATCATTTCTAACCCTCTTTAACTTATGTATGACATTCCCGCCTCTCATTTTATGTAATTTTACCCACTAATTAAAAATAAAAATCCCATTTTAACCAAAACCAATTTCAACAAACTATTTCCAACCAAATAATAGATTCGGATTGACTCTTACCTCATCTCGGCGGTGTCTATTTGGTGACACCTCTCTCTCAGTATCGGTGGACCTCCCACACCTTCTCCCGCCTCTTCCATGATAAATGCAATGCCTCACCTCCAAATGAATCGAAATACTCAAATCGATCTCTAGGACCCATTGATTGAATGCCAATCACTCGCCACGTAACTCACCAACTCATTTCAATACCTCACCTAATTGTTTTCCACCTTTCTTTATCTCCTCTGTCATTTTCTACAAATGGAAAATGACAAACGATTCCACAAAAAGCATAATTTCACATTTTACCCTCCAAATTGACATGACCGATGTCGGTCAGATTGTGCCCTAGCTAATCGACATCGGGCTTACCCCATAACTAGCATCGGTCACACATCATAACAATTTGACCCACATTATGCCCATTTTGCCTAAAAACATTATTGACCAAATACCTTTTACCTTTACCAACACCTATTACACCTCACCCACAAGCCTAAATTACCTATACATGTCCTTAACTACATTTAGGGACATGTTATTTACCTATACCTCGGCCTTACCCATGCCATGACCTACATACCCTAACCTGAACCACCTTTTGTGACATTGGAATTTGTGTACTCACTATACCTTATGATGTTGTTACCCATGTTGTTTAGCCTAATGACCTTACCTTTCCTATTTCCATGTTATTTATCCCGAAAAAACATTTGGTGTACCGGATCATACCTAAACATTCCTGCACCTAACCTAAGTTTTGTTTCTGGACCATATCCTATACCCTAGATACCTGAATTACTTCAACCTTGTTTGGATAAATTTATCGACCTTGGAAGATGTAGTTATTACAAGCTCTTCTACCTAGTACCATGTCACAGTCTATACGTGTGTGTGCATTTGATTGCCATTACCCATTACCCAATATGACCCTTACCCATTACCTAAAGTTCCCATACCCTTCCCTACAACCCACCTCCCATCACTTACCCATTTATCAATCCACTCACTGACTCCGTCTAACACCTCATCGCTCCTAGTTTGAGGGGATCACCTCCACCCATACTTGGGGCAACCTCACCTTCAGCCCTACTTGGGGCAACCCCACTCTCACCTATACTTGGGGCAACCACTTCTTGTTTTTATCAAAGATCGCTTACCAATACAAGCTACGTGACAAAAAGGGGCAAATTTAGACACCAAATTTGGGTCACACTACCCTTAGTCCCCTTTTAATCAGTTAACATAATGTGCTCACCTAACCTCCGACCCCTTTAATTACTTAAAATTAAATTAATGCCCATCCTTACATTATTTATTAATTTAATTACTTTAATTAGATTAATTTACACCTCACCCAACCACCTCACCTAGCCACATCACCTAGATACCTCACCATGGACTTATTCTTAGTCTATTAATTAACTAAGACCGAGTCTCCACTTTTCTTAACCAATTGGGACTCTTTCAAACCCTAAAATTCATTTCCTATTCCTTCTCCAATAACACTCCCACTTATCTAAGCGTTAACCATCACTTGAGACCCGGACTGACAAGAAGAGCACACCAAAAATAGCCAAGATCTATTTTTTGTGTAAACCTAGGATTTCCCACCCTAACCAACATCGGTTAACCCGCAATCGATGCCGGTCACCTTGACCATCATCGGTTACCATATATATAGTTTTGCAACCTTTTTCCTAGGTTGGTCACTTCGAGTTTTGAGAGAGATATCTGCATTCAAGCATGAACCGAGTTTTCTCAGCATCAAGATGACATAATACATTCAGCCAGAGGCCCAAGAAAGTACCTGAGACTGATCCAAAGGCATTGGCATTCATGAGATAACTATAGGAAGTACTATCGCATAACTAACCACCAAGTTCATCACGGATCGACCATCACCTTCCTTAATAGGTTCAATTTTGCATCATTTCCATACTTAATAGGTTCTTTATATTTTTTTATTAGATCTTGTTCTTCCCTGCATTCCTCCATCCCCACCTTCCTACCCATCTACCTATCCAGCCACCCACAACCTTTTGGCTCTCCATACCTAACCTTTATACTTTCTGAGTTTTCCTCACCTTATTACAAACCCAACCAGTCCCCCTTCACTCTCTATGCAATCACAAAGAATCCCAAAATCACCTTTTATCAACTTTCACCAAATTTCCCCTCCGACACCAATTATCTTGACCATCATTGGTTTCCTCTTCATTGGCATCAGTCACCAAACCGACATCGGTTACTGTGTCTCCTGTCATACTTTCACTAAATTGACCTTAACACCCCAAAACCTCACCCAAGCCTAATACCCTACCTGCAACCTCATCACAGACCTTCCCATATCTTTATGTAGACACCGAGGAGCCTAGACACCTTCTTTAAAATTATGCTTTTACCCACAATAACCATCATTGGTCATACCTTAACCATCATCACTTAGGGTCACCGACATTGGTCTCGTGTGCGGAAAATTGTCTCGCACCAGCAAGATCCCACTCACACCCCAAAACTAGTCAAACTTTCCCAAACCTTACCCAAACCCAGCCTATGACCCTCACACCACCTGCCTAGCCTACAACTTGACCTAGGACTTTCACCAATTTAATTATTAAAGCATTTAATTGGATTGACATTGATAGTAATATGAGATACCTAAATTAGAACACTATCATTAGATTTTTTATTTACATGTTCATTTATTTTATATTGAATAATATATATATATATCAGTGGATTGACAACCATCGATGAAGTATCACACTTCCTCAATCTAGCTCACACTAGGTAATCCACTAACCTTTTGATATTAACTATGTTTTGTGGTCTTGCTTTTTTTTTTTGTGGTAGTTCCTCCTAGACAAAAGGAAGATCACACAATTAGTTTGGTTCAAAAATTAGAATGCATGCACAACCTTCAACCAACATTACAATAAGTATTCCTCCTTGGCCTATTTACCCTTATATGTTTCATTAATCTACTAAGAATCTGGTGAAATAGTAGGGGTAGGTGAAGACTAATACAGGAGGAAGAGGGAAAAGTGAGTGTAGGTAGGGCACGATTATGCAGTGTGTGATAGGTAAGTAGGTGAAATGATTGATGATAGTGGGTAAGTATCAGAATGGAGACAATAGGGTTTTAGGTGAAATAGGTAAAGGGTAGGTATGGAAACCAGGTGAAGGGTAGGTATGATTGATGGTTTTAGGTATGATTTGGTAAAAAAAGGCTAAGTATGAGGTTAATTGAGGTTTGAGGAATAGGTGATGTGAGAAGGTCTTGACTTGACAGTGTTGGGTTGGATGATGCATGCGAGAGATCAGTTGACTATGAGAGACAGTACCACCTCTATTGGTACAAATGTGGCCGAGCGTGACAGCTGAGGAGTGGGAGCACATAGCAGATGTGGGACTTAGTTAGATCAGGTCTTATAGGTTGATATCCTAGCTTGATGGTTTCTCTCATCGAAAAATGAGAGTCCATGACCAATACCTTTCATTTACCGACTAGCAAGATGACCGTCACATTGGAGGATGTGTATAGGATCCCGCAACTTCCTATTTTTGGGGAGCTAGTGTATTTGATTTCATCGAGGCATTGGTGGAGCCCATAGTGGAAGTATTTGGTGAGGTGATGGGCATGCTAAGTTATCACAATGTAATTCTAAGCTATGGGGATATATATGTGGCATATCCACATGGCACCAGTTTATCTATTTTGATGATGGTGGTAGTAGGTTTTTTTTCTCTCCGGATTTTGAGGGTGGGATATTTCCATGAGTACTGATTGGGGTATTACAGGACATGATCAAGGAGCGGGTATGTTTTTATTGGGAACCAACTTTTCTAGTCCAATTGTATAAGGAGTTATGGGCCTCTAGTACATTGAGGAGGTTTGGTATGTGTTGTACATTCTTGTTACACTACTGGGCATATGACCACATTGTGTGTGTGCATCCAGTTGGGTTACCATGAAAGGATTTGTTCCGAGGTTGTTTATATAGAGTAGGATTCGGAGATGGGTACCGGTTGGGTCACAGTAGGGTGGCTAGGGCCATATATGATGTTATATACTACATGCATCTATTGGAGGGCCTATCAATGGTGGATATCATGTGGCAGTCATATGTTGATTTTTTGTCATATAGAGGCATGACTAAGGAGTTAGAGGAGATTCAATATTTCAGATGGATACAAGGCGGCATGTCGGTGAGCACGAGATGATACTCGTGGACAGGATCAAATAGCAATTTGTATTGCGTGCCCCCACCTTTCCCATAATTTTATAGAGATGACGTGGAGAGACCTAAGTCTCCACCATGTTTGAGTGTTCCCTTAGGGCATGAGGAGCAGTCTTGCTAGATCAATGGATTGATGATGCGAATCATCTATGGATATAGGTAGTGGTGGGTGGCACAACTACGGGTGGCACCGTTGATGCTAGGGGAGCTTGATTTTGTGAAAATCATAGTGTATATGGATACATTACATGGGCAGGTGGCTACCCTATAAGCATAGATTATAGGGTTATAATGATAGCTAATAAGATCACAAGCACAAATACCCACCTTGCGGGCATATGTGACAACCCTACAAGCCCAAGTAGTACATGCACAGCTCCCGCACGGGGTGGAGATGGGGATGGATGGCAAGTAGATTCCTTACAAGAATAGGTTGTGGGTTTATAGGTTCATTTGGCCACAACACAGAATAGTTTGTGGCCTATAGGCCTAGGTAGCTATATAGGCACAGGGACGGGTCCCATAAGACAGCACCTACATCAAGATAAGGTACACTTTTGGTTGGGCATAGTTCATAGGGGCAGTTAGGATGATGGCACCACCACATACTGTATCCATGATGAGGTTCAGGGATGCCCTGAATGAGGCTCACTATTATCAGGACCATCTAGCCACCATAGGGATTGATGTGCCTTCATATGCCAAGTATCAAGCCTAGTAGGAATCCGGTGAGCGGACTAGATCCAACACTCACACTCTAGTAACACGGGGGTTGTCGTCCCCGAGACAATGCCATGGTGAGGTTAGTAGTTCATCGGGACCAAGACCCGTAGAGGGTAAGGAAAAGGATATGGAGGCCAAGGAGGGACTAGCGAGAGGGTGGTGAGATGTTAGCAAGGCATGTGACTGGTAGGGAGGAGGAGACATGTGAGACCAGAGAGGATGGTATAAGGTGGGCGAGATGATTGATATGCATATACGATATTGTATTATCATTTTGATATTTGTTATATATACTTGCTCAGTGCAACAAAGATGGGAGATTATACATGAGAGTTTTGAGACACTTATACTTATTTATATTTGTGTATATATGTATTAATGTACATACACTCCCATTATATAATTAATGGTGTTTGCTAAATGGATGATGTACTTGCTTTAATTGTTATTGTTATTGTGTATCATGGAAAGTAGTTGAGTAAGGCATGATTGAGTCGAGGTCATATATGTATGGTGGAGTTTAGGTGATTTAGGTATGATGGATTCAAGTATAGGTATAGGGAGTTAGATATAAGCATGGTTGAGTCAAGGTCATATAGGCATGGTGGAGTCAAGTATAGGAATTGTCGAGTCTAGGTCATATAGGCACGGTTACGTATGGTTTTTGTGTTTGCTTTAATTTTTAAGTTGTTGGTATTATGGAAAATAAATAATGATGTATATGTATGCTTTGTTGTTTATTCTTTCAAATACTTGATATCATGGAAAATGTTAAATTTTTTAGGTAGAATATGCATTTGGTGGTAAAATGGTAAATGTGATGAAACAATGCATGTTTGTTGTGATATATTAATTTCCATGTTTTTGCATGAATGGAAACTAACTAGGGTAGAATGTGAATAAAAAGGGAAAATTTTATTAGGGGAAAAAAGTGGCCGTGCTAACCTCTAAGGGCCCCATGCCCTTGGAGTGCTACCAACATATCCCGACAAAAAGGGGCCTCATGCCAATGTAGTTCTCCCCGTAAGCTAGGAAGAATATGAGTAGGTCTAGGTCATTTAGGCGTGGTTGAGTATAGGTCAAATAGGCATGGTTCGGTCTAGGTCATGTAGGCATGGTTGAGTATAGGTTTAATAGGCATGATTGAGTTGAGGTTTAATAGGCATGTGTGATTTTTTTGGAATATTAATTCCTATAATGTAGGTGTCAAAGGTCTGGTCATGTGTAGTAGAATCAATTAAGTAAGAAAAGAGGTGAACGGTAAGAGGAGACAAAAAGTTGCCTAATTGGTAAGAACCATGATGAGTCTATCATATCAAAGATTGGATTATGAATGTAAGACCCTAAAGGAATTGCATGATTGACTATTCTAAGGGTGAAGAAGGTCACATGATCACAAAATGTCACATTTACGGCATGTCCCTTGAGTAGGTAGAAGATTAGAAAGGGTTAAAATAGGCAAGTCCATGACAAAAAGTATATTTTTTCTTTTTGATTTTGCTTTATAGACTGATAGATGTGGGGAGTCTATGTGGGATGAATAGAATATCTCCTTGAGGTCTTTATGAAGCTGATCGATGTGGGAAGCTTCAGAATATTTTTATTTTTTTACGAAATAGTCTTCTTTTTGTGATAGACTATGTACAATAGGGCTAGCTTTTTATAGTTTTCCTTCAAGGAAAAGTCTATTTATAGCAACAAGATAGAAATATTAGATGTCCTTTTTTAGGGAGTCATTTTTTTCTATAAGTTTGACTCAAGGAGTTTGAATTTGAAAATCTCGTATATTACTTTTGAATTTTGATTTTTTTTGGACTTTTAGGTCATGGACAAGACTATAGAGAAGTATAGGCTTCTTTTATGAAGACAAAACCATAGCACATAGGGGTTAGCTATGAAAGAGAGGTTTTAAGTGATGAACGACCATGGGATTCCATCTTGAAAAGGATGAAAAGTATCCATGAGAATCATGCCATGAGTAGAGTTGTGGTACTCATATTGAAGATAAGGCTGAAAAGGTGATGGGTAATCACATGATTCTTGTTTAGTCATTGATCCTTAAAATAGGTAAGTGGAAGGTGGATGGCTCCCAAGGGACAAGAGTTTAGTAGATAGAAGATGATACGATACTTGATTCAATAATGGAATGGTCAAAGATGCAAGGCATTAAGCGGCTTAGGTTTGGGGTTACCTTTGAGTGAAGATAAATGATAAGCACCCGATCCATAGGCATGAGTAACAATATAGGGTCTAAGCCAATTAGGAGAAAACTTGCCCCGTTTACTTTTCTCCTCTTTTTTACATGTTGATTTTCCTTCAGGATGAGGTCACCAACCTAGAAGGTTCATTCTTGGACATGTTTATCAAAGGCATGTTTGATACATTTTTGGTAGATTTGGAGGTGATTGAGAGCATTTATGAGGCATTCATCTAAAAACTCAAGCTATGCCAAATGATCGTGGAAAAAATAATCATCATTGGGCATATATTTGAGTGAGATACGAAGAGATGGAATTTGGACTTCAAGATGCAAGATAGCCTTTGTATCATAGACCAAAGAGAAAGGTGTTGCAATAGTTGAGGTGTGAATACTAGTGTGATAATTCCATAAGGTGAAAGGAATGTGTGTGTGCCAATCCTTACTAGTATCCTCAACCATTTCCATAATAATTTTTTTAGGGTTTTGTTAGTTGATTCAGCTTGGCCATTTGTTTGAAGATAATAAGGTGAAGAAAAACTGAGTTGAATGCCGAAGGCATCACATTTTTCCCATAGGGTTTTGTTTTTGAATTGTTCTCCATTATTAGTGATGAGGATATGAGGAACACCAAAGTGACAAATGATGTGATGATTGATGAATTCACATATTTTATTGGATTTTGTAGAAATAAGAGGTACGGCTTCCACCTATTTAGTGTAATATTCAGTAGCGGTAATAATCCATTGATGACGTTAGGAAGAATGAGGGTTGATCTCTCTAAAAATATCTAAACCCCATTAAGAGAAAGGCCAAAGGTCTCACGCCACCGGTAAGGCATGACTATGGGTGTGATGAAGATTAGCATGTTGTTGACACTTCACACAACACTTGACATAGTCACACCAATAATGGTTAAGGGGAGGTCAGTTATATCCTAGGTGAAGGATACACTTAGCGACAACTAAGGGGTTGAAGTGATCCCCACAATTCCCATCATGAAATTCCTTGATGGTGTATGGAATTTAGAACTCGTAAGGCATCGTAAGAGGATAGCTTCAAAGCCATGTTTATAGAGAAGACCACCCGTGATGACATAGCGAGAGACACTTTTGAGAAATGCTCGTTGCCCATTGCAAGTAAGATTTGGAGGTAGAATTGGAAGGGAAATATAGTTAGCATACTTCTTATGCCAAAGGTCACGTGGGTCATTTTTAAATTTTCCTACAAGGTTGACATCTCGATTAGATAAGAAGGTGACTACAACCTTTTTACTATGAAAAATATTTTATGGTTAGAGGGAAAGGAAAGGATTTGAGAAGCAAGACAGGACCATGATGCATGCAAATTTATTAGTGGAACGTTGGGTGATTTGAAGTTAATAATGGTCAAAGATAGTCAAAATCATGTCATCATGATGCTTATACTTTTGAAGTATCTCGTTACTTAAACTAGTATATACCATTAACTTGGTTCACAACCAATTTAGAGTGGAAAAATATATTAATTGATTTAATGTATAAGGTTATGGTGGTTTGAAGACCTAACACGAGTGCTTCATAAACAGTGATATTGTTAGTACAATCAAAATCTAGTTTGAAAGATAATGGCATAAGCTTACTCACAAGAGGAATGAGGATAACTCGTGCACCATCCCCATGCCGACATTTGGAACCATTGAAGAATAAGGTCATCAAGTAAATGGTATCATCTAGGGAGAGGGTAGCGATGGATTCATCATGGAAATTGAAGTTATAAGATTGGTTTCTGGAGATAGGTGCGTCTGCGATTTGGTCGATAATTATTCATCCTTTGACATATTTTTATGAATGAATTCTAGATCTAGGTTTGTGAGAAGAATGAGCCATCTTCTAGCACATTGATGTTGGTAGGGCTTATCATACATGTAATGTAAGGGGTCATTATTGGTGAGAAAAAAGGTTTTGTGGTTGAGTAAGTAATGGTGAAGTTTAGTGGCGACAAAAACTAAGGCTAAGAAGATTTTTTCAGTGTGAGTATATCTATTTTTTTGGTTTAAAAGCATACAACTTATATAATAAACCATTTTCTCTTTATGTTTCTTGTCACAATCAAAGCAAGCATAACAACCAGGGCATGATCAAGTAGCATAAATGTAAAGGTAAAATGGTTGGTCATCCTTAGGAGGAATGATCACAGGTGGTTGGAGGAGGTATTTTTTAAGGCGTTGAAGGATTTGTGGAATTCATCATCCCATTTGAAGGAGACATCCTTTTTGAGAAGATGATGAAATGGATGGCAAATGGTCGAAAAGATGAGAAATAAAGTGACAAATAGATTGCAACTTGACTTACAAACTACAAAGTTGATGAAGGTTAGTAGGTGGAGGCATTTTAATAATAGCCTTAATTTTATCAAGATAAACTTCAATGTCATGTAAATAAAAAATAAAACCAACGATATTTACAGAGAGAATGTAAAAAAGACACACTTCTTAGGTTGAAGGTGAATGCGATTTGATGAGACGGTCAAAGACATCTTTAAGGACAGCAAGGTGCTCACCTGATGTTTAGTTTTGCAAGAAGATTGTCAACGTAATCTTCCAATACATTATGCATGATGACATGAAAATATAAGTCATAGCTCGATGATATGTAACACCAACGTTTTTAAGGCTAAAAGGCATGACATGATAGCGTAAGGTTCCCAAGGGGTGATGAAGGTGGTTTTGTGTTTATTTTACGTGGGAGAAATATTTCGGTATAACTCGAGAAACCATCCATGAGAGATAGCATCTCATGGTCGGTGGTGAGATCAACTAGTTGGTCTATACTAGATAGAGGAAAGTCATCTTTAGGGAAAGCTAAATTAAGGTCATAGAAATCCATGCAAATATGGATTCCCCCATCACTTTTGTGATAGGAACGATGTTAGAGATTCATTGGGGACAATCAATGGGTAGGATGATGGAAACCAAAAGGAAGAGTTGTAGTTATAATTTGATAATAAGGGAAATGCAAGGATGTATTTTTCATAGCTTCTATTTCACAAGTTTGGCATTAGGAATGGTTACGATATTGTGGACCAAAATGTTTGGGTCAATATCGGGCATATCAATGCATATGACCGAGAAAAAGTGTTGCTATGATCCTGAAGGAAATAAGTGAAAGATTCATGTCTAGGATCATCTAAAGATTGGCCTATTTTTAGAATGTGTGGGTTGTCCTGAGTGTGAATGTTGATTTTGATGGTTGATTCATTCAACATGGTGTGCATCTCAAAAGGTAATGATTAATGAATATAAGGATCTTCCACACCAAGGTAAGTGAGAATAGACTTATCGTCCTAAGATTAAACAATGTTAATAGAAGGTATATCATCATCGATCATGTCATGATACAAGAAGGGAAGGGAAGAAGGATCCTCGCCATCTTGTTAATAAGTCAAGGGTCTCAAGGAAATAGTGTTTACAAAAACAAAGTTAGGAGGAATGGATTCTAGGTCCATAGACTCTATAGGTGATGGTGGTGAATGTTTATCATCCTCATTGAGTTTGACTTGGACCTTCTTGGGAGATCGTTCAAACATCCAATACCACTACGATATTTATGTTTATGAGTGGTGCAAGGAATGATAGTATGGTAGCCTTGTTCATATAAACCAAACCTAAATGCCTTCCAAGCACAAAGAATGGAGGAATGTGTAAGTGAAGCGGTGTTTGGTGAGAGATTGAAGGTCGGAGAAAAATGGTCAAGTTTTGAAGGTAGCTTGGGTGAGTAGGTAGAAGCATCAAGTCCCCGTACGCTAAGTTGGTGAAAAGTTGGGAGGACCGTAGAGGAAGACCTCCCCTATGCATTGTGATAATTGCAGGAATTTTGGTGAATTTTTCCATACTCTTAAGGAGTAAATAATGTGTCAATGTTATAAAGGTGGTACTCTCCCAGTGAGGTATTGAAAAACACCTTCTAAGGGATCATTAGTTGATATGTGGGTAGTGGGAATGGATGAATCATAATGGATGGGTGAATGGGAAGAAGAAGCATTAGTTGTTTGAGATGTAGATGAGTTTTCCATGGGTAAGCTACGAAGTTGCAGCAGCAGCAGTGGCAATAAAGGAGTTATGTACGGAAGATGTAGCAGAAAAAGTGGTGGATGAGGTAGTAGTTGAAGAAGAAGTGGTGGCCGTGGTATATGTCTTAACTTACTTAAGGGCATCATTGGGTTGATACAACATGTTACAGGTATTGAATGGTGAAGGGTTTTCTAGAATGGTATATTTGTTCCCTTCATGTTTGATTTGTAAACAATGGTGTAAGGTTGAAGAAACACAACCCATGGTGTGAATTCGGTCGGTCTAAAAGTAGCATGTTGTCTTCGAATTTCCCCTCTATGACATAGAATAATTCAGAATGGTATGGGAGCCTACAAAAATGTGGTGAATTATGCATGCAATTGGCGGGATACTCATTTGGTTTTACACACAGGAAGAAATGATATAAATAGGGTGGGATTAGGATCATCGATTAGAGAGGTACAATCTTGTCATCAAAGAAACTGAGAGTGGCTACTTGATGAGTGGTAGCAGGAGAAGAGGAAGGGGGTGAAGTGGTGAGAGAGGCCACATGGTGAGGAGTGATAATGGATGCAATAGGAGTAGGGTCATTAGGTAGAACCTCAATAGATTGCAGAACCTCAATGAGGGCCTACCGATGAGACTTGGAGTTTTGGAAAAGGTTGTACAAAGAAATTTTGAGAGGAGACTTGTGCAGCTATTTAAGTAATGTACGATGGGAAACCTCATTAGAAATAGGGTATTTGGGTTCATGGATGGTGATTTCTAGTACAGTGCAGAGATGGAATATTGGGTAAAAGAGTAACAGATGAGCTGGTTATTTTCTCCTTTCCATTGTCCTTCCGGGATCGATTGGAAATTTGAACCCTATTGATATGTGGTAAATGAGAAATTGTGTTGTGATAGGTGTAGTGATAGGGACCGGAAAAATATGGTGAGGGCATATAATTGGTTTTGTGAAAAAAATGTAGCATGGCATTTTAGCGGAGGTTTGGCTAGCTCTCTTATGCGGACCATATTTATCTCAAATGTTAGAGGAGGATAAAAGGTTTGTGGAGGGGAGATGAAGGTTGATGAATAGGTATGGGACGACGATGTGTAGTGATAGGTGTAGGTGGAAGAGGGTCCTCATTTAAAATATCATCAACGTCAAAGCCTTCTTTGAGAGGACATAGTTAGATAATAATAGTCTTGAGAGCCTTATAGATTTCCACATCATGCCCTAGCACATGGTGGTAAGTGCAAATTTTGGTATCATCAAACCCTCTAGTTTAGGTTTAAGTGGGTCATAAGGTGTAAGTGGTGGCAATGTGATGAAAAAGATTTCCAAAAGGTTAGCTGAGATGTTGGTGTAAGACCTTGCCAATGGATCAAAATATGAAGTGTGGGTCCTGGATGGAAGTGTGGGTAATCGTGGTGGGTTAGGCGCCACCGAAGGTGGAACTAGAGGTTGAGTAAGTTTGACCATCTATTTGGTAGATAGTAGGGTTTTAGGTTTCGATTGCACCTTCTTGGGTAAATATGTAGCAAGTGAACTAGTTGTTGAAGGTGGTGTAGGTTTAACTACCTCTTTGGAGGGTAGTGGGTTCTTTGGCTTTGGTTGCACCTTCTCGTAAAATTGAAGAAGAAGTGCGTGATGTAGAAGGGAAGGCGATGGTGGAAGGGGCTAGGTTAGCCATGGCGATAATGTAGGTGTGGTGAAGGTTGTAGTAAGAGGAAATGTTAAAGGTACTTGGTTGAGGAGTAGGGAATGGCATAAGTAATGATGAGGATACTTTGGAAGTGGTGTAAGTATAGGAGGTAGAAAGGATGTAGGTGACGGAAAAGGCGTAAGATGTGTAGGTAATTTGGGTGCAATAGAGGATCATGACGAGGTACACTACTATAATTTTGGTTTACTCGGGTAGGATGCTTCTTGGCCAACGTTGATGGGTGGGGACCTATGATATATTGAAGTGGTGCATTTGAAAGAGGGGTAATGGGTGAATCTAGTGTGTGCGGCCTAAGAGGTTAGGTATTCCTCTTAGGTGGGGGAATAGTCTTTGTGATGGTTTGTGAGGATGTGGCTAAATCAAATGTGGCGGGAGGATGGAGTAGGATTGATGTCAACATGACTCCCAATGTGGTAATGGGTCTAGACACGAGAGGAAGATATAGGTGCGAGTAAGGTTTTAGGCATTGGAAAATTTTCATTTGATGGTAAAGGTTTAGGTGTGGGAAAGGGTGACAAATAAGGGGTTGCTTCACACTAGCATGGGCATGGTGGGTTTGGTTTTTGAAACACCTTTGGATAGATCGTGGAAGTGTCAACAAATAACATCTACATTTGAGTTGAGACAGTACTCAAAGATTTCCACAAAGCATGGAATTGTCAACATAATCCAAGCGATCGGCCAAATGTGAAAATGGAACTGTTGTAAGGGGGATGATGTTGATTTAGTAGTAATTCTTGTAAAGAATGTCTTTGAGAAAGGGAAATGGATAGCTTCAAAAATTTCGGTAAAAGACACAAGATAAAATCAACGTGATCCTTGAAATCTAATGGAGAATTGTCACCAATAGGAAGGGGTGCCGATAATGGATCCCCTGTGGGTAGGGGAGATGACAAGTTGGATGAGGTAAGTTCATCTTTTGGTGAAGAAGAAGGTAAGCATGACTCTCCCATGGGTAGAAGAGTAAGTATTGCAGGGTTGTTTTTCAGGTTGAGAGGTGAGTGGGGAAACTGCATCGACAGATATGGTGGACTCCTCCGTGGGTGGAGGAGAGATAAGGGAGACTCCTCTGTGGGTAAAGGAATAGATGAAACAAGTCCCTCCATGGATGAAGGAGCTCATGCAATAATCTCCTCGATAGATGGAGTAGGAGGAAATTGAGTAGGAAGAGATGGTATGATGTCAAAAATAGCATGAACCTCATGAATGTTACTGTCATTGGTCGAGGTTTTTCCAATTTGGTTAGACAATGGGGTGTGATTTGGGAACGGATTCTTGAAGATGTGAAGGTTCTGATTAGCTGGTGCATTAGGATTATCTAAGATGAGATCTCCATTATCTAACATTTCTTGGACAATATTTTTGAAAGTTATACAATTACCATTGCTATGACCTCTAACACAATGATAGTTGTAGTAATCATTTTATTTGTACCAAGCAGGAACATTATGAGAGGGGTAAAAACTAGTATGTGGTTTGACTGGTGGAAAATTGACTGCTCTAACTTTTAGATTTTTTTCTAAAATTAGAGAGTAGGGATCTTCTATGGGAGTATATTTTCATTGCTCCCACTTGAACTGGAAATCCTGAACAGGAGAAAGATTGGAAGAAGGATTTGATTGGTTAGATGGGTGAGATGGCCCAGCTTTCAAAACTATTATGTTGGTAAATCCTTTTTATTTAGAGTAATTATTTTTGGTTTGAAAGAAGAAGAGGTATCATTTGATTTAAACACAATGTTCTTGCTACGCAATTGTATCTTCTTATCTTCAATGGAAAAAAATTCAAGTTTCTAGGCCATGGTGAATGCCTCATCAAACATGTGGAAGTTTTAAACTTGGAGAGTTGGCGAGATGTGTCTAGCACAATCTCTAGTGAAAAAATCTATTAACTCAGTTTGAGGTAGTTGAAATGTGAGTTGGTTGATCAAGCTCCACCAACGAGCAACAAAATCTGCAATAGATTTGTCTTTGTATTGGTGTGTCGCGTACAAGTTGGTCATGGTGACCTTCTTGATAATGTTGATATAAAAGTGGTCTAGGAAGGCTTGAGCTACTTGGTTGAATGAGAAAATGGAGTGCCTAGGTAGATAACTATACCAATCCAAAGTAGGTCATGTCAAGGACATTGGAAATGTTCACAAGAGCAAAGCATCATCATGAGCAATCAGATAACACCCATGTTTAAAAGACCGCAAGTTATTTCATGGGTCTTCTTTGCTGTTAAATTGGTTGAATTTAGGAATTTCCCAATGTGTGGGGTATGGACGAATCGAATGGATGGGTGAATGGGATCATTACAAATCTCATCGTATATCAGAGAGTTACGTGAGCCGGAGATAGAGGATTCTAATGTCTGCATCTTGTCCATCATCATTTTGATAATATCATTGGTAGGTTATGATGATTGGGCACCCCCTGCAGTATAAGGGGGTAGATGCGGAGGGTATGATGTGGGTGGCATACCAATATGTGGTGGTGCTGAGTAGGAAAATTGTGAGGAAGGAATGTAGGCTATGATAGATGTAGATGGCAAGTATCTTGAATAAGCGATAGATAAAATAAGGGGATGCTAGTGATAAGTGTAGGTATGTGGAGTGGATGTAAAGACTCTCATATAAATCGGAGGAATATATTACAAGATGGAAATACCAATGTTTTGAAGGGATTATGGGTTACCGTCACCATTGGTGGCTGAGATGCAATAGGTATATGAGAGGTGGCGGATGTAGATAGACCTACACTCAAGGTGGTTAATAAAGGCATGGTTAACATCGTAGTAGAAATAGACATCAAAGGCATGACGGATGTCGTATTTGTAATCGATATCGCTTATGTAGGGTCAAGTTGGGAAACCATAGGTGGTAAGGTAGAAGAGGGTGAGGCCAAGCTAGTAGTAGCTGATGCAAAAGTGGGTGCAAGGGTAGGAGGAATGGACATGGGAATGTCATATATAAGTTGTCATAATGATTCACGGGTAGATGAATGAGAGAGATGGTACTAGAGAAACGAGGTTGTGATTGAGGATTCTTGTGAACTCCTCATCACTAGTGGGTATGGTGAGTGCTTAATTGGGGTCCATATGTGATAAGACAGAAAGGGGTGATGGGATAGGTGGGAGCGGGTGGCACAGCTGCACTTCTGAAACAGGAGAGTATTAGCTTGTTTACAAATCAAAACCATGTGACTACCGATAAAGCATGTATTCTAAGCTTTGTTGATGATGCAAAAACATAGAAGTAATGGGAAAAATCAGTCTAAAATGAGTGATTATATCATTGTTTTGATTGAAAAATCAAAACAAAGAGACCGACGTCAATTGGGTTGCCAATGCCGGTATGGGATAACCGGCGCCATTCGGATAAGACCGATGTCACTTACCGAAAGATAAGATATTCAAATATTTGGAAATGAAAGATGAAAAATTGGTCAACTTTGAATCCTGAAAAAATGATATCAGAGACTCAAGAGTGGGATAAAAATGGTGGAACAAGCCATGAAAATAACAGGAAGGTGGATAATACTATTTTGGTAAAAACAACCAAAAATCATAAAAACCGACATTGGTCGGTTAACCGATGTCATCATTGGTGATATCACTGCTGTGTGAAATATAGGAAGAGAAGAAAAAATGAAGTTTTGGTGATCTAGATCAAATAAAATAGGTCAACCCAGACTGGTACGGCTATGAGGAGTCCTAATAAACCCATAATAAAATTAGAATATACCAGTCATGATGTGGGGTGTAAAAGGATAAGAAAGAATGAATAAATGCAACTCACACCTCAAAATGCAAGTAGACAAAAAGCTAACAAACTTGAAATCCTAAGTCTGTAGATTTTATGTTGTGGCTTATGCCATTTAATACTAATTGTAAACATGATAAAAAATTTGGTTAACAAAGGTGCCCTATGAAAGCTAACAGCTATGTTTGGTTTCACGTAAGTTTAAGCGTGGGAGATCCTTCTTTGAGATGATGACTGCAAAGAGAAACCAGCTAGAGCCTAGCGTCAATCCTTTGATCATGTGATCATTGATAGCTTCTTCTCGGGAAAGATGTTGTTTAAGAATTATGTAGTTTTGTTTTAGTGATTTGGTATAGAGAGTGTGCAAAATGTGAGCTACAATTCAATTTGTCAACCATCAGTTGGGCATGACTTCCAACATATAGTTTTCCCACAATTTAGATTATCTATAATGTAAAAAACTCAACAATGCAAGTGCACAAGTTTTAAAACCCAAATCCACAAATTATATTTGATGAGAAAAAATTATGAAGAGGTTAAGGGTATGAATTTCACTAAATGCAATACAAGAAAAGAAAGAAGAATTCTTTTTAATCCCGAAAAACAAGTGTCACTTGAGATAATTAGAAGAAAAGAATATTTCCAGAGAAGAATCTTAATGTGAACTTGTTTCAAATGAAAATAGACACACAAGATTTTCCCTAGGAATGAAAATGCAAAGAACCCCTGATGGGTCCCATCAGGTGTGCCAAGATGTTTCACCTAATTTGTTTCTAGTTAAAACTAAATAGGAAATAGGTTATGAGGAATACCTATGATATGTGGGTCAAAGGTTGAATGTGTGTGTTAATTACCTTTTGTTCCAAGTTGATTATGAAGAACTTCCCTTTGGCTAGGATGAACGACCTATATAAGAAACACAACAAGACCACAAAATAGTATTAATAATATCAGTTAGTAGACTACCTAGCAAGTGCTAGATCTGAGAAGTGAGGTGCTTCCTAGAAGGCTATCAATCCACTTTCAATATTAAATTAATATTACAAATATCATGAAGGAAATCCTACTGTAGTTATACAATTCAGGTATCTCATGTAAATACAATAAGCAAATCTAATCTAACATGCAAGATTGTGATTAGATCTAGAGGTTTGGTAGGTTATTCTTGGTTATACAAGTCCGACAAGGGTCCGGGATTGATTGGGTAAAGTCTAGGTTAGTTTTGGTTGATCGAGAGGCGTATTGGTCAAAAGGGATGAAATAACATAGAGACCAATATAGGTCATGTTACCGATGTTAGTATAGAGGTGAAACCAACGATGGTTAAGTAATTGGTGTCGATATGAGAAATTGAAAATAATTTGATAAAAATGGTTTTGGGCTTCTTTGTGATTGCATAGAGAGTGAGAAGGGTGTGGTTAGGTTCGTAATATTATTAAGAAGACCGAGGAATACATTGGGGAATTCACAGGAAGGAAAAAAGGCTATAGGTGGTTGGGTTGGTAGATTGGTGAGGAGGTGGAGATAAAAGAATACAAGAAGAAATAAAGTATAATGAAAGAGGTAAGGAATCTATACTTTAAGCAAGCACAATATGATTGAAATCATGAATACTTACTTTCCTTTATAGATCTGGTAGGTGAAGGTGGATGGTAGTTGATCCGTGAAGAGATTCTGGAGTCAGTGTCATGGCAATACTCCGTAGTGTTCCCATGAGTATTCCAATACTCTGGAAGGAGAACCAAATGCTTGCTTGGGCATGTGGTTGAGTATTTTGTGTCATCTGGATGTTGAGAGGATTTTGATTCACACTTGAATGCAATAGTTCTCCCAAAACTGAAAATTACCAACCTGGGTAAAATGTTGTAAAATTATATATAAAGTAACGATGGTTATTAGTGTCTAGCGCCGCGAAGGATAGGCGACATCAATTAAGGAGGATAAGTCTAGGTTTACTAAAAATAAATAGATCTTCCCAGATTTGGCATGTTTTCTAAGTTGATTATTCGAGGGAATTGGATTTCTCATTAGAAAAGGTATTAAGGTCATAGAATAAGTCCAATTAGGTTTAGGATGAAGTCTTAGTTAGTTAGGTTAAGTAGTGATTCAAAGACGGGAGTGATGACTTGGTAATTTTGAGTGAAATTCCCATGGAATGAGTCCAGGATGAGGTGTCATGGTGAGGTGGGGGTGTGAGGGTGAAATTAATTTAATTAAAATAATTAAATTAATTAATAATGTGAAGGTGAATATATTAGTAATAATTAGTAATGAGGCCGTGGTGTGTTTAATTAATTGAACGGGACCAAGGGGAGTGTGACCTAAATTTGGTGTCTACAAGTGAGATTGTGCAAATAGATAGGTTTTTTTTGCAGGTTACAAGTTTGATCGAAACCCTAATAGTGAAATCCGAGTGACTAAACAAATATTGGTTGAAAGACCCTCAAACCTAGAAAAAGAGTAGATCCCGAATAATCACACATACACTACTAGCGCCCGAGTGCTCCTGTCTTCCTATAGGCACTTCATCTCCGCTTATTATAGAGTCTCAAAATTCTCTACTAGTCATTGTGACCTCATTTCTAATTTGATCCAGCAAATATATAGTCCCGAATGGCTCGAGGATGCACAAAAATCAGCTAAGTCATTTATCTCTCTTATTTGCTTAAACTTTATTTTAACTATTCTCCATAGTTAGAATAAACAATTACATGGTTAAATATAACCAATAATAATATAACTAATCACAATGCATAATTAATTATATTAGGTAAATAATAATTAACCTAACATTTTTGCACTATCGAGTACCTTGAACACTTGTATATTGTTTTATATTATCATGTGTATATCCCTTTTTACATTAGTTACTTTTACATGTGATTTAATTCAATTTATATTAAGTCACTTCAAAGGACATGGTCAGGTGTGAGGCTTGGGGACTCTTGGAGGAAGAGGGGGCACATTGGGTTGTAGAGGTAAGGGCAGAGAAGAGTGGGAGGAAATATCTGGATTAGGGGTATGTTGGGGATGAAGTAAAAGGTTATCCCAATACTTATAAATCATCTAAATTACAACACGATGAGAGGTTGGGCCTTCTTACCCCACTTAACTAGATTAACAAAGTGATCTAGAGAGTGAAGAATAAAAAGGGAAGCTAATAATAGTGTTTCGTGAAAATGGTTCAAGAAAATGAGGTAAAATTAATGCATTCCTTATATCTCCCATATAAGGTAATGAACTTCATCAACACGAGGCCCACCTTGTCATATAGTAAAAACAAATACTCCCGCAAGAAGCCACCTTTGGTGTGTGACATCTCTTCACCTAGATCTAGAAATTTTTTATCTTTCATCTCCCTATCAAACTTATTTTTGTAGAATTTGATTCCTTTCATTTGCAGGACCCATGACTAAGGCTACAAGATCCTTTGTAATATCAAAATATTTATTCTTATAAGTAACCTTTCTATCCTTCTAGTTTTTAGCAAATTCTTGGGAGAGCTGAATATCACACCCTCGAAATCTATCAATGAAATATTTGAAACCACCTTTGGACAAAATCTACCATAAAGCAACATCTTGTTTCCATTATTCATTACTTACCAGCTCAACCCTACATATTTCTCCCCCATGGTGTTTTTGAATCAAATGAATCACATAACCTCTTGTCCCCAATGTAAAGAAACTTAAAACGCTTCCTCTTTTTGGTACCCTTGAAGTTAGGAGTGTAGTTATTCTAATGTTATTTTGTATTTTTAGCTCACCCGAAATATTACACATGGGGAAACAAAAAGTTTTTTTATCATCAATGATAGTGGATAAGAATTGAGGTGGAATATTATCATCTTCAGACATATTTTAATTTAAACTTGCTTAAGACTCCTATTTTAGTCATCAAATTAGTAAGTTTTTTCCCTTCTCTATATGTGTGATTCCAAGAGAAATTATATAAATAATTAGACAAATGCGTGGCTTCGAAATGATATAATTAATGGTCTAACCGAAAGGAGTAATTATTATAAGGAATTTTATAATATTCAATGAATCCCGTTATATGATATAGTTATGGATGTTAAAGGTGTTGGTAATTCTTAAGCCCCATAAGGAACCCAAGGCCTCTCGAATAATTATTTGACTTCATCCCCATAGGTCCCACGTACAAAACCAAAATTTTTCCGATTAAATTTCAAATGGAAACTCCCCTCCGACTCTACAGATTACCCTTAGACACTTCATCAAAATTGAGCTTATATTATCCTGGAGGAGGAAGTTCCCAAGTGCACAAAGCTCTATTTTTTCATCATTGAGCCTAGTATTGATAAAAGCCAGAATTTTCCATTTTTCTAATGATTTTATATCTTCAATACTCTACCGTAGCTTATTAGTGGGTCTAAAAGTGAGCACATTCTATCTAATGTCTCTAGTCATCATGTTGGAAATTATGGCCAAAGAAGGTTTCTTGTCTTCAAAATTTTATGAGTTGCGAGCTTTCCAGGATGATCTAGAGAATGTGAGGGAAAGATAGAGACCAGATCTTTTTAATAATAGAGAGTTTGAATCCATTGCTCCCAAGAAACAATCATATTACTAGGAAGAACCCATTTGATCCCCATGATACTCAAGAAGTAATACCATTCATAGGAAGAAAAAGAGAAATGGATAAAGATGTGGTTAGTAGTTTCTTTAGCTTTCTTTCATAAAAAAACCTATTGGGAATGTGTTGACCTCTTTTTATCCAATTATCAATTGTCAATACTTTGTTCGGAGGACTATCAAAAAAAGAGGTTGATCTTAGGGGTTAACTCCATCCATATTATGTTCCAATCAAAATCAAAAGGTTGAGTTGAAGTGAGGAGCATGTAGCCCATCTTGACTGAGTAAGAACCATCAAAGGAACTATCCAAAATGAGCTCATCATGTATATCTAAGAGGATCATGTGTTGAGTACTAATAATATCTTGCAATTGCATTGATCTTGAGGAGAAGAATCAATCTTGGGAAGCTAAATCCAAACTTTCTTAGAGTTAGCATTAATGATGTAGTCACTCACTTTGTCTCCAATCTGTATTTTACAATGCATAGCCAAGTGACTCCATACCTCATCATTTTTAAGAGGGGAAGAGGTATCCATCTATCACCCCAAAACGAAATATGTTTTCCATTACCCAATTTTCATTTGCATCCTTTTAAGAGAGGGACCTATAATTAGTACCATTTCATTCGATCGTAAACCATATTTATCTTTTATAAGATGTAAATGGAAACTAGAAAACATATCGAACTAGAGAAAATATGTTTATCAACCATGATGCAAAGATTTTAATGTTTCTCTTTACAGAAAAACATCAACATATATAATTTCTTTCATTAACTAACCTATAACCCTATTAGTGTCCTCTACTGTAGACACTTGTCACACAAACCGAACCAAACATATTTCTCTATTTTGGTCGGTTGAAGACATCTCTTCTTGTCATTTTTTTCCTTGGTAATGAACTTACAATATTTTAAATATAAAAAACATTTTAAAATTATATATTATTTTATTAAAAACATTATTTACGCAACGTAATTATCCTCAAATTTATTTTTATTCTCCTAACACCTTATGATGAAAATATTCCAATTACATTTTGGTCGTAGTGGGCCCTCCCAAAATCTATGAGAGTTACATCAATAAACTTTCTTTATCTCTCAATTGGGATTTGTAGCCTCTCTAGATGACAACATGAATAAATAAATCTTTGTGCTTAGTCAACTATTCATTTTTAGAATACTTGCAACCACAAAAATAGAAATCACTAAAAATGACATATAAATTTGAAAAAAACTTAAACTAATACAATGATAAATTATTCTATCTCAAATAAAATATATTAAAATACTTACTTTCCCTAAATATCCATTAATATCATCATATCATCATTTACATAGAGGTTCATTTTGAGGTCCCCTTACACCTAGTGTTTATAATTACTACAAACAAGATGAGAGGGTATATCAATGTTTATTTCTCGGAGTGGGAAAGAGTGCATTATCATCCCACTTAATTCATTTGGGAGTAGGTTATTCACACCTTTTTGGAAGTCTCTCATCATTTCATTTTTTAAATTTTTATTGCTAACGGACTAGAGGCTAAGAGGACCTTCCTCTTACGAGGATCTGCGAAAAAATGTCTACTCATTATAAATTAATTAATTTAAATAATAAATGAAATAAATATATGCATACATATCCCTCATCAAATGCTTGTCATTATCCTCATGTTGTTTGATATGGGATGTATACATGTCATAATCAAGTCATATTATAATTGTTCAATTAAGATAAATTTTATATTAACAAATAAATTGTAAATTTATACCTCCATGTAGGGGACACCCTAAGAGTATATGAAGAACATGCTCTCATTCCACCATCCTCCTCCTCCCATAGTTATATACAAGAAGTAGACATGTGATACGCAAGTGGTATTATAATTGTTCAATGAAATTAAACAATTTTGTAATAAAAATAAATTACAAAATATATACCTTTGTATTGAGTTCCTAAAGGTTAAGGGAAATCCACTCATACACATATGGAGGTCTTCATTATATGGCTCCTATAGGCATCTATAATTATTATATGTCTCATTATGAATATGTTTAATTATAATTTTTAAATATTATTTTTATTAAATTACAAAATATACTATATTTTTATACCTCTATGGTGGGTACATAGAGGTCGATGAACACTAAGGTGAAACATGGGTTTTGTATAGATCCTCATCCATGTCATATTATTTTGGATAATAATATCTATAGATATGACAATTGAATGAATCAAGTGCATTTATTAATACGTCTGTAAACACTCAAATTTGGCAATCTATCCTTTGACAATGTTGATCTTGACATTGCACACTTACATGGACAAATACACTCTCTTCACTTTGTTTGAGCACACCCTAATATCCCCTCATGTACTTGTTTATATTTTCACACCTCTCTATTATCATTATCTAAAGTTTAAATACATAAAATACATCCAAACATCCATGCTTAGGCCCATAAAGTCAAAATATGATTTTCTCCCTTCTATAAAAAAACTTCAGTTTTGGTTAGTATTGACAAATGTCAATCATGACCCTATTGTATGGTTTTGGACCAACATGTGTTGAACTAATTATTTCAATTCCATCACATTATTACAAATAAATATCCCCCTTGGTCATAATTTCATGACATAACAACCTTGAAGCATATATATAAGCAAGTAAATCATACCTCATTTAGTAACCTGACACTTTAAAGAACTCCTCATGTAAAAGAAATCACAAAAGGCACTCCAAGCTCCCTAAAATATGAAATAACTCATGAAAATCCATTAGGGTACCCTCTATAGGTATGAAGTATCCTTCCGTATACGAATCTCCATCTTCATCCTACAAGCAAGAAAAGTGACCCTTCCCAAGTATTTGAGCAAGTGTGAAACTCAAGTGAAGCATTGTTAAAGCACGATTATAAATTCTGATTGCATTGCGATACATATCACATGCTAGGAGAATGACATGTGGTTTGAGACCTCTTCAAAGTAGTGGTGATGTTGGAGGTGCATATTGGTGCCCATAACCTACCTACAAATTTTTTTGCTCGAAATCCTTACACTACAAGGTTTTTAGGGTTTGAGAAATTTTATAATTCCATTCTGAAGGTGAGCGTAGAAGACCGACACACATTAAAACAATAATATAGGAAGGTGAATTACTCATGAAGTTTCCTACCCATATTCCAAATAGGTCCAAGACCGTGCAAAATGGTTAGGACCATACAACCACTTTGTTCTTGAGTTGTATGGTTTTAACCATGCTCAATTTCCGGTTGCGCTTTAAATAATGAAGCATTCTTAGTCTTATATTAGCTTATTTATGCACTCAAACCACTCAAACTCTTCCAGATCCACATAGAATAAACTAAGTGTACTCTTTCCTTATTGTTTTGGAATTTGTGAAATCAATAGTCACTTAGAAAATTGTTACTACGATTCATGCGCTTAATGTTGGAAGTTAATTAAATTTTAATATCTACTTGTAACAAATACTCATCCTTTTTATGTATGTTTAATTAATACATCTAAAACTTAAAAAGGAATGAAAGATTAACTTCTCAAAAAGTGAAATCAAGGTCATGTCCTCTCTAATATCAAAACTAAAATTATAGAATGGTTTGAGCAAGGAAATGTGTATGCCTTAGTCATGAAAAATATGTCATTAAATGTAGTATACTATGTAATTACTTATCTTCTTTTAGAAATCATAATATGGAGAACTATATAAATTTCATTTCCAAATGTTAGAGGCCTTATTAGAGATTTCCAATATACATTATTTATCCAAAATCTCACACACTGGTGGGGAGTCCCTTTGGAGTAGTGTTATGTATCCTAGTTATTAGTATAAGTGTAATTGTGAAATTTCAAAACATATCATGGTTACGGAGACACAAGTATGTGAGATGCAAAAGTAATATAGGTCATAGTAGTAAAGGTAACAATTATATGCCCTAGGATAAAATTTCTCAAACATATTATTTGACAAAACATATTATTTTTCGAGCTTTTTTAGGTCCCTATAAGTTATAGGCACATTTAAGAAACTCTTAATAGTTTATTATCATTGTTATATATCATTATCACTACTATAAACATTAAAGAAGATGACATCTTTCTAAACCCTAACCATATTTCTTTATATTCCACTTAAAAAATTGTTTTAATCAAATATTATATTATGACATGATTTAGGATAAAATATTTGTTGTGATTACAATTTTCCCTAGGGTTTACACAATGTATTTTAGGATTTACACAATATAATCTATACTTTACACAAATTATCCTAGGGTTTACATAATTCTTCTTAGAGTTTACAGAATTTCCCTAGGGTTTACACAATTTTCCATCGGGTTTAAATAGTGTACATTAGAATTCACATGATTTTATCTATACTTTACATAATTTACCCTAGGGTTTAGACAAATTTCCCTAAGGTTTACAAATTTTCCTAGGATTTAAAAAATACACATTAGGGTTTACACAATATTCTCTATGCTTTACATAATTTACCCTAGGATTTATACAATTTATATTAGGGTTTATACAATTTACACTTACACAATTTTTCTTATGATTTATAAAATTTATCTTACAATTTTTTAGATTTTATTTAGGATATACATAATTTCCTTTTAAATCTATCACAGGGTTTACAATATTTCTCCTCATATTTTTATTTTACTTCATATAGTTTGCATACATTATTTATCAAATTTAAATGGAAATATGCATGCCTATAATATGGGAATTTTCACATACTCTTCTTCTTTTAGTGAAGGGTTTTCTTGCATTAAAGGATTTATTTTTGTTCCATGCTTTTGTCAATGCCCCAGTTTATGTTGTCTTTATTCCATTTTTATTTATTTGTAAAAGGTTTTGGAGCGACCTTACCCAAGAGTACAACCACAAAGCTCAATAGCCACGAAAGACAATACAGAGAAAGTGGATTAAAAAGAAGGGGGCCACACCCTAGCCAAAAGTAGAAACTAACAAAGTACTAGGGTAGGGGCCATCTGCCAACAAGAATCCCTACTACAAGAAAAACTACAAAATTGCATCACTATAACAACATCATGACAACATTACAACAATTGCACCAAACATACAGAAACACATACACTAATTGATGGATTTTTATAGACCTTGATAGAAATTTTGAGTGCCTTGTGTAGATTCAAAGCAGATTGTGATGTTTAGATCCCAATTTGAGGCTTTTAACTTTTTGGTGAGTCTCTTATTCTTCCATGTAGAGGCCAAAATTCCACTGACATAGTAGATCTATTGGATGTGCACTTGTAGGAGGTCAAGAACTTCCCTGTGGATGGCCAAGAAGTTGTTATGTTTATCTTCTAGAGTTTTGAATTTAGTGAAAAGAGTGTTAAACTCCTCTCTGAAGCTTGAGATGGAGTCAACAACTAAGTTTTTAATGTCGGATTTGAGAAGAAAATCCACATTATCTTCCAGTGTTTTCAGAGTCTAAGCTTGAAATTTCATTTTTCCAGACAGTTTCATGATCACTAACATCAATAACAGCAAGGGAGCTACCAACTTCCATGACTTATTTTCCTTTACTGCTCCTAAGAACCCTTTGTCTTTATTGCTTTCTCCTCTTTTTTTTTTGTTGTTTTTTAATTTTTCCTCTCCCTCCTTACTATCATTTTTTCTTCCACTAAATTTATCCTCTCCTATCCATTTCCAAGTTGTTCTTTCCTCTCATCTTTGTTAAAAGGAAATGAAATAAAGTGGGATTTCCTTTTGATGTCCCGCTTTATGTTTTTTTTAATTTAGAGGTGGGTGTGGTGAAAATTTGGCACAAATTTGACATACATTTCTGCCACCTATGACGTTTGAAAAAATAGAATTTAAAACCTTAATCACCACACCCCCAACCCATATAGAGTATATAAGTATAGATACGACCCTTTGTATAGTTGGTTCATGTTTCCCCATATATATATATATATATATATATATATATATATATATATATATATATATATATATATATCCAAGTTTCATTGTAGGAAAGATATGATAGATAAGGAAGTCCAAAGATAAGACAACATGTGAAATGAGCCATACATATCTATTCTACAAAGGCCGTCTAGATTTTAGGGATAATTATCTTATCTTGGGAAACTCAAGAAAATGACATGACCCTACCCTATATTTATAGGGGATAATCACTAGATTGTTATCTCATTCTCTTTCTCCACTCTGTAACTTGATATGTGAGGGATGAGAGGGGAACGATATAGGTATATATAGTGGGGCTATATCTATAGATAGAAACATTCATACTATATATATGTTCCTATAAGACTCTATATATTTAGGTTGACCACTATATATATATATATATATATATATATATATATATATATATTGGGTGAGTGCGTGTAATATGTATATATGTCACACAACTAGACAAATATATATAGGCATAGAAGATTATATATATTATTGGCTTCCCCGACCCCCATATATATTCAACTCCTTCGATAAATAGGGATGAGAATGAAAAAATATTTACCCATATATAGAGGGGGATAATATAATAGACATCACATTAAAATAATAACCTAGAGATATAAATCCCTTATGATCAAGCATTAGGTACTATTATAGTAAAGGGGGTTAGAGTATTCCCGTAGGTATGTTTAGTTAGTCCAACTAGCCTCATTGTTTTTAGGTTGTGGAGATAAATAGCTTCACCGAAGCATGCATTACAAAGTTATTGGATTACACAATGACCAACATTGGTTAGGAAGTGACCGACATCGGTCGAGATAGTGACCAAAGATCGGTCAGTGAAGGACTAGCATAGGTCGAGCGATAGAATCGACATCGAGTTACCTATGTGTGAAATTTTATATTTAACTCACGGTATTTAATCTAGATTTTGTATTAAATATGATTTAAAGGTTGTAAATGTATAGCTAAGGTGCCCTAAGTTTGTCTAGGCTTATATAAGATAGAAAATTAGAGTTAGATATGTTGGAATAAGGAAAGAGAATAATTGACCTATCCTTGGTTGAAAGGATGAAGAATAAGAAGTGTAGTCATTTTTATGCCATCTCAAATAACAAGGAAATCCCATGTGCATCATCCTATCACCCAGCGGGTGCTAGGCACTCACTTGAGGCATGCGTGGGTGCCTAGCCACTCCTTTATGTGAGTTGTGTGAGAATGCATTAGTTATGACAGAAACTTAAGTGAAGAGACTAGAAATGAACCATACATTCATCTTAGAGCTCAGAACAACTTCTAGACCAATGTATTCATTCAGATAAGAAAAGCATTACAGAATATAGATCTGAATCATAACATAAGGGAAATACATAGGGGTTTACACCCACTCATATGAAACATATATAAAACCGATCCATACAGATGTAAGAAAAAATGGAACCACACATATATTCATATTAAGTATGTTGATAACCACATTACATTAACTGAGGCAATCACAGATCCTTATAATAGTGCAGACCAATGTCATGCATCAGAACTGGACTTAAGCCCTTCATAGTACAAATAAAATTATTCAGACCCCTCCCCTTGATACAGCATACTCTTATAGATCCTCTAAACCCAACCCATAGATCTCTCACAATATTTATTCATGGCTTTGCCTCTCTTCAATTCTCGCTCTCTATATATCCTCCTTTTTTCTTCTACCAGAACTTGTATATATAGCTTTAGTAAGCACCACCATGTCTTTACTGAAGTTTTAGATCACTTGTTATTTATCCAAGTGGTTGTCCATGGGAGCATGTTCCTTTAGATGTTAGCTCTCCATCCTTCACCATGATGACCTTTTGGAATATTCTATCGCAAGGTATATTCCTTTTATGGGCACCAAGTTTCCAGTTGGCACCTTATCCACTCCACATGCACAAAGGGGTCATTTCCTTATGTTCTACCCGATATGCCAAATATGGCTAAGTCCTAAATCCCTTTCTCTACCTTGAGTGCACACCACTAGTTCTCAATCCTCTTGAAACCATGTCTTGTATGCTTTCTCCTCCTTACACACCCTTCTTCAAATAGGCCTTACATGCCCATGCACCTTAGCTAATATTTTAGGGTTCCAACATCACCCCACACTACGCATGTTCTCTGCCCTTGGGAATACCTTCTCAATGAATAAAGAATGGCTGCCCTTAAATAGTTTGGAGAAAGAATAAAGGAATGAAGAATTTGGGGAAGAATGAAAGAATGGGGAAATTATGATTACTTCTACAAGAGGAGAGGCAAATCCTTCGTCAAGTCTTCCTCCAACTTATTCCAGGTATTGACCTCGCTTTGTGCCTATTGAAAGAGGTCACCGGCTAAGGTGCTCACCTCTTCAAAGCTTAGCCCTTCTCCTTGGGTATTCATCGTTTCCATGATCCCCTCCAATTGTTTTCCCAAATCCTTGAGCGCGTCCATCCTTTGAGTGATCTGGGGATACAACTCCTTCACCAATTTTTGATTGTGCTCCACAAGGTCTAAATAGCTTCTGATTTCTTCTCAACCTTAGATATATATTTTCACATTCTACCCTATTCCCTTTTTCTTCTCCTGGAACTCCTTGAGCTCTACTTCATGGGTGGTGACCAGAATGCTTGCCACTCTATCTCTATCAGTGTAGTTTTCATAAGTGGCCTCAATGACTTGGGTGGTGGATTTCACATCCACGAGGAATTTCTTGTACTAGGCAACAATTTCCACAACCTTCATCTTATCCTCCTCCTCTTTGCGTGTTGATGCCTCCTCTATAGACTCTAAGGCCAGTGGTCGCCTTTCCATTGTGAGGACATGGGTCAAGTCCTCTAGGCACTCTCAGGGTGGATCCATACTTCTGCATTGGTGGCATTAGATTTGGATGCTTCAAGAAAATGGCATATGTGATCATCTCTACTTTCTTGTAAACCTCGTGCACCCTTGTCTTCTCTTCTTTCAACTCACGCCTTAGCTATGCGTTGACTAGTTCCTCCCATTTTAAGTCCTTGGTCCTTTCCTTGAGCTCTTCTTCCTTTTTCTTTATTTTTTCCTCTAGGAACTTCACCATGTCATTCCTCTCAAAGGTTTTGGCTTTTACTTCAACCGAAACCTTGTTCAATGCATTATAGATTTTCTCGTTTGATAGTAGTTGAGCGTTTACCAAGGGGTTGTCACCTTTTGACTCCAGTACCTTCATTACTACCCCTTAGCTTACTTCAAATTATGGTTTATCGATGTGGGACTCAAATGCCCAAGAAATCATTTTCCTTGTCTAAGGGTATGCACCTTCCTCATCAAATGATGTCATAGCAAATATTTTCTCCTTTGGTATAGTTCTTTGAAAGCGCGCGTGCAACACCTTGTTCGGATCATCAATATAGCCCATCCTCTAAACCTGTGATGTTTCAACACTCTTCCTCCTCATGCATGCAACCTTAGTAAATATTACAGCCAAACTGGGATCCCCTCCCATGTTGCCATATTCCTTTTCTACGCTTTTCTCCTCTACTTCCTTCATCACCAAGTTTGCGTTGTGCTCCATCTTTTACTCTATCATGTCTTCAATGATCTTTTCTACTTATTTCTCCATGGCCTTATCTATTTATTCCTTTGTGAGGCTTGGGGTCCTTTGTTCTTTTGTAACTTCCTCACTTACCCCTTTTTCCTAAGTATCCTCCTCTTCCTTGTCATTCTTCCTCTTGACAAAGATGTACTCATTTTCTTCTTCCTCTCCTCCTCCTTTGAGTCATGTACTTGAATATGGGAGGGCCTTGATTTGCCTCAAGTTCATCATCTTCATCATCATCCCTTTCACCTCTATAGGCCTCCAAGCTCTTTGTACCCTCTGAGTCATCTTCTTCTGTCACCTTCTGCTTCTTTCTAACAGGAGATTCTACTTCCTTCTCCTCCTCCTCTGGTGACCTCTCTTGAGTGATGGGTTCTTTGTGCTCCGATGCTTCTTCCTCCATGCGTAAGTAATAGGCTTAGCATTTGTCTCTGACATGTGTGACACTTGTGTAGTCTGAACACTTGGTGCTTTCTGCACCTCTTCTCTTTCCCTCTTCTTTGGCATGGGATTCTTTCTTCCTATGGGGTCCTCAGGGATGGATACATCATTTTCTAAGTATGCGCCCTTTTCAATTTTGGCCTTATGCAAAGGTATATCCTTGTTATAGCCCTTCCAGTGATTGGAAATGTTACTAGGCTTCATCATCTGTATCTCATGGGAGACATATCTCTCCACGTATGCACACTTCTTAGGGTAAAATAACTTCCTATGCAGCTCTTTGTGGTCTTGATCCACCTCACTAAGGTCGAACCTTAGTCTCTTGGCCTCTTTGAACTCTGTTCACCCCTGCTTGAAGTATTACATGGTGAAGGAGAAGGGAAGCTTGCACTAGGGGATCATTATTTCCTCTATCAACCTAAGTCTTCCAATGAAGAAGTGTTAATATACCGCAAATTCTTTGTCTCCTTTCACGAGTGTGGGTAATTGCTCTGAAATCCTCCATTCCACCCCAAATGCGTCTCTCATGTGCTTGTACCACTTTTCTAAACATTCCTTGTGAGTGGTTGTCATGGTCTCACAAGTATATTTTGTGAACTACTTCATGGGTGAGGGATCCTCTTCTGTTACTCCCAAACAAACCTTTCCGGCCCATCGAGCACTTCGATCTCTGAGAAAAAATTGTGAGGAGGACATTGCCAAATAGTATCTTCTCACCTTCTTGTGTGCTACTAATGATTTCATCCATGATGAAAGTAAAAAAGTTGTAGATGGTCCCCTTAGATATTTTCTCGACATACATTCAGCCATGCCTTGTTCACTTGAGTCCATCTCTCTTGATCATTGAGCTTGGTTACCAAGTGTGCAACCATCCTCATCATGGGTCTCTGGATCTCACTGCGATGCCAAAGTATCGCAATCCTTTCTTATATTCATACACAACAATTGTTTCCTTGATGGCCTCCTTGTCACTTAGGTCATCATCAATGTTATCCCCTCACAGATAAGGCATGTGAACTTGGAAATCAACTGGGGAGTTATGCGCATCTTGCGCCCGTGAAATAAAAATGGTCTTCATGAATGCACACCATTATCCACTGATAGAGGCACTCAGGTTTTCCAAAGTAGGGTAATTCGTAAAGTTGTAGTAACCCTTCCTTCTCCAATTTAACCTTTACTTCATCACTGTAGATGGGCATGCCCTCTGGTGTCCTCTTATTTTTGGGAGAACCAACTCCAAAGCCATTTATTTTTCTTTGTGTTGGTGCGGTGATTATAGTCACTTACAGTCATTTTCCACAAATGATATTCCCATTCTTTTCCTAGCAATACCCCATCTAGGTATTACATCTCCACATACCACTCTTCATTTGTGCTTATGACGGTAGCCATTTTCTTCCCCTTTCCCTTGCCCTTCTGATTTTTAGGTGAGATGGTTTCTTTCTTTGGTGTCATTCTTTTGGTTAGGTTATCACTTTAAAATGTCTTCTCCTTTCTCTGTTCTATCACTCTATCCAACCCTAATGCTTGATCTTGCAAAGAAACCCTCCTTACACCGTGCCCTAGCTACCAAACCCTAACTAGAACAATTCTTCCACAAGACGGAGCTTCTCAATAACTTCCTTCTCAATAACTCCCTCCACACCCGTACTCCTTTCCTACTAGTTTGCAGATCTATTCTGGTCATGTCCTCTCATATTTCTTAAATTTTTCTTCACACAGATCACTTTTGGATGCCCTAGTTTGTGAGAACTCTTTTCACTTCATAAATGCAAGGTAAATAATGAAGTGCCCGACTTCTTATTTATAGCTTTTCCTTCTTTCTAGCATTAAATGTTATTTTACCTACCACCATACTTAACACTAAATGCAGATTTTTCCACCAAGCTGGCCTTACACACCTTCACTTACAGTGCCCAATATTGCATGAAACATGCTACAACCTTCTGGCACGCAAATAATCCATCCTAACAGAAGACTCTTACGCATGTGTTAACAACGCCAAGGCACTTCTTTTATCCACCTGATTTTTTTACTCTCGCCTACCTTGTGTTGTTCATGTACTTCTTCCTTCTCTATACGTGGTTTCTCTAAAGTCTTATCCTGACACCAACCTTTTTCATCCACCTCTTCTTCCATGTGCTTCCTTCATTCTTGCGCACTTTGTATCCATCAACCAAGCCATTCACCGCAACTTCTACTACCAATTCAACTTGTATTATGGGCCTATACTTTGCATCACTCCACCCCACACTAAAATAGATGTGTGGTCCTCTGCGCATGTACAACCTTCAAAAATTAATGTGGTTACTGCACCCAAGGAGAAAAAAAAAAATAGAACAAACGATGAGAAAGGGAAACACAAGAAAGGAAAGCATAAAGGGAAACCTATACTAAAAGGAAAAACTACCTTATTATAGATACCAAGAAGACTTATTTATAGTAAGGCTTCAGCCTACTCCCATGGAAATGGCCTAGAAAACTTGTTCCATCCAGTGCTCTCAATTGGCACACACTTGAATTCAGGATATCTAAGATGATATAGGGCCCCAACCAATGGACTTTCAACTTTCCGGATGGCACATAAACTTAGAATCATATAACAATACCATCTACCCAATCTCAAATTGTTTGTTTTTGATGTGGCGGTCATGCCATGCTTTTTGTTTAGCCTTTTCATCCTTTTGACTCCACCTAGCCAATGATTGTCTCTCATCCAATTTCATCAATTTGTCAATCCTTTCCTCCAATGCTTGCTCATCGGCCAATCCTCCTATGCGTGCTATACACAAGAAGGTAACATAAATTCAACGGGTAAGACAACCTCTACGCCAAACACCAATTGGAATGGTGTGGCTTTATTCAACCTCTTGTAGGTTTTCCTATACACCCATAGAATTGTTGATACTTTTTCATCCCAATCTTGTCTACCAACGTCACAAATTTTGGTCAGGGTATGACTCAATATTTTATTAAATGCCTCAGCAGTTCCATTTGCTTGTGGATGGTAAGGGGTAGTCTTATGATGAGCCACCATGAACTCTGCTAACAAAATCTTGATGGTCTCATTTAGGAAATGTGTACCCCTATCACTAGTTAAGCTCAATGGGCATCCATACCTTGTAATAATATTTTCCCATAGAAACTGGTTGTTGTAGCCATTGTACAATCCTTAGTAGGCATTGCTTCTGCCCATCTTGTAAAATAATCTATGTAATTTATTACATAGTGTGATCCCATCCTTAGCGCAACTTGGTGAAATGGGGCCTACAAAATATATGGCCCACTTCTCAAATGGATTTTTACTTGGAATAGGGTGCAAAGGCATTTCATCCCTCCTTCCTGGTTTTCTAAGGCACTGACAATGATCACATGCTTTGTAATAATCTTTGCAATCTTGATATAGGGTTTCCCACCATAACCCAACTTGTAATATTTTACATGTAGTGGCATCTCCTACATAGTATCCACCTACGGTTCCTCCATGTACGTCCTCCATAATAGCTAGGTGCTCATGTTCTAGTATGCACCGATGCAACACTTCATCATGTCCTAGCTTGTATAAATCACCACTAACCAGAGTGTAGGTGCATGCATATGGCTAATCTTTCTTCCTTTCTAATGATTTCATCCCTTCTGGTGTCATACATATTTTTAGAAACACCGCAATATCCTCTAAGTCTAAGGGTGTACGCCATAACCTAAATAGTTACGTGTCTAGCATGGTATCCTCAATGCTTTGTGTGTCCTCCCCTGAGTCATTCTAGACAAGTGATCGGGTCTAGAATTACTCTTTCTTGGCTTGAAAACCACCATGAACTCAAATTCTTGGAATAACAGGACCCATCGACATATGTGCCCTTGTAGAACGGGCTTGTTTACCAAGTATTTTAATGCCATGTGGTTTGTGTAAAATACAAATGGTGTTTTCAGTAGATATTTCCTAAATTTTTGTAGCACGTAGATCATGGATAGTGCTTCATGCTCAATAGTGGTGTAATTTTGTTCTACTGATGTTAACTTCCTGCTTGTAAAACACAAGGGATGGTCAACAATCCCTTCACCAGTTGTGCCGTTTACTCTAATGGTTGTACTAGAGGCATCCACATGAACATGGAAAGGCTTATCCCAAACAGGAAATAGAGAATGGGTGATGTGATAATCCTTTCCTTCAAAGTGTTGAATGCCCTCTGTTGCACCTCTCCCTAATGAAATTCACTCTTGTGTCTAATTAATTTCTCTAAGGGTGCGGTAATCTTGGCATATCCCTTGATGAACTTCCTATAGTAACATGTATTCCCAAGGAATCTATGCACAACACTTTGGCAAGTAAGCTCCCTTAAACCCACAATGACTACAACCTTAGCGAGATCTACTAGTAATCCTAGATATGTCCCAATAAGGTTCCAAATGGGGTATCAAATAAACACTTCTTGATGTTGAGGGATATCCTCAATTGTCGATAGTTTTCAAACATTAGTCTTAAGTTATCACAATGGTCTTTGTCTAGACCATACACAGTCCAATTATCCAAATACACTTTCAAGAAATTTATGAATGAAGTCCTGAAAGGCTTGTAGTATAATGCACGAGAACACAAAGAGTACATTATTCAATCCAAAAGGCATGACCGTATAGGAAAAACTTCCCCACTCAATGGAAAAATTTGTCTTTATCTAGTCTTCCTTTGCAATCCTCACCTGGTGGTACCCTGATAACCCATCTCGTGAAGGAGTAGACTTTATGCCCAACCACTCCTCTAAGATTTCTTCAAGAAATGGGGTAGGGAAGTGATCACTGACACATACTACATTCAGTCCCCGTAGTTAGTCAACACAATCCTTATTCTCCCATCCTTTTTATGTTAATGACCATTAGGCTTATCCATTCTGATTCTTCCACAACCTCAATGATACGTGATGCTATCATTTTTTCTATCTCCTCCTTGACCCGTACGTGTAAATTTGGATTCATCTGATATGGCCTCTTTTAGATTAGGCGTACACCTTCCTTTAGTTTTATCTTCATCTCCCTAAGGAATGGTGGATGCCTTTAAGTTCATGATACCCATATGGGAAAAAATCTTGGAATTCATGTGACAAATCAATGATATTTAAGACCTCCTTCTTCGACCAATAGTCTCTAATGATAGCTTCCTTGGGTTCTCTTCTAACCCAATGTTAACCTTCTTCATTTTTAGGGGCTCATGGTAAGCGCACATCCTTTCATCAGCACTATCTATAACATCGCGCATACCTATAGAGTGGTTAACATCTAGACTCTTCATTTCCTCTCCATCTATGACATAAACCATCTTTCCTTTTTCCTTTTATATGCACACTCTCTCAAACTACATCTCCTCTGACTCATCCTCATCGAAGTGTGCCTCTAAACTAGGCTCACCTAGTAAATCTAGTAGCTTGTCTTCCGCCATGGCACTATCCCCCATCGTAAGGCAATTGATTACTTGTAATGCCTTATCCACTGATGGCTTTGTTCTCTGATATTCAAAATCTTTGATGAGATCAATTGTCAGCTCCTACCAATTTCCTGTCTAGCTTCATGTTTTTGAGTGGATATACCACACACGCACACAACCTTATAGTGTGGAATACAAATTATGTACCCATAATGATGGTGGTAAGGCTTTTGCACTCCTATCCGGACTTCTCACATGTTTGGATATTAAATGAAGTGGTATCTTTACCATGGTAGTCTTAAATGACCATGGGTGTGTTAATCCTCCTAGAAACCTTACAGAAAACATGATCCTTACCTCGCGCCACTCCAGGAGGTTCTCTCGATGTGTAGCCCACCAACGCATTGCAGTCTCGAGTAGGTTATAACTAAGCATCCTTCTTCTTTTGTCCTCATTTTTCCACTAAGCTTCCATGTCTCATAAGAAAATTTTAGGGTATGCCCCTCCAGAGTAACTTGGTAAATTTTTCCTCCTAGGTGCTTGAGTGAGCGTGCCTTGGTCAATTTTGTTACAGACCCCCTCAACTGCTCCCCATTAACTCATAGGTCTCATGCACCCAATTGTCACACGCCATGCTTGTGGTATCACTCACAGATTGGGAATCCTCAAATTGGATAACTCCTTCTGTAGGGTGAATTATCTCCGGGTCTCTGATGGAGTGCACATAAATTATATCAAGGACCTCTTCTCCTAAAGGTTTATTGTAAGGCATCGAATTCCCATCCATCAAAGGGATGATGACCCGTTCTTCCTTGTTCTCAAAACTGATGTATCCTTTGTTGAACCTTAGGTTAGTGTTGTTCTTATAACACCATGGGCACCCAAGAAACTGCTGAAAATTGTCTACCTCGGTGAGCTCCAATACTTTGAAGTCTTGAGTAAAATTTTCCCCCTAAATGGTGATCACTTCATCCTTTAATATTCCAATGGGCATTGCCTTAGTTTTTTTTCATATACAACACAATTGAAGATAGTTATAATGTGGGCCTTCCCATTTGATGTCAGGATCCAATGTAAGAACATTGACTTCTACACTCATGTCAATCAATATGTTTCTTATTAATCCAACCATCCACAACCGCATTCAAGTGACCTCCTTGTCATAGTCAAGGCTATGGGGAGGAGGTTTACATACAATACCTACCTTTCACACTCTCCCCAAGCATGTGGCATCTTCTCCCGTAGCCATTCTCCTAGCAAGGAAAATAATATTCTCTTTCCTTAACATTTTTCACACTTCCTTGACCTCATCCAAGTCCTTCTGTGGAGCCTCAACATTCCTCCTTTGCTCCTGCTGTCCTGGATTGCTCCTTTAGACACTGGATTTCTCCCTATAAAATCCGAATGACATCCATTGTCTCTTGATACACTTCCTTCTAGTGGGCAGGGTCTGGATACTTCCTATGCACCACTTATTCTCTTGAGACTAGAGTCCTTTTCCTTGGTACTTCCTTGGCACATGCAACTTCTACTTGTGTTGTCACCAAAATAGGTTCTAACCCTAACTCACGTGCCACTCTAGGCATCCACTATGTGTCAGCCTTCTTTATACTCACCATCCCAATGCCCTTGTCCTTCCGGTGTTATTGGCTCATGTGCTCAAACAACTCAGGGCACTCCTCATACTTATGCTTCTTCCCACACCATGAGCACTTACAATAAATCTAGACACTCACCCTGTAATGTTCTATAGATCCACAATTATAGTAGGTTCCTCATGGGAACTCACTTCTTCCTCCTCCATGGTTACTGCAGCCATGTAATCCTCCATAAGAACCTCTTCCATGCACCTCTCCATCTGCATGTCCTTTATAACGGTGATCATCATCTTTGGAACTACTAGCAAGGTTAGTCTAGTGCACACCATGATCAATGGCTTCATGGATCTGGTCAATAAGTCTACAATCCTTAGTATCATGGGTCATAGAGGTGTAGATATTGCAGTAGTAAGACACATTCTTCTGGATTATGCGCTACAACAAGGGACATCTACTCACATCATGGTCCCTGTGAAAATTTCACAATCTATTACTATGGCACGTACTAATTTCTGGGGCAACTATCCTTGGCATGCCCCTCTACTTCACAATCCACACACCAAAGACCACTACAAGTCTCATGTGTAGAGTTTGTAGATAACTTCTCTAACTATTTGGCCATGGCAGTGATTTGAGCCTCTAAAAAGGGCTCACACCAGTATCAACACTCCCAACTACTTCAACACGTAAGGCAGCCTCTAGAGCCTCATGCGGGTCAATAAATGTTTTATGTGACAATGCCCTCCTAAATGGAGTGATCAACCCTCCAACAAACCATTGAGCATGTTGTGAAGGGTGAATGTCATATGACAGTTTTGATAGGAGAGTTTTAAACCATGCATCATACTCCCGCACACTCTCTTGCCATTCCCTGTTGGATCTCTTTCAAAGCATTGATGCTCTTCTACTTGAACTCTGGTATATGGAACTCTACTAGGAAGGCATTCTTCAATGCGGTGTAGTCTACCACCATCTGATAGGGGTTGTACTTCCTATACCAGCTATGTGTGCACCTTGCAATGTTGTTACAAATTGACTTTCCTTACACTCTGAGGTAGTGATCCCCTTCGCGCACCATAGCAATTCACACTTGTACATGTTCTATAGCATATCTATACCTTTGTAATTTGGAAAGTGTAAAGACATTTCAAATAACACCTGAGAAGGTGGTTGAGGCCCCTGTCCTTTCGAATCTAGATCCTTGGTTCCTCCGGTATTTCCTCTGGTATTCCCTCCACTAGATCTACTAGATCCACCAGGTCTTATGCCTCAAGATCCACCAATTCCACCTCCGATCCTCCTGTGAATCGGGCAATGGTCCTAAAGTGGTCACACCTAGTGTCCCCAATATCCCACTGAACTACGTATTGATGGTCTGTGAGATTTCTCTACTCCTAGAGGTGTATCTCATGCCACTCCCGATGCATTACATAAACCTTACGTACTTGCACTTTTCTCAAAAATTCCTCCAAACACCGGAATGGTTTGTGCAGCCATAGATGTTCCAAACAAAAAATTATATCTCTTGGGCACTAATCAGTAACTACCACCGATACCAACTGGGTTATCAATAATCCTTTGATTTGGAAAACCAAGCACCACAAGTTGGTCACTGTGTGGGTTCGATGCATGATGGCAGCTCTTCTTTCTCCATGTGACAAAATCTCATCGAAATATGAAGGGGCCTCCTCCCATGCTTGCCAGATGGGGTAGCATAGAATGCTCAAGTTCCATGTCGTCCACATGAACTTCAACACCCTCTCATAATGTTCACCTCTATAGATCCATCACACTTGCAACCTCACATTTTCTAGTCATCTCCCTTTCACGAGCTTCAATATACTTGAGTCAACTCTCCTCCCTTTCCTTTTTAGCCATAATAGTTGCCACCTACCGCCACCCTAGCTTTCTCACCCAAAGTTGCTTAGAGTAGCTTAGCCAGCCATAGGGAATGCTTCTAAACTTAAAGTAACAACCAAGATCTTCATAACCAGAGGAATAACACTCAAAAATGACCCTTTAGGCTCCCTCAAAACTCAAACTCAGCAACTTCTGGGAAAGAATACATCAAAATGGTGTATTCTAAAATGTAACTGCCAACACTTCCTTCCTCCAAAGGATCAATAATAACATGCGTCCAAGTTAGTTCTTCATCCTACAACCTCTCGATAGTCATCTTGGGTCCATATGTGCGATCTATGCGCCACTTGATCTAGATGTGTATGTTGAGAGCCATTCATATAGCTCTACTAGGAAGCAGTAAAATAATATCTCATATAACTCATGGTATAGGTTCTCTTCTACCCATCTACGTGTATTGAACTCAGATCCAGTGTTGAATCTTTGAGAAAACTCATCCTTCGTGCTCTTGAACCATGTTTCAACACTTTCTAAAGTCAAGTGCTCTGTCATTACACATCAAAAATACAAAGATGCATGTCATTTCTCACAACAACTTTGAAAATGGTCTCGGCAATGGAACCAAAATGTATTCATTTTTATGCCCTCTCAAAGAATAAGGAAATCCCATGCATGTTGGGCGCTCACTTGAGGCACGTGCGGGCACTGATCCTCTCCTTTGTGTGAGTTGTGTGAGAATGCATTAGTTATGATAGAAACTTAAGTGAAGAGACTGAAAATGAACCATACATTCATCTTAGAGCTCAGAATGGATTCTAGACCAATGTATTCATTCAGATAAGAAAATCATTACAAAATATAGATATGAATCATAACATAAGGGCAATACACAAGGGATTACACCCACTCATGTGAAACATATATAAAACTGATCCATACATATGTAAGCAAAAATGAAACCACACATATATTCATATTAAATATGTTGATAACCAAATTACATTAACTGAGGTAATCACAGATCCTTATAATAGTGTAGACCAATGTCATACATCGAAACTGGACTTAAGCCCTTCATAAGTACAAAGAAAATTATTCAGACCCATCCCTTGATACAACATACTCTTACATATCCTTTAAACCCAACCCATGGAGATTTCACAGTATTTCTGCATGGCTTTGCCTCTCTTCAATTCTTGGTCTCTCTATATATCCTCCTTTTTTCTTCTACCGGACACTTGTATATATAGATTTACCAAGCACCACCATGCCTTTTTGAAGTTATAGATCACTTTCCATGTGTCCAAGTGGTCCTCCATGGGATCATTCTCCTTCAGATGTGATCTCTCCATCCTTCGCCGTGATGACCTTCTAGATCTTCTATCGCAAGGTATATTCCTTTTGTGGGCACCAAGTTTCTAGGCTGGCACCTTATCCACTCCACATGCGTAGTCGGATCATGCTTTCCTCGTGTTCTACCCGATATGCCAAATATGTCTAAGTACCAAATCCTTTGCTCTTCCTTGCATGTGTGCACCACTAGTTCTAAATCCTCCTAAAATCATGTCCTACGTGCTTTCTCCTTACGTGCCATTCTTCAAATAGGCCTTGCGTTCCCACGCACCTTAGCCAATATTTTAGGGGCCTAAAAGAAGAAGAAGAAAAAGCATATTGCATGAAGACAAGAGCTTTCATCGAGAGAATTTGAACATAAGGAAAGTGTAGGTACACTATTTGTGAGATGATGGTATTATCTTCTACTATATTTCATTTGTATTGTTTAGTCTCATGTAATTACTTGCATAGTATGTGAAGCACATAGTGTTTCTTCTTATTAGATCCACAAGTTGTTGTGAGATCTTGTTATTACTCATTCTTGTAGATCCACATGTTATGAGATCTTGTATTATAGATCCATGAGATCATGATGTATTGTTGATCCATAGGAATCTAGTATTGTAGAGGAATTTGTCTCCATGTTTACACAGGTTGATGCAGTGATGGAGGAGAGACTAAATTCTTGGTGCATGGTTACGATTGCACATTGGTAGACCCTTCTAGAGGTCTTGTTTGATTCACAGTACAGTGAGAGCTTGGTTGCATAGTGGTAGATGCAGGGTAGCTTTAGGTATGTGAGATCTGGTGGTGTTTTAGAGGCATGGTTGTAGTGCACTCAAGTAGATCTAGTTAGATATCTAGAGGAGACACAAGTGGTGGTATGGATGCATGGTTTAGTGTACTTAGGAAGATCTGGTTGGAGATCTAGAGGAGGAGATACTCTTATAGAGATACATGTACTCTTGTGTAGAAGAGTTGGTTTGTAATCTCTTATTATATTATATATATGAGATCTCTATCTTTGGTGGATGTATCCCACATTGGGTGAACCACGGTACATGTTGTGTTATGTGTGTGTACTTTTGTGTGATTTGGATTATTCTTGTTTATACTTCCACTGCTTGTAGATTTTGTGGGGATTTTTAGATCCGTATTTTCATGTTTTGGATTTGTATTTTATAGTTACAAATATTTCTGCATAGACCCATCCCAAACAACTAGTATCGATCAATGTTTGATAGAGTGATGGCTTTACTTTTCAGAGCAAGGGTTTGCTTCATGGTTTTGTTAGTGGTTTACTGATAGGTGTATGAGAGCAGGGTTTGTTTTTCCTAATGTGTAAATCACAGGAAGAGATTGAATCTCAAGTGGGAGCTAAGAGTAAGGTTGCTAGAAATTACAGTGACCGGCATCATTTAAGTGGCAACTAGCATCGGCAAGGTGACCGCATCGATTACTTGAGGTGACCTTGGTCAATTACCATCGGAGTCACCTAGTTTTAAATAGAAAATCACAAATATGAAGAGATGGAGATATGCATGGAATGTATCTTGCTTTCTTAGATGTCCCCCTGGTTATTAAAGGCACAAACATGGTAGTCCTATTATAGATCCGGTTATTGAGGTATGATTTTATCTTGGGTTTGCAGTGTATGGATTAATTACACATGCATGGTTTTAGATTACAAATATAGATAGAGAAAAGGATCGGTATACATCCTTTATGCATTTAGATGCACGGGGCTTGAGAGAGAGGCTATAGCATAGAACGAAGATGGGGCTTCCATCAGAGAAGCATGTTCTTCAATTGAAGATGTGGTTGAGTATCTTGGTGTTGGTAAGGTGATGTATTTCATCTTGATGAAATTTTATTGCATGGTTTATTGTTGTAGTAGTTTTGTATGATTTGGATGCTTCTTGAAATGACTGCTCAACTCAACTATTAGCTTTGGTCAAAGTAGGCACCTGGTGTGGTGTTCTATGCCAAATTGTGTGGCATTGGGTTCATTCTAGTAACATTGACATCAGTCTGAGAACTGAGGTCACTCACATAGGAACTGGTATTGGTCAGCTAACCATGGTTGGTTAGGCAATGACCGTGGTCAGTCTCTGTGGTAACTTATCTATACAGGGTTTTTGCGGAGGAAAGATCGATGGTTTTTGTCTTAGTTTTGGAGGATTGATTTTCTTGCATAAAGTGTACATGACATAAATGGAGTAGATCACTTCAATAATTGAATCAAAAAGGGGACAAAGTTGGCTTGGTTCATCCATTGAGACTTTGAGTCGTATCTCTATATGATTCATGTTTTATTTCTTTCATTTTTCGTAACCGATATTATGTTTGGATAGTGTGCATAGATTTACAACATGGTTTTTGGTGTTGTTTGACTTTTATTTCTCAATTTTTGGAATCTTGAGGACAAGGGTTTCTAGTCTAAGGATGAGATCCTCAATGAAAATTCATGATTAGACACAGCTTACAGGTAACAACAAGAGATGTTGAGTACACACGGATGGAAAGAAGGTGATTCACCTACTTCACAAAAAGTTCAAACTTCTGTGATGTAGAATTATTCTCAGAGAAAAAAGGGAATCAATTTTATAGTTCTTTCATCTAGTTTTATTTCTCACTAACATATTATCTTTTGAGCTTGGATTTATAGGCGGTGTAGGTGATTTTGTGTTCAGTGGGAGCAAGTCATGGTTCTTGGCATTGCAGGATTGGATACATGATGCACATGTAGAGTGAGAGGTGATTGCTACTATTCAGAGTGACATGAGGTACAAGTTAGTTTTGGAGGGAATTCATGGCTTTGCAGGTATTTTGAGTTTATTTCTTTGCGATGTCACTTCTGGTTTATTTTTTGGTGCCTGGATATTCCTTAGGGAAGGTAGTTGATGATTGATTCACTTGGTTTTAGATGATATAACAATTTTTAGAGTTTAAATGGGAAAATGAGAAAATATGATAGTTACAAAGACTAGTGTCGGTTAGGGTTAACCGCGGTTGGTCACCATGTTCATCATTTGGTAACCGTGGTCACTTTGGTCACAATTTTGATAGCGATGCTTATTTACCATTGTTAGATGGTGCCCTTATTTTTCTTTCATCTTGGTTGATTGTGCATAGTATGTTGATGGCATGTTTTCTGGTATTTGCACTTGGTATTAGTGTCATGGTTTAGCATGGATGTTTGTTATTGACATTGATGAGCATAGGATTCATATTCGGCTTTGGAGTTAGTCGGTGGCAGACTTGTAGCTTCGGAGATCTTGGAGATATGAATGAATGTACATGGTGAGTTTGTACACATGGATGGATTCAGTTTTGTGAGTTTATGATGATGCAAATGTTTGATTTACACATGGATGCCTTTGAGCATGAGTAGAGTATGTTTATATTTCCTCTTGATTACTATGTTACTCCATATGAGATGTTATCTATAGATGATTGTCTTGGACATGCTAGTTTTTATGCACGTTTGGATTTGCATATTGCAATGTTTGGATTCTTTGAGTTATGCAGGTTTTTGGATTGATCACCCACTATTGCGGGTAGAACTCATTTGGTTTTCTTTACCTAAGATCTTTTTTTTTCTTTTGCATATTCTATTTTGACTTGTCTTGGTCAGATTGCATTGGTGGTTGTATGGAGACATGGATAGATGGATGGAGAACATGGTTGGTTTTACGACATGGCTATGGATGTGATAGAAGCTAAGTATTTCGGTTTGAGTGGGAATTGTTACGGTGTATTAGTCATAATGGATTGTTGCATGAGGAGTTAGGTTGACTTAATTGTTTGATACCAACAATGGGTATGGTGTTACGATTCAGTGGGAGCTTGAGGCTTGGTGTCATGAATCAGTTGTAGCTTCATGCAAGTTTGGTAAGCCATGGTTTTATCTTCTTTGTTTGAGAAGATGGTTTTATCTTCCTGATTTAATTTGAGAGAATTTTTGATGGAAAGAATAGATGGTCTTCATGGTATGTAGAGGATGGTGATGTATAGGTACAGGTAAAGGTTCAACAATTTATCTCCAAGTGGGATATTGTTAGGTTGTGGAGCTAAATAGCTTCACTGGAGCATGCATTACAAAGTGACTGGGTTACATTAGCACAAGATCAGTCAAGAAGTGACCAACATTGGTTAGGTAGTGACCAACATCACGTAGTACCGGCATCATCAGTAGTAATCGACATCGATTACCTATGCGTGAATGTTTATATTTAACTCACGGGAATTTAATCTAGATATTGTTTTAAAGTTGATTTAAAGATTGTAAATGCACAAATTAAGTTGCCATGAGTTTTTCTAGGGTTATATAAGCTAGAAAACTAGGGTTAGATATGTTGGAATAAGGAAAGAGAAGAATTGAGTTATCCTTGGTTGAAAGGATGAAGAAGAAGAAGAAAAAGTAGATTACATGAAGACATGAGCTTTCATAGAGAGAAGTTAAACAAATATAAAGCGCAAGTACACTATTGGTGAGAAGATGGTATTATCTTCTATTGTATTTCCTTTGTATTGTTTAGTCTCATGTAATGGCTTGCATAGTATGAAAAGCACTTAGTGTTTCTTCTTGTTAGATCTATAGGTTGTTGTGAGATCTTGTTATTGCTCATTCTTGTAGATCCACATGTTGTGAGATCTAGTATTACAAATCCCGAGATCATGATGTATTGTTGATCCATAGCAGATAGTATTGTAGAGGAATTTATCTCCATGTTTGCACAAAGTTGATGTAGTGATAGAGGAGAGACTAACTTCTTGGTGCACGGTTACGGTTTCACATTGGTATACCCTTCTAAAGGTCTTGTTTGTAGATTCATAGTACAAAGTGAGAGCTTTTTTTTTACAAAGTGGAAGATGCAGGGTATCTTTAGGTATGTGAGATTAGGTGGTGTTTCATAGGTACGGTTGTAGTTTAATCAGGTAGATCTAGTTAGAGATCCGGAGGAGACACAGTGGTGGTATAGAGGTATGGTTTAGTGTACTCGGGAAAATCATGTTGAGATCTGGAGGAGAAGATACTCTTGTAGAGATACATGTACTCTTGTGCAAAAGAGTTGGTTTGTAATCTCTTGTTATATTATATATATGAGATCTCTATCTTTGGAGAATGCATCCCACATTGGGTAAACCACGGTACATGTTGTGTGATTTGGATTATATTTGTTTATACTTCCACTATTGTATATTTTGAGGGGATTGTTAGATCTATATTTACATGTTTTATATTTGATATTCTATAGTTGCAAATTTTTCCGTATAGACCCATCCCTAACAATTGTCTCTGCAAGTACAAGTGTGATATAATTGTTACGTTGTTTATGGGAATTATATATCCGACATATGGGATAAAGCATATGAAATGAATAATGGAAGGAATGCATGGGTTGAACAACAGAGGAGGGAAAGGAATGAATCTATAGAGAAAGTGGGTCATCCATAGAGAAATATATATATATAGGTAAGAGAAGGATGTTTTGGAAGGTTTTTAGGGAGTACAAAGAAAGAAGGAAGGCAGGTTGCATGTCTCTCTCTACATGTTACATAACTTCCATGTCTATTGGGATTTGGAGGTTTTAGCTTTGTTCCTCGGGTCCTCTGAGCCTACTATAACTACAATATAAGAAATTCCATGTACTCTATATAGGGACTCAAAAATATATAAGATTCAAGCCCCAAGAACTTTTGATGAAGCATGTAACCACCGGATTTTGTTTGCACCTTCCAATGTAACCCCTACCCCTATATATATTTATATGGGGTGCAAGTGAAAAGTGGGGTAGAGGGTAGGGGTGGGGATAAATTTGGGTCGAGAATATCTATCTACCCTATCTACCTTGGCAGCTTGAGATAATATTGAGAGGAGGGTCCCTATCTTACATCATTTTACTTCTTATACCCTCTCCCCTCGCTTCTCTAGGATCTCAGACCCATGCCCCTACATATTCAAAATCTCTCATACTCAAAATTTATGTATGATTACTAGCTTTGACCTTAACTACCAATGAATGGGTCATACTAACATATAACTATGTAAAATAAGGGTATACAACAATTACTAGTTTTAGTTAAATGCTTTCTAATATTATGTATATTGAGATTATTTCAAAATGAATAATATTACATCTGCAATTTGAAAATGATACCATTTTATCATTCTATAAAATTTTCCACCATCTAGTTAAGATTGATATCACCAAGTTTTTAAAAGAACCAATAACATTAATAATCAAATTATCCACTTATTTCTCTTAAGAAAAAAAATTAAAATAGAGAATTTTTCTTTAACTAAATAATGTTATATGTCAAATTTAAATACCTATTTTAATCATGTAAAGTGTACTTTCAAACAACATTATAAGAGAGATAACTGACTAAGATAGATACCACATTCAATGTAACCATCATGCTCTTGTGGAAACTACTCAACTTGTTAGAACAAGAACAACATAATATAATCAAAGTAGGAAAAAAATAGTATATCTATATATTTATAGTCACAAACATTAACATTTGACCTATTACAACCCATGGGAGACAACTAACACAAAGGATATCCAAAACTTTACCCTTCATTTTATAGAATAATATTATAAGGAAATTAATTTCACTTAGGTGAAGTTGGTGTTATCCCTTCCTTAATTTCTTTACAAAACTCATGTCATGATTGTCCTAGTCTAGGTATATATTGTTGTAAAGGATATAGAATATATACTATGAGAATCCTCTTTTATTTGCAAAATATAAATAAATATACTATAAAACAAAATATTGTTGTTATTGCTTCGACTCATATTCCTAAAAAATTGGATCCATTTCTAATATCTCCTCCTTATCGTAAACGACGATTCGATACATTTATCAACACTAAAATGTGCCCTGCCTCGCACCGAGAAAAGGAATTTACTTTGCTTTTACGTGACAAAGGACTCTATTTGAAAAAAGAATGGAACTCTGATCATTTTTTTGGATTAATGACCAGCGGTTTTAATACACGAGATATGGCAAAACTTGCCAATTATGTCTGGCGGCTCGGTATGATACTAAATACATCAGTTATAGACGATGATATAACTGGATACGCTTTATATAGATCAAGGTGGGCTTGTTCCAATTATTACTTTTACAGTGGGACACTTCCCTATAAGATAGGAAAAGCTATTATACAAAATAAACTTACGTATCCTAAGCATTTTTTAAATCTCAAAAGGGAAGTCTAGGGTGCAAGGGCGTATTTTTCTGAATGGTATTTAGAACCTTCAATTGCTGGAACAGCTGTGAAAGAATTAACCATATTCTATCACATAGTGGGTTGCTTGGCCGGATCAGTAGCTCAAGATTGTTGGTTTACATCGGAATCAAATAGAGAGAATTGGACTCCTCTTAGTGATATAATTGCGAATGATTTCACTCTAGCTTCCAATCTTTTACAGAGTCTTCTGGAAGAGTTTCCAGGGGGGGAAATATTTCGGGAAATTATGATAAAAATAAGATCACAGTCGCTCCTTATTTCAAAAGAGATATGATGCAAAAAGGATTATCTGCTCAATTAGATGAACTCGTTTTATTTAAAGAATTGAAGTACTTCTACAGAGGATTACTAGGCATTAACATAGTTTGTTCTTCTAGGAATTAGCATTTGAGTTTTATTTGTATTAGCTGATTCTAAGTGCCTTAAGAAACATTGTAATCCTCATTAATTGCAGTAGGAACCTAAAACCCAAACTAGAAAACACTCGGTAGATTCTTGTCTCTAACTCTTTCTAGTATTTTTATAACACTTGTCTCTAGCCAAACTTTAGGTCGATTCTTTATTATTTCCTAGGCTTGTCTTAGATCCTTCTCCCAACATACATTTTGTCCTTTAAATAAAATTGTGGTACATTTTTTCAATGGTTAAAAAATAGAAGGTTTGTGTTCGGGCTTTTGGACCATTGACACCTCAAGGATACCGCAACTAGTCTATTAAAGAAAACATTGGTTTGTATCTCTCTATCATAATATTTTTCTTGATGACAAATCATAGACTTTGATTTGAAATTCCTCAAACAAAAACTTGATTCAAAATGTGTTGAATAAAAACTCCGACACAATTAATCCTAAAAATATTATCCCGAATGAATTGCCACATGGAAGATGAAAACACACCACTAAAAGCACAAAAATACAAGATTAGAGATAAAGAACACAAAAATACACTCCAATAGAAACTTTAACTATACCAATAATCAATAAACACGTAAATTCACCAAAGCACCAAAACATCTATTATCCCTTATTAAAATTGGGTGTCTAACAAAATAAAGAGGTAGTATTCATTTAAAGGAAATCATATTCATCAAATTTTACTCTGTAAACAAATATGATGTCGATATGCCTATGTTGTCTTAGTTTTTAGCATACCTATAATATAGGATTTGTCACATACTCTTCTTCTACTAGTGGAGGGTTTTCTTGCATCAAGGCTTTATTTTTGCTCCATGTTTCACAATGCTGCCCCATTTTTATGTTTTTTATTCCTTTATCCTCTTCATTTTTACTATTTTTTAATTATTTCCGCTCCTTGTTACTATCCTTTTTTTTCTTCCACTATATTTCTCCTCTTTTATCCATTTCCAATTTCTTATTTCCTCTCATTATTTTCAAAGGATATGAAATAAAGTGGGACTCGCCTTTTGGTGTCCCACTTTATGTTTTTTTAAGTTAGAGGTGGGTGTGGTGTAAATTTGCCACAAATTTGACATACATTTGTGCCACAACAGTTGTAATAATCCACGACATTTGTAAAAATAAAATTAAAAACCTTAATCACTACACCCCAACCCATATAGAGTATATAAGCCTAGATATGATCCCTTTGTATAGTTGGGTCATGTTTACCATATATATATATATATATATATATATATATATATATATATATATATAATATTTCATTTTCATATAGGAAAGATAGGATAGATAGGGCAGTCTGGAGATAAGGCAATAGGTGAAAGGAGCCCTACCTATCTATTCAGCGAAGGCCATCTATAGTTTAGAGAGAATTATCTTATCTTGGGGAAACTCGAGAACATGACAGGCCCCCTACCCTATACTATATATGTAGGGGAGAATCACTAGATTGTTCTCTCATTCTCTTTCTCCACTATAACTTGATACATAATGGATGAGAGGGAAATAACATAGGTATATATAGTTGTTCTAGATCTATAGAAATAAACCTTCATGCTATTGGTGTATGTGACTTTCCTCGTCATCACTCTTCATCTCGTCCACCTCACATGGTGAGTCATCTCACTTAGCGAGATCATAGGCCATTAGGGTTTTAATTGTCCATGTGTCATGCATAGAGTTACAAAACACTCTTATATATGTACCCTTTCTGTTTGAGCTATGAGTATGAATAGACATATTCTTTCATACTTGATTTTCCTTTGTGTTTGATTTCTTGTTGATTACTTGGAGTATTCACGTCACCGTTGGAGTGCATCCTCTTCTATGTACACAAGATATTGTCTTTCTCTTGCGAACAATCTCACATTCTTTCATACTAGATAGGTGCCTATAAGACTCTATATATTTGGTTTGACCAATATCTATATATTGGGTGAGTGTAGTGTAATATATACATAAGAACTCAACTAGAAAAAATTGTTAGTGTAGGTTATTATTTATCCTTTTATTTATTTATTAGGATAAGTGTTACACTTATGTTAGCCCTACATTTGTTGGGTTAGCTTGTTTAGGTGTACTAGTTGTGTGGAGCTAACTTACTAGTTGTGTTGAGTTAGCTTCTCAGTTATGTGGAGTTAGCTTACTAGTCTTGTGGAGTTAACTTAACTACCAAAATCGATTAGTGGGAGTTCTTCACCACTGATTTAGGTAGTAGTTGCACTTCTCTCCTCCTATATGTACATCTTTCTTATTGATTAATTCAAGTCATTGTATTATAATGTATTGAGCATTATGAATTGTGATGGATTTCCATATATGGTATTTTATCTCTTCTATTTTGCAAATCTAATGTGGTGTGTTATTATCATCTGAGATTACAGCTTGGAACAATATTCTTATCATTCTTTTCATGGTATCAGAGAAATAGATGATGTAGACATCCATCTGTAAGTTTTTATTTGCAAGCAAGGTTTTATTATTTTCATGTATTTGGAATTTGTTAGCAATTTTCTGTAGCATGAATTTTTATGCAAAACAGAGTGCGGCATTAGATGTGCCAAAACCATAGAAACAACTATAAACTCGACCATGTTTTGAGATAGTCAAATTTGAATGTAGATATGTACCCTCTGGGTGCAATATTTTATCCATTGGATATAAGCGTGTACCTTCCCGATGCATTCTTAAACCCTCTAGATATTTCATTTTTAGATGTAGTCTTTTATCCACTTGACGCAAATATGCACCCTCAGGGTGCATTCTTTTATCAATTGGATATAAGCATGTACCTTCCAAATGCATTCTTTTACCCTTTGGATATTTCAGCTTTGGGTTAGCTATGCATTCTTTATCCACCGGATGCATTTGTACCCTCTAGGTGCATTCTTTTATCCATTAGATATAAGCATGTCCCTTCTCGGATGCATTTTTTTACCCTTTTATATATTTCAATTTTGGATGTAGTCTTTTATCCACTAGACACATATCTATACCCTCTGGAGTGCATTCTTTTATCCATTGGATATAAGTGTGTACCTTTTGATGCATTATTTTACCCTCTGGATATTTTTGTTTTGGATGCAGTCTTTTATCCATTGGACATAGATCTGTACCTTCTGGGTGTATTCTTTTATCCATTGGATATTGACATGTACCCTCTGGATGCAATGATTTACCCTCTAGACATTTTAGGTTTTGGGTGCAGGATTTTATCCTTTGGTCACAAGCTTATATCATGTGGATGCACTCTTTTACCCTTTGGAAATTTGGGTGTCACGTGTACCTTTTAAAAAAGATCAACATTAAAATATTATTTTAATAACAAAACCTTCTACAGCTCATAACTTTTGATCTGTATCTCGGATTAAGGTGATCTTTTTTTTTTTTTAGAAATTAAGCATTTTTTAAGATCTATGCATTGGTGAAGTTTTTAAATACAATATAAAATTTAAAAGGTATTTTTTTCTCATTGTAATGTTTACACGCACTCAATTATAAAGTGTCAAATTTGGGAGGGTGTTGTAATCACTTGGGACATAATTTCGGTTGAGCCTAACATTCTAAACTTTTGGGTGTTGTATTCTTGTATCTATGGGTGTATGCATTTATATCTCTCTTTTTTGTTGAGATACTTTGGATCTGTATTTTTGACACTTTATTTTTGTCATGTTAACGCCTCTCTTATGGGGAGCTATTCGTGAATCCCAGTGTTAGTTTGTCAGTGTTCAAGTAGTTGATTTTGGTAACTCATACAAATATGTGGTATCACCGTACTCATTCACCATATGGGAGGGTGTGGTGTTGATACTACTTCTTCGGGTTTTGTGTCCTATCCTTGTTACATATTGATATTGCTTCTTCAGGTTTCATTTCCTTTCCTTATTACCTTGGCTTTTCTTGGATCGTGGCACTCCTATTTATTTGGATCTCATGTCCTTGCCTTGTTGCCTTGGTTATTCTTGGATCGTGACACACCTATTTGTAGTAGTTGATCAAATTATGTTTGGTGTTTTTTACACTTTTGACATCACTCCATTGACAGTCTCCTTGCATGGAGCTATTCTAGTGAAGCCCAATGTCAGTTGTTTTTGAGTTCTATGATCAAGTAGTAGATTCAGACCATAATGTACACCAAACTTCTTTAGCATTGCATAAGATTTTGGAGCCGAGCTTCTTGGGATATCTTACAGTGGTATTTTTCTCTCTACTTTGTTATTACTAGTTTTGGGTACCTTACGGTGTCTAATTTTCCCAGTTATTATATGTGGGTACCTCATCAGGCCTTGTTGTTGGGACCCACCTTATTTTCACCCACCTAAGCTATGCTTATGGGAGGGTGTTAGTGTAGGTTATTATTTATCCTTTTATTTAATTACTATGATAATTCTTACACTTGTGTTAGCCCTACACTTGTTGGGTTAGCTTGCTTAGGTGTACTAGTTGTGTGGAGTTAGATTACTATCTTACGATGGATGTCGGTGGTGAAGAACTCCCACTAACTGATATTGGTAGTTAAGTTAACTCCACAAGACTAGTGAGCTAACTCCACATAACTAAGAAGCTAACTCTACACAACTAGTAAGCTAACTCTACACAACTAATACACCTAAGCAAGCTAACCCAACAAGTGTAGGGCTAATACAAGTGTAAGAATTATCTTAATAAATAAATAAAAGGATAAATAATAACCTACACTAACACCCCATCATAAGCATAACTTAGGTGGGTGGAAAATAAGGTATTTGAATATAAGCACCTATAGGGTACAAATCGCATCCAGATTTTTACTTGTCTCAAAACATGGTCGAGTTTACAATTGATTCTATGGTTTTGGCACCTTCCAAATCCAATGTCACACACCGTTTTGCATAAAAATGCATGTTGCAGAAAATTGCTAACAAATTCTAAATACACGAAAAATAATAAACCCTTGCTTGCAAAGAAAAACTTACAGATGGATGTCTACATCATCTATCAGTAGCTTAGGTGAGTGGTCAAGATGCCAAAAATAAAGTGTCAAAAATACAGATCCTGATATCTCAACAAAAAGAGAGATATAAAGGCATACACCCATAGATACAAGAATGTAACACCCAAAAGTTGAGGACGTCGCGATCAACCAAAATTGCATCCACAAGTGATTACAACACCCTCCCAAATTTGGAACTTTATAATTGAGTGCACGTAAATATTACAATGAGTAACAATACCTTTTACATTTGAAATACGTGTATAAAAATGTCACCAATGCAAAACAATCTCACATTGTATCATACTAGATAGGTGCCTATAAGACTCTATATATTTGGGCTGGCCAATATCTATATATTGGGTGAGTGTAGTGTAATATGTACATATGGCACTCAACTAGAAAAATCTATATGTAGGTATAGGAGAGTATATATATTATTGGTTTTCCCCGACCCCATATCTCTTCAACTCCTTTGATAAATAGGAATGAGAATGAGGGCATGTTTACCCAGGATATAGATGGAGGATAATATAATGGACATCACATTAAAATCCTAACCCGTGGGGTTAGAGTATTCCTTTAGTTTTGTTTAGTTAGTCCCACTAGTCTCATTGTCTCCATCAATACCAAAGGTCAATAGATTTTTACATTGTTTATGAGAGTTATATATATATATATATATATATATATATATATATATATATATATATATATATATATATGATAAAGCATTTGATATGAATCATGGAAGGAAGGCATGGGTTTGACAACGAGAGGAGGGAAATGAATGAATCTATAGAGAAAGAGGGTCATCCATAGAGAAATATATATATATATATATATATATATATATATATATGTAAGAGAAGGAGGTTTTGGAAGGTGTTTAGGAGTACAGAAAGAGGGAGGGAACGTTACATACCTCTCTGTGCATGTTGTCGCCCCCTTGTCTAATGGGTTTTGGAGGTTTTATATTTTCTCCCTAGGTCCCTTGAGCCTACTATAACTACAATAGAAGTATTTTTGTACTCTATGTAGGGCATCAAAATATATAATACTGGAGCCCCAAGTAATTTTGGTGAAGAGTGCAACCTCTGGAATTTTTTTGTACCTCCTATGTAACCTTTACCCTTATATATATATATATATATATATATATATATATATATGGCGGTAGAAGTGAATTGAGGTAGAGGGTAGGGGTGGGGGTAAATTTGGGTGGAGAATATCTATTTACCCTATCTACCTTGGCATTTGAGATAATATAGAGAGGAGGGATCATATCTTACATCACTTGATACATCATTTTACTTCTTATTCCCTCTCCCCTACTTCCTAGGATCTCCAACCCATGCCCTTACATATTCAAAATCTATCATATTCAAAACTTAGAGATGATTACTATCTTTGACCCTAATTACCAATGAATGGGGCATACTAACATACAACTATGGAAAATAAGGGTATATAACGATTACTAGTTTTAATTAACTCGCTTTCCAACATTATGTATATTGATATTATTTCAAAATGAATAATATTACATTTGTAATTTGACAATGATATCATTTTATAAAATTTTGCACCGCTCTATTTTAAGCTTGATATCACCAAATTTTTAAAAGAATCGATAACATCAATAATAAAATTACCCACTTACTTCTCTTAGTAAAAATTTTTAAAATAGAGAAAATATCTTTAACTAGATAATGTTACATGTCAAATTTCAATACCTATTTTAATCATGCAAAGTGTACTTTCACAAAAATTTATAAGAGAGATAACTAGTCTAATACCACATTCAATGTAACCATCATGATCTTGTGGAAACTACTCAACTTGTTAAAACAAGAACAACATATTATATTCATAGTAGGAAAAAATAGGACATCTATATATTTATAGTTACAAACATTAACATTTGACATATTACAACCTCGTGGGAAACAATTAACATGGTGGATATCTAACAACTTTACCCTTCATTTTATAGAATAATATTATAAGGAAATCAATTTCACTTAGGTGGGGGTGGTGTTATTCCTTCCTTAATTTCTTTACAAAACTCATACGACATGAATGAACACCTTGCAAATGAATTTTTCGACTAGGGACAAATGGTGTAGCATTGTCATCTATTCTAGTGGATATTCTACAAGTTATTAGTAATGCAACATTTAGTGATGGTGGAGGTGACATTGAAGGTGAATATGGAAGTGACTCTAGAGGTGATCTTGAAGGTGATGGAGGGAATGGAGGAAGATCCTCCTCTAAACGTAAAGGTAGTGATGGCCCATAACAAACTATTTTTTTCAAAAAAATTAAATGCAAATTGTTCATCAAATTTATATACAAATCATTACAAAAATATCATTAAATTCTTCAATTTTTATAAAAAAACATATAGTACAAAAGAAACACCATGTTACATAACATAAAAATACTAATAAGAAAATTACATTGATATAATTATTTTGCAAAAAGTTTCCAAATATTTTTGGTATACATATTTATGTAATGTTCACTATTTTCCTTTATTAGTCTTAAAATTTCTATATCTTGTTATTTTGACATAAATATGAAATTATTACCAAGTTTCATCAATTTGAGTATTAGTACATGATATGAACATCATGGAAAAGGGACTATTATCATATGTTGTACTTGCAAATAAAGTTACAAAAATATATTTACATTTCAAGATCATGCAGGTTCCTAGTAGAAATGTATGTACAATGTGGAAGTATACTAAAGGCATGTGTATTGTTGCAAAATATAAATAAATATACTATGAGAATCCTTTTTATTTCCTCCTTTTTATGTTGGAGAAATTATACTTTCCCTCTAAAGGGGAAACATGATTTTTTAAGAACTAGAGATATGTAGAAGATTTGTAAGGTGTTTGTGTGTTGAAAATAGAATCATAAGTGCAACAATTATATGATATTCGCATATTGGTTGTGTAAGAATGATTTCAAACTCAAATTTTGGAGTCTAAAACACACCTTGATAGTATATAATTTTATTGTGTTTCGTGCATGCAACCATGTATCCCTTTGTATAGTTGGTATTTATTAGTTGTCCCATTACAACTGAATGTATCCCCAAGTTTCTACATTGAATACAAGTGTTGTGTGATGTAAACATTTTAGAGGTTCCTATAGGGATCCAAAATGTTTTTGGTTCATTGTGCAAGTGCATATTTCAGACCATCCCTAAAACACACCTTTGTTAACTTCCTTATATTATTATTAGAAGTATTGTTTAGCTTTACATTTTAATCATGAGGGAGTTTTCACATTAGTTGTCCTTATTCTCATTCTAAGTATCTATCGAATTTTTTAATACCCTATAATTAATTTTAATCATGATGTGGGGTGAGCATTATTATTTTAGACTCCGTATCACATATGCAAGTAGTGCGAAATAACCATATTTCACCTTGCAAAATCTATTTGGAACCAACATGAAAAAGAAACCACATTTATTTTTCTTACAACATAATGTCTTAATCATCATTTTAATATATTTAAATTGATGAATTATTTAGATAAATTTTACATTTAGGGAATATAATGCAAAATCATGTTAAAAATTTCACATATAAAAACAAAGGATAAAGTTGGATATCATGTTATATCATAATAAGGTTTGGGGAAATTTGAACTTTTGCACAAGTTTGGTGAAGTTTGGTGTAAAGTTGTATTCCACAACCCTTTTCATGTACTCCTCTTCGTGTGTAAATTTTGGGGACATTTTAGTGAAGGTTATGGACATCTATTGAAATATAATGATTTTCTTTTTGTTATATAATGTTATATTTTTTTGCATACATAAAGCACAAAAGTTTTAAAAATTTGAATCCAAGATATGTGTACGTGCCATGGAATTTATTTGATTTATTTTATCGACAAAATTACTCAAGGATATGTGGTCCCATAGAATAAATTTTTTATAATTTGTTTTATTCACACTAAAATAAAATCAATAACTTAATTGAACTTGATATAAATTATTTACTTATAAAAAATAAATTCAAATTCAAATTTACAAAAATTAACTTACCTTTCTTTTTACATGGAAAAAATACTAATTTGTTTGAGCTTCTTCTCCTTCTTTGCAAGAGTGAAAGTGGTAGGTGTAGTGAAAATGAAATTCACTTGGTACTAAATAGGAAATTGGGGACCGTATGGTCAAAAGTAATATGATGCAAATGTGGCACAAAGGTGACACAATTTGTACATTTGCAACACTATTATTGTGTTGTCTTTGCACTGATATCCCTTCAAAAAAATTAAAAATATTAAAGAAAAATTGACGTGAAATGAACCCCAATTTTGACATTTGTAACACTATATGTAGTAGTCAGTTCCAAAATAAATCCCCTCCAAGTCATTTCTAGTCTACAAATTCACCTTCACTACAATGTCACAACTTTGTCTTTATTTTTCAGCTAAGTGCACTCCTCTTCTTGTGTCTTGAGAAATCATATCTATAATTATGTCTTGAAAATTAATTTGGAGATATATTTTAATTTATGCATTAATGTTTCTTAATTAGTCTAAATAGACAACCTATTTGTAACCCTTTAACTCTTAGTTGAATAACCTATTCACACCTTTTGTTTATCTATTATTAGGGTTAAATAAGATGGTGAACTCAATTGTTTCTCGGTCCTTGGTGGACCTAAGGCTTATCCTCCCTTCTTCAAAGGCATGATTCCTTTACTAATACCAAGATTAAGTCTATTTTGTGCTTTCATGGCTTCTAAAATTAAGGATGTAATCTCCTTCCTTGAGGTACTTCAAAAACACTCGTATAGTCACACAATCTCTTTATACAATATTACAACAAATAAGAAATTCTCCCACTATGGATCTCTATAATATGTATAATATATTGTTTATGATGTGTGATATTCATTTATTACTAACCCAACTAGCTATTATCCCTTCCTCAAGGCTCCCTTACTAATGATCTAGAAATTGTATCTAGTGTTAAGATACATATTATACACATTTTAATAACGGTTGTAATTATAATGATGATTATAGTATAAATTTGTAGTCATATTGTGCATGATGTTATTTCTTGTTCTATTATGTTCCCATAGACCATGAAATTCGAGAGAAGATTTCTAGGATTAGTTGTGTCAAGTTTATGTTCGACGTGTTTCAATCAAAGTCTCAGTGATCCATCATTAGTAAAAAGATTTAGATACAGAGATGTAAACCAATGCTTTCTTTAATAATTCAGTTGCAGTCTCTTTAAGGTGTGAATGATCCAAACACTAAACCCAAACCTACTATTTTTTAACCACTAAAACCACATACCACAAAAAAAAGGACAAGATGTCCATTGGGAGAAGGATCTAAGAGATATGAAGTTATGATCAAAATAACATCACAATCACTCCTCGCCTAAAGAGATATGATGAAAAAGGATTATCTTGTCAATTAGATGAACTTGTTCTACATAAAGAATTAAAGTGCTCCTAAATAGTAGTATTAGGCAAGAACATAGTTTGTTCTCCTAGCACTTGGTGTGTTAGTTTTATTCGCAGAATTGATTCGACCATATAAAAGTAGGAAGTGATTTTGTATGTCAAAAGTAATTTGAAATTTCTTTTCCAAAGATCTATTAAATGACACTCACTCATAAATAAATGTTTATACGAATATGACATAATGAATGAGTTCCTTAGTCGAGAGAAGGTATTGTTTTCAGTACAAGAACGAATCTCTAAATTTGAGTCAAAGTTGACTCCCCCTAATGGTTTCTTTTCTAAATATTTCGAAAAAGGGAGACACCCGGGACTTCGTTACCTTAGATATTTAGCTGAAATTATTCAACTAGGTCTAATGAATAAAATAGGCCTAAGGAATTGCGAGCTTGATTCCTTATTTTTAGCAGAAAAGCGGGTCTTCGATGTTTTTCAGCATCAGATTAACTCTATGCCAACTAAGAGATCTCTATCTGACGAAGTTAGATTTTTCCCATTCTACCCGGCACTGTCCCTTTCGAATCGGATTTTATTGATAGGGCCTAAGGACACTGGACGATCGTATTTAGCTAAAAGTCTAGCAGCAGATTCTTATCTACCTTTAATAAAAATATCTCCTAAAATTATTTTGGAGCGAGAATAAAAAAATTCTCAAACTAGTAAATCATACCTTGAGTAGGAAACGATCCTTGTGTCTATGGGCTGGTCAAGGCCGGACGACGTATATGATAAACTGTATTATCAACAAAAACCGAAAAACTGGTATTATCAACGAGATGAGAATGATGTATCTCCGGAGTTTTTTCGGAGAAGATACGCGCAATTTGTGCTTGCAATCCAATTGGCAAAATTAATGTCTCCTTGTGTCATATGGATTCCAGACATTCATGAAATGGATGATTTCGTTTACCATACTACAGTATTGGGTGAACTCCTTGGAGATCCGCCGCTGGTGGATGAAGATGAGGAAGAATCCATACAACAAAATATTGTTGTTATTGCTTCGACTCATATTCCTAAAAAATTGGATCCATTTCTAATATCTCCTCCTTATCGTAAATGATTGTTAGACCCCTAAAATATGAAAAGTATAGCAGCACGAGAGTTTTGGACGTGTGGAAGTTAGGCATGAAGGTACACGTGGAAGTAGAGAAGACACACGTGTGAAGGCTCTTTTTGGTTAAACACATTCAAGACTTAGCCACATTTTGAAGCATGAGACAAAGTGGAAGATGAACGGTTGGAGTGGCGGCCAAGAAATGTTTGAAGATAAGGTTGAGAATGAAGACTTGTAGTTAAAAGAAAAGTCTATTTTGAGAGGGATCTCATGCAGGAAGAAGATAAGATGTCATGCAAAGTTCAAGCTAATAATAGGATTAGATATAGAGATTAAAATAGAAGATAATCTATTATTAGGTGAAGCTTTCATGCTTATGTATTTACCTTGTAGTGCACACATGGCTATTTGTGGCATGTGGGATATTTTGAGAGTGCATGGGTGGTGCAAGGAAAGTCCCCATTGCCTATATATATATGTATTGATTTACACAGTTTAGGGCACTGCTAGATTGAGACAAATTTATGTTCTTGGTATGATTTTGTGTGCATGACTTTGTGATGGTAATTATAGTGTATTCAATTATTGTGTTTTGATGGATTAATATAATGGATCTTTGTGGATGGATAATGATTTTTGATATCTCTATTATTGGTTACTACATGGTAAATCTGATCTTGATCCTTGTTTGATTCATTATGCACTTTGGTTGTGGTCTAGTTCATGTTATAATTTACCCGTAATTACTTGTTACGTGTATGGAATACTTGTGTGATCATGTTAACACCTTAAAAAGTTGGTATTAAAAGAGGAACCTAATACCTTTGTACACTTTGGTGAGCACTCGAGATCTATCTCGAGTGATGGGATAACACGTCTAGAGTTTTGAGTAAGAAAAAGAATACATTTTGGTTCCATTGTTAGGACCTCTTTTGAAGTTATTGTGAGGATTTTGCATGATGAAGACGTATCGGTTGACTCTAGAAAACATTGAGAGTTGGGTTGTGGATTTGGAAGACCAATTTGCTCATAGATATAATATTGACCTAATTTCGATGCCCGTGTGTGAGTTGAATAACATTTGTATCGTGAACTCTATGAGATTTTATTTTGTTGTTTTATTATAAAGTTGTACGAGTGGCTGGTATATGCATCGAAGTGGAATAGGAGGTATAGAACAATTTTTGGACACAAGAAGATTACTAGGCTTTTTATGATGTCAATTTGACTTGGAAACATGTTGTATACCATTGGTGGAGTGGTGTTTTGCATAGTTACACATTGGAGTACATTGTTTCAACTTATTCCTGTCTGGAGGTTGCTAAAATTTTAGTTCTTACGCAAACCCAGAGGATCTTATTTGTGTGATATCCCTTTAGCAATTAAGATCTTGATTGTAACTCTGGATTTGGAAGAATGGCTTATGGCTAGCTAAACTCCACCGTGCTTAGGGGTGGGATCAGGTTTGGTGAAAGATGGGGGACCTTATTGCAGAAAGGAAAAGAGAAGAAAGACATATTAAGTATAATGAAGCACGGAGAGGGAATTAGTGAAGAATCGTGATATTAAGGAGTTTGGGGAGCTACGGAGGATGATGTCTCATGAAGGATTTGAGGCTCACATGGAAGACATGGAGCCATAGTATCATGATTTCCACTACTTAGGAAATTTCAGTAGAGAATCCTCCAACTTCTCATGAGAGCGTGCCTAATGAAGAGAGATGAATGACCATGGGTGCACATGTGATCCCAACCGGTGACCTTGCCCTTGCGCTTAGTGTTCTAGGTCCCAAACAATTATTGAGAAATAGGCTAGTGTTAGTGATAGAGTAGTGATAGGTAGATTTCATATTACATTGAATACGTAAGTGCGGTAGATAGCATCAATGGCATCAAGGTGGCAACATCTTTGTGTTATCCAAAATTACCCCCTGTGGTAAATTTGATAACATGCATCGAATATTCAAGTCCTGTGCAAGTAGATGATTCAAGGCCCAAAATCATGTTTCCGGGTCCCTCGACTTCTTTCTAACTCTCCGTCCAAGAAGAAAATCCAACGAGTTAGAAAAAGGGTGAAAAAGTTGCAAAAAACAGGCTTGGGGCGAGAAAAATCATGAAAATTGGCTAAGTCCTCTGGTCCAGCGCCCTTGGGGACATTGGGACGTCGGGGCATGAACCGCCAAAAGCCTCCAAGTGGTCCACGCAGCAGCTTGGGACATCCGGGCCGTGGGGATGCGCAGGACGAAAAGGGCGAACCTACCAAGGTGAAAAAATTGACTAACTGTTGTGTAGATAAGGCCGGGACATTCGGGCCGTGGGGACGCGTGGGACGCGAAGGACGCAAAGAGGGATGAGGAAGCCCAAATCAGGCGGTTCGAAGAATTTGTCCCGATAAAAACCGGACAGTTGGGACAAAGGGACGCGTGGGACGCGAAAAGCCAAAGGAGCCGAGAGCCAATGAAATCTTGCCACGTGTCTTCAACGCAAAGAGGGACGAGGAAACCCGAATCGGGCGGATCGGAGAAATTTGTCCCAGATGGTTTGGGACATCCGGGCCAAAAATACGTGAGGGACGTGAAGACCCGGAAAATCCGACAACAAATTAGAATGTGACATGTGTCTTCGTGGATCAGAGCGACGGAGGAGAGGGTGAGATTTTTACTTAGTGTTTTGCCGAGTTTCCAAAGGTGAAGTTTTAAGGGTCGGTCGGCCGAGCCAATGGACACACGACACGTGTCCAATGGAGCAGGGAAGTGCGGAGCTCGGGGAGGACTTAGAAAATTTAGCAAAAGTTTTGGCCAAAAAACTTAAAGACAAGGATGATCCCGCGCCCCGTCCTCCAACCAAATGATGCCACGTGTCCAAAGTGGCGGGGCGGGGAAAAATGGAAAATTTCCCAAAAGTTACAAAAGGTCAGAACTTTCAAGGGAAACCCGCGGGAGGTAGAGGAGAGAGAATTGCTCATCCAATCAGCGCCTGACACGTGTCATCCAAGCGGCAGAGCGCGGGAAAAAATTCAAAATTTGTTTTTTGCTTTGTGCCCTAAATATTCGAGACGCCATATCTTTCGATCCAGAGCTCAGATTTTCACGTTCTTTATATCAATGGAAAGCTGGTGAAATTCTCTACACGATTATAGGGTCAATCTTGCATTTTGGTTTAGTTTAGAGAGAGAAAATTGAGAAACAACTCTGGCACGTAATAATAGATAGAAGTGACGTTCAACAACCAAATTTTAATACAATGTATAGTTTCTGCTTTCTCGCTAGATAGTCCGCCGTTTTTCCAGGATTCACCATTTCTACCATGGTGAGATGGACTAAATGTGACCTAGAAGTGGTTGGGGTAGATCTGACTTTCCTCTCTCTTCCCTCTCTCATTCTTCCTATATATTGTAAAGAGGGGCTTCTTTAAAAGGTCAAACATTTCTGTTTTGCTCCTCCCTTCTTCTCTTTATCAGAAAATTTGTGGAGTTTGAACCTCCCATTTGAAACTGTAATGTGACTCTACCTCTTGGCATTTTGTAGTGTATTGTATCAATCTTTGGAGCAAGTAATGCATGTCTATGGATGATCCTCAACCCTCTCTCGTGTTCATTTGCTTCTTCCCGGTCTTTCACCGCAAACTTTGTTATCTGTGCATGATCTTGCATCACATTTGAATGGTCTATGTTTATTGGCAAGATAGGTGTTCTTCATTCCTCGGTGCATCACCTCTGTTATCTTAGGTTTATCTTTATGCATTTTCTTACCCTGTCTCCTTGGCAAGTTAGATTAGACTTTGAGTGAACCCTCTGCATTTTTCATGTGCATCTGAACAGAGGAATAGGAACCAACCTTCTCTGGAGACTCCTTTCTCATTTCTGCAAGTCCCACACTTGGAGAAAGGATTCCATGTTGTGTAATCACACTGGATGCTAGCATGATCAAACTAGAAATCTGATCAACATCCAGGGGTGCTGTGATTTTGCATCAACAGTTTTGGCACGCCTGGTGGGACACTAGAGGTCTCATTTTTATTGCAGCAAAGTTGATGTGCATCTGCTGCAATTTTCTTGCTTGAAAAGAGCTATTATTTGCATATCTGGTGACTCCAAGGGGAAGAATCAACTGGTTTCAGCAGTGCAGGCCTGAAAACTCATGAGAAGAGTCACCACAAGGTCAAGAGTTGGAGAAGAAGAAGTGTTGTTTGAATACCTGCAATTATCTCCAAGAAGAAGGCAAAGAGGAAGAAGGATTCAAAGGTCTCCATCTCCACCAAACAAAACTCTCTCAACTCCTCCACCTGGATAGGCCTTTCATTCAGTCAACAAGGGTTTTAAGACCAATTAGAATGGCACAAAACAACCCCTATGTCAACTTCACAGCAGCAGCCCACTTGCCCTCAATGCACAACATCCAATTCCTATTGCAGCCTTGAAGAACATTCCATACTTCACTGGAGAAAATCAGACTACTCCAGGTGATCATGTTAAAGACATTGCCAACCTTTGTGCAATCCATGAAATCAATGAGATGCAAGTGGCTATCAAGTTACTGGCATCTTCATTCAAGGGTAAAGCATTGCAATGGTTTAGAGCCCGAGCTGGTTCTATCACAAATTGAATCAATCAGTGTATAGCACTTCATGAGCAATTTGGAGAGAAGGGAGACAACTTGTTTCTTTTGGAGCAACTGACAACCATCAAGAGAGCTCCCAATGAGCAGCTGACCGATTTCAACTTCAGATTTCAAAAGACTTGGGAGAGAATTCTAGTGGCAATCAAAGCCAACAAAGAAAGGTGTTTTTCTCTACTACCTCAAAGCTCTAAATTCTGATATTTCTATGTTGATTCAGTCCATGGGAGGCATAACTATCCCTATGGCTTATAGCATTGCCATTAGGGCTGAAAATTGTTTGATCCAAGCTGGCAAACTTGCCCCTAGACCTCCCATGCCACTGTTTCCAAGTTTAGAGAGTCCAAACACCAATCAAGCACCTAATTTGGCTCCTTCTCCCACTCCTAGAAATCAGAGTTCAAATGAAGCTTCCACTTCATCTCCAAGTGCCCCAAATGAGCTTCAAGAAGTCATGAAGCAATTGCAAAACCTAGGCAACGAGCTGGTTACTCTCAAAAGGCAGCAGGCCCAAGGTTTTAGACCTTCTTATCAACCCCAAGCTCAGCCTAACAGAAGCCATACCAACCACAAAGGCCTCCTAATCCAGCTGCAAATATAAATCAAACAAGGCCTCCTGCCAATAGACCATTTCAGCCCTATAATCCAAATGCCATATCTGCCTCTAAGGCATTGGTGCCAACACAAAACAACATTGCCCAGAGTATGATTGGTGTTTTCCATGCAATGAGCCTCATAACCAATCCATGTGCTTCAATGGTGCTTTGAATCAAGCATTAATGGTGACAACTACTGGTGTGGAGGGTGAGGGCAGTCAAGGAAACAACCAACAACAAGAAACATTCCAACAAAAATCAGCCCCAAATGACACCACATTGGTAAATTGGCAAGCAGAGGATTTTTGGCATGAACCAGGTAGTGTCTCAAGGTGTTGCAGCCAACACAAGGTCAAAAAGGAGGAATTTGGGTGAAGAACAGCCATTAGCCCCAACCAATCCACAACCTTCCATGGCTCCACAAATGGTTGGCAAGCAAAGTCCAATTTCAAATGCACAAGGGCAGCCAAGAACAACCCCTAGGCCAACTCAAATACCAGTTATTGCTGCCCATGTGCAAGTAGTGAATGTACAAACCAAAAGGACATCAAAGAGACCCTTCATCACCATTCAAGATATCATTGATCGATGAAGAAGACAAACGTCAATATATCAATGTGGGAATCCCTATCTATCCTGTGGCCAAAGAGATCTGCTATAAGCTGCCATGAAGGACTGGCCAACTTCAAATCAACAAGTCCAAAGGCAAGAGAAGTGCTTACAAATGCTGCACCCCGAGGGGGAATCATGAAGGACAAAGAAGGTAAAATGTTGAAACCCCCTCCTTTCTATGTTTCATTGGTCATTGGAAATCAGCTAGTGCACAATTGTATGATAGACTCCGGGGCAAGTAGCTCAAGAATGCCTAAATAAATAGCTGATCACTAGGGCTCTAAAGATGAAACAATATCCAAAGGGGTAGTGTAGCTAGATGGGACAACAAGAGTAGCAAGCTTGGAGTGATTAAAAACTTGAGTCTTACCTTGCATGCATGTCCAAATGTTGTTGTTTTACAAGATGCATTAGTCATAGACCTTCCACCACTCTTTGCCCTTTGCTTGTCAAGGGACTTCACAACCAAGATTGGAGGATATTTGTCTGCTGATTGGTCACACATGTTGTTTAGAATGAGGTATGGAACTAAGGCTACAATCAGGTCAGAACCTATTGCAAACTTCCATATTGAGCCTTACACTCCAAGTCAGATCAATGCCAATTGTTCAGCATTTGATCAAGAAGACCACCCAAGCACTGATGAGGCTGACACCAAGGTTGGAAGCATCCTAGATCTAACTCTTGATGAATGGGCAAACAAGATGCATGCTTTTGGTCCTTATCAAGAAATAGAAGAATCTGAGCTAGGGAGTCTATTGCATACATGAAGAAAATCAGCCTATTCCTAGCATCACCAAGCCAAACCACAAAGATGACAATGAGGTATGGCAGCTGTTTTTTGATGGATCAAGGAGTAGACAAGGTGCAGGAGGTGGAGCCATGCTTGTTTCACCTCAAGGAGTAAAGTACTATTTAGCTTTTAGATTTCAGTTTACATGCTCCAATAACACTGTTGAATATGAAGCCTTGGTGTAAGGGATGCATTGGGAAATCAAGAAGAAAATAAAGAACTTACAAGTCTTTGGGGAAAGTGAATTGATTGTAAATCAGATCAAGGGACAACATGCTGCCAAGAATGATCTACTCAAGTGCTACAAGAACAGGGTGTGGGACCTCTTGGAAGATTTTGAGGGTTTTGGCATCAAATCCATTCCTAGGAAGAGAATCAAGTCTGGGATGAAGGCTTCAGTAGGTAGGGGGCAGCCTTTGACATTATGGAAAGCATTCAACAAGACAAGGTATAGCCAAACATCCACGTGATTGTGAGGCCTTCATTGCCAGATAACAATGTCAGTTGGCAAGTGTTCGAAAATGACCAACAAATCATCCATTTCTTGCAAGAAGAAGCCAGTTCTCACCAAGAATCAAGAAAAATTGGAACAACAATATGGTGACCAAGTGGTACAACTGAGAACTAACAAGCTGCCCAAGGGACTTATCACTTTGGAGTCCATTTTTAACCCCAATGATCAGTTTAGAAAGGAGAAAGCAAACATTCAGGTCAAGAGAGAGGATTCAGTATCCATCTTGGTAGAAGAGAACAAACCATTGCAAATTGGAAGGATGACAACTGAACAAGAAAGGTATGAGTTCATACAACTTGTGTCAAGAGTTCCCTGACATGTTTTCTTGGAGCTATGAAGACTTGAAAGGTTTCAATCCCAACTTAGCTCAGCATACCATCGAATTGGATCCAAATACTAAGCTTGTCAGGCAGAAACAAAGACCAGTCAATCCACACATGGAGCCTCTCATGAGGAAAGAATTGGACAAGCTGATTGAGTCAAGGATCATATTCCCAATCAAGCATTCTAGTTGGGTTGCCAACTTAGTTCCAGTCAGAAAGAAGAGTGGAGAGATCAGATTATGTGTTGACTTCAGAGACTTGAATAGAGCCTCTCTCAAGGACCATTACCCACTCCCTTCCATGGAGCAAATCTTGCAAGTTGTGGCTGGCTCCGAGAGGTTTTCACTACTTGATGGCTACTCAGGCTACAATTAGATTATGGTGAAGGAAGAAGACCAGTTCAAGACAGCCTTCACAACCAAATGGGGAACTTTTGCATACAAGAAAATGCCATTTGGGTTGTCCAACGCTGGTGCTACCTTCCAAAGGGCAATGGACATGGCATTCAAAGGTTTGATTAACAACGTGGTGCTGATTTACCTTGATGATATCACTATTTTTTCAAAAATGCTACAGACACCTCTCTCTCATTTGAGACAAGTCTTCACGAGGTGCAGGAGATTTGGAGTGTCTTTGAATCCTAAGAAGTGTATCTTTCTTGCACATGAAGGAAAGCTCCTTGGCCATATTGTCTCCAAAGAAGGATTAGCAATTGATCCAAAGGGTGAAGCCATAAGAGCACTACCATTGCCAAGCCACAAGAAAGCCCTTCAGAGTTTCTTGGGAAGGATAAACTTTGTTCGGAGGTTTGTCCTAGATTTTGCAGCCCTTGTCAAGCCCATCACCAAAATGTTAAAGAAGAGCATGGATTTCAAGTGGACAGCAGAAGGTAAGGAGAGTTTTGAAGCAATCAAAGAATCCATCTCTCAAGCACCAACTCTCATCAACCCGGACTTCTCCAAGGATTTCATCCTCTATGCATTTGGAGGTAATGACACTATTTCTGCCATTTTGGTATAGCAGAACAAGGATAATGATGAGCAGCCAATTGCCTTCTTCAGCTGGAGCCTAGATGACTATGAGGTGAGATACTCTTTTATTGAGAAGCATGTACTTGCAGTAATCAGAAGCTTGAATAAATTCAAGCATTTAATCTCAAACAACAAGGTCCAGTTGCTGGTCTCACATGCTGGGGTTAAGGACTTCCTCCTCAACAAGGATTTGAATGAGAAAAGGGCAGGTTGGATCACCCGTGTCATGGAGTATGACATTGAGATCAAGATCACCAAGCTGGTAAGAGGGAAAGGATTGTGTGAGCAGCTGGTTTTGGGAAGCAAAAAGAAGTATGCAATGAAGAAGAGGCTGTTTTGATAGTCCAGGACAGCCATGAGCCAAGTGGCAATCAAGAAGAAGACAATGCTGCCCCCACTCCTTGCTGGACCCAAGGTATTATACACTTCCTAGGCACAGGCCTATGCCCTCCGGAGATGAACAAGACCCAAAGGAGACACTTCAGATTGCAGTTGTCCCATATGCCATTGTTGATGGAGTTTTGTTCAAGAAAGATGTGAATGGAGTGCTGCTGAGATGCATTAGCACAAATCAGATTCAAAGGGTGTTGGAAGAGTTCCATGGTGGACCAGCTGGTGGTCATTTTGCACCAAGAGTGACAGCTCTAAAAATCATGAAGGCTGGTTATTATTGGCCTAAAATCTTCAGTGATTGCTATGCATGGATCAAGAGGTGTAAGAATTGTGCATTCTTCATAGGAAAAGAGAGACTTGTTGCCCTTCCATTACATCCAATCTCAGTTGACCAACCATTCATGCAATGGGGTTTGGACTTCATTGGAGTCATTAATCCCAATTCAAGCCAAGGGCACAAATGGATTTTGACAGCCACGGACTATTTCACCAAATGGACAAAAATAGTAGCACTCAAAGAGGCAAATGAGTCTAGCATCTTAGACTTTTATGAGGGGATAACAACCAGATTTGGTGTACCTGCTACAATAATCTCTGATAATGCATTGGCATTCATTAGATCTAAGGTGACTAAGTGGGCTGTCAAGAATGGGATCTACCTAAGCACTTCATCGAACTATTACCCTCAAGGCAATGGCCAGGCCGAGTCTACAAACAAGAACTTGTTGAGGATCATTAGGAGGACTCTTGACAAGAATCAGAGGTCTTGGCATACCAAACTGAAATCAGCCTTATGGGCTGATAGGATAACTCCCAAGAAATCCACAGGTAACTCTCCATTCAGGCTTGTCTATGGAAGAGAAGCAATCTTGCCCATGTCACTTGAGTTGCCAACATTGGAACTCATGAAGCAGCTGGAGTTGCTAGAGTTTGAGCCCATGGAGGTGAGGTATGCAGAGTTGATGGAGCTGCAAGAGATCATAGAATCAGGCATCCCAAGCAATGGAAAAGGATCAAGCTTTGATCAAAAAGACCTTTGATAGGAAGGCCAAAGATATATCTTTTCAGGTTGGAGATCTAGTGTTGAAATGGGATGTGGATAGAGCAAAACCAGGAAGGCATTCAAAATTTGATGCCATTTGGAGTGGCCCATACATGGTCACGAAGTGCAAGAACAACAATGCTTTCCAATTGGCCTCATTGGATGGTGAAGAACTGCAGATTCCAGTAAATGGAATCTATCTCAAGCATTGCTTCTAGAGAAAAAATTACCACCTTGTAAATATTAGATTAGATTTTCATTCCTCTAAGTGCTTGTGCACATTGTTTTGCTGTAGGTTAGTTTTGTTTTCCCTAAGTGCTTTGGCACAGCTTGCTGTCCATGGAGATTTTTTGCAGCCCTTGCTCCCATCAGGTGATATTCCATCTTCCTCCTTACACATTCTAAGTCAGTTGGGGTCCTAAATAGAATATTTGGTGACTCCATGCCCAATGGATGCTTCAGTAACCAGTAACTTCATCCAAGAGTGATGACCCCGCTGAGTTGCCAAATTGTTATCCAAAATTCCCCCCCACGGTAAATTTAATAACATGCATCAGAATATTCAAGTCCCAGGCAAGTAGATGATTCAAGGCCCAAAATCATGTTTCTGGGGTCCCCTCGGCTTCTTTCTAACTCTCCTGTCCAAGAAGAAAATCCAACGAGTTAGAAAAAGGGTGAAAAAGTTGCAAAAAACAAGCTTGGGGCAGAAAAAATCATGAAAATTGGCTAAGTCCTAGTCCAGGCGGCCCTTGGGACAGTTGGGACATCGGGGCGCGAACCAGCCGAAAAGCCTCCAGGTGGTCCATGCAGCAGTTGGACATCCGGGCCGTGGGGATGCGCGGGACGCGAAAGGGTGAACCGGCCGAAGGTGAAAAAATTGACTAACTGTAGTGCGAGATAAGGCCGACATCCGGGCCGGGGGATGCGCGCGACGCCAAGGACGCGTGAAGAGGGACGAGGAAGCCCAATCGGGTGGTTCGAAGAATTTTTCCCAGCATACCGGGGAGGGCGGGGACAAAGGGACGTGTGGGATGCAAAAGCCAAAGGAGCCGAGAGCCAATGAAATCTTGCCACGTGTCTTCAACGCAAAGAGGGACGAGGAATCCTGAATCGGTGGATCGGAGAAATTTGTCCTAGACGGTTTGGGACATCCGGGCCAAAAATACGCGAGGGACGCGAAGACCTGGAAAAAATATGACAACAAATCGAATGTGACACGTGTCTTCGTGGATCAGAGCGGCGGAGGAGAAGGTGAGATTTTTACTTAGTGTTTTGCCGAGTTTCCAAAGGCGAAGTTTTAAGGGTCGGCCCGAGCCAATGGACACAGGACACGTGTCCAATGGAGCAGGAAGTGTGGAGCTCGGGGAGGACTTAGAAAATTTAGCAAAAGTTTTGGCCAAAAAATTAAAAGACAAGGATGACCCCGCGCCCCGTCCTCCAACCAAATGATGCCACGTGTCCCAAGTGGCGGGGGCGCGGGGAAAAAATGGAAAATTTCCCAAAAGTTACAAAAGGTCGAAACTTTCAAGGAAACTCGGGAGGCGAGAGAGAGAGAATTGCTCACCAATCAGCGCCGACACGTGTCATCCAAGCGGCGAGTGGGAAAAATTCAAAATCCGTTTTTGCCCTAAATCTTCAGACGCCATATCTTTCGATCCAGAGCTCAGATTTTCACGTTCTTTATATCAATGGAAAGCTGGTGAAATTCTCTACACGATTCTAGGGTCAATCTTGCATTTTGGTTCAGTTTGGAGAGATAAAATTGAGAAATGCCTCTGGCACGTAATAATAGACAGAAGTGACGTTCAACAACCAGCTTTAATACAATAGACAGTTCGCCGTTTCTGCTAGACAGTCTGATGTTTTGCTAGGACTCGTCATTTCTACCATGGTGAGATGGACTAAATGTGACCTAGAAGTGGTTAGGGTAGATCTAACTTTCCTCTCTCTTCCCTCTCTCATTCTTCCTATATATTGTAAAGAGGGGCTTCTTTAAAAGGTCGAACATTTCTGTTTTGCTCCTCCCTTCTTCTCTTTATCAGCGAATTTGTGGAGTTCGAACCTCCCATTTGAAACTGTAATGCGACTCTACCTCTTGGAATTTTTTAGTGTATTGTATCAATCTTTGGGCAAGTAATACATGTCTGTGGATGATCCTCAACCCTCTCTCGTGTTCATTTGCTTCTTCCCCGGTCTTTCACCGCAAACTTTGTTATCTCATGCATGATCTTGCATCACATTTGAATGGTCTGTGTTTATTGGCAAGATAGGTGTTCTTCATTCCTCGGTGCATCACCTCTGTTAGCTTAGGTTTATCTTTATGCATTTTCTTACCCTGTCTCCTTGGCAAGTTAGATTAGACTTTGAGTGAACCCTCTGCATTTTTCGTGTGCATCTGAATAGAGGAATAGGAACCAGCCTTCTCTCTCAAGACTCCTTTCTCATTTCGCAAGTCCCACACTTGGAGAAAGGATTCCATGTTGTGCAATCACACTGGATGCTAGCATGATCAAACTAGAAATCTGATCAACATCCAGGGGTGCTGTGATTTTGCATCAACACTTTGATGTTTAGAGGACCGGTTGGTGATATATTTTCTAGCGCATCATCAGGATAGAGCGTAAGCATGTAGAACGTTGGTAATACATCTGGAAGTAACACAACTTCACGACCGTAGGATTTTAATTTAGTGCAATAGTTGGGACATAGAGTAGCTCATCCTATTATCCGGTACCTACTATAAGAGGTAGATCGGGAGGATCTAGAGGCTCGGGATCTAGTGGATTTGGTGGTTTTGGAGGTAGAGGGAATACTAGAGGTAATACAAGTTCTGGATCTAGTGGACATGGTTTGTACCAGCCACAACAAGTTTATTACGAGATGTATCTTCACCTACCAAAGTATAGAGGCATTGAGGATGCAACAGAGCATGTGCACATGTGTGAGATATTATGACGTGCTAAGGGAATTACAACTCCTGAGCATAATTCAAGTCAGTTTGCTACTACTTTGCAAGGGGCGCACACATAGTTGGTATAGGAAGTATGATCCGAATAATATTACTATAGATTACAATGCACTATATGATGCTTTCTTGGTTGAGTTTCATATGCCTGAGTTTGAACAAAAATCATCAGTATGACCGAAAGAGATTAAAAAAAGAATGGATGAGAGTGTAATGGAGTATGATGCACACTTTAAAATTTTACTATCAAATTTGTCTTATGGTATTCACCCTAGCCAACATGCATAGTGGTTTTTTGGTGGTTTGAACATGCCTTTCAAATGGGCACTCTCATAAGACATTTACAAATCTGTGTGATGCTTTAGAGGTAGCTCTAGGTGTTGAGGCATTTGGGAGCATAGACACTTTGGATTTTCCCATTCTTGGAGGTGCGATTGCATCTATGGCAAAAATTTGGATAAACTATCGACCAATTCAACTTATGAGATGTGCAGTGGGATATGGTGTACAGATTGTGAGGTGAAAGGAGACATACTAAGGATAGTTTCCCTTGTAAATCGGTGTGTGCCATGTTTCTAGATTGTGAGATCTATCACTTGGATCATGATTCAATTTGGTGCCCCTTGTTACAGTGCATGATCAGGAAGAATATGTCTTATTACTATAAGATTTTCAAGTCCCACACTCATGATATGAAGAATTATAGATTGATTGATCAGATTCATGAGGCTATTGAGATTGGTGTATGTCAGACCAGTGTTGCAAATGGTTCTAAAGAACAAGGTGAACATCATAGTCATAACCACAATGAAGGGCACTCTGATGGAGGTGGTAGAGGAAGAGGTTATCGAGGTGGATATAGAGGTCATGGTCACATGGGAGGAAGAGGTGATTTCCTTGAGGAACTTGTTTTACACGTGGATCCCTTGAGCATTATAGGTGTGAATGCCCTAAGAACATAGTCTTCTCATGGTGCGAGAAGTAACATAAGTTTAAATAATTTCCTAAGTTATATGAGCACATGAGTAAGAACTATAAGAATAATTATAAGGGAGTGGAGATGATTAAAGTATAGCACATCGTGGAAGATCAGTGGATGCCTAAGATTATTCCCGACCACGAGATGATGCTTGTGCCATAACTACACAAGCTAAGGCTATGCATGCTCTTGAGACTCAAAGCGAAGCCTATTATTATGAAGTAATAGGTGATAAATGAAAAGTATCCAGATCATGCCCATCAGAAAGAGGTATATCAAGAGACTATGGAGGTTATTAGAAACTTGTTGGGTGAGATATAATGCTTAAAGGAGTAGTTGCAGAAGGTGGAGAAGGTGAAGGCGGTTGATCTTCCTAAAAGAGATGTCGATGACTTGAAGGAGGTTTGTAATATTCTCAGCGTAAGGAAAATATTATCCTTTATTAGGGAATGTCTAAGGGAGAAGGTATCACATGTTGGATATGAGCACTAGAGACAGATATTGTATACAAACTTACATCCTCACGGTCTTGAATACGATAAAGAGATCACTTTTAATGCGATTGTTGATGGTTAGTTGTTGAGTAACATAGTAATTGATAGAGGTCTAGAAGTAAATGTAATCACTTTCGATGTGTGGAAGAAGATGGGGAGACCACCATTACAACCCTCTTCAAATGTGTTGTATATGGCCAACGGACTAGAGCCACGCCCATTGGAGTATTGAAGGATGCAAATATTACTATATAAGGGGCCAAGTTTATTGGGACTTTGAGGTCTTGGAACTTGTTGAAGCAAGTCATTTCCCACTTTTCTTGGATGCCCTTGGTGTTATGTGAATAATGTTAATCTATGCTTTAATAAAGGTTATATTAGTTTTGAGAACAAGGAAGATCACATCATTATTCCTTTGATAGATGGAAAAGTTGCCTTTGTATGTAGAACCATTAAGTGAAGAGGACTTGAATAGGATATATACACATACAATCATGGGTATTGATGTGCTTGACCCGTCTAAGGAAGGTGTTATACAGTGGGATGATGCTTAGTTGATGAGTGATATAGCCAATGTTTCTTGTGATAACTAGGAGCATGGAATGTATGAGATGGTCAGGTGAGAGATCAAGAATACAATTACTTGCGTGATCAGGTTGCACATTGTTCAATGTTTAAGTCACACCACGTACCTCGGTACACTGGTGAAGGAAACCCTGATGTTTTTCTATGTTCCAAGGAAGCTCAATGGAAGGATGAGGGTGATAGAAGAGTTATGTTGATTTATACCCTACGTGGAACATCTGCACATTGGTGGACTACACACAGAGATAACCTTTTGGAGTGGCGAGAAGTGAGAATCGCTTTCTCTACTAGGTTTCTAAGGAGTAATGTACCTTCAAAAATATGCAAATTTCATCAAAGGATTCTCGCTTCACATCATGTTCGAAGTGTGAGAGACTATGGACAGAGGGGCAGGTAGCCTTGCTGACATCACTCTAGGTACATAAGTTATACACCACTCTAAGAAATTGTGTGTGCACATGGTATGTTCATGCAGAGTTAACAAGAGCAACAATTAATTGGTAGGAGATGACTTGCACGTATGATTCATACCTTTGACTATTTTTCTACTAAACCTCCAGTGAATGAAGCATTATAGATTATAAAGCTCCTTACAATGGGAGATAGTGCAAAGGATGAGGAAATCCTATTAGATATGTTTGGGGAGTTAGATTTGGAGTGCGCTTTGAAGAAGAAGACATAAATGAAGAACGAATGGGATGTGCTTACCTCGAAAAGAAAAGCGTAACCTAGTTTATATGATTGATGATGAAGAAGTAGAGACTCTTGATGTTGATCATATTGTAGAGTACGTGTGAGGTTTTGGATAGTGATTACGAAAAATTGTGCACTTATCATGAGCCTATGAAAACAAATAAGGTAAACATTAGGACAGATACAAAACCTAAAGAGGTAATTATTGGTGACTATTAGTATGAATGAGATGTGGCGAAGATTATTGAGTTGTTGCATGACTCCCGGACTTATCTCTATGAGGCTATCATGAATTGAAGGGAGTGCATCCCTCTTTGGGTGAGATGAGGATCAAGTTAAAGGAAGGTTCATGTTCGGTTAGGAAGAGGCCTTATAGGATGAATCCTAATTTGCGTGTCAAAGTTAAAGAAGAGATTGATAAGATGATGAAATCAGGAATCATTGATCCCATGGAGGAGTCGAGTGGGCTAACCCTATAGTGATAAGCATAAGTAAAGATGGTAGGATAAGGATCTACATGGATTACAGATATTTGAATGTTTTTTATGTCATAGACCATTTTCCCACACCTTTTACTTGAGGAGATCTTGGAGGGCATTGTAGGGCATGACATTTACTCTTTCACTGATGGATTCTCTAGTTATCATCAAGTGCAGATTTTTAAGGAAGACCAAGAAAAGATAACTTTCACCACTGAGTGGGGAAGTTTTGTATACATGGTAATTCCCTTTGGGTTGAAGAATGTGCCTGCAGTCTTTTCATGCATTATTGTGCAGGTATTTGAGGACTTTATACACAAGTTTTTATAGATTTACTTGGATGATTGGATTGTATATGGGCTAGTGAAAGATCACTGTGACAATTTGAGACTTATGTTTGAGAGGTTTCGGTAGTTTAGAATATTTCTAAATATTAAGAAGTAAATTTTTCTACACCCTTTGTAACTTTGTTGGGACACATTATATGCAAAGAAGGCTTGTTGGTAAATCCTGCTAAGGTTGCAGTCATCTTGGGCTTGGAGGATCCTACCAATCAGAGTGAGGTATGCGGTTTATTAGGACATACAAGTTACTACAAGAAGTTCATTAAGGGATATGCTAAGATTTTTGCACCCTTGGAAGAGTTTTTGAAAAGTAAATAAAAGTTCCATTGGAATAAGGCACAACAACTAGCATTTGAGATATTGAAGGAAAAAATTACTTCTATGCCCATTTTGTGCTTTCCTTCTTGGGATAAACCATTTCATGTACATGTTGATGCCTCTTACATGGCCATTGGTACAATGTTAACACATCTTGGTGATTGGATTGTTGATCATCCTATCTATTTTGAAAGTAGGAACTTGACACCAAATGAGCAAAATTATACGACTCACGAACATGAGGCTTTATCAATGATTTACGTGCTACACAAGTTTACACAATATCTACTTGAAAATCCATTTATATTTTATATAGATCACATGGTACTTAAGTAATTGGTTAATAAGACCATTTTGCAGGGGCACATATGCCAGTGGATTCTCTTGTTTCAGGAATTTGAATTTACAGTGGTGGTAAAGCCAAGAAAGAACAATTTTGGACCGGATCATTAATCAAGTGTTAACTCAAGTGAGGACACACAAAGCATTGAGGACATAATTTCATATGCACATATGTTCAAATTGAACCGTGAGCCCTGTAACTTAGAAGATATTGTTATGTTTTTACGTACTGGTGTGGTGCACAAGGGACGAAGAGATTAGAGAAGAAACAACTTGCCATACACGTCGTGCCTTACATGTTGATCACTGGAGATTTATATAAGTTAGGTCGTGACGAGATTTTTCTCTGGTGAGTATTAGAGCATGAGTGTAAAGCTATACAGAGAATCTCATGGTGGAATTGGAGGAGGAAATTATGCAGGAAATGCTACCATGCGCAAGATTTTGTTGGTTGGCCTTTGGTGGGAAACATTATATAAGGATTGTAAGGAGTATGTCAAGGCATGTGACCATTGTCATCGCCTTGAGAATCATGTGCATAGAGATGAAATGCCTTTGATACTGATAGTGAGTGTATAACTGTTGATGATGATATTTATAGATGAATTGTTAGAGTTGTAGGAAACCTTAGGTTGGTGAGACATGCACCCTAAGGTGACCTCCATGTTTTAAAGAAGTTGGCTCTTCTCTAGTTTTAGGAGTAGGTTTAGAAAAAGCATGTAAATGATTGAAATAAATAGGTGATGTGCCAAATCTAAAAGAGAAATGATAGAATATCTTAGATCTTTATCAAGAATAGTTGAAGGGTTAAACAACACAATCTACTACTCTGATAATGTAAAAATCAGGGAGCTAAAAAGATTAATAATAAACGAAACAAGGAAATTATAAGGGCATCAAGCATGATGAATTTTTGACTCATTTAGAACTACCTTTCATAAAAGAAACAAAAGTTAAGAACATATGAAAATCTAATTTGCATAGAACAAGAACTCTTTATTCATGTAGAGAAAGGGTACATAAGGCCCATAAAAGCACATATTACACTTCTCTTTTATGACAGAGACTTACTAAGGCTAGAATCTTACAAAATATGTAGAACTCTTTTCTTTTCTCTCTTCTTTTCTCTGGCTCAAAATTCCCTCCTTTTCTATCTTCTTGTATCTCACCTCCTTTTATAGGAAACATTTTTTCCTCTGTCACTTTCAGCTACCACCCTTTGCTTTCAATTCTAATAAGGCCTTGCACTTATCCTTCTAGCTCCTACCCCTAGTATTTTAAATGCAACGTCGCCACTATCTTCCCTATTAATTTAGATATTTGACCTTCATGGTTTTGGAATAAATATTTCATCCCTTTATAGAAATCATGCATCTACTCCCTTCTTGGTATTGCCATTGAGTCCCTGTCTGATTAGACTCCTCATTTGGGCCACGTGGAGGGCTTGCGCTTACTTAGGGTCCTCCTTCCTTTTGGGCTATATCAAACATGTGTCAAATAGACACATGGAGTGTCTACGTGAGTTTGAGAACCCACTTGAATGCTCAAACTTGGGGATGTGCCTATGAGACACATGGAGACCGCCGCGAGCATTTCATACTTAGTCGTTACTAGCTTTGAGAAACCAAGGGCATCTAGAGTCTGGGGACAAAATACTTAACAAAAGAGTCATAATAAAATAATATAATCAGTTTGGTGACTCACCAAGGGACTCCGTGCCTACCATGGAAGAATCTGATATCTCATGCCTTCCCAAAATTTCAAAAATTGTAGCTAACCACAGGTCATTTATAGCATTCACAAAGAAGCCTGATATCTGAGCCATTCTTCTTCCATCGGGTAGGTTCTTCGCTGCAAGGCTTGAAAAGCTTGGTCCAACTCAATTATCTCCTTATGGGAGAAACCTTGAAGGCTCTGCATGACCACATGCAAGTGGAACTCTAGCTATATGATAGGATTAATGATGGCCTCAACCTCAACAACACTGGAGTCTTCCTTCAAAGATTGGAAAATCATCTTGTCTTGGCACTTAGCAATCAGAAGCTACTGAATTTGGTCTTTGGATAAGACTATAGACTTGTCTAGGAAGGGAGAGGGGAAACCAAGCTATACTAATTCATTGATATTCTATTTTCTTTCCCTCATACCCTAGTGAATCATGCCAGATATTCGACACTTGACAGAAGCTTTGTCACAACTCAAAATCTCATTGATCTTTGCCACCATCAACCACCTGTCGGTGATTCCTGCATTCTAAAGAGTGAGATCTGAGGCATCGTAGAGTTTTAAATTAGGATTTTGACTCCTGGACCTTGGTGGATAAGGTGTTGTTGATGGTAGAGACTACACTTTCTACCTTAGAGCACAATTCTTGTGCATTGGATATAAATCCAAGCGTTGGGGCTAGATTTTCGGCAGTGGTGGTGATCTTGTCACAACAGGAGGCATATAGACCTTGTACTAATGATATAATTCTAGCTTTCTAAGATTCTTGACCCAATTGGTTAGTCAAGTCCTTGACCATTTTATCAAAAGATTTTAACTTGGCCTGAAGGCCATCCCTTTCCTGTGAAAGTAAATTAACTAGGGCCTCGGTGGTGGTGAGATTAACTACTAGAGATTTTGCCTCTATTTGAGAAGCCGCAAGGGCTTGCTTGGTTGATGTGTCCCTTAACTCCCTCTTGAACTGGTCTACCTCTTTGTCCTTGGCCTTAAGCTCAACCATGCGGCCCGCTGTTATAGCTTCTACCTTTTGGAGGTGGCCTGCATCTTTTTCAGGTGATTTCTGAGCTTCAAATAGTTGGTAGTGACTACCATCGTCATTTCATTCATCAACTCAACTTTTTCCTGAGAACGGAATTCGGTGAGGTCCACTGCAATGACACTAATGGAATGGTTATCATAGTGCATTTGTTCATCGGGTTTGGATACCTGAGGGACAAGGTAAGCAATGGTTAAGGATCCCTATTGATGATTATACAGGGATTGAACTTGCTTAGTTGATTGAGCCACCATATCCTTCTTTCTCTGCTTTGATCTCCTTTGATCTCGAGATGCCTTGGCGGCCTCTGCTTGGCTCCAAAACTTAGAAGGAGAAGAGACCATCCCTCCTGCAAATGGGAAACCAGGTGGCAGGATGTATGGAATAGTCACTGGTGATTGAGATATTACAGATACCATGGCTAAAGAAGGGGCGTGATAATGCAAGGTGAGAAGCTCGGGATGGTAGTAGGGTACCGTGGAAGTAGAGGAGTGCCAGGTGGAGGAAGAGGCTAGGATGTAGTGACAGACTGAAGGATTCCTTCTAAATGGGAAGGTGGAGGTGGAAGCATTACAGAGAGGGGGACCTCAAGTGGTGGGCTTCCACTGAATCGTGACTATTTTTAGCTTCTTGTGGGTGCAATGGAGAGAGACTCTCCCTCTACTTGTAGCTTCTGAGAGCCTGGGGGATGGAGAAATTTGAGGAGTCTGAAGAGGGGTGGCTGATGAAGGTACCTTAGGTATCCATTTTTGTAGCTCGGAGGACCCCACGGTTGACCTAAGAGGTTGCTCAGAAGTGAGGACAAGTATATCCTCACAATCTGCATAGAAGTCATGCTTTCGTCCCACTTATCCTCCCAGGGCTCATCAGTGAGAAATTCCTTGAAGTTTTGTGTGGTTTGGCTGATTTCCTTCTTGTATTTCCAAAATCCCTCGATCTTCCTAGAATTCCAATCCTTTCTTTTTAAGGTTGCTTTCAGCCCTTTCCCAATCGTTAGAGTAGGGTCAAATGCATTTTTCACTGGATGAAATGACTCCTAGTCCGGAGTGGGGATATCCTAGAGTTTGATGAAGACATTAGGTGCTTCACCTTGGGGCTTTGTCGTGAATCAAAAAATGTCTCGATTCATGTTTGCGAAGACTTTGATTTTATTTGTAGACAGGGTTTCAGCTATTTTCCCATCCGGATCATACCTCCATGAGTCTTGGATCAAGGCAAATCCATAGGAGGCCAACTTCCAAAATAGAAAATGGTCTCACTTGCCTCTTGATTATAGTAATCCCTCCCTTACTAAAAGGGAGGTCATAGATTTATTTCTTCTTTCAGTCGATCCGACCTATGGGTCTAGCATGACGAGTGCCGGGTGACTTTGAGACCTGTTATCCGAGGTGTGAGGATCCATGGGAGAATGAAGGATTTGCCTCTGAACCCATGGGCTTGAATCATAGAATGGCCTCTAGCAAAGAAGTAATCAATGGGGTGCAATGGTTCTAAGAAGATAGATTGTGCAGAGTCATTCATTCTATTATCGATCCCTTCAGGATCGAGCTCTAGCAAAAGAGGCTCCATAAAAGCATTGAAAAACTCATAGATGTCTGAAGAATGAGATAGTATATGGGTCCATGCAGATGCTTAGAGATAATATTTGGGGAATTCACCTCCATATCCCACAGGGTCAGGGTCATGAATTGACTGAAATACTGAGCATTTTGGTACAGAATGAGGTGAAAAAGGAAAGACGAATACCTAAAGGTGGACGTCATTGAGAAATGCTTGAGCTGTTCACAAATTGACCTCTTATGACTTCCGCAAAGTCAAATTTATATCTTTGCTTTGTGTTGACGGTCCTCATTTGGAATATAGCCACCATCTACTAGTCCTCAACGTCTTTTTCAAATTCCTACCCAAAATAAAATCCAACATAGAGTAGACATCCTAAGCATCAGGCTTGAGGGACTTTAAGGGGATGGGGAAACCGGGAACCCTCGATGCGCTGGAGTCTAACCTGTCTCGCTTCCTTAGTAAGGTTCACGAATTTCATTTGACACTAGACCCATACGTTTCAGAGCTTGGCTATATCATAGAAACTAGCCAACTGATCATAGTTTAGGGCTAACATGTCCCTGATGGCCTATGGTGTGATTACAATAGCTAAATTCTAGCCCTTGATGGTATGGTTTCCTGAGTTGAAACTTGCCGCACACATTTGTATGAGCTCTGGGCACAAGTGTGTGAGAGGAACCATGTATTGGGCAAGAGTAGTGCTCCAGGTCCTAGCACCGAATGAATCCGAGTCTCCCTAGAAGGTTGAACCTGGCGCATGCCACTTCTCTCAAAGCTTTAGGCCTTTTGTTGAGACTAGGCTTGAATATATCGTCGGCGGGGTCGATGACCAGTGAAGGGTCATTGTACTGAGATGATGGGTCTGGTATTTTAACTTTGGATGGTGTTGTCGGGAGGAATGGGTTGTCATGCATAGGAATTTGTTACCAGCAGACCTAGAGGTGGTACCGGCCATGGTGATCTGAATTTCTTCAAATGACTACGGAGCTTTTGGAAACTTTGATATTCACCGATAAAAATATAAATGCTTCAGAATGATCCTTCCAAAAGAGCTCGAGAGGCCTTTAATAGCCATTACTACCCCAGGAGTAAAAATCATACATGCCTAGGGTCACTTCTTATAATGTTTCCTTTAACCAAGAGGCCCGAGGTGCCAAAATCGCGCCTTTGATAGATCTTGCATTGATTGTGGATATTTTATTTAGGAAAGAGGCCCCTACCTTTGATGATGAATTTAATGTGAGAAGATGGTAGGGGCACTTTCTTTGATATATCAAAAGTGACATGGACAGGGCGGTGGAGCACGTGGAAAAAACATCCAACAAAAGTGGAGGCTCAAAACAAAACTAAAACTACAAAATAGGCAACAATATATACATATGATACAATTTTAGAAGATACCTAAATGTAGGGCTTCAGATGGATCCCATTTACTAGAATCGCCAAAGGATCTCCTGCCATGGTTTCAAGCTCGAATGAGTTATGTTGCTTGCATGCACTAATTATGAATGGTCCAGTCCATAAGGGGTCAAACTTTCCATGGTTCCCGGGTTTAGCTACTCTAGCATCCCACTTTAAAATGATGGTTCCGATTTGGAAGTTCAGCTCTGATGTCTTTTGATCGAACCATGTCTTAACTATTTTTTGGTGATTAATCATGGCCTCGTGGGTGAGTTCATGCTTTTCTTGGAGTTCTACCAACTCGGAGAGCCTTACTGACATTGCTCCATTCTCCTCTATCTCAAATCCTTTCAGCAATTGTAATGCGGGAATCTCCAAAGAAATTGGCATCACAACACTTTTCCCATAGACCATTTCATATGGCGAAGCTTTTATGATCTATTTTGGAGTGATCTCGATCGTCCCATAAGGTTTTTTTAACATGCTTGTGCCACAACCTTTTATTCCCATGTCTCATCCTTTTAATGAGTCTTATCAAATTCTTATTTATAGAATCTGCCAAGTCATTCCCCTATGGGTAATAGTTAGAGGATGTCTTTAAATATATCCCATGTTTGACCACAAAATCAGACACCTTAGCTCCCAGGAAAGATTTAGCATTATCGGATATAATGGTGCGGGGAAAACCAAAACGAGTAGTGATATCCTACAAGAGTCCTAGGATCACATCTTCAGTAGACTCCTTAAGTGGGATTGCCTCTATCCACCGGGTGAAATAATCAATTGCCATGAGAATCCACTAGTGTCGACACTTGAAGTCAAATTAACCATTCCGATGAAATCAAGACCCCATTGTGTGAAAGGTTCCTCAATTAAAATGGGGTTGAGGGGAAATGCTACGTTTCTTTGGAAACTGTGTAAACTTGACAAACCTTACATTTGTTTGTTTTCACCTGACTATCGAGAAAACAAGCTAGGCTAGAAGTATCCTGCCTACAAAATCTTTATAGAAGTGGTTTGGGCCAAAAATGACTACCCGAGTCTCCGTGATGTAATTCTCTTAATACTCTTTTGGCCTCTTCATCTTTAAGGCATCTCAACATCAACCCATTAAAATTCCTCTGAAAAAGGAAACCATTAATTATAACAAAATGAGTCCCTTATTGCCTGTAATACCTTCTTTTTTAAAGGGGAGATGGCTAGGGTACTCTCCAATTTGAATAAAATGAATTATATTAGAGACCCACCCCTCAGGCCTATCCTCCTGCAGGTACATTATCTTTTGAGTCGTCAATTGTTTCGGGGACCAATTCCTGTGTCAAATATTGACATAGTACTTTGCCTCTTATGAGCTTTGTGGGCTTTATCTCTATGTCGTATTCCAAATTTTGGTTATCCAATTTTCCCTTTTTTCAGTTATCTCACCCTCCATTATATACTCTTTGATGCTGGGGTGAGCTACCATGACCATAATTTTGTTATGTGTGACCAAGTGTCTGAATTTCTTCAAACCTTTGACTATGGCATATGCCTGCCTTTCCACAAAATTGTACCTTGTTTTATAGTTGTGAAGCATTTTTGAAAAGAAGGAAATGGGGTGTTCCTCCCCCTGTCACTCTCCCTTTTGAGTTAACATAGATGCTATGTTATTTTCCCCCATATACATACATGATGAAATATTTTGAGAAGTCGGGGTTGTGGAGTACAGGGCTGATGCAATAGCCTCTTTGATTAATTCAAAATAATGTCGACCTTCCTTTGTCCATTTGAAAACTATATATTTCTTTAGCATGAGAGTAATGGGGTGGATGGTCCCCGTAAAATCTGATATAAACTCCGATGAAGTTTATATTTCCTAAGAAGGATTGAACAACCTTCTTGTTGACCGGTAGAGGAAGCTCCAAGATGGCCTTGTTGTTGCAGGCTCATAGCACCCCTGGATGCAGATCAGACTTCTAGGTTGATCGCTCTAGCATCCAAAGTGTGATTGCACAAACATGGAAACCTCTCTCCAAGTGTGGGACTTGTGAAACTGAGAGAGGAATCTCCATATTAGAGGCTGGTTCCTCAAACTCCTCTGATTAGATCTAATGCTTGCACAACTACAGAGGTCCAGATCCTAATCCTACTCTAAATTGCAAGGAGACAGGGATAGAAATGTAAAAATTGAAACTAACTAAAGATGGTGATGCACCAAAAGGAGTGGTGAATATTTTTGTCATGCAAATAGACACAAACCAAAGCTTGCAACATAAAATATACATAGGCTGATAAGATGTATTTTAGGATCTGAAATGAAGTAAATAATACAAACAAAGGACTAAAACTCATTCACAAAGCTTGCATCATCATTTCCAATATCAAAACCACTGTACTACAACCTCGGAGAGGTAAAATCATAATCCTTGAAGAGGTCCTGGTTCTTCAAAACAATCACTTGCTAGAGGTGAAAGAAGAAGTCTCTATGCCAAAAATGTTCCACACTTGGAGAGAGGTTTCCATGTTGTGCAATCACACTGGATGCTAGAGTGATCAACCTAGAAGCCTGATCTGCATCCAGGGGTGTTGTGAGCCTGCAACAACAGTTTTGGCACGCCGAGTGGGACACTAGAGGTCTCATTTTTATTGCAGCAAAGTTGATGTGCATCTCGCTACAATTTTCTTGCTTGAAAAGAACTATTATTTGCATATCCGCGACTCCAGGGGAAGAATCAACTGGTTTCAGCAGTGCAGGCCTGAAAACTCATGAGAAGAATCACCACAAGGTCAAGAGTCGGAGAAGAAGAAGTGTTGTTTGAATACCTACAATTATCTCCAAGAAGAAGGCAAAGAGGAAGAAGGATTCAAAGGTCTCCATCTCCACCAAACAGAACCCTCTCAACTCCTCCACATGGTAGGCCTTTCATTCAGTCAACAAGGGTTTTAAGACCAATCAGAATGGCACAAAACAACCCCTACGTCAACTTCACAGGTAGCAGCCCACTTGCCCTCAATGCACAACATCCAATTCCTATTGCAGCCTTGAAGAACATTCCCTACTTCACTGGAGAAAATCAGACTACTCCAGGTGATCATGTTAAAGACATTGCCAACCTTTGTGCAATCCATGAAATCAATGAGATGCAAGTGGCTGTCAAGTTGCTGGCATCTTCATTCAAGGGTAAAGCATTGCAATGGTTTAGGAGCCTTGGAGCTGGTTCTATCACAAACTGGAATCAACTGTGTATAGCACTTCATGAGCAATTTGGAGAAAAGGGAGACAACTTGTCTCTTTTGGAGCAGCTGACAACCATCAAGAGAGCTCCCAATGAGTAGCTGACCGATTTCAACTTTAGATTTCAAAGGACTTGGGAGAGAATTCCAGTGGCAGTCAGGCCAACAGCAGAAGGTGCTTTTCTTTACTATCTCAAAGCTCTAAATTCTGATATTTCTATGTTAATTCAGTCCATGGGAGGCATAACTATCCCTATGGCTTATAGCATTGCCATTAGGGCTGAAAATTGTTTGATCCAAGCTGACAAACTTGCCCCTAGACCTCCCATGCCATTGTTTCCAAGTTTAGAGAGCCCAAACACCAATCAAGCACCTAGTTTGGCTCCTTCTCCCACTCCTAGAAATCAGAGTTCAAATGAAGCTTCCACTTCATCTCCAAGTGCCCCAAATGAGCTTTAAGAAGTCATGAAGCAATTACAAAACCTAGGCAATGAGCTGGTTACTCTCAAAAGGCAAGAGCGAGGCCCAAGGCTTTAGACCTTCTTATCAACCCCAAGCTCAGCCCAATAGGCAGCCTTACCAACCACAAAGACCACCTAATCTAGCTGCAAATATGAATCAAACAAGGCCTCCTGCCAATAGACCATTTCAGCCCTATAATCCAAATGCCATATCTACCTCTAAGGCATTGGTGCCAACACAAAACAACATTGCTCAGGAGTATGATTGGTGTTTTCCATGCAATGAGCCTCATAACCAATCCATGTGCTTCAATGGTGCTTTGAATCAAGCATTGATGGTGACAACTACTGGTGTGGAGGGTGAGGGCAATTAAGGAAACACCAACAACAAGAAGCATTCCAAAGAGCAATCAGCCCCAAATGACACCACATTGGTAAACTAGCAAGCGTAAGATTTCGTGGCATGAATCAAACAGCTTTCTCAAGGTGTTGCACCAACACAAGGTCAAAAAGAAGTGAATGCAAGGAGTGAATGTGAAGACCAAGGGATAGCAAAGAGATCCGTCATCACCATTCAATCATTGATCGATCGATGAAGAAGACAAATGTTAATATATCTATGTGGAATCCCTATCCATCCCGTGCCAAAGAGATCTCTGCCGCAGCTGCCATGAAGGATCGGCCAACTTCAAATCAGCAAGTTTAGATGCAAGACAAAGTGCTTACAAATGCTGCCTTATGACTGAGGGAAATCATGGAAGATAGCAAGGTAAAATGTTGAAATCCCCTCCTTTCTATGTTTCATTGATCATTGAAACCAGCTAGTACACAATTGCATGATAGACTCCGGGCAAGTAGCTCGGTAATGCCTAAACAAATAGCTGATCGGGCTTAGGGCTCCAGATGAAACCATATCCAAAGGGGTAGTGCAAATTGGATGGGACAGCAAGTAGAACAACAAGCTTGGGGTGATTAGAAATTTGAGTCTTACCTTGCATGCCTATCCAAATGTTGTTGTTTTACAAGATGTATCAGTCATAGACCTTCCACCACTCTTTGCCCTATGCTTGTCAAGGGACTTCACAGCCAAGATTGGGGGATATTTGTCTGCTGATTGGTCACACATCTTTGTTCGAGAATGAGGTATGGAACTAAGGCTACAATCGGTCGAACCTATTGCAAACTTTCACATTGAGCCTTACACTCCAAGTCAGATCAATGCCAATTGCTCAACATTTGATCAAGAAGATCACCCAAGCACTGATGAAGCTGACACTAAGGTTGGAAGCATCCCGGATCTAACTCTTGATGAATGGGCAAACAAGATACATGCATTTGATCCTTATCAAGAAGTGGAAGAATCGAGCTAGGGGTCTATTGCATACATGAAGAAAATCAGCATATTCCTACCATTGCCAAGCCACACCACAAAGATGATAATGAGGTATGGCAGCTGTTTTTGATGGATCAAGGAGTAGACAAGGTGCGGGAGGTGGAGCTATGCTTGTTTCACCTCAAGGAATAAAGTACTATTCAGCTTTCAGATTTCAGTTTACATGCTCCAATAACACTGCTGAATATGAAGCCTTAGTGCAACGGATGCAATGGGCAATCAAGAAGAAAATAAAGAACTTGCAAGTCTTTGGTGACAGTGAATTGATTGTAAATCGGTCAAGGGACAAAGATGACATGCCAAGAATGATCTTCTCAAAGCTACAAGAACAAGGTGTGGGACCTCATGGAAGATTTTGAGGGTTTTGGCATCAAATCCATTCCTAGGAAAGAGAATCAAGCTGCTGACAGGCTTGCAGCAGTAGGGGCAGCCTTTGACACTATGGAAAGCATTCAACAAGACAAGGTACAACCAAACATCCACGTGATTGTGAGGCCTTCAGTGCTAGATAACAATGTTAGTTGGAAAGTGTTTGAGAATGACCAGCAAATCATTCATTTCTTGCAAGAAGAAGCTGAGTTCTTAGCCAAGAATCAAGAAAAATTGGAACAACGCAGATGGTGACCAAGTGGTACAGCTGAGAACTAACAAGCTGCCCAAGGGACTTATCACTTTGGAGTCCATTTTTAATCCCAATGACCAGTTTAGAAAGGAGAAAGCAAACATTCAGGTCAAGAGGGAGGATTCAGTATCCATCTTGGTAGAAGAGAACAAACCATTGCAAATTGGGAGGATGACAACTGAACAAGAAAGGTATGAGTTCATACAACTGTGTCAAGAATTCCCTGACGTGTTTGCTTGGAGCTATGAAGACTTAAAAGGTTTCAATCCCAACTTAGCTCAAAGATACCATTGAATTGGATCCAAATACTAAGCCTGTCGGTGAAACAAAGACCGTCAATGCACACATGGAGCCTCTCATGAGGAAAGAATTGGACAAGTTGATTGAGTCAAGGATCATATTCCCAATCAAGCATTCTAGTTGGGTTGCCAACTTAGTTCCAGTCAGAAAGAAGAGTGGAGAGATCAGGTTATGTGTTGACTTCAGAGACTTGAATAGAGCCTCTCTCAAGGACCATTACCCACTCCCTTCCATGGAGCAAATATTGCAAGTTGTAGCTGGTTCAGAAAGGTTCTCACTACTTGATGGCTACTCAGGCTACAATCAGATTATGGTGAAGGAAGAGGACCAATTCAAGACAGCTTTCACAACCAAATGGAGAACTTTTGCATACAGGAAAATGCCATTTGGGCTGTCAAATGCTGGAGCCACCTTCCAAAGGGCAATGGACATGGCGTTCAAAGGTTTGATTAACAATGTGGTGCTGATTTACCTTGATGATATCACTGTTTTTTCCAAAAATGCTACAGACCACCTCTCTCATTTGAGGCAAGTCTTCACAAGGTGCAGGAGATTTGGAGTGTCTTTGAATCCTAAGAAGTGCATCTTTCTTACACATGAAGGAAAGCTCCTTGGCCATGTTGTCTCCAAAGAAGGATTAGCAATTGATCCAAAGAGGGTTGAAGCCATAAGAGCACTACCATTGCCAAGCCACAAGAAAGCCCTTCAGAGTTTCTTGGGAAGGATAAACTTTGTTCGGAGGTTTGTCCCAAATTTTGCAGCCCTTGTCAAGCCCATCACCAAAATTTTGAAGAAGAGCATGGCTTTCAAGTGGACAGCAGAAGGCAAGGAGAGTTTTGAAGCAATCAAAGAAGCCATCTCCCAAGCACCAACTCTCACCAACCCAGACTTCTCCAAAGATTTCATCCTCTATGCATTTAGAGGTAATGACACTATTTCTACCATTTTGGTACAGCAGAACAAGGATAATGATGAGCAGCCAATTGCCTTCTTCAGCCAGAGCCTAGATGACTATGAGGTGAGGTACTCTTTTATTGAGAAGCATGTACTTGCAGTAATCAGAAGCTTGAAGAAATTCAAGCATTTAGTCTCAAACAACAAGATCCAGTTGTTGGTCTCACATGCTGGGGTTAAGGACTTCCTCCTCAACAAGGATTTGAATGAGAAAAGGGTAGGTTGGATCACCCATGTCATGGAGTATGACATTGAGATCAAGATCACCAAGCTGGTAAGAGGAAAGGATTATGTGAGCAGCTGGTTTTGGGAAGCAAACAGTAGTATGCAATGAAGAAATGGTTGTTTGTGATCCCAAGACAGCCATGAGCCAAGTGGCAATCGAGAAGAAGACAATGCTGCCCCCACTCCTTGTTGGACCCAAGGCATTATACACTTCCTAGGCACAGGCCTATGCCCTCTAGAGATGAACAAGACCCAAAGGAGACACTTGATTGCAGGGCTGTCCCGTATGCCATTGTTGATGGGGTTTTGTACAAGAAAGATGTGAATGGAGTCTTCTTTGAGGTGCATAAGCACAAATCAGATTCAAAGGGTGTTGGAAGAGTTCCATGGTGGACCAGCTGGTGGTCATTTTGCACCAAGAGTGACAGCTCTAAAAATCATGAAGGCTGGTTATTATTGGCCTAAAATCTTCAGTGATTGCTATGCATGGATCAAGAGGTGTAAGAATTGTGCATTCTTCATAGGAAAAGAGAGACTTGTTGCCCTTCCATTGCATCCAATCTCAGTTGACCAACCATTCATGCAATGGGGTTTGGACTTCATTGGAGTCATTAATCCCAATTCAAGCCAAGGGCACAAATGGATTTTGACAGCCACAGACTACTTCACCAAATGGACAGAAGCAATAGCACTCAAAGAGGCAAATGAGTCTAGCATCTTAGACTTTTATGAGGGGATAACAACCAAATTTGGTGTACCTGCTACAATAATCTCTGATAATGCATTGGCATTCATTGGATCTAAGGTGACTGAGTGGGCTGTCAAGAACGGTATCTACCTAAGCACTTCATCAAACTATTACCCCAAGGTAATGGCCAGGCCGAGTCTACAAACAAGAACTTGTTAAGGATCATTAGGAGGACTCTTGACGAGAATCAAAGGTCTTGGCATACCAAACTGAAATCAGCCTTATGGGCTGATAGGATAACTCCCAAGAGATCCACAGGTAACTCTTCATTCAAACTTGTCTATGGAAGAGAAGCAATCTTGCCCATGTCACTTGAGTTGCCAACATTGGAACTCATGAAGCAGCTGGAGTTGCTGGAGTTTGAGCCCATGGAGGTGAGGTATGCAGAGTTGATGGAGCTGCAAGAGATCAGAAATCAGGCATCCCAAGCAATGGAAAAGGATCAAGCTTTGATCAAGAAGACCTTTGACAGAAGGCCAAAGATAGATCTTTTCAAGTTGGAGATCTAGTGTTGAAATGGGATGTGGATAGAGCAAACCGGGAAGGCATTCAAAATTTGATGCCATTTGGAGTGGCCCATACATGGTCACGAAGTGCAAGAACAGCAATGCTTTCCAATTGGCCTCATTGGATGGTAAAGAACTGCAGATTCTAGTCAATGGAATCTATCTCAAGCATTGCTTCTAGAGGGAGTTCACTACCTTGTAAATATTAGGTTAGATTTTCATTCCTCCAAGTGCTTATGCACATTGTTTTGTTGTAGGTTAGTTTTGTTTTCCCTAAGTGCTTTGGCACAACTTGCTATCCATGGAGATGTTTTGCAGCCCTTGTTCCCCTCAGGTGATATTTCATCTTCCTCCTTACACATTCTAAGTCAGTTGGGGTTCTAATCAGAATATTTGATGACTCCATGCCCAATGGGTGCCTCGAGCAATGGTATCTTCTACCTAGCAGTGGTAACCCCGCTGAGTCGCCAAATTGTTATCCAAAATTCACCCACCAGGGTAATTTTGATAACATACATTAAATTCTCAAGTCCCGTGCGGATAAATTGATTCAAGGCAAAAATCACGTTTAGGGTCCCCTTGGAATTTTTCTAACTCCCCGTCCAAGTAGAAAGGAGCAAGTTACGAGAAAGGGTGAAAAAGCTGCAAAAATCAAGCTTGAGCTAGGAAAAATCATGAAAAATGGCTAAGTCCTAGTCCAGGTGGCCCTTGGGACATTTGGGACATCGGGGCGCGAATCGGCCGAAAGGCCGCCAGGCGGTCCGCAGAGCAAAGGGACATTTGGGACGCTCGGACGCCTGCGGGGACGCTGAAGGGGCGAACCACCAGTGAAGGAAAAGCAAAATCAACTAAGCTGCTGGAATGGAACAGTGCAGGGGGACAGTCCAGGACATGAGGACGCGAAGGACGTGAACTACCCGGATCGGGCGAAACAAGGAACTTTCGCCTTGACCGGGACAATCGGGCGTAAACGCGGGCGACGCAGGGAGCCGAAGGAGCCGAGAGCCAATCAAATTACGCCACGTGTCATCGGCCGAAAGAGGGACAAGGAAGCCCGAATCGGGCGGATCGGAAGTTTCGTCCCCAAACAGATTCGAGACATTTGGGGCGGAAGGGCGCGAAGGACGTGAAAATCCGGCAGTTCGCGGACCCGAATCGGAGAGACGCCACGTGTCACAAGGAGAAACGTCCAAAAAATTCAAAGGGCAAGGTTTGAAGCGTTGGCCCGATCCAGTAAAAGGAGGACACGTGTCCTAAGGAGCAGGGAGCATGGAGCTCGGAGAGGAGTTAGAGAATTTGGCAGAAGTTTTGGTAAAAAACTAAAAAAGTAAAGGATGACCCCGCGCCCCTGTCCTCCAATCAATGCATGCCACATGTCCCAAGTGGCGGGGACGCGGGGAAAAAGTGGAAAATGTTCCAAAGAGTCAAAAAGGTCAAATTTCAAGGGAAAACCCACGGGTGAGTAGAGGAGAGAGAATTACGCATCCAATTAGCGCTTGACACGTGTCATCCAGGTGGCAAAGCGTGGGAAAAATTTTGAAATCCATTTTTGCCTGTTTTGTGCCCTAAATCTTCAGATCGCCATATCTTTCGATCCAGAGCTCGGAATGCACGATCTTTATATCGTTGGAAAGCTTATGAAATTCTATACATGATTCCGGGCTAATCTTGAATTTTGGTTTAGTATGGAGGGAGAAAGTTAAGAAACGGCTCGACCCAGCGTGTTCATGGCCGAAGTGACTTTTAGTGACCAAATTTAATGCGAGAATCGCGCGCATTCTCCTCCATTTCGGTCAAAAATGACAGGGGTATGGGTTTGTAAGGTCCCCATGCTGTTTTAATGCATTTACATCAATGAGGAATGGGTTCCCATGTTTTTGTACGTTTTCTCTCTCCAGGCTCGACCCATGCAATGTAAAAGCTAGATTTGGCTCATTTAAAAAGGTGGAACATTTTTGGCATAGCAGACTTCTTCTTTCACCTCCGGCAAGTGATTGTTTTGAAGAACCGAGACCTCTTAAAGGATTGTAACAGTTTTTCCCTCTTTGAGGTTGTAGTACAGTGGTTTTGATATTGGAAATGATGATGCAAGCTTTGTGAATGAGTTTCAGTCCTTTGTTTGTATTATTTGCTTCATTTCGAGATCCTAAAATACATCTTATCATCCTATGTATGTTTTATGTTGCAATCTTTGGTTTGTGTCTATTTGCATGACAAAAATATTCACCACTCCTTTTGGTGCATCACCATCTTTAGTTAGTTTCAATTTTTACATTTCTATCCCTGTCTCCTTGCAATTTAGAGTAGGATTAGGATCTGAACCTCTGTAGTTGTGCAAGCATTAGATCTAATCAGAGGAGTTTGAGGAACCAGCCTCTAATCTGGAGATTCCTCTCTCAGTTTCACAAGTCCCACACTTGGAGAGAGGTTTCCATGTTGTGCAATCACACTGGATGCTAGAGTGATCAACCTAGAAGCCTGATCTGCATCCGAGGGAGTCTTTGTGAGCACTGTAACAACAGAGCCATGACTCTCTCGGATCAATGGAAACTCCTTCCTTTGACACCACATGCCCCAGGAGTATTCCTTGGGGAATGCCAAAAATACATTTCTTGGGATTCAGAGAGATCCCAAGTTCTTGAAATTTTTTAAACATGGCTTCTAAAGCACCAAAATGCTCCTCTAATATTCTGGTAAACACAGTGAGATCATCAACGTATATGAGGATTACCTTGATTATCAATGCCCCAAATGCGGTGTCCATGGCTCTTTGAAAAGTAGCCCCTGCATTTGTGAGCCCAAAATGTATCTTTATATAGGAAAAAGTTCCCCATTTACTTGTGAAAGTAGTTTTATGTTGATCTCCTTCTATGAGCCATATTTGGTTATAACCCGAGAAGCCCTTCAACAGGGAAAACATCTCGGATCCTGCTACCATCTATAAAATATGTTCCATAGAGGGCAGGGGATAATGGTCTTTTAGGGAGGCTCTATTTAGATCCCTGAAATCTACATAGAGTCAAATTTCACCATTTTTATTTCTTACTAGAACCAGGTTGGAGACCCATATCATGTGCTTGATTGGAAAAATGATGTGAGCTTCCAACAATTTCCTCAACTCCTCGGCCATGAGGGCCTCTACTTTAGGATTCACATGTCTCTGTTTCTATCACACAGGCTTAGCCCCTTCCTCTAGATCAATGGTGTGTTGGATAATATCCTTATTATAGCCGTGAAGATCATTGTATGTCTAGGCCATCACCTTGTCATACTTATGACACAAAGCCATGATTTGGTCTCTATCCTTTTGGGTTATTGACTTGCCAACTTTCATTTGTTTTTCCTTAGCTATTTCCAGCTCTACATAATCCTCTTTTACTGCTTCGAACCTCCTTCGATCTGAACTAGCATCATCTGAGTCGAAAAGGTTTTCAACCATAATTAGTACTCTTGGGACCTTGTTCATATTTAAGCTGTATTACTCAGTCTCCATATCGTCTTCAACCTTGGGTGGATTTGATTCACAAACTGATCAAACTACTAGAGGAAATGTATGACTTATCAGTCATTATCAAACACCTGCCAATGATGGAGGTTGTCAGGGATCAAGGGGTGAATGATTACCTTTATGGTGTCTTTATTTTCTAGAAGGTCTTGGGCTGGGTCAAACTGAGACCCAATGGTAGCCATTCTATCTGCCTCTGCATTTTACTCATGGGGAACTACCTTAATGTTGAAAGCTTCAAAATCATCTATTAGATCCCATACCCGGTGCCGGTAGGATCTCATCCTTGGGTTCTTGGTGGTAGTGGTATTCCTTACTTGCGTGACCACTAATTCGAATCACTGAATACCCTTAGTTTCCTGATACCTTCCTTTCGGGCGGTGCATAAACCGTGCACCAAGGCCTCGTATTCTACTTTGTTACTAGTACAAGAGAATTGAAAACGTACCGACTGGAGAATCTTCCTACCGGTTGGAGAGGTGAGGCAAACTCTAGCTCCTGAGCTATTCTTACTTCTATCCCCATCAAAATATAAGCTCCATATTAGAGGGTCACCGGAGAGCTTGTCCCTAGTGTGTCACCCTCACTTTTTACCTTTGGGATTGTGGGGTTTTCATCAGAAATGACGTAAGTGCCCAGGTTGGTTGAATTGAAGTTTCTAAACGCATCTCCGGGAGAAGATTAGATAGATGGTCTCCCTCCTGGGGTTCTCCACCTACTATATATAGCTCTTCTTTTCTTGTGATCATAGCATGGGAGGCCACAAAACCAGAAGGTACTTGGTCATTATATGTTCCTTGGAGAGTGGTTTGGACAAGACCTTCATATTGGACCCATACTTGGTGCGTAGGATTAAGTGGGACCAATCCAAAGGCATGTACCCTCCTATTTTAGTTGTGAAGTCTTGGGAGAGGCACAGACCGAATATCAGTGGGACATTAACCACCATGATATCTTGGTGAACAGTTATATTTGGATAGGAATAGAGTTACAATGGGAGTCCCTTGATAATTCCTATGGTTAGCACAGACTTCCCATCCAGTTGCATAACCCCCTTCTTCAAGGGCTCATACTGGACTCCTAAAGCATCTGTTATTGCCTGAGGCATGATAGTAGTGCTTGTGCCAGAATCTATCATGGAATTATGTAGTAACTTCTTTCCTATAATAAGAGTCAAAAAGAATGGGTTGGGCCTTGGTTTACTCACTTCTTCCTTTTGATTTAGCAATATGGCTTCTGAAGGCACCCATGCGTCTTTGAATTTTCCTTTCATGGGACCTACCATGGTCACATCCTCCTCCAATCTTAATGCCCCTTGGAGTAGCTCCTTCTACTCGGGAATGCTTAAGAGATCCCACAAGGATGCCTTTGGCTGGTGCCTTTTTCAGCTATTGGACTACATTGATGGGTCCAGCCAATGATGGTTTAAGAGGTGGTTGATGCTTCATCCTCTCCTTCTCAAGGTGATGGACCTCTTTCTCCTATATAGTTGGTTAGGGAACTTCTTTCGTCTTCGAATGACACACTTATAATAATCAAAGGCTCTTTATACACCTTGTCGACCAAACTAGAAGTTGGTGTGTCTACTTCAATGATCCTTTTCTTGAAGTGAGTATTGTAGTTGAACTGCACAGGTTTTGGAACAGATGCCTCATTTATAAAAATGAACTCCTCCCCCTCTACCCAAGAGAAAAGGGCATGCTCTGGTGTAATCTCGGCCTCTTGTTCTAAAGACATTCCTTGCATTTGGGTGGTGAAAGCAGTGCTTTGGGCTCCTTAGATTGATGAGGTCTAACTGTGCATGCATCATAACCCTCTCTTGCTCGTTGCTCAGCTATCCTTAGTTGCAAGTTCCCTTGGGGATAGTCTCTCGGCATATGAGGATTATTGCAAGGGAAGCACCAAGCGTTGGGTTCCTCGACCAGATGATTTTGTCCAGGGATAATCTCTCTACTGCTATTTGGGGGAGCGGTTCGAAGCGGCATGGGTACAGGGACTATTTGATTCGATGGCTGAGCAGTTGGAGGCCTCTGAGCATTCTGGTATGTAGATGGGTAAGAAAGTCGGCTACTTTGGACATTTTGATAATTTTTCTTTGGATAAGTGGCCTGATTTCTCTTAAGGTTTACTATCTCGTTTGAGAAACTTCTCAATATGTCTCTCATCTTGTCGATCTTAGGGGACAAAGATTAGGTTGTAGCGGTAGGAGCGGGAGCCGGAACTGTTGGGGGTAATTGTATAGATAAGTAGGGCTTGTACTTGCAAAAAGGGGGCTATCTCTGGATTTATGGGTAAAAGAGTTATGAGAGGAAGCTTCCCTTCGTCTATTAGATTTTTCTCATCTTGGACCACAAGGCTATAGGCTTGCAGCAAATAATACCCTCCTAAAGAATGAATCATTACCGAAATATTTGAATTTAAGACTTTTAAGTAGAAAACAATAGCCATACCTGCAGGTGGTCTAGCCAAGACTAGAATCCTTTGCCAAGTTTTGTGGAACTGGGTGTTAAAATTTGTCATCAACTCTTGCCAACTCTTTTTTATACCAATTAATTGTTGCAGGAGTGATGGTCGGTCTCCTTTCTCACTGAACCTTGCTACAAATGGTGTTCCCAACTGGTCCCAAGTACCGATAGTGTTAGGGGTCAAAGCTCGATACCATTCCAGGGCCCTCCCCTTGAAAGAGGCAACCAGTAATCATAAGGCAACATCCTATTCCCTTATATAATGTACCACACATATCTCCGCTAGGTCTTGGAGATGTTCCTTAGGGGTTTTGAAGTCTTCATCGCCGAACTTAGGTAACGCTTTCAACACATTTGATGGAATAGGATTCCATACCACTTTGGGGCGCGGTAAAATGAGTGGGCTTCCCTGATCCCATGAAACAAACGGTCTCGGCAATGGAGGCTGAAGGTGCGCCATAGTGATAGGTTTGAGGTCCTTGTTGGTGAGTGAAAGGCCTACCTAGTGGATGGGTTGATAGAGTCCAGGTCCGGGGGACAGAGACCTCTAAACCTATCTTTCTCTTGTGTCATGGAGGGGATAGCTGTAAATAGTCAATGAGACCTTTTTCCCTCACTCTTGATCTCATTTGCATTCGTTGATAAATCTTGGGTGCTGCTTTAACCTATAGGAAAGATTAATGTCCCACTAGGTCATGCCAGAAAACTATTGATGATGATCTTTATAGATGAACCATCAGAGTCGTAGGAAACCTTAGGTTGGTGAGACGTGCACCCTAAGGTGACCTCTAGGTTTTAAAGAAGTTGGCTCTTCTCTAGTTTTAGGAGTAGGTTTAGAAAAAGCATGTAAATGACTGAAATAAATAGGTGATGCACCAAATCTAAAAGAGAAATGATAGAATATCTGAGATCTTTATCAAGAATAGTTGAAGGGCTAAACAACACGATCTACTACTCTGATAACACAAAAATATGAGGAACTGAAAAGATTAATAATAAACGAAACAAGGAAATTCTAAGGGCGTCAAGCACGATGAATTTTCTAACTCATTTAGAACTACCTTTCATAAAAGAAATGAAAGTTCAGAACATATGAAAATCCAATTTGCATAGAATAAGAACTCTTTATTCATATAGAGAAAGGGTACATAAGGCCCATAAAAGCACATATTACACTTCTCTTTTACGATAGAGACTTACTAAGGCTAGACTCTTACAAAATATGCAGAACTCTTTTCTTTTCTCTCTTCTTTTCTCTGCTCAAAATTCCCTCCTTTTTTATCTTCTTGTATCTTACCTCCTTTTATAGGAAACGTTTCCCTCTGTCACTTTGATTTACCACCCTTTGCTTTCAATTCGATAAGGCCCCGCACTTATCCTTCGGCCTATGCCCCTAGTATTTTAAATGTAACACAGATCCTTCTTCTTCCTATTAATTTGGATATTTGACCTTCATGGTTTTGGAATAAATATTTCATCCCTTTATAGAAATCCATGCATCTACTCCCTTCTTGGTATTACCACTGAGTCCCTGTCTGATTAGACTCCTCATTTGGGCCATGTGGAGGGCTCGCGCTCACTTAGGGTCTTCCTTCCTTTTGGGCTATATCAAACATGCGTCGGATAGACACATGGAGTGTTTGCGCGAGTTTGAGAACCTACTTGAATGCTCAAACTTGTGGATGTGCCTATGGGACATGTGGAGACTCGCCAGCGGGCATTTCACACTTAGTCGTTACTAGCTTTGAGCAATTGAGGGCATCTAGAGTCTGGGGACAAAATACTTAACAAAAGAGTTATAATGAAATAATATAATCAATAACCTTTTGAGAAATGGGCAATTGACTTTTTGGGCCCTATTTCCCCACCAACACGAAGGACTGGGTCACGCTATATTATTACTTGCACATATTATCTAACTTGGTGGGCAAAAAGTAGCACCTACGAAGGATTACATGGTAGCTATAAAAATAAGGTTCTTACAGGAGAACATTATTAGTAGGTATGGATGTCCGTTGAGCTTGACAAGTGATAGGGGAACACACTTTTTGAATGAGACTATCATAATATTATTGGCAAAGTTTATGGTGGTGCATCACAAGACAACGCCCTATCAACCACAAGTACTAGAACTGTTGAGGCTTTCAACAAGATATTGGGACATACATTAACAAAGATTTGTGATGTTGGAAGGAAAGAATGGGATGATAAAGTCTTATAAATGATTGAACAAGGCCACACCTTTTTAATTGGTATTTGTCGCAGAGTATATTTTACCAATAGAATTTATGTTACCCTCCCTGTGAAGTGCGTGTGCAAGAGGATTGGATGACGAACAGGAAATTGAAGAGTGTATAGACAAATTGATGTAGTTAGATGAGCAATATGCGCCATTGCATGTTGGAGCCGGAGGACTGGAAAGGATAGGCAAAAGACATGACACGATATGCACATTAAGAATATGTAGTTTGAGGTTGGGCAAATGGTTCTTCTTTATGATTCCAAGTTTATGCGCCACCCTGTGAAATTGAAGGTGCATTGGTTGGGACCGTATGTGGTGATATATATACTTGATTTAGGTGATTGTCAGTTGTAGGCATTGGATGGAACACGTTTTCTGGTTACTTCAATGGGAGTAGGTTGAAGCCCTAACATAAATAATTCATCTTGGTGTTTGTAATAAGGCAATGTTACCACTTAGCTTAGGTTTTCCTTTTCATGCATTGTATTTATATGTGTTTCCTTTCATCATTGCTATAATTTTTCATTTTAGTTTAGTATTTTGTTGTAATAAGCGCTCTTGCATGCCAATAGCTGATTACTATCTAAGTGATTCAATATCCGAGAGGACCGCCCATACTTTTAGTGTGAGGTGGATCAAAGTACAAAGATGGGAATTTTTGGCACCTTCTTGATACAAGTTGGTTTGATTGAAGGATTCTTCTAGAAGTTGGCACGAAGAAGAAAAAATGTTATAAGTACTATGCATAAGGTGTTTTGAAGGAATTGAGATGGTTGAAGACCACGTAGGGAAAGTGATCACGTAGTATAATGTGAGGTAGGCATCGGCATGAGAAACTACTTAGTGTATGACATAAAGGTTTTGTACTTTGGCGCATGGAGGAAGTTTGTGGCTAAGGAGTAGTATAGCACGTCAAAAGGTTATGACTACAATGTGTGAAGTGGAGTCGTGGAAGTTGTCAAAATGGAAAGAGTACTTTAGTGAAAAAGTAACTTAAAAAGTGTGGGTCGAAGGGACATGAGGGTCATGGAAAAAGTATAAATAGGGGATGAGGGTAGTCATTTGGATACCTTGCGTTTGAAGAAAACTTGTGCTATTGAGTGAGTCAAGTACAATGAAGTTTTAAATTAATGAAGAGATTATGCAGACGAACCAGAGGTGCATGAAGATTGTGTGAATCCTTGTAGAAGGGAGAGTTGGAGTCAATAGTAGAGCACAGAGAAGGAGGATTGTATACATTTAAAGTGGTTTTGTAGAGATCGGGTAGGAAGAAAGTTGGTAACGCAGAACACCTAGGGCACACAATTATAGTAAAATGATACCAAAGGCATGAAAGTTGAGAACAAAGAGACCTAAGGTTATGGTAGAAGAACCCCTAGAGGAAATATACTTGGAAATGCAGTATCCCCCTAGTGTGTTGAGGGTAGAAATTTAGAAATCAAAGCTCACTCGATGCAAAATCAGTGAGTACAATCACCACACAGACAAGAACGAGAAGAAAATGAGGGAAGATTTAGAGAAATTCCTCCCAGGAATGGATGAGGCCAAAGAACCTTCTAATTGATGATTCCGTGAAATGGCAGTTGGAGAATACAAACATATTGTAGTTGTGGGAGCTTCCTTTCTTTGTCAAACCCACTCACCTCTTCCAGTGGTTGATGTCATGGGTTCATGAAGATTTATTTTATTTTGTAGGAGGAAGGACATGACACACCTCTCAATTGATTGAGCATGTCACAGGTCTACGAAGTACGAGAGAAGACATGGCCTTGGACTTGTGTGCTATAACAAAAATTGAATAACTTTCCACAAAATTGAGTTATGAGAAGGGTGGTAGGGCACGACCATTGTGGATCTAGGTGATCCAACACTTAGGGTTGCCTCACGGCTAGTGAGTTGCAAATTAGGTACTTATACGAGCGCCGAATAGACATAAACAAGAATTTTTTGTACGTGGCACACAAAATTTCTAAAAGGGCAGACTATAACTTGGCACAATTCATTGCAAATGGGATTATTGAAGAGGCAAGGTTACAGAATGAAGAAGGAGCTAAAATTACATGGGGTTAATCTTATTCTCGATCGTATTTTGGGAAATCGGGGTACCAGACGGGCCCGACGATAACATGTGGGTTTACCCACTAATACACCCATCGCCCACAGTGTAGTTTATAGGGTATACTTGTGATGACACCATCACAAGCATGTACAAGGCCCAAATTAATAAGTGGTATGACAGACTACGTGGGGCATTTGAGAATGAATGGTGCATTCCGCGCAAGTTGCCTACGGTGGTCGGGAGCGAGATCAAGTTTGCATGTAGTGAAATATTTTAACCTTGCTCGGTTCATAATTATTAAGGGTGAAATGAGTCCATGGTGTAAAATTCCATTTGAATTCTCGAGAAAAATACCTTAAGTGTTCCATCAATAGGCTCAAGGACATGCAAAAGTTAACCTATGATGTAGACAAAGTTGATTCTTATCTACACACGTTACACGCAACTTTCAGATATGAATCCAAACCAACATACTTGGAGGTTTTGAAGTCTGACCTGTTGGATCTACACCCCCATGTAATTGTTATGCTTAAAGGATTTATTAGTAGGGTGTTTGTACAATTATGGACAAAGACTCAAGGAGGATTCGAGGTGGAGGTTACTGACTCCACCTTACCACAACCTAGAGGAACAATGGTGCCACCTATTTAGAAGGCGCACGAGGAAGAAGCACAGGAAGAGGAAGGAGATGAAGAAGAGGGAAAGCTTGACACCTTGAGGAAGAGGATGTATTATTCATAAAGGAGCAGAGTGGAGGCGTATGAATCTTTCAACATGGTAGTGCGAACAAGAAATAACTAAGTGCGCTAAGGTTACAATTATTTCCAGCCTCGAAACAGAGTCCTGGAGAAGAAGAGATGGATTTCTCCACACTAAGGGAGGAGTTAGAACAAGAGCTTGAGGAGCAGGAGAAGTGGGCTCGAGAAAAGGCAATAGAGTAGGCTCGTGAGAAGAAGAAGGCTTAGGTAATAAAAGAAGGAAATAATAGCCCAAAAAGGAAAGCACATTGGTGCAAATAGAGGAGAAAGGAGGTGTTATCCAAAATTCACCCCCAGGGGTAAATTTTGATAACATGCATCAGAATATTCAAGTCCCAGGCACATTGATTGATTCAGAGCAAACATCATGTTTCTGAGGTTCTCTCAGATATTTTTCTAACTCCCCTGGCCGAAGAAGGAAGGAGCAAGCTCTGAGAAAATGCGAAAAAGTTGCAGAAAGGCAAGTAGATTGATCCAGAAAAATCGTGAAAATTGGCTAAGTCCTGCTCAAGGTCGCCTTTGGGACGTGTGGGACAGAAAGACGCGGATCGGCCGAAAAGCCTCCAGCGGCCCGCTAAGCATTAGGTACAATCGGGCTAGAAGTACGCGGTGGGCGCGAGAAGCCGATCCGGCCAAGAAGAAGAAAAATGACTAATCACTTGGCCAGGACAGATTCGGGAAAAGAGTACGCAAAGGACCGAACTGGCCGGTTCGGCCGAAATGAGAACAAACGATGCCTGAAGCAACAGGACATTTGGGACAAATGGACGAGAACCGGCGAATCCAGGCGAACCGGAAGAATTTGTCCCGCGAAGCACAGGGACATTTGGGACAAATGGACGCGAACCGGCCGGTTCTGCCGAAACAAGAAACTTCAGCACAAGGAAAATTGGGACATCCGGGACAAAAAGACGCGAAGGGCGCGAAAGAGCCGGCAGGGCCGAGGACCAATGAAATCATGACACGTGTCACAAGGGAAAAGGCCAAAAAGTCAAAGGGCGAGTTTTCGAGCACTGATCCGAACCAATGAAATAGCGCCACGTGTCCCAGCTGGGTCCACAAGGAAATTTCAAAAGAAAGCCCGCTGAAAGGTGGAGGAGAGAGAGTTATTCAAATGAATCGAGCTCACCACATGTCATCCAGGTGGCGAAGCGCGGGAAAATATTTCAAAATCCGTTTTGGTCTGTTCCGTGCCCTAAATCTTTAGATCATCATATCTTTTGACCCAGAGCTCAGATTTGTACGTTCTTGACATCAATGGAAAGCTAGTGAAATCCTCTACATGATTTTGGGGTGAATCTTCCATTTTGGTGTAGTCTAGAGAGAGAAAAACTGAGAAACATCCCTGACGCATGGTAGTGGCTAGAAGCGACGTTTCAACAACCAGTTTAATGCACATGGGTCGCATTCTTCTTCAGCATGGCCAGAAGTGACATTTCAGCGGCCAAATTAATGCAGAATGGGTCGCATTCTCCTCCAAATCGGTCAAAGATGGCAGGGTATGGGTTGGTAAGGTATCCCATGCCGTTTTAATGCATTGGCATTCAATAAGGAATGGGTTTGCACGTTTTCCTACGTTTTCTGTCTCCTGGGCTCGACCCATGCAATGTAAAAAGCCAGATCTGGCTCAAAAAAAAAGAGTGTGGTTCATCTTTTCTGCTCTGCCCTCCCTTCTTTTCTTCTCTAGGGTTGAAAATGGAGTTCGAGCCTCCTCCCTTGCTCTATAATAGCGTTTTTGCCTCTTATTAATGGAATGATGTTACAGTGCAGAACTTAGGAGCAACAAAACGTGTTTCGTGATGCATCTGTCCATCCTTGCTCGTTTTGCTTGTTCTCTTCTTGCCTCTCTTCATTGCAGGTATCTCATACATGTTTGAATGATCATTACGAGGTTTGGAGCTGTGTTCATGGAGTTTTGGAACATTTTACTCGTGTGAAATCTATCCTTGGGCTTGTGATGCATCTCATCCATCCTTCCCATTGCTCACCTCTCTTTGTCCCATGGCGGTTTTGATAGATGTCCAACATTCTCCTTCTCTCTCGGTGTATCACCGTTTTAGTGTAGGATTTTATTCTTTTCCTTTCTCTTTCTCTCTCTCTCTGTCTCCTTGGCATGGTTAGATTAGGATTAGATTAGCTTCCCGCACCTGGAATAGCTTATGGCAAGTAGTTTAGGAGCAGGAACCAACCTTCTCTGGAGATTCCTCTCTCGGTTTCACAAGTCCCACGCTTGGAGAGAGGTTTCCATGTTGTCTGCAATCACACTGATGGATGCAGTGATCAACCTAGAAGCCCGATCTGCATCCAGGGGGTGCTATGATTTTGCATCAACGGGAGGGAAAGAGACTAGTGACACCTTCGGCATTAATGAGGAAAAGGATTGGTAACATGAACCAACACCCAAACCCTGAAGAAAAAAATGCAAAAAAAAGAAGGCGGAAAGGAAACAATGGACCCCTAGGTCACCTCACATGGACTTCGTGGATGACCCCATGAAAGTATTATGCACGCGCTTCCAAAGTACAATAGCCACAAAGAAGTTACATGCATGGGAGCTACTTGATCAGGATGAGGAGTTTACGGAATGAAGAAGATGATTCCTTGGAACCTACACAACCACTCCGAGGAGCCGAAGTTTGAAGTAAGAGAGCATTCCATTACTACCATCCATTTGAAGAGCAAGACAGGAGAGACATACAAGGTAGTGGATCCAAACCACTTGGCAGATGAGCAGGAGTGTGAAACCTTAAATAAAATGGCCTCAGAAGTGGTGAGGAGAAAATTTGATTCTAGCGCCATTGTTCGCACCCTTGTAGTAGATAGGAAGGAAAATGAGCATGAAATAAACAGACTGCAAAGAGGATTGCAAGGCAAGCAGAAGAGGACTAAGGAGCTTATGACGAGTGGCGCACTAGTGCAAAAGGTCTTGGAGCAATGTCCTTCTTTGGTTGCCTTGAGCCGAATGAACTATGGAGATGAAATGGAGTATCTAGAGGATCTGGTTGGGATGTTACTAGTTAACATTCAGAGTGGCACAAGGCCAACTATAGAGGAAATTTCGAAAGAGAAGGAGAACAATAAAATTACAATTGAAGCAAGGATCATTGAGCTAGAGGACTTGCTCACCCAACTCAAGGAAGCAAGTGTAAAGGTAAATATAGGCTTCAACAGGTGTCAGAAGTGTGAGCCCTTCATTGAGGTTAGGTTGGTGGACGAGGAGGCTATTTTGAAGACTATACAGGAAAGAACACCAACTAACAAGATTGAGTGCACTTAGTTAATTATGGAAACCACAATGTAGAAAGATAAAATCAAGCCAAAACATGAGAAGCTTGAACAAAATTTTGGCAAGTTCCATAATTCTATACTAGAACATATGGACATTATTGAAGGTGCTTACGCAGAGCTGGTGGTGGTTATAAAGGAGTTAAAAGGAAGATTCAAAGAGATTACTCTTGACCAAGTGTCGAAGATTGTGGAGGTTGCGCGAGGAAGGATTGAAGGAGTTGGAGTAATGGAAGAAATTAGTAGATGGGGTAGATGCAGAGTTCTGGGGTCTTCCGGCGCCTTAGCAAATATTGAGTTTGATGTCCTTTTCGAATTTTAAAGTGTTGTCTCTACATGCGCTTTGTGTTTGATGATCGAAGAATTTCTAGGGACGACAATCCATCTAGTGTGGGGTAATGTTGGAGCCCTAAAAGATGCTAAGTATAGTAGCGCGAGAGTTTTGGAAGCACAAAATTTAGGCACGAAGACGCGTGCAAAAATAGAGCAGACAACGTGTGAAGGCTCGCGCCCGGGTTAAACACATTCGAGACTTAGCCACATTTTGAAGCACGAGATAGAAGTGGAAGATGAATGGTTGGAGTGGTGGCCAAGCAATGTTTGAAAATAAGGCTAAGCATGAAGACTTGTAGTTAAAAACAAAGTCTATTTTGAGAGGGATCTCATGCAGGAAGAAGATAAGACGTCATGTAAAGTTCGGGCTAATAATAGGATTAGATATAGAGATTAAAATAGAAGATAATCTATTATTAGGCGAAGCTTGTATGCTTTTGTATTTAACTTGTAGTGTGCGCATGCCTGTTTTTGGCATGAAGGCTACTTTGAGAGTGCATGGGTGGTACATGGCAAGTCCCCACTACCTATATATATGTATTGATTTGCACGGTTTAGGCACTTGCTAGATTGAGACAGAGTTATGCTATTGGTATGATTTTGCGTACATGACTTTTTTATGGTAATTGTAATGTATTCAGCTATTGTGTTTTGATGGATTAATATAATGGATCTTTGTAGATGTATAATGATTTTGATGTCTCTCTTACTAGTTCTTGTAAGGTAAATATGATTTTGATCCTTGTTTGATTCATTATGCACTATGGTTGTGATCTAGTTCATGTTATACTTTACCTTTAATTACTTGCTATGTGTATGGAATACTTGTGTGATCATGCTAACACCTTGACAAAGTTGGTATTAAAAGAGGGACTGTACCTTTGCGTGCTTCAAGTGAGCGCTCAGATATGTTTGAGTGATGGGCCAACACATCTAGGGTTTTGAGTAAGAAAACAGACTACAACAACGATTCGATACATTTATCAACACTAAAATGTGCCCTGCCTCGCACCGAGAAAAGGAATTTACTTTGCTTTTACGTGACAAAGGACTCTATTTGAAAAAAGAATGGAACTCTGATCATTTTTTTGGATTAATGACCAGCGGTTTTAATACACGAGATATGGCAAAACTTGCCAATTATGTCTGGCGGCTCGGTATGATACTAAATACATCAGTTATAGACGATGATATAACTGGATACGCTTTATATAGATCAAGGTGGGCTTGTTCCAATTATTACTTTTACAGTGGGACACTTCCCTATAAGATAGGAAAAGCTATTATACAAAATAAACTTACGTATCCTAAGCATTTTTTAGAGCTCAAAAGGGAATTTTTGAGTGCAAGGCCGTACTTTTTGTCTGAATGGTATTTAGAACCTTCAATTGCTGGAACAGCTGTGAAAGAATTAACCATATTCTATCACATAGTGGGTTGCTTGGCCGGATCAGTAGCTCAAGATTGTTGGTTTACATCGGAATCAAATAGAGAGAATTGGACTCCTCTTAGTGATATAATTGCGAATGATTTCACTCTAGCTTCCAATCTTTTACAGAGTCTTCTGGAAGAGTTTCCAGGGGGGGAAATATTTCGGGGAAATTATGATAAAAATAAGATCACAGTCGCTCCTTATTTCAAAAGAGATATGATGCAAAAAGGATTATCTGCTCAATTAGATGAACTCGTTTTATTTAAAGAATTGAAGTACTTCTACAGAGGAGAATTAGGTAGTAGGCTAGTTTGTTCTCCTAGGACTTGGCGTTTTACTTTTCTTCGCAGTAATCAATTCTAAGCACTGGAGAAACATAGTAATCCTCATTAATTGTATTAGGAACCCAAAGCCCAAACTAGCAAGCACTCGGCTGATTCTTGTCTCTAACTCTTTCTAGGATTTTCCCAACACTTATCTCTAGTCAAACTTTAGGTGAATTTTTTATTATTGTCTAAGTTGGTCTTAGATCCTGTTAGGAAATAAGGGATAAAATATGCGTAACAATCCCTCGCAGAGAATCACAACAACAAGAGAAACTAATATACAAAAAATATTACAGATCTCAAATAAAAGTGCAGAATAAAAATAACACAACACAAAGAGACAATATTTAATGTGGTTCACCCAATTTGGGCTACGTCCACCAAGAATCACTTGCTTAGATTTTATTACAAGCCACTGCTCTCTCAATACAATACCCATATTTGTTTGGAGATATGCTCAACAAACTCTACAGAATTCACACCCGAATTCAGACACATCTGCAATGTTACATTATACCTACCATATGCACAAAACTACATAAGTAGACACTACTTAAGCATTTTTACAAAGCGTGGGTATAAAAACCATGGACCAAAGCACCCCATAAACCTATGGGTCAAAAATCCTACCCATATGAGAAAAGCACATTTCCAATCATACACTTTGATTCGAAATCCGTTGAACAAAAACTTGACACAATTAAACCCATAAATCTTCTCTCAAATGAAATCACATGTCGAAAGTGAGAAAACACCACTAAAAACACAAAACAACGGGATTAGAGATGAAAAACTAAAAAAAAAAACTCCAATAAAAACTTCAATTTAAAAAGAAGTTGTATTCATATGAAGGAAATCATACTCATCAAATTTTACTCAAGAAACCAATAGGATGTCGGTATATGTTGCCTTAGTTTTTGGAGTTATAGAGGAGAATAGCCCTTAGGTTAAATTTGACGGCTGTTTAAATATTTTTTCTGATTTTAGCTGTAAAATACTCGCAAATATTTATACTAACCATCACATGTGACGTGCATATTTAAAATTTGAATGTCATTTTTTATACACATTTATATAGAAATTATTAAATATATACAAATATATCTTTAAAATAATTACAAAAATATAGAATACTGTTTTACATTTTGAAGCCCAGTATTAAACCGTCACCCGAAAAATAGGTGACATGCATAGGTGCTCGTCAAATTTAACGAATGGCAGAGACATTATGTTCAGCAATCAATTTATAGGAATCTTCGTCACTCGATTAGATTGCAAAAACATACTTAAAAAGAATGATGATTACAGTGGTTAAGACCAAAATTCAAAAACAAATCAATAAGGAAGAAAGTTACCTACTTACTTTGTCTCATCTCTGTAGTTATTTTTTAATTTTCTTCCCCATCACCATCATCATCCTCCTCATTATTCTTATCATAATCTTTATTAGAACACGTGACCCTGTACACTAAAACCACCACAGAAATCCACCCCCTCATTGATTTAATCATCCAAAGACCCAATCCAAATATTTTATTAAAGTGGGAATTCTTCGATGCAAGAAGATCCATTTCGTGATATCACTGTTCCCATCCCATCTATCTAATCCCGTCTTTTCTTCCTCTTTGCAATTGCGGCTCTGCCATTACCACATTATATTTATAATACTTATGAGAAGCATCTTCGTAAGCAGCAGCATTCATTCAGAGAACCACTGTGTCCGTGATAATGCATCTACTCTTCAAATTGAAGGTACAATTGTAAGAGCACCAGATACCCAAAAAAATTCAAAAAATATTAGGTTAAAGATGGGATGCGTATTGGAATTTGTTGCCGGAGCTCCACTATTTCTCACGAGCCATGGCGTCTAGTTCTCAGCTCTTTCTTTATTTTGTCATTATTATTATTAATGTAGAGCTTCACGCCTGGGCCCTCCTTTAATTTGTCGCCACACAATTTATTTTTGTTTGCGCATAATCTTTCTCGCTCTTAAATCATCTTCTCCATTGATACAAGCCTTACAAACAATCCTGCTAGTCATTCCATGATCTCTATAGATTCTATTCAATCAAAACTGTATATGGATGGATAGGGCTTGCAAATTCAATTGGTCTTCAATTATTCACCATCCAGGTGAAAATCTGGGATTGGTGTAAACACCCAATACTATCTTATAGCCTCCAAAACCACTGTTGTTCAATTCTGGGATTGGATGTGAATACCCAAAAATCTTATAGTATCCTTCAAAACCACTGTTGTTCAATTCTGGGATTGAATGTGAATACCCAAATATCTTATAGCCTCCAAAACCACTGTTCAATTCTGGGATTGGATGTGGATACCCAATAGCTTTATAGCCTTAAATGTCACCCACCCAATTCCATAAACACTTTTGGGTACCTTTGGATAACCATGCCAGAAGGTAAAAAATACCTTTGTTTTTACCATGGGAAGCCTCAGCCAAAGCCAAAGTTTGAATTGACATATTATCCTGGAATATTAATTAGTATCAGATTCTTCAGAATCTGGCAGGACTGACAGGCCTAGGTTGCCAATATAAAGACCTAGGTAGTCTTGTTCTTTTTAATTGTCTTTGCTAAGCCCAATAAGCAGTACCCACCTGGCTGTTAACCCTTGTGGGCTTGTTTGCTGTTTGAGTTCCCGAAGCATTAGATTTTCTCATTACCTAGTAGTTTCTAGCTCCTGCTGTTCTGACAATTTCTTTCGTTGGCTTCTGTCTATCCACTACTTTGTAGGATCTTTGATAACTAACTTCTTCTTCAAGTCCAGAGTAGAGATGCATAGGTTTCTGTAACTTTGGCAGGCAGGCGCCAATACTGTATTTTATCAAATAATCTATTGATACTGTAATCTGGGGTTTCAGATCTGAAAAGAGATTTTTTTGCAAATGGCCTCTGAGAACAACATTCTATTGTCTGACAATGACAGAATGGAGTATATCAAGAGTCAGTCTTCTTCTTCTTCTTCTGTTACTGCTGCTCTTGCTCATCACATAGGAAGTTCTAGTTCTAGTTCTACCAGTACAAGATCTTCTCCTGAGAGAAAATTGAAGAGAAAACAGCAGGAACCCGGAAGATACCTGGGTGTAAGAAGAAGGCCATGGGGTCGTTATGCTGCAGAAATCAGGGATCCTACAACCAAAGAGAGGCACTGGCTTGGTACTTTTGATACGGCAGAAGAAGCGGCTCTTGCCTATGACAAAGCTGCAAGATCAATGCGTGGTGTTAAGGCCAGAACCAATTTCATGTATGCTGATATGCCCCAGGGAACTTCCTTGACCTCGGTGATGTCGCCTGAAGATACTGAGAAATTCAGGTGTTTGTTTCTGGCTTCTCATGTGAATTCGTGGACAGATCAGCATCCCCATCAGCAACAACAACGCCCACATCAGCAGCAGCAACACCCACATCAGCATCAACAACATCCACATCGTCAGCAGCAACGTCCAGATCAGCAGCAATGTCACCCACTTCAGCAGCAGCAGCAGATTGATACTGATCAGCATTCCCGGCTTATTGCAAAGGATTTCCCTCAACCTTCTGCAACTCTATTACACCCATCTCAATTCTTGTTTTCAGAAAGCTGCAAGCCATGTGTGTCTGACAATGTGGGCGAAGAAAAGGCTGTTTTCATGCAGTCGGATGCATGGACCATAGCCAGCCTTCTTGACAGTTTTCCTTGTCATCCTACTTCCATTCAGCAACAACACCTTCACCATCAGCAGCAGCAATCATCAGCCTTTGCTTTTTCTTCATCCATGTATGGCCCCAATCACAGCTTCCTCTCAGCTCTCCATGACCAAATCTCATCACCAATTCCCCAGATTTGTACCACTGACTTTTTGTCTGCAAAATCCCTGTCTCCTGCAGAGACAGTGTCTGCAACTTCTTCAGAAGTATGCAGCCCAGACTGCTTCCAAACACCGGCACCGCTACTACAGAAACCAATCATCATAGCCTGCACATAATCAACAGTCTGCCGTCTGCTGAACAAGTATTATCTGCTCCTGCTTCTGAAGTCTGCAGTCCAGCGGCTGCCAATAATGTCCAAATGATCAACTCCACTTCAGCACAATATTCTCACACATTTCCTAGCCTATATGATGTCAGCCAAGGTTTATGGGTTGATTCAGATCAACAGCCTCTTATTGCAGACTGGGATTACCAGCTCTGCGAGTCTCCCATATCTTGCCCAAGCATTGATGGAAATGAACTGAATTCAACACTACTGCATAGCCCTCTCTTTGGTGTAATGCCCCAGGTTTCTGATTCCTTCATGCATGGCTTCCCAACTGTTACCGACGTCTTTGACTTGGGTTCTTCTCAGCTATGAGCCAATTTTCATGTCAGCACACAATTCAGATATACTTTGCATTTACTTACATATATATGCATATTACTATCCTGTTCAGTAGAGTTTGAGGGAGCAAGTAGCAGCGGGCCTGTCTAGATCAAGACAACATGGAGTTTATATTACAATGATTACCATTTGTACAACCCCTCAAACAGACCTGGTTTATTAGACCTACACCTATTACTTCAATGCATGAGCATTTTTAGATTATATAATGAATATCATGCAAGTTTCTGCAAGGTAGTAATATTCATTCTGATGGAGTCTATGAGCTTATAGTTTGTAAAAATTCAGGTACTTCTGGCTGAACTTCAAATCCTTTAGTGCTAAGTATATTGTTTTGGGTCTCCTTCAGAGAAATTAATCTATGTATTCTCCAAATTTGATCTTGCAGGCTGAGTTTTAATATATATGGATATATTTATGTATGGAGGCGGATTATATATATGGTACAGAGGCAAGAATGATTATAGATACCTAGAGGGTATTCTAAATTCTATTCAAGAGTTGTTGCTGTGTTTTGTAGACCATGAAGTTTTGTTGAAGCTTCTTGTAGTAGGTTTATCATGCTAAGTCCAATTATTCTAGTTCAGTAAGATAGTATAATTCATACATCTTTTCATGATTTATGAATATGGTGGTCATCACATTTTGGTTCCTCAACGTCATGACAAAATTAGAAACTCGATTGGCTAATGAGAAAATGCAACCAAAAAGCCTGCTGAAATCATCATGGGAGTGTATTTTGTCCTCTACAAGCATTTGACCCATTCTTAATTTAGATCAGCATTGCACTTAGCAAGTGAGCAAGCTTGCCATCTTTAAATTGATTTAAGAAACACAGTTTATGCTCATGTTCTCATATTTATGAGTTGGAAAGTAGTAGTAGTTTTTGGTTTGGATTTACAAGGATAAATAATGATTCAGTTTTTAAAAATAATTGTATTATGGGTTTTGAATCAATATAGTTTATCATATTAAATGATTTAATATTAAAAGTATTTTGATTGTATTATTTGAATTGTGAGTTTATTTATATTTATATAGAAGTTTAATAAGGAAATAACATAGTTTTTATTATTTATATAAGATATAATTTAGTTTTGCAATTTATAAATAGCATTTAATCTAAATAAAATATTTACATTGAATAAATAAATTGTTATTATTTCAAATTAAATTAAAAACATAAATATATATTTCAATTTATTATTTATAAAAGTATAATAATTTTAAACTCAAATTTACAATAACAACATCCCATTTTATTATTTATTGATGTAACAAAAATTAAAAATAAAAGTTTAAATCACAATCAAATATTTTAAACATGAGTTATCAATCAATAATCAATAATTTTGGATCACATTAACATATTTATCATCATAATTATAGAAGAGATGTATGGTTTGTCTATTCGAACTCCTTATATGGTAAGTCAAATAAAAAATTAACATGGTTTTTTATTTGGTTTAGACTTATCTATATGTAAAGAGTTTTGAGTTCGAATCAATACACACATTTGTAATACGAGTAAGTTAAGTTGGTAAATTTATTATTTATGAGTGACAATAACAATTTTGTAATAAATCGAAGATGCTTTTCGTATTCCATTTTACTAAAGAAACGTGTTTGTAGCAAATTTTCAGTTAATGTTTAGGTGACTCTTACTAAAATTATAAAACTCAAATCTTATAGGTTTTTACTTATTGAAATTTATATACATTTTAGTGTGATTTGGAAGAGTTTAAATAGTGGGTTCTTTCTGTTTTCAATTTCAGTCATTTTAATCAAAATAGGATAATAAAAAAATCTATATTACTATAGTACACTTGTATTATCTGTAGTTTTTATGCAAGTATGATCCAGATTAATTGAAAACATGCTGCACTATCAAATATTTAATACTTTCGAGTCCATAGAAATAACTCTCAACCTAAAAATCACATATTTTTAAAGGTTGAATTGGTCAACCAACTAATAAAAAAACACCCCAAAAAAATGATAAACAACCCATTAAAGAAATTTTTTCAATAAATAATAAATATTTTTTTGGGATTAATTGAATCATTACCTATAATTTATTGTAAATTCTTAATGATAAATCATAAAAAAATCTGAAACATTGATTAAAAACTGATGATAAATCATAAAAATAAATCTTAACAGATTGAAAAAATTGCATACAAATAATCTAAAAAATCTATCCATCAGACTGCATTGTAATTTCCAATTTTTTCAATCACATGGTGATCGACGTACAGTCTGAACATTTCTTCATATTTAAGAAGCTGAGATTTTAGCGAACATGATACCTAGAGCTATGCTACGGATGGCTAGATTTGTCACGCTCTCCAAGAAAATGCTTTACAATTATAGTGTCGGACTATATTTGTCACAATCTCCAACGGAAACAAATTTTTGAAAGAAAAGGCCATTGATGGTTGAAAATGTGAGAAATTTTTATGTGTGTGGACTTTGTGGGTTTCTCGAAATAGAATGTGTGTTGGGACAAAGTAGACAACATAGATTGACTTGGAACTTGTGAGGCAGATTTGTTAAGTAAGCGGGTGTTACTTTTATGATTTGGAAACATCATCTTATCAATAATGAATCAATTAATATTAAGATTGCCATTACTCTAGTCTAAGCTGCAAACAATCCCACATTTAAAGTTGATTTGTTACTATTAAGGATAGAAACAACCCCAATAATTAAAGTTGATAGAATAGTCTTGCACTCCAAGTTGCTTTCTTAATATTAAGGTCAAAAGATAAGACCACTTACATTCAAAGTTACTTTCATACCTTTTCTCACTATCAATTATATATGAAGGTCAAGAATGTTGTAAGGTATATTGTAAGGGATGTTACTTGTTAAAGGAAAAAATAGGTCAGTAATTTTTGTATATATATATATTTTAAATAATGTTGTATTTTCTTAAATAATTTATAAGTTTCTTTTTAAATTTATATATTTTGAAATTTATTTTTCTATATATCTTTTGTTTTTTATTTAGTTTGTCTTTTACCTCTTTGTATACATCTTGATTAGGTATGCTTCTTTGTATTTATCTCTATTTTTACATGGTTTTTTTAGTACATATGGATTCCCTCCCCTCTTACTTTATAGCACACCTTCAAGCTCCTAGCTTGTGAGCTCCATTAAGGACTTTGGGGATGTATTTGGGCCTTCCTCACAAACAACCACTTCATCCGATTAGCTCTTTATGAATATTTCTCCCAACTATTACTAGGTTTATGAATCAATGGTGGAGAGTGTCATTTTGTCTCCTAAAGTTATTTATACTTCGTGTAATATAACTTTTATACTTCGTTTACATGTCTCTCTTTCACACTCACGAGTCACTATCTCTTGTGAAAAAAGTTTTAATGGGTAGATGCAAGATAATGGGGTCAAAAGGGGAATAAGTGGCCACCTTTTTCTGAAAAATAGCAATACATGATCTTAAACAAACTCTCGAGAGGCACCTATTCAAATAATTTTTTGATGACATAAAAAAGATAAATTGTGACATTTTGAATCTAGTTTCTAAATATGTAATTTTTTGCAATACTCAAATGAGATAAATATGTGAAATTTACTCATTTCTAAAAGTGACGGTAAATTTTGTGAAAACATAAGAAAAGTGCATGTGTACGAACACACTTTTTTGAAGAAAATAAATAAAATTTCATACAAGGATTTAGAAAATGTTGAAGATTGTTGAGAATATTTTTTCTTCATATTTTTTCAATAAATATAATAATTTAAATAATTTTACAAGTCAAGAAAGTAGGAAAAATGAAAACACAAGTGTATGGACACAACTTTTGAGTGTAACTTCATATATTTGTTTTTTTTTCCTTTTTTAAACAATAGCCAACAATGAGTAGATTGTGGAGATATAAGTTTTGTAATTCGTTGGTTGATTGTCAAAAATATTAAACTATTAGTAACACTAATGAATCAATCATAATGAGTTACATTATGTAGAAATTAAGTAGTAATTGAAAATAATAATTTAATTTGAAAACAATTTGAAAACTAGATTCTCCCCTCTACAAACCCATATATATTTTTTGAAATTCATAACGTTGGTCCAAATGTTTTGTGCGTACAAAGGCGAATGAATGTTTGAAATCCTCCAAAAGCCTTCTTGGTTGATCAAATATAGGTCTAAACAGTTTGAATTCCCTAGCCAAAATCTAAGTCTATCTATGAGGGAAGAACAATAAAAAAACTTGAAAATAAACAAAGGGTGTATAACCTATGAAAAGTGTGTGCACTCTTTGAAAAGGGTGTCTCCCTTTAAAAGTGTGTATTCTCTCTTAAAAGGGTGTATGCCCTTTGAAAAACCTATTTTTAATTCATTTATGACACTAAAAAAGGATGCACGTCATTTGTAGTTCAAAGGGCACACACCATTTGTAGTTCAAAGGGCACACACCATTTGTAGTTTAAAGGGCTTACACCATTTGTAGTTTAAAGGATATACAATACTATTTGCTTTACAAAGGGTGTACATCATTTGTTTTCCCAATAACATATGCCCTATTTGAATCATTTTTTATTTTTTTCCTAAACCTATTAAAAATAGGTTCGAATATATTTATAAAGAACATATGCACTTCTTAGAAGGGGATATGCCCTTTGCAAAAAATGACTAAAATGGCCATAAAATTGACCCCCAACTTTGTGTATCTACCCATGTTTTTCCATCATTGAATCATTCATTTACATATATTGACTATATAAACCCAATCATTATCATATTTTATACTTGTTTCACACTCCCTATTAGGAACATCAAGGTCCGATTCAAGATTTCTCTCTTTTCTAAGGTGTAATTCTAGGAGTATTTAAGTGTCTTATAGGTGATTAAACCCAAATTGGAATTGATGATTAATTGTAATAAGGATATATACTATTTTTTTAGATATTACTAAATTTTATTGAATATGCAATCAAATTATTAAATAAATTCTCTAACATTAAAATATGAAAGTACATTTGAAATGATATAGAGAAGTCACATTCAATTAGGGTACATGTTAAATGTAGGAAAACACAAGAAGATAAGTACACTTAATTATTTGAACGGTCTATAAGATGATCTAGGTGTGACAGATGGAGAAATCGGATAGAAATATCTCGAAGATGCTTCATCTTTGATTTTGGAATTATATTGTACATGAGAATGAAACCATTTTACTTAGGACTAAATCCTTTTGAAAATTTTGACGTATTGGATAGTTTGGGACCTATATAATAGCTAGTTCCCTATAACTCTTAAAACCCTTATGGATTACTAGAATGTCCCTTGTGAAATATTAGGTCTTGAAAATGTGTGAAACCCTATGAAATCAACCAACTTGACCCAAAAACCTAACCTAGGGTAAAACCCTTACAAAAAGGTTAGTGTTTATGTTGAAGTGTAATTTGTAAACCACCTACATTGGCACTACTCTAAAGAGGCCTCAAATCACACGTACTTATCCACCAAAATATGTGGCATGATACTATATGGATGCAACTATATTTGATAACCCAATCACTTGATAATGCTTTGTAATGAATTATTTTGCTTGTGCATGACTTAGTTTTTTGGGATCTTGATTTGACAAGCTTAACTCTTGAACCTAGTTTGGAGTGCTTTAGAGATGTGTGAATGATGCTTTGGGGAATTCTCTTAATGTCTCTTGTTTTTTTAGGAAAGCTTAGAGAGCTTTTCTTGTTTTTTGATGACTTATATTTGAAGAATTTTTGATAGCACTAGATGTTTCGGGTAAGTAAATGAGATTGCTATACTTTTTCTAAAGAATTATTTGAATATAATTTTTATTACTATTGACCTTTAATGGAAATATTGACCCATAAAGATATAGAAATTGAGAAAATATTTGTTGTGTGGCCTTGAATGAGATGAATTTTCCTCGGACAAATTTTGGTGGTTTGGTCATATTCGATGGTTTGGTCCAAGTGACATATATAATGTTGTGAATTTCTATGCATGAAAAATGGAAGAAGTCGTTTTTTACTAATGTGAGAATTTCTATAAATTTTTGGGCATTGTAATTATTGTCAAAATAAGCCTCTTGCTTCATTTTGAGTAACTAGATCACATTTCTCATGTTTTATCGTGTTTCTAAGATCTTTCACGTATCCTTTTAAATGTTTTTGATATATAGAGGATCATAATAATAGAGAAATCATTTGGAATAAGTTTTAATCACTTACATGCTCTCTTCCAAATTTTCTCTTCTTTGTATTCCACTTTGGGATGGTTTCGAGCTCTTCCTTGCATGCACGTTCAACCTTGGACAAACTTGATCTCTTCGTTGTGTCAAAAAAATTTTGCGGACATTTTTGAGATCTTTACATGGAGGTTATAGCTGATCCTAGGGTTAATTTAGCTTTACATTATGCTACAAATGATCGGTCTCAAGTGTTCATGAGTGATTTCAATTCCCTTACAAAAGAAAGCCTTTGGGATAACTCTTTGCATTAAAAGATTAAAAATGACACCTACCTTATCTTTTTACACTTGGAGGTTCATCGACATTTTTAGTGAAAGGAGGCCAACAATATTTATATAAAAATTACTTTCTTAGTTAAGTAGAGAAAAGGCTCTACATGCTTAGTTTTTTCCCAAGCTCAAAATAACTAAGGCATTAAGGGGGCATGATGAGGAAAATGATGATTGTGCCACATAGAAAAATCCTTTAAGATCAAAGGTTAAAAGGTTGAACCAAAAAAGAGGAAAATTTGGATAAGGCTTGGAGAAAAACTCTAGATCATATAGCCAACAAGAGCTTGACATGTGAAAACAACCAGGGGTTTCCATGTGTTACCAATTACAAGAACTCGGTGTTGAAAGGTCAAGGAGATAGTATAGAGACATGCACAATCAGAGAGCATGTAACCAATGAAATGTTACCACATGGCACTAATAACAGTTTATCGAGTCCCAGGAAGGCATTTATTGAGTAGATAAGTGACCACTAACACAATATTCCATAGCCAATGAGGAACAACCATGTTGTACTGAAAAAGGAAATATTATAGATCATGTCACCAAAATGAAGGGAAAAATGGCAAGGGTAATTGTTAAATTAAATTTTATAGCCTCATGGCCATCATCTAGATTTTCTCCCAAAGGTCCTGTAGAGCTAATGAGGAATGGCCACATGACACTAATCGAGATCTTGCCATGTGTTTCAATGAGAAAAAAATATAGACAAAACTATATTTTAAAAACTAAATTTTCTTGTCAAGCTTTAATGGCGTGGCAAGTAACATATCTCTATAGTTTTGCCATGAAATTTGATTAGGCAACCAAATCGAAAAAGAGTGGATTCATTCAAAATATCTCATGAAATGCTATCAATAAGATACACGGGCTTTGAATCTTTATGTTTTTGAGTAATTTGCATTTATTGTTCCTACAAACTATTTTGTCATATGAATGTGTATCAAAGGCATATTTCGAGCTCATTCGAGTTCATTTCTTGAGCCTAAACACTTATTTAAGTAGGAAGACCTATTTTCCATCAATACACTAGATATTCTAGGATTTGAAACCCTAAAATTCCTTTTGGGATAATATTTTATAGTTGGGAGTTGGATCATATAAATTCATTGTCTTCAACCACATTTGAGCAAGATTTTGGGTTATAAGGATTTAATTTTTCCCTCTCTTTTCTCTTCTTTTTCTTCTCTCTGCTATACATATAATGATATTCATTGTAAGATGGTTTCTTTTTCTCACATTCTCTAGCGCTATGCTATTTTGGGAATCAGTATGCTATGTGCCCAATACATCAACTTGGTAAATTTGTAATACACCCGTACATCCCCCATGTCATAATCAGGTTGTATGTAAACTTTAAAAGAACACATAAGGTTGATTGTGGCCCATATCATCCCTTCAAGACTTTTTTTTTTTTTTTATGTTTCCTTCTATTTCATCATGGTATGTTGTGTCTGGGAAATATTCCTTAGCTCTATATGTCACAAATAGGCTGATGGAAATTGTTCCCCTTCTATTATAGTGCATCACCATTTTTGTTTCATTATTTTTATCTCTCCATTTCCCTTGCAATGTTAGCTTAGTAGTAGACATAAGCGAAAATTAGGATAAGAATTCAAATTTCTCTAGAGGTTTATCCTAAGGATATAAGGTCCCAAACACTGGGGAAGTTCCCATATTTTTGTATGAGTTTCTAAGGTGCAAATTTTTCGGATAAATAGTTTTTGTTTCTCTTTTTCACATTCTCTAGTACTATTCTATCAGAGGTTTTGGAGAATGACATGTGCCTAATACCTCAACATCAAAAATATGAAACACACCCAATGCCTCCCCCATGTTGTAATTATATTGTGCAAACATTAAACAACAATATAAGGTTAATTATGGACCATATCAACCCTCCAACATTGTGGTTTGTTATATTTCATTCTACTTCATCATGGCATGTTTTGTGTGGCCTATATTTTTAGGTCCTTGGCTCTTTGTGTCACAAAGAGAATGAGGGAGAGTGGTCCCCTTATATTCAAGTGCATAACCATATTTATTTGAATTATTTATTTCTCTCCCTTTTCTCTTGTAATGTTAGCGTAGTGGTAGACATACAAGTAGTGGGTAAGTGCACGAAGATGGGTTAAAAAAGGGGTCTTACGTGGACATGTTTTCCTAAAAATTAAGAAACCTATACTTTCATTGATTATTTTAGGTACTTACACTCAAAATTTAAACAAGGTATACAAACATGAATTGTTGAATTTTGAGTCTAGTTTTCAAATCACTAATTTTCTTTGAAACTAGTGAAGTATAGATGGTAGAAATTATTAAAAATCAAATAAGTGCTTCTATTTTTTTCCAACACATAATTGATAAATGATTGCTCACCTTCACATTTTTAACATTATTTAGTATTTATTTAAATCCTTGTGTGGAAAGTTAAATAAGGTAAGCTAGTATGTTATGGATTTTGTGAAAAATTATTGTAAATATTTATATTGAGTTTTACCAATAAATAGGTCCTAAATTTGATTAAAAATAGGGAGTTTAGCGTTCGACCCACATAATTACCTCAAAATTAATTGAAAATTATAACTTTTCAATGTGCATAAAATTAGGTCAAGTATGCGATGTTATAATTGTTTTTAAATTTGGATGTAGACATCAAAAGTTACATATGTAAAGTTAGATAGGTAATCAATTTCAATAGAAAACATATTTACAAATATTTAACATTAGTTTCATTATAGTTGTCATAATATCAAATAATTGTATCATCAGAAAGAGGACAATTTACTCTTCATCGTAGTCATGATTTCATGACATTTGTGTATGAAATCCATAATTCCTTCCATGCTTGAAGTTGAAATTTGACATTGAAAACATTTCATGCAAGAAAATGACATATTCATGCCTTTGGCTCATAAATCCGAGGCATTTTTCGATCCTAGAGGGTTTCTTAGGGAAACAAACTAAAACTAATGCATGAACATTATAACACACATGTGTTATGTATTGCGTGAAATAAAATCACAATTCTGACATTGATTTTTAAGTGTTTCCAACATTCTGACCCCAATCTAGTTTTTTACATTACTTGTACAAACACGAACAAAGATCTCAATATATTATTTATGCTTGATTACATCTATTTTATTTTGTCTCCACCATTTTTATCCCATTTATAATTACTTCTCATTTGTTTTGTCTCCAACATTCTAGCCCCACTATTAATTACTTCTCTCGTTTTGTCTCCAACATTCCAACCCCACTCTAATTACATCTCTTTTATTTTGTTTAATTGATTATATATTATATTGACAATTTCATATTTGTATATTCTTTAATTAAAGATCATGGTAGGTCTCATAGAAGCATGGGGAATAAATCAAAGAGGCAAACAATTGAACAATTAGAAGTGGACAAGGACAAAGAAAAACAAAAAATGCAAAGAGTTCAAGAAACTACATGTATGTCATCTATCCCTAATGATCTTGTTGAAATCAACTCTACATCACCAAAAGTAATGATTAATGTTGATGAATTTTCTCCTATAATTTTAAGTCCAAATTCAATTCATGATGTCACACTGAATTATGTTTCAAGTCCACATTCAAACTTGATTTTTATTTTATTTTTTCTGTTGAAAATATGCAAGTTAATTCATCCCCTAAAACACATAATGAACAATCTAACAATGAAGATAATTTAATGGAAAAATCAAACGAAGAAAATAACAATGAATATCATACAACACAACAATAAAACGAAGTGAGTAATAATGAGGCTAATTCAATGGAAACATAAAACAAGAATTTGATGAAGAAAAAATAATGAATCAAAAAATGAATAAGGTTTACCACGAAGAACGCCTCCTAGGATTATGTATAGGAAACTCAAGTTTTTAATTGAAATTGATGAAAATATTTTTCCACCATTGGTTGATAAAAAAATTGGACGTAATTTGAGAATAAAGGATAATAAAATATGGAATATCTTTGCTAAATTAAATGACACTAAAAATGTCAATTGCTTAGTATTGTAATGAAATTGTGGAAAATGAGACCTACTATGAACACCCTTGGACTAAGGATGTCTAATATTGATGGTTAAAACAATGATATGCTAAGAAGTTTACAAGATGCATACCAATCCGTAGGTTTGAGGAGATGCACCAAAGATAGTAATGTTGTATGACATGTATTTACCAATGAGTTTAATAAGCAACAAAACAACAACAAAAAATTTATTAAGTGAAACAAGTATAACACTAAACACAGGCAAAAACACAAACGAAAGTAGTTGTAAGACATAAATATTTTGATGACCCCAACAACGATGAATTATGTGCATTCTTTAGTAGAGTCCCATAGAAAGATAAAGTGTTAGTAGATGCACTAAAATATTTATTTCAACAATTTTGGAAAGATAACATATGTGTGTCACCTAATCAAAGTGATGTACTTAGAAGAAGACCTACTTCACGTAACTATGAGCCACATCTAAAAAATTTATTAGATATGACACAAACACAACTTTATAGCAAGTTTTTAGAGAAATGTCCACTCATTAAGATTATTTAAATATATTTTGATATGAAACATTTTTATGTTAAAATTAATCACACATGCATCACTTGTTGTCGGATGCATATTGAATTTTTTATGCATTACAATATTTTTCATCATATGCATTGTACTTTGCATATTGACATTTTATTACAGGAGTGTGGATTACATGTTCCACCAATATCATCAAGGGAATTTATTCCCACCATTTTTTTTTGCATAATAGATGGACATTTTTTTATAACAAAACATGTTTGGATGGTACATGCAACACTTGTGGTGGAATGTCAAAATTGAAAAGTTGTTTTCATGAGGAGGGATCATAAGAAACTAGAAAAAAATAGTTATATTTAAAAATACACGTAAGTGGAATATGAGTTAAAAGATGAAAACAATAAAAAAGGTGTCGGCTAGTTACTAAACAAATACATGTTTCAAATTTCATTACTAAATTCAAAGAGAAAATTGTGTATGATTATGCAAGAAACACACACAAGTCTCATTGGTTAGATGAACAATTCAATTTAATCAAAGACACATTCCCAATTGGTACAATTATTTCGTGGTTGATTTTGTAGAGAACTACATAATGAAATTACGGAATGAGGTTCAATCACAATATTATAACTTAGTACAAGTTGATATTTTTGTGCATATAACATGCATGCATGCACTTGAATATATTATGAAGGAAGATAAAAAGATATTGAAGGAGTATCATTTCCATATTAGTGATGATAAATCACATTCTTCAAAGTATGACCAATTATTCATTCATATATTTTATGCAAATTTGAGTGAAATAAACATTAATTTAAATAAAAATTATATTTGGTTAAATAATTATAGATAAAAATTTAAAAATGATGGATGCTTTATTGGTTGATCAAGATGAATGTTCGATTGGTGTACAACATATGTGGAGTTTAACTGAGGTATGTCATGGAAAAGGGGAACATGAAGGTGCAAGAGAATGTGTAAAAAGAGCCCTTGCAAGAGAGGAGCTAGTGTATGCAATGATGGTATATATTTCAAGATGAAACAATCATTATTGCATAGTTCAACAATATATTATCTCGTAGTTCTCAATAGAACTCTATTACTCGTATATTTTTCTAGTTGACAAAAGGGAGAAAAATTGGCAAGCTATGTAGATTGTTGCACAAGAATATGTTCGAGTGAATTTCATTCATTTCATAGATCTAATACATCTTTTCGGATAAATTATATGAGAAAAATGGTATGTTTTTAAGCATGTGTGGAATTTTCTTGGAATGATTGTAAGTAAAATTAGTGTGTTGATGAATGAGAATATATATCTTTACATCCCATCAAAACATATCGGCCTCCAATAACATTACAATTAACAAAAATGATAATGTCAATAGATTTTGATGATGTATCAGTTCTAAATCATCCACATACAATATCCTTTAAATTTTTACAACATGTAAATTAGATATTTTAAATTTATACAATCAGCACAATTTAGACTTGTGTACATACTATATTATAAATATATGTGAGAAATTAATAAAAAGGTTATATTGTAATTGATTCAAGACATGTAGTAGTGATTACATATGAGGATAATGATGAGGTAAACCAAAATATTCAGTTTTATGCGGCATAGTTGGCCCTTTGTCATTGTTGTCAAAAGCGGAGAGAAACTGAAGTCATAAAATCGATCACAAAGGGGGAAACCTATTATGTAACAACCAAAAGGAAGAAGACAGGTGTTACTAGAAACCAGGTATGGAAAACATTTTTCCATCAAAATTTGTAGGTTTCTAATGTGGTATATATTCGTTAAGGTGTTTCCATCAATGAAAAAGGGGGAGATTGTTGGACCTTTGTCATGTGTCATATATACTATCATTGATGTACATTGAAGGCAAAAGGAGTGAATTGGTAAAGTGAGAAAGCTAAAAAGATGAAGGTTAATTGGTAGTGTTAGCTCACAAAGGCTCAAGATGACTAAGGATAAGTGTTAAGGGACTTAGTCAATGTTTGTGCATGCCACACCATAAGGATATATTCGTTAAAGACTTGGAGTAGCCACCAAAGTCTGCAGAAATCCATGGAGCTCCAGAAGAAACCGTGGAAAGTAAGTGAATGTCATGGATAAAGGGATGAAGTTTCCAAACAAAATGGAGCCAAAGGACAAGCCACAAAGTGTAAATAGTAAGGCCGCGGAGGTGAAGGCAAATCCACAAAAATAAGGAAGTCAAAAGCAAGCCATGGACAAAGAGAAAATCCGTGAAGAACTAAAGAAGCCGCTAAGGACGGAAGATAGCCGTGGAAGACTACAAAAGTCGTAAGTAAAAGAGAAAGAGTCGCAGACATGGAACAATGACACGTAAAGCTAGCAGACAAGAAAAAGAAATCTATAAGACATTGGGAAAGATGCAAGAATCATAGAAGAGTCGTAGATAACTAAAAATCTATCATGAAGGAAGAAATTCCACAAGACAAAGAAAAGAGTCACGATACAAAGAAGAAAGTCAGAGGAGCTAAGGAGAGCCGCAAAATAATAGAATATGGATTGGACAAGGGTCGAAGGAAATCAAATTGATTCAAACATGGACAAGTGAGAGTTGGTTCTCCAAAATCGATGATGATTTGATTGTTAGGTGATTGTGGCTAAGTATACGACTTGAAGAACAAATAAATCCATTGTTCCATCTACCAACATTTAATGCTCATTGACTTTGTGGAAATGCGTAATATTCTCTATGAGATCCCGAGCTTCAAGGCAGAATACAATATTGGATAAGGAAACAACTTGCTCATTTGGGTCACATTGCAAATGTGGAAAATCTATTTTTGGAAAACAGCTAATAAATAGCTTCTAGAAATGCATGGAAAGTGGTGTAATCAAGTGAATACAAAAGGAACAATATCTAGAGTCAGCTGCATGCATTTAATAGTCTAGATTCTTAAGCGACCAAGAAGGAAGGTGCATGACATGCAACTCAAAGTGAAGAATTGGGTCGATTGATGATATAGTTTGAACTTGGAGTCATTTGAGGAAGTTTCTCAAGTAAGAAAAGAAGTATTCGAGCTAAGGATGAGCAACACAAGAAAGAATACGATGTAATCAAGCTAAGAGAGAGCTATAGAAGAAAAGAGAGATGAAATAAAAGAGTAGATCAATGATGCATAAATTTATCTCGATGAGAAGAGCATCAAGGGTGGCAGATTGATTGAGCAAGAGGGATCGAATCAGATGATCGAAAGAGAGTGAAAGGAGAACACAGATAGATACAAAAAGGTGATCATAATCTATTGCAAAAGCAATTGTTGTAACTAGATGATCAAAATGTATATGTAAATTAAGTCTAAGTTGTAGCTTAACATATTTTGGGGTTGGTGCTCCTTATGGGGTTGGTGCCTCACTAAATAAATCTCTTATGATGCGTAATATTCACTTGAGTTATTTGTTTTGCGTAATATCAGCAAAGGTGTAGGGGTTGGTGCTCTTTGTGGGGTTGGAGCCTCACTAAAAAAATCTTGTAGGATGTGTAATATTCTTACAAGTCCTTTCTTTGTGTAATATAAGCAATGGTTTTGGTGGGTTTTCTCCTGAAATGGTTTCCCACTATAATCTCTATGTTCAATGTTATTGTGCATGACATATGTTTGATTGACTGCTCATAGTTTAAATTGCATCATTAAAGGGTTTAAAATTAGCATTAAGTGAAAAAGTTTTAATCGCTCCCGATTCACCTCCCCCTCTCGGCTGCTTGTGATCTCTAAAACCATCTTTCATAGCACTATGGTTCTTATTAAGGACTTTGGGCCCTTGATTGTTGTTGTTATAACCATTCGGGTAATTTGAATTACCTTGTGAGGGAGTGACCAGTCTCCCATTTGAGCCATAAGTCTTTCAACCGCTATCAATTGTTGCTTGGTCAATGTGGAGGGAACCCTCTAAGACCTGCCCATAACTCCTGAGGGGGAGCTTTTGTACTTCATCCTTAGTCTCTCAATTGAGAGAATGAAGGAATAAGTCACGAGCTCGTTTGATCCATGTTGGAAACATTGGCCGTGAGTAGAGCACTTACCGCTACCTCTAAATGAAGTGAGCAAGTGGATTCATTGTGCTCTTGCAAGATATGGAGTAATTCCATGATTCCCATTCGCAAGATTTTTTTGTATCAAAAGCCTTTATAAACTCTCAAACGAGTTACTTAAACGAGTGGATTGAGATTTTTGTTATTCTATAGTACCGGTTGAGATCAATACCCTCAAGGGACTTAGGGAATATCTTAGCAACAACTGTGTCCCATGGGAGTAGCTCTCTAATGGTGGTTGCATATGCTTTAATATGAGTGTTCATATCCCCCTCCCCTTTGAATTCTCGGAAGCTCCTGATCGTATATGGAAACATCATGCTTCATATGGTGAATTCAAAGGGATCCTTGAGATATTAGAAATATGTTGCCACCGCATACAAATCTACCATAGACGACTCCCGATGGTGAGGTGGAGGTGGAATAAGAGGTTTAAAAGGCACGTCATAAGCATTTATGAGAGCATAGGGCATCCCCTCAAAGTTGAGCATATGAGCTAGGAAAGAAAACATGTCCCCTTGAGGTGATTTGGAATACATATGAAGATACGAGGGAGCATTGTTTTGATATGGAGTAGTAGGTGTGAAACCGTGGAACATCGTATTGCAGCTTGAGATGGCATTAGAGAACGCACTTCGGTTGGTTCCTATCAAGGATTTATGTATGAAGTGTGTGGGGAAATACCTAACATGCCCAATCTAGTAAGAAGGTCTCCAGGGTATCGGGAATGCCCATGTAAACCGGAGGAGGAGATGGCACAAAAAGCACATAACCAAAGTTATGAACATGGTGGGGGACCTTGCCTTTCCTAGAACATATGGAGTGTGAGAAGGATGGGAAAGCTCTAACTCCCTAACTCTATCCACCAACGATTGAAATTACATCACCCAAATATGGTGTTGCATTTGGCTTGGGCGAAATTAAGCCTTACTAGGAGGAAAAGGCACATGATGGGCTGCTATAAATTTCTCTCTAGGAGACCACCCCTCTTTAGGTGTATTTTCTATTGTAGGAAAAGTGGTAGCAATATTATTTTGAAGTAGAGCATCATTATACCCTTGCATCCTTTCCAAGCACTGGTCTATTGCATTAACATGCTCATAGCTTCGGGTGAATCATGTCATAAGTTCATCATTAGTCGAGAGGAAGGAGGAAAATGTATTAGATTGCATGCTGATTTGGGGTCTTGACAAGACACAAGGATAGAAACCATGTTCCTCGTTGAATGTCATGTTGTTCGAGTTGGATACTATCGCTTGACTAATCTCCTTAATCCTAACAGATGAGTTGTTTTCAAAACCTTGAGGAGGAGGAGTATGAGGTGAAGGTAGGTTGGATGAGTAATTATCAGCCCACCCTAATAACGAGGGTGACTGCTACATACCCATTTGGTAGTAATACGCTTCAAGACCCAAAATGTGCATGTCGTATTCCTAGCTCGACATATTCGAGGGGTACATAAATACCTACATAATAATGGGAGAGGAGAAGATAGATGAAATAAATAGGAAACAAAGAAAATGAAGAAAAACTAGTCCTTCATGTTGGGTTCATCAATTTTGTATGACTAAAAATCAACATACCGAGGTCGTGTCGAACAATGAATACATAATGGATATATGGCTATGTGGAAATTATATAGGGAAAATAGGAAAATTTTGAATAAGGAATGGTCAAGGAAATATAATGTCATGTATGGGAACTAATGGAATCTTCTCATCTAAGCGTAAAAACATTTCCTTACTTGCATGGGTGAGATGAAATGGTCTAAGATGATGGTAACGCATAAATGGCGGTCAATATATGGCTCATGGAAAATTATCACAATGGGTTGTGGAAGGCGTGGGAACTGTCCTACATTTTCCTTGTAGAAGTTTCCAGACAAGGTCATGGAAGTGTGAGAATGAAACATGTGAAGAGGACAAGTGAGTGGATTGTGGGAACTAGTTTCACCCAAGCTAGTTCTCTTAGGACTCATAAGAATTTTCTAATTCAATGTTCAGCATTGTCAACTATGAGATGATGGTAGGTGGAAGTGACATGGACCGCAAAACCAAGATTATAAGGCCATGTCAATGTCTGTAAATAGGTAAGGTGCGTTCAACTGTGGGACTCAAGGATCATACACTTGGTCTCTTGGTTTTTGAGGGCCTTAAATGGTCATGTAGGATATGTGAAATACTAAAGCAAAGAAACAAACAATCTCACAAAGAAAACTGCAAGAGGGCAAGGTTAATCCTAAGCCAACTAGGGATACGTGGGGAGATGTGTTAATTCCTTTCTAATTAACTCTATGTTCCTAATTTAACAAATGGAAACAAATAGATTTAAATTAAAACGATTCAATTACTTTCCTCAAAATTAATTAAATCTATGTGTTTCCAACAACTAATTAATAAATGAAATCTAACTAATTGAACAAGAAAAATAAGGCTATTCTACTATTTTGTCATATTTAAATGAAATAAATAAACAAATAAGGAAACTAATTACTTTAATCTATGTTTTTTTATTTTTGGTGCTTTCTGGAAAATAAAATAAATATGCATAGATAAACTAATTTCTTCCAATTAAATAAAACTACTTCTACACTAAAACTAAATTGTGAATAATCGATGTGGTTATTTCCCATGTGCACAGTGGATCTAACCTACCCTAAATAAAACAAATACTTTTCCTATTTGTGATTGTGGACGATAAGCTTCTTATGGAACTACCTCAGAGTCATAGGAAGAAAGCTTCTTAAAAGCAACCCTTCCCCTGAAACTTCCCCAGTAATACAGAAGATTTTTGAATGCTATGAACTTCCCAAATAATCTAATAATGAAGAAATATTAACACAACACTGTAGTAGAAGATTTCTCCAAATCCTTCTCAAGAAAATCCACAGGGATAAGTTGAGGGAAATCCTCAATGAAATCTTTGCGGATGCAAACTACTATAACAACTATTGCAATTGTATCTTTCTAAAGAAATGTAATTAACATATTTGAAGATTTGAATCTATTTTAAATAAATGAAGAAACTTGTAGGAATTAAAAGACACCCCAACCTGGAAGTGTTGTACAGAGACAAATCCAGTGGTAGAAGTGTTTCTTGTTGTCCCCTAAGCTTCTTTCCAATGTATGTTCAACGTATCTAGGGAACTGTGTTGGTTCATGTGGAAGAAATGATGAAGAAGATGTTGGAGCTAGAATGGATTGTAAGCAATCTGGTGGAAATACATACAAGAGAATAGTTAGGAAAGATAATTGAGATTTCTTATGTATTTCTTGGTAGGATTACGGGTAGCATAACAGTGCAATTCAAAACAATAATCTCTAACAAATGCTCTAGGTAGAAGCTTGGCTCTTATAGAAAAATTGAAAGGAAATGGTCCAAGACATTTAGTATCCAAAGGATGCCACATCACTCAAAGAAGGGGGAGTTAACTCTCAATTAACAATAAAAGGGGAAGAGGAAGTTAGTATGAATCTATCAAGCCTAAGAATATCCAATTTGATCAAGAAACGTGTGCTAAAAGTGAGTCTAAAGGAGTTGACACGCGTCGTAACATGCTAAAAGAGTCTCGGTAAATGCGCACGTAACCACCAATCTGCGCAACCACCTCTTAGGGTAGACCAGTGGTTGCGTAACTTCCACGGTGGTTACGTGACTTAAAGTCAAAAGCTAAAGAAAAAGATAGCAGAATGATAAAGAAAAGAGGGAAATTTATTGAAATGGATGAGGGAAGCATTCTAGGCTACAAATATATACTACAAATGAGAAAATTATACTCAAACACCATAGGAAAATATATTAATCATCATTGCGTACTTTGAACCATTCCGACAATATAGCATAAGTAAAATTGGGTGTGTACCATTCCCAATAAGAGAAAAGGGACTCAAAGAGGATTCAACAACATAAAGAAGATTACACAAAGAGATTTTTAGTAGAGTGCAATGGAAGAGAAAAGGCGTGTGTGGAGGAATAGTTGTATATTGTGTTATAAGAGTGAAAGAGTAAAGAGAAAGCGTGCATTATAGTATTGTTAAATAATTCATGATAAATAGTGCATTGAGAGATCTCATGATTTGAGTGAAGGGTGAAGTGAGAAATCACTTAGAAACATGTGGTTGTGCATAAGAATATTAGGCCAAAGAAGGAGGTTGTTTAGAAGAAAAATATGGTCATTGTAGACCATGATCATGTAGAATATTATGAAATTCCACAAACAATGGTATAAGGAAAAAGAGAGGAGAGGGGTGAGATTATTATGCAACTAAAGAAATAATGGTATGCGTAAGGAGGATTCGCAGCAGAGGACCAGAAATCATAGTGGATTACATAGAAGATGTCTCTTAGGAAGGAAAAATGGGTGCATAGCCAAGTGCATAGAAGAGGGGTCCCCAATGGAAATGTTGGATAGAGTATAATAATACACAAGAGGAGAAATTCTGAGAAGATGAGTTGAGGAGTGCACAAATGAAGGTTAAATGGAAATGGAAACACCATGCCAAATGAAACAAAGGAGAGATAAAAATAATTTTACCCAAAGGCAATAGAAGCAAATAAATTTATGATGGAGAGTGTGAAAGTGTTTTTCAAATAGAGTGCACCAAATAAGGAAGATATTTGTTGTGATATCAATGAGATACATTCAAAATATCATGCATAAGAAGAACACAACCAAAATAAGGAATTGTGCAAAGAATAATATTTTTTCAAAGGCAACCAAGTAAGGGAATTATGATGAGGATATTAGATAAATTTGAGTGAGCGAAGGACATAAGAGGACGAATTCCTAAATTTTGGAAGGTGAAAAAACAATGAAGAGACATTACGAGATGATGCATAAGTTTCCATATATGAAATAAAGGGATAAAAGGAGAAACTTAAGGAATAATTTTCATAAGTTTTACATAATGAACCATGCAAAAAGGAGGAAGAGAAGAATATAGATTGTGCTCAAGAGGATCTTCCCCGGGAAGAGGGAGAGGATAGGTGGCCATTAGCAACAAGAGAAGATTATGTAATGAAGAATTAGGATCATAGATGGGATATAAGTAACATAGAGTACATAAATTATATATAACATGAAGTAAGTGAAGATGGAAGAGTATCCACAAGGAAGATAAGAAGAGTATTTCATGAGCGAGAAAATAGAAGATAGTTAGTGTGTAGTTTAAGTATAGGGAAGAAGAGCCATGTTAGGTAGAGGTGGATGGATTATGAACAAGTAGGGGTCAAGAGAAAGAGAATTAAGAGAGAATCCTATAAAGGTATAATGGGTAGGAATGTGAAAAATATCTAGACAAAATGCACAAAAGATAACATGTTGAAAAGTAGATGTGCAATGAAAAACATCCCAAGGAAGAAAAGGAAAAGGGTAGAGAAGAGGAGGAATACAAAAATGTGGGTCTAATCCCACAAGTGTGTGGATATTTGAACCTATGAAAGAGATATGGGAAATAAATAGTGTAAAGAGGATATGTAAAAAGGATGGCATAAAAGATGGAGCAAAGCATAGCAAAGAGAGGAGATGTCATGTAAGAAGGGTGATGGGAGAACAAAGGAGATAAATAAGAACAAGTACACAAAGAAAATATGTGCAAAGGATGAGATCCCAAAGATATATTGGAAAGGAAGGAGAAAATTCCCAAATACTTTTAGTGGAGGTGCATGAATAAGGGTGAGTGAAAACCTACAAGACTTAAGGTTGAAGGTAGAATCCTTAGGTGGAGGTAGATGGTACCAAGCGAGAAAGGACTCACAAAAGATCAAGTAGGGAGATCTACTTGGAGGATGAGGTTCAGCTATGGTGGGTTAAATCTCATCGAAATGCATAAGATATCATGGAGCAATCACTGGGGTATGATGAAAGACTAGAAGAGATGCCAAAAGAAGCACCAAGGAAATAACAAGGCACATAGAACAAAGGAGCTGAAACTATCAACCTCAATAGTTCAAAGGGTGGTTATACTACTCACTTATTTTACTTGAGGTGGAGCTCAAGTTTTAATTAGATTGTGTATTTGATGCAAGAGAAATCCTGCATAATTTTGGCTAAGTGTGGGTGCATGTGAAGTTAGCGAGTATATGGAGTGAAGAGAAGAGACATAGCAGAGTGAAGGGATATTACACATATGTGTGTGATTTCATTATGAAATGGCTATTAGAAAAGGATTACAATGCATGTGGAGTGCATAGTAGAAGAGGGTGAACAAAATATTTGGTGAAACATAGAATAGTGGAGCACACAAGGTTTTATGGAATAATTACGTAAGAATAATGTGCAATGGTGCATGTAAGAATTTTTGTAACACGATGGGGTTTTGTCACATCCTATATAATTGAAGGAATATAGGGATTGTAAAGGAGTTATACAAGAGTATGTGGAAGCTTCAGGAGACCAAATGGAGAGATTGCATGATAAGTTGGTTTTTGAAGGAGGCATGTTGAAGTGGAAAGACAATGCATAAAAGAAGGTGAAGGTGTAACTCAAAACTAAGATTGAACAACATAATACAGATTAGGAGTGGAAAATGATTGTGAGAAAGGAAGGCACAACAAATTTTATGGTTAGAAGATAAGAAAAAATGATGTCAAAATTTGTATTAAAAGGAAATTTGATGATGATTCAATAGCCAATGGAGTCAAATGACCAGATTGACATGGCACATTAGGTAACATATAGATGAAGGTAGCTTAGAGAATTTTAGGAGCTCAATTTTAAATTTGAATATGATCATGAATACTTAGAAGAATATAGAATGGGTTATCCCACCCAAATAAAATTAATATAAGGATATATAAATATGAATGTGTGGCTATTTAAGGAGGTTCATTTCACCATTTTGGGGTTATTGGTCAAGAGCTAGAATTAGCTCGATTAGTTGGTTGGTAGATTTTTTTGGAATGGACAAGAGAGGAAGAGGGAAAAAAATTTGATTGTGCATGTGAGGCACAAATAGCCAATTAAGAGAGGATAATTCATTGTAAGCCATCGAAGACAACCGAGGAAGAAACTAGTCTAGGATAGGTTCATAGGAGAACACGAGAATCTATAAGATCTCTATGAGAGAGTTTGTAAGCTTCATGAGGGAAACTGCATGTAGATTTTATTAAGGCTCTTCAATTAAATGAAAATAAAACCTTGTGTAACACCCATTTTATAAATCTTCCAAATTAAGGGATTTTTAAAAAAAAAACCCTTAATCACAATTAATACCTTCAATGATTTTCAACTTGTAGTAATTAAAATCCAACATAATTAAATGTTTACAATCCATTTGATAACAAATGATAACCATGTGCAAACTGTAAGGGTCAATTAGATATACTTGACCCCCTTATCTTCACTCTAACCAAGTGAGTATAATTTGTATACTTTTGGTTAAACCTTTTAACAAGTCTTGAGAACTATGTGTAACTCCTAAGTGTTGACTTGGAAATTAGACAAGATGCAATCCATCTGGTATCCGACACAACAAGTTATGAATATGGTGAATGCAGACAAAGGTATTCAGCTAGTTACACTAATTTGGCCAAAGATTCAAGCATTTCATTGCAATCTTAGTTTCATGACCACACATAAATCAATAAAACTTGTCTTTGTAACCACACAACCATTTTTTTTAAAGTTATCTATATCTCATTTCATTTTTTGAGAATTAAGTTTAGTTTTGAAGAAGTAGGAATCATGACTCATCCTTCTAATCAAAAGGATCCTATTGGTCTCATCTTAGGATCCCTATGGGAAAGATAGAAACCAAGAAATTACTTACATCATTACGTACTCGCTATCCTTCCTCTAGCCATTCTAAGCCGGCACTATTAGGATTTGATCAAAAATAATGATACTTCAAGATATCTACCCCCTCAATTACTATTTAGTTATCTATTTAGGATAATTAAATAAGTTCTTTGTTACAATATGTTATAAGGTATCATAACACGTCATTCATTTCTCGATAGAGGTTTATAGTAACTCAACGAGTTACTATAATTTACGAATACCTCCTATTGTATTATCATAACTTAAAAAGGTTGATAAATAATAACTTACTAATCCATGTCTCGTATTTAAATGATCCAATCATTTCCTAGATAGTATGGGCCTTAACCTCATAGGTTCACCATTTCATCTTGCATAGTACGGTTTATCTCATTTATTCGTCATTTGTATGAATTGTACACCTTATTTTTCAGAAGGTACATTACTAATACAACATATTTTTCATTGTATTGTTTTCCATAATGTACTATGATCATTAATGACACATTTATTCATCCATAATGAAACTATAAAATCAGATATGATTACTTATCAATTATCAATAACTTATGTTTATACACTATTATTAAAACATAACTTAAACACTTTAATTTTAATAAGGGTATAAATGTTGTTTTTTTATATTGCTTTCCTTATCAAACTATGTTTGTAAATCGTCATATTCATTCAACTATAATGATTCAATAAACTAGATATAGTTTCGTAGCATAACATCATTAAATTTAATTCATACTTTGTTGTAAAACAACATTAAAAACACCTTTATATCTCACAAAATGTGATATGAAACAACAAGTATATTTATTAAAACATAATAAGGATAAATCCTTATTTTTCTGAAATAATGACATACAATAAATCACAATAGTACAATAGGAAAATGCCTTCAATCATCTTGCAAAATAATACTTTCGCATTATAATTAAATACAATAATCCTGAATGGATTTTTAAACAATAATACATGAAGAAATCATGCGTATACAATCCAGTTAATCACTTCATAAAAGTCACTCCATCCTACACATTGTAGGAGAGAGAAATGTATATGTGGTCAATTCTAAGAACTGACATGAGTTATCCAACTCATATTCTTATTGTATTTAATTGAAATAAAGGTATATGTTAAGGTTATCCAAATTATAACGTATAACTTCTTAATACATCAATTAAGTCTCCATATCATTGAATAACTGAAATGATTCTACCTAGTGATAATATCACTCAAACAATCTAAGTTTCCAACTAGTCTAGGTTGTTTAAATCATCTTCTATGCAAGTTATTATTACCAAGATCATGCAACTATTAATTCTCTAAGACATATTTTGAGAATAAAATAAACAAGGTCAAATTATTTAATATTAAACATGCATATTATAAGAATTCACTATCACATCAATCTTTTAAAAAGAATGTTCGTAAGGAGGGAAAAATGACTCATACTTTATAAATAATCATTCATTTCCAACAACTACTCACTTTGTCCCTAATTAAATTAAAAGTCAAACATTCATGATTTTGACACATAATCATGTTATAGGAAATTTCAATGATAATTAAATGTCAATATCTAATTAGTCATCCATTTATCAATGGATCAAAACAATCATCAAGCTAAGGGCTATCTATGCACTCGATCAATCAATGTCAACATAGCTTTCAAACAATCATGATTATAATAACTTTAACATTTCTTCAGAAAGGATTAATATTAAGATAATGCCAATATTTAACTAGAAAACCATTTCTCAATGGATCAAATCAATAATCAAGCTGAAATTTATCTATATGCACGCAAACAATCGACCCTAAGAACATTGAAATGTATCATTGCATGCATTGTCAATAAAGTCATGCTCCACATCCCTTCTCATTCAAAAGTAAACAATAAAATAGGATATAACAAGCTTAAGGAAGCTTAATCAAATTCCTAAAATAACATAATAACCCACAATATTGGCCCAACTCCTTAAGAGCTTTCACAAATTTTAAAATCAACATGGTGAGTGCGTAATGAGTGAAACAAACAAGATTGCTTCATCCTAAAAAAATTGTTCTTGATTTGGGGCAGCACATTTAATTAGACAAAGAATGTGTTTTTAACAACAAAAATAACCTAACAATAATTCCAATACAAGGCATCTAACAACCCATAAATTTTAGAGTATAAACCCGCATTTTTATAAACCCAAATGCCCCAAAATATCAAAAATTCCAGATCTGTTATTTTTCCAACAAACCCACAATGTCTTCCTTCTTTTCCCTTATTTTTCACCAAAATTTCCATATAGAAAATAAAGGAAAACTTCCATATTTTAACAAAAAAACTTATATATTTATTTTTATGTCAAATTGACTTCCAAAAAGTTCTATTCAAGTTGGTTTAAAAGAATAAAATAAATTTGTATGCACATTTTTCAAGCAAGGAAAAATAGTCCCAGAAAAGCAAAAACCCAAATTTCCAAGCAACCTCACAAACCCATTTTGTTTTCATACTTTTTTCCTTTTTTTTCACTAATATTTTCATATAGAAAATGAAGGCAAACTTCCATTTTTTCAACAACACTCTCATATAATTTTATGGTGTCAAATCGACTATAACCAAGCTCAAATCAAGATGTTTAAAGAGAATATTATGTGTGTTTTCCATTAAGAAAAAAAAACCATCAATTATTTTGAAAATTATTCCCAATCCTTCATTAAACCAAAAACATATTTTTCTACTAATATCCATTAATTTATGCTTTAAAAATTGATTAAGAAACCAAAATATATACCCATATATCAACAGAAAAACAACAAAAATGTGAGGAAGAATAATTCATGCCTGGTTTTGTTTTTGACTTTTCTTTCTTTTTCCTCTTTTGTCTTAAAACCTGTAACTTGCATTTCCAAAAAAATCTCCCAAGATTTCCAAAACCAAATAACAATAATAAACCCAAAATATCCATTAAAATAGAGCTTAAAACTTGTAAGTAGTCGCCCCCACAAATCTCCATTATTTTCTCATGCAAAAACCTCATGCAACTTCCACAAACCAAAATAACCAAGAAAACCCAAAAAAATGCGACTAGGGGAGAGAGAATGTGATCTTGCATGTATTTTGGTTTGCCAAGCAAGCTTCCACTTTCCCAAAAACTATGCATGTTTTATTAAATGCATTCACTGTATGACACCCACTTGTCACTCCCTCCAAAATATTATGTCCTTGCATGTAATGTGTATGCTCTGTGACCATGTTAATAAATAAATAATAAACCAAAAAAATATCAACTTTTCCACAGTCCATGACCATTCCAACATTTAATCATTAAAATTTTTAAACTTATACATTTCCTTTATAAAATGGTAGTTGACCATTATAACAATAATCCATTATCTTTATGTTTAATATTTGCTAAGGACTATGGTTGGTGACCAATAAACTCAACAACATTAAACAATAACTTTACCTTCTTCATGCCAAGTATTATGGTCGATGACCATTGTGAACAATAACCAATAAACACTAATCGGAAATCCTTATTTTTCAATGGTCTATGACCAAGTCTTCCAAATTTTAAACAATGCAAATGCAATATGGTCTAAGACATTTTTAATGAAATTAAACATTTATAATTACCTTGCATATGGTCCATGACCATTATTATCAATGCCAAGGAGATTCAACCATGATTAAAACATTTAAACAATACTACCAAGAAATTACCTTGTGGAGTGGTCTAAGACTGTTCAAAATAACATTCAATTTTAAACCATCTTGAGCAATGTAGTCAACTTGAACAAAGCAATGTGGTATAAGACCAAGTTAGGATAGTATTAACAATAACCATTAATCAATTTATGATATTACCTTAAACAATGCAAAGTATCCTTACTATCATAACATTATTAATTAATGCAATCAGTGGTGAAGTCCAAATCAACCATATCCACATACAACAATGCAAATGAAAAGTGATCGTCATACAAATTAAACAAACATTAGAAGGTATATGTATATGCATACATCTATATATGGGTATGCATGTATGTATGTATGTGTTGCCATATATACCTACTTATCAATTAACGTTCATCATTAATTTATTCATTCTCAAACATGTATTGTGACATAACCTTCAACTATTGTGGGGTGTGACCCCTTGAATTTCATTCCATTGTATGAGACTCGAGTCATCATATTGTGGGATGATTACGATCACAAAACATAGAATTGAATTATTCAAAGGATTTAAAAATGGAAACCATAGTTATGACCGTTGTTATGTTTCTACCGAGGATTCTCAAGTTTTAAACATTGTCATGGTTCTCGAGTCTGAGAATTCTACAAGTGCTATTGCATTCTTCATGATGATCATAAAATGATTTTTATCATCTGGAAGAAAGGATATCATGTTCATATGTTCATCTTACCATTTCTCATGGAGGTGAAGAGGTGAAATGAAATATTTCAAGATATAACAAAAGGAGACCATTCCAGATAAGGCATGAAACATAATTTCCTTGTCCAAGAAGAGATGTGTTCCAATCAGATAAGTAGTCAAGGAAGATTATGTCCAGATGTGACATTCATCTCCACAATAACGAAGAGTGAGAATTATTTTTGCAACATCTATCTTCTCTCTCTTTTTCTCTCTTTCTCTCTATAGAATTCTATTTCTTCATTAAGGAGAACATTTTCTAAAAAGTGACTTAAGTCACTTAAATTTTCTATTTCTTCCTTGAGGATTGCACTTTAAGTTGAAAAGACACATGGGAATGCAAAGAGCCACTAGTTTTGGCTATATTTTGTAATTTTCTCTCCACTCCTAGGGATACCAATTTTTATCCCCTTTAGAAAATCATATTTCATTTATTTCTTGCTTAATGAAATCCTAGATTTCTCAACTCCTATTCTAATACAACTTTAAAATTCGAACAACCAAGAAAAGAATGAATTTTCTCGATGAAACTAATGTAGTTAAACTTTGAGTTGATTGTATTTTTGGAGTCATCTCATTGTTAACTTGGAAGCATTCTAGTTATATGTCAATAAACCCACCTTGCAATTTATTGAATTAAACACCCGCCTAACTTTCTCCCCTCTCTCCAAATGCACACCTTTTCAGCCCCCTTTTCCCACATGGGTTTATTGGAGAATTCCTATGTGATCCCGGTCGAAAGGCCACCCATGATGGTTAGAATAGTTTACATATTTACCTATTTTCAATAAATGGAGTTGCCCCATTCCTAAGCAGAGGGACCTAGTCCTAGAGCATTGTTGAAAGCCTCTAACTTTACCTTATTATAAATTATATTGCCAACAATAAGTTTTCTCAAACTCACCAAGTTGTTTGATTAGATGACTAGATCTTTTAAGAGAGTTGGTTACGTCTTTTCATCCTAATAATATCACATTTGGTAGTCCAAAAGTACACGTTTGATAAAATACACAATTCATTCTTTATAATCATCATTTTCTTGCAAAAGCATGTAAGGTAGCAAAATGTTAGAAACATAAATTATAAGGAATAAGCTTTCTATCATCGTGGATCCATGAGAGTGGGAAGAGATAAAAAAAATCGTTAACCTAATTTAAAGGCTTCATGAAAATTTTAGGCCCATTCGATGGTGTTTCCTTTTTTTAACATATTGTTGATTTGGTTAACTACGTAGGTAATATCCAAAATGACTCTACCCACATCCCCTAGTTTCCTGAGGAATAATTGAATCCTTTATTCAGTGGTTAGCATGACCATCTATAGGATATCAAAAATCTCGGTAGGATCGACAACAATGACCTATTTAAATACATATCTTAGTATAATTCAACCTTTCACTCCGAACTGACACGTTTCGTGGCTCAGGGTAATAACATAGAGCCATGTGATCTTATGATTCTTAATACCCTTATGCTGAACCTCACATTTTAATCTATCAATAAAAACTGTTTTTATTTATAAATATATTTTGCTTTTATTCTTCTTTCTCAAGCTCACATTTCGTAAAATATTTTAATAGCACACATATTCATCGTTCTCCTTGTATGGAATATTAATAAAACTTATCTGACGAATAAACACAATAAAAGAAATAATAAGACTGTAAAATTTTACTTCACTCAGCCAATTTAGGAAGGAAAATAAAGATTGTCGATTTTACAAGAAACCATAGGAAATGGCCTTTATTCAATAGAACCTTATATAACAACAGATTTAGAATTCTGAAAATCTATAAAGTGGTATCAAATGTGTTTTTCATTGTTCATAATATCTGTGAGAGACTGTGGAAATTCAACCCTACATTCCATTGACAACTAAGCAGGAAAATAATGAAGCAGATAGAAATTTTGCATTGAAAAGACGTGGTTCAACTCTCACATTCTAATTTTATCAATGTAGACACCTTACTCCGAATACGTTGTTATATGAGGCAACTGTTCACAACAATTGATATCACTTGCACGTTTTATTCCAATTACAACATCTGTCGATTATTTACATTCAAACTTGTTATATTTATATAAACACTTCGTAAATACTAATGGACAACTATAAATCTCCATGAAAGAAAACCAGACAAAATCGCCTTAACAATGGTTCGAAGAAACTGTTTTCGATTGCTTATGTGTTCTCTGCTGGTCTAATTACCTATAGACACAAAATTTTATGTTCGATTGATACCTATTACCAGGTAAATATGTTCCGATCTAGCTTGTTAATTTATTAATTTTCAAATTTGAATACGTATATATTACTTAATGATATAGAAATAAAATTTTATGTTTTTGAAATATACTTTTAATATAGCAAAGATACGAGTTGTAATACGTTTAACCATAGCTGGATTAAACGTTAGGAGCCTGGAGTACCCTAGGCAATAATTTGTGTGGACACCCATCTAAAATATTTATTTAATAATTTTTTTCCCATCTATCAAGTAATTAAAAATTTCCTTCATTCTCATATGTTTATATGAGAGTCATAATAAATCAGAAATATACAGAAACTATTCTTTAAATAGAATAAAAGCATTCTTTTAAAATAACATATTTATATTATATAAATATATGTAAAATATGTCGAGAGGTATAGTTCTCAAGGCACCTATTCTACTTATGTCACACATCTAAAATAGGCACCTCATGAACTATACCTCTCGACATATTTTACATACCACGTTTTGATTTATGTTTATATAAATCTATGTATGTAAAATATGTCGAGAGGTATAGTTCACGAGGTGCCTATTTTAGATGTGTGACATAAGTGGAATAGGCACCTTGTGAACTATACCTCTTGACATATTTTACATATATTTTTATAATATAGGTATGCTAGTAGCATCCGCGAGAGTTGCAATATACATAAAATGATACAAAAAAATAAAGTCGAGAAAAGAAGGCAGCATTTATTTTTTTCATGAATGACCTCGATGAGAACCTCTCCAGTTGATGACTTAAGACTCAAATTATTAATAATAAGGAACCCCTCCCGTAGTGCATTGGTGAAAACAATAATTATTTCTAAATAAGATTGAGAACCCAAGATAACATTCGATCCCCTATATATTTAATATTTCCTTAAGTCATAATAATTTCTAATGAATTTTATTTAACTACCTTAAGGTGTATTTTATACTAATAAAAAACAATAATATCCAAGATAATATATTAAAATTTTCAACGAAAAACAAAAATTCAATAATATTTTCTAGTATTCATTTCGATCAAAATGTCACATTCAACAACTAAAATGAGAAAATCTTAGCAATTAATCCTTTTAGACTCAAATATCTTACAAAGGACATCGTAAAGGCATTTAAAGAGAGAACCATCTCTCTTTAGAGAATAAGTATGGGTAACAAAAATTCTAGGTCTATAATAGACAAAGTTCTTATTGATTTTTATTAGTAACCATATTATCATTTTGAAAAAACAAAGCATTAGTTTTATATGAATAAAAATGTGAAATGTAATCCACATGCAATGACAAAATCGTAGAATGAAATGTATGGTAATAGGGGACATTATTTATATTTGAAGGACTTTAGTATTGCTTCCTTTGGCTTCCGTTTAAAGTATTTTTCCCTCTTCATATTTTCATAGCACTCATATATAAATGGCGGAAATATTCTTAGAATTTGCGATGAATTTACACAAGTGATATCCACAAATGTTAACCCCAATGTTTCCCTTTGTTAAATATCAACCGTAACCTTGGAAAGAGTTAATCCTTGCCATTTATGTACTATCAATGCCAATGCCAACCATAAGGCTATTTTTTGTGTGCATCCCCTTTGTATTGTTATAATTGTAATTGACGTGGAGTTATATCTTCAAATGATATTGCAAAGTAATTTTCAAATTCAACGATTACATATGTTGGTGGTTTTGTCAGTGGACCACTACCAGGTTTGTATAGTATGCTTTGAATATATCCCAGAGCTATATTTACAATACCTATTTCTATCCAAATATTAGGTGTTATTATCACCCTTGCATCATTAGAAATTAATAATTCAACATCAATTTTGTCATTTGTACCTCCCCTGTCGGTGTGTTGGAATTACTTGTTATTGTTGCGAATGCTACGTCCAACAATTCTTTTCAAAGAATGTAATTTTTATTATTTTGGTTATCCACATTGCTTTGTTTCATGACTACGTGAATATTATTATATAATACTTCATTTCTATTTAATGCAACATTTGTTCTACTCGTTAATAACATCCAATCATTCAAAGGTCGATTTGCATCTTTGAGATTACTTAGAAATTTCCGAAAACCTTTTTGGTATTTGTTTTCTCCTTCTTGTCTAAAAACCTTATCTAGTGTAAACACTATTATTAATGCTTCCCATAACAAGTTTACACGTCCATTAATATCATATGGAAATTTTTCAAGAAATGAGGTATTTGCCCCAAAATGCTACCAAAATCATAAACACCACCAAACTGATTTTTATTTTTTCAATAAATCATTGAAAAAGTTGAAGTCTATGTTTTCTAGAAAACATTTTCCAATGAGATCATTTCATTAATAAATATAAATTTTATGTGGCAAATCTCTTGTTGGGATGTTATAACTCTTGATCCTTCTAAATCTACAAAATTTGTAATAGGGATTTGAAGTTATGAATGGATTGTTGAGGCACCAATATTAAATGTTGAAAATTCGGTTGGTGTAATTAATAGAAGAGTAAAATGTTCTAGGAATGATGCATCTAAAAGTGCGTGATGAATCGCACCAATCACAAATGATTTTCTAGTTCTTGTCGCTCCTTGAACTATCATGAGCAATGGCATGATATTTTGATATCGATTATAATGTGTCGGTATTATATTATGTGTTTGGTTTTATTCAGCACCTAAGGTGTAATAATTGAAATTTGGGTCTAATTCATCATTTGAACTAACTCTTTACATTTCATGTTGCTTATTAATTTTATTGCTTTACTTGTGCATTCTTCACATTGATATTCATCTTTCCATGGTGCATGTCTATTAATATCTCTTCTTCGTAACATATCTATTTTAGTTGCTTGTAAAATTTGTCAACGATGAAGGGAAATATGACTTCGATTCATGTTCTTGTATTGTGTTGAATATGTTGATTAAATTAATCTTCATAATATCTAATATTATCAACATCTTCTATAATAGTCCTTCTCTCGACATGTCATGGATTACAATTGAACGAATCCCAATTTAAACTTATTGAATCAGAATTAAGTATGATATCTCTCTCTAGCTATATCACAAAATGGCTTGTAAAGAAACAACTACGACCAACAAAAATCAACCCATTTATGCAATTCACATGAAGGTATGGAGGAAAACCTTGGGAATACTATGATAATAGCTACCATAATCCTAGCCTCCCATTTATTATCGTGTTCTATCTTTAGATTATATGTCCAATATCTACTGGCATTAATAAGTGATACACTTTCCATAGAAAATGGCCTATTCTTGTACCATTCAATAAAAAAATTTACATGTTCTTCATGTTCATCTTCATCAAATGTAGTTACTGGTTTGAACACCTCACATGAAACTTTCAAATTGAAAAATACTCTATTGATGTCTACTAATGGAATCTCATATAATATGTGACATGTTTCTTGTGCCCCAATATCTCTCACAACAATTGTTTTAGTAAGAAATATCCTACATGTTATTTATCTTATTTTAGATAGGTTTTCAATGCTTGCGAATCCACCTAAAAATATGATGATAAGTTTAAAAACTCTTCTATGATTTTGTTGCATACTTTTCAATGTACTTGATTATGGCATGCTTGGAAAGAATAGGTTTCCAATCTATGTTTTCTCTCCACAATTGTAATATGTAGCAATTGTGTGTATTTACTCTTTCATCATTTCTCGCAAGTTCAAAAATTTTATTTATTTTCTTTTAGTCCCGATATAACTTTGATCCCTTGAGATTCAATTGCCATGGTGCATTATACTTACAAAAGATAATAATCCATTATTAGATTTTCCACACATATTTTTAATTTCAATTTAATTATAAATAATTTCGAACATCTTACCTATAAACCATTCTTCCTCTTCTCTTACGTTAGGAAGCAACCCTCTCTACACATCATATGTCATTCTATAGAGTTGAGAATCTCTTCGTAGTCACATTCCATATCCACTTATGTAATTTGTCTCGTATTTTTAAAACACGGATGTATTGTAATTTTTTTAGATTTGCAATTCATAGAACATAAGAATATATCATATATTTTGAGAACGTAAGAATTTTATATAAAACATAGATTTGACTATAATTGATAAATTATCTATATGATTCGTAGGTGTGGGTCCTCTCGAGGATTCCATGCATGGAAAATAGAATGGATATATTTTAAAGCATTTTTATGTTGAAAATCATCAATCCAATCAAGGTTATCCATATTTGGTTCCCCTTCTAACCATATGAATCCATGCACATGTGGAAAACCTCTATGTTGTCATTCATATCTATACTAATAATCTTTAACTTTCATTCCTTCTTATAATATCTCCTTTCAAAAAAGTGTATATCATAGGTGCATGTAGTGTTCCACTATATGAGAAAATTCGATGATATTATTCCTTCACTAATTTCATGCTTCTCATGGATTATCGAGTGGTGTTCTAGGTATTAATGCATGTAGATCAAAGAAAAACATATCCATTGCACTCAATGTGAAAAAATGGTAGGTGATCCAATTTGTCGCAACATGTCAATCAATGTACCATGAATTTTTTCAAATAGGACCTTATACCACTTAAAGATGTTCCAAACCACATAAAATGATCATCTAGATGTGAGTGGGGTAAATTTTCTATATGCTCACATTACTCATTGATGGTGATTTGCATATCTAGGAGGCTTTACTTGAAATACAACGTATATGAATTTTTGCATGATGTCTCAGATCATGTTCATCATGTAATATCATAATTGGGTACGTCAGGCAAAGCATTGATCCCTATATATCGAAATAAATGTTAGATAAATCCATGGATACATATTCATTTTAACCTTGATTCTAGCAAATCACATTTTCCATCAGGATACAAAGTAGGGAATGCCATATCAAGTAAACCTAGTGTCACATACTCATTGATAGGATATGATCCTATCCCTGACTAATCAATTAGTGCTTTAGGGTCATCATGAGCGTTATTTATTGATGCAAATATTAATTCCATCTCCCTTAGGGAATTAGTTAGTTTATATGCTATTAATTTTGTGTGAATAATGATATTTTTTTCATTTATCACCATTGTAAAACCTACAAATACAATTTCATTCATGTCAGAATCAAACTCCATATGGATAGAGTTCAACTTGTTAAATACATTTTCATCAGAATGAGGTGGAAGTTCATTTATAGCATTTTCATTAATGGGTAAGTGCACCAATTTGGGGGGCCAAAAGGGGGTCTTAAGTGGATGCATTTTTCTGAAAAATACAAAACTTCAACTTTTACGATTTTTTTGAAATAGTTATGCTCAAAATTGGAAGATACTGTATAAACATGAATCGTAGCATTTTGAATCTAGTTTCTAAGCTACTAAATTTTATTGAAAACAGATAATTTTAAGTGGGTCAAATAACTAAAATATCAATAGGTGCTCCTATTTTTGTTAAAAAAACATAACATACTGACTTTCGTGCCCCCACCATTTTTGAGCACCATTCAAGATTTTTAGCACAAACTAGATGGTCCTAGCTATCTTTTTAGTATATTGAATGGTGCTCAAAAAATGGTGCTAGGACCATCTAGTTTGTGCCAAAAAAAAATTAGTATTTTTTAGCAAGTATTAATTTTTTTATGATTTTTCTAGTACACAAATTTTAAGTTTTGAAAAATAACGGAGCTCCAACCGTGCCTCGAAAATTAGATTTTTTTAATATGTATAGAATTAGGCCTAGTTTGTGCTAGTATAATTTTTTTAAATTTTGATGAGCCAAAAAAGATAGATGAGAAAAGATAGACATATTTAAAATTCAAAACTATCTATAAAAAGGAACATTTAGAAAATAAATAATATGGAAACCTTATCTTAGTCGAAAATATAAAAATTATATTTTTAGTAAGAAGAAGAAACTTTGCTCTACGTCGTGGTATAATTTTTTAAAACGAATCGATTGTTTTATGTTGATTTATCATGGAGGAAGTGGCATTTTTGCATTTTCCTGCAAAAATAAATTGTTTGATGTGTTTGTATAGGTCCATGCCTCAAGCTTGGGGATCCAAACCGGATCCAAGCCTTGAGGCGTGGCTTGGAAAATTTAAAAACATAAAATGTGTATGTGTTATAACGTGTACATATTCTTCATAGTATGAACATTATATGTGCTTTTGGCATGCTTCTATTTACAAAAATAAATGTTTAAGTATAAGAAAATCTTATACTTTAAATTTATTTTAGTAAATATAAGAAATTAGGTCACTCTGCACCTTATGGAACTAGTCTCACAACTCCATTAGTCACAGTTTAGGAGATAGTTTTTATAGTATAATTTGGTCACTACATAGGTAATTTTTAGGATTTCAACATTCAGCCTAAAGATTTTAGCATGTAAATTCTATAATTGAAACCCTAAACCTTAAAACCTAAACATGAGGCCCGAATCCCAAACACTAAACCCTAAACCCTAAACCATGATACCTAAACCCTAAAATCTTAACCATAAACCCTAAGCCCTAAACCCTAAACCTTAAACATTCAACCCTTACCCATGAGCTCTAAACCTTAAACCCTGGGCCTTAATCCCTAAACCCTGAGCCCTCATCCCTAAACCCTAAACCCTAAACCATGAACCATGAGCCCTAAATACTAAACCCTAAACCCTAAACACTAAACACTAAACACTAAAGCCTAAACCCTAAACACTAACCCGTAAGCCCTAAACCCTAAACATTGAATCCTAAATCCTAAATCCTAAGCCATAATCCCTTAATCCTAAGCCCTAAATCCTAAACACTAAACCCTAAACCTTGAACTCTATGACCTAAACCCTTAACCCTAAGACCTAAACCGTAAACTATAAAATCTAAACCCTAAAACCAAAATAATAAACCCTCAACCCTGAACACTAAATCCTAAACCCTAAAACCTTAACCATTAACCCCAAACCATGATCCTTAAGCTCTAAACCCTAAACAAGAAATCTCGAGCCCCGAGCTCTAACCCCTAAACTATAATCCCTAAACCTTAAACCCTAAGCATTTAACCCTACACCCCGATCCATGAGACGTAAACCCTAAACCCTAAACACTAAACCCTAAATCCATAGCCACTGAGCTCTAACCCCTAAACCTTAAACCCGTAACTCTAAACCCTAAACCCCGAAACTTACACCCTAAATCCTAAGCCCTAAAACCTAAACCCTAAACCCTAAACCCTAAGCCTTGAACCCTACACCCTGATCTCGTGAGCCCTAAACCCTAAACCATGTACCCTAAGCCCTAAGCCCTAAACCCTAAACCCTAAGCCCTAAACCTTGAACCCTAAACCTTAAGCCCTAAATGATAAATCCTAAACCCTAAACCATGAGCCCTAAATGCTAAACCCTAAACAAATTTCACATTTATCATATTTCCATGTATGGTATTATGCAAGCCAGGATGACCCATTGGAAGCTAGAAAAAATAACCATCGCAACACAAAAATTAATCTAAAAGGAAATGGAAGAAACATAAAGAATATACCAATGCGGAGGTGTAGGATCATAACCAAATTTCCTGCAATATCCTCTCCTCTAGAGAAAGATAATCCTCTTCTGCTACTGGAATGAATACAAAATTTGATAGAATTTCCTGAAGTGTTCAAAATAAACATAACAACTGGGGAATAACTAAGAACAAAAATGCGTTATCAATCACCTAGTAAATATTTCTTGTTTAGTTCTGAATGGGATTCAGATGGGCTATGACTTAGTGACCTTCCATTTATTGATAATTCCTTCTATGATAAACCCATGGATGCTTTTAAAAGCACCTTCAAAAATATAAGGGTAGTCATAAAACCTAGTGAACAGTGTGATGTGATTTCGAAACAAATTTAAATTCATACAAATTTAGAGGTCATAACACAAATTTACAAATGTCTCTATTGTTATAAATAGAATCCAAGTAATGGTTTCTCCCTATATCTAAGGATCGAGGACTATTAGGTCTGCATGGCGGATTCAACATTCAGGAATCATTGAGTGTTTGAATCAAAATGTCGTTGCATCTGGAGAAACATTTTCAAACATTGGAGTAATGTATCTTGGAAAATAAACTTGAACCTCATAAATCCTCTCAAATTTCCAACTTACACAAGCACTGGACATATCAAGCTTTGTTCTTCGAATGAAACCTTCATTCCCGATACTTGCAACTAAAATAATTATTCAAAAGAGCATAAAAACATTTCTTTGTACCAAATTGTTCTTGGATATTTGGCATTTACCTCCTTCAAAATATCAACAGATGAAAGACATCAAATTGTGATGACTCTCTTTGAATGTTCTACCTAGAAATAGATGAATCCTTTTTAGTTGAATACTCTTTGTTAATACTAATAAGAATGGGTAAGACAAAAAACATTATAGTGAGTGAAATAGTTCCCATGCGATGGGAAAAAGAAGATAGATGTATTGGGTAACATTTATTTATACCGAATTATTCTTGGATATCTGTAATTTCCCTCCTTCAAAACATCAGTAGATGAAGGCATCAAATTGTGATGACTCCCTTTGAATGTTTTACCTACGAAGCAAATGAACCCTAAACCCTAAACGATGTGCCCTAAACCATGAACCCTGACCCTTAAACTGTAAACCCTAATCCCTAAACCTTAAACTGTGAGCCCTAAACCCTAAACCATGAGACCTAAACCCTAAACCCTAATCCCTAAACCCTAAACCCTCAACCCTAAACCTTAAACCATGAGCCCTAAACCCTCAACCATAAACCCTAAACACTCAACCCTAAATTGTAAACCTTGAGCCCTAAACCGTAAACCGTAAACCCTCAACACTTAACCCCCAACCATAAACCCTAAACCTTAAACCTTGAGCCCTAAACCTTAAACCCTTACCTATAAACCCTAAACTCTAAACTCTTAATCACGAGCCCTAAGCCCTAAACCCTAAACCTTAAAACCAAAACCCTAAATATTGAGGCCTAAAACCTAAACCTTAAACACTAAATTCCTAAACCCTAAACCTTAAACCCTAAACCTTAAATTCTAAACCCTAAACCCTAAACTATGAAACCTAAACCTTGAACCCTAAGCACAAAACCCTAAACCCTAAATCCTAAATCCTAAACCCTAAGCCCTAACCCCTAACCCTAAACCCTAACCCCTAAAACCTCAACCCCGCCTTAAACCCTAAACCATAAACCCCGATCCCTAAACCATAAACCCTAAACCATGAGCTCTACACCCTAAACCATAAACCATAAACCCCAAACCTGTGAGCCCAAATACATAAACCCTAAATCCTAAACACTAAATTCTAAACTATAAACCCTTAGCCCTAAACCCTAAAGCCTTAACCCTGAGCCCTAAAATCTATTCCCCGAGCTCAATCCTAAACCCTAAACCCAAACCCTAAATATTGAGCCTTAAAACCCAAACCATAAACCCTAAACCCTAAACACCAAATCCCTAAAACCTAAACCTTAAATTCTAAACACTAAACCCTAAACATCATTTTAGTAAGGATCTCATTTTAGTAAGAAGTAGACAAACATAATAGAGCTAATTCATGGTCACTAAAGTGAATTATGGACCAAATTTCAAAATTAGTACCAATTCAAGTAGTGGTAGGGCCAAAATCCAATCCATAAGGTTAAAAACCTACAAAATAACTATATGTTTTCACAAAACAAAGACCAACTACAATATATATGGCTTGAAAGTTTTAGGTCATTATTAAATTCTGAAAATGAGTAAGTACTGACTAGATTAGATTTTGAAAAACTATCTTCTAGATTATCATTTTCATAACTACGGGACCACTTCCATCAGGTGCAGAGTAACCCTAATTTCTTATATTTAATAAAATAAATTTAAAGTATAATATTTATTTATACTTTTATTATTTCTTTATACATTTATTTTATTAAATATGGCTCCTTCCAACCCCTAAAACCTTCATATGGATAAAAACACGTATGGATTTTGTGTTCATAGAAACGTGTACGCATTATAACGTGATCACATTTTAGGTTCATGAATTCCCGAGCCTAGGAAAACATAATGCGATCGCATTATTGCAAAATGCGATTGCCTTTTGTTCATTTTTAGGTTTTTGTCCACTTTTTGGCCCCCAACTTGGTGCACTTACCTAATCTCAACATCTAAATAGAAATCATCATATTCTATTTTATAATTTATTGAATTGTAAACTCGCTCTTTATTGAGTGTAAAGTTGTAATTTGTTCCACGTTTATCTCTTTGCTAAACAATAATCATTGAAAAATATTTCAATCTACGTGGAAAAAGATTAGAATTTTTTTACTTCTTGAGAAAAATTGATCATTTATACATTATATTTATATTTACATCTAGTTAAATGTGTCACTTATATATTGGGTTGACATAGGCTATCAACATTCCTCAACTTGAGTTAAGTTTGCAAGTTTCTCTGATTGTGGCCCAGGATCCATATTATTCGATGTTGACAATTAGGGATGACCTTTCTCTTGTCGGAATGTAATACGCGTAAGTACTTTCAAGTGTTCAAGAAATTTTTCTCCAATGTATCATTCTTGAAAAATATAACACATGTTTAGTGAAGTAAGCTTATCAATATTATGTCGAAAAATCAGTTATATGGTATTCAAATATCTCCAAATCATTATGTTGGTATTAAATATATTTTGTTCTCTTTCAATATGTGAGTCTCAAATTTTTGCTCTTCTTCTAGGTTCAATTGTTAACTCCTCTTGTAAATAATTATTTTTCATTCTTCATCTTCTTGTTAATATTATTTGTTGTAATGTTTCCTCCTCTTTCACACCGTTATTCTCTACATTATTTCTAACATTGACATATATTATATCTTGAGCCAATTTTTGAAGTGTCTCTCGCATGCGATCCTTTGATGTTGAATTTACTTCCCCATAATTAAATTAAACATTAAAACTAATATATGATAATACCTTTGAGATTCTTCATGGTGAAGTTCTTGTTTGTGTACTCTTTCTTCCTCAAGAAATTGATCTAAATGAATATGTCATTTTAACAATGTTCTTCATACATGTGACTCATATCTAGATGTTTGTGCACGAATTGTTAGGAACATATTTGTATGTTGTCTTTTTCATCTAATTCTTCATTTGTTAATTCATCCCTCCATTCTACAAATATTTGTCTATCATTATCATTTCGATGTTTTATTTGTTCCTCTCAAAGTGCATATGTCATTTCTTGTTGTATTCTTCTACAATATTATATTTTATATTATCTTTGATATGCTTTTCTCTTTTCTTAATTTTTAAAATTTAATCTTGGTCTAGGTATACCAAATTGTTTTCAAATATTCTATATAATAATTTATATAACTAAAAACTCCATGTACATGTAATAGAAAATAATCATACAATATTGAGGTTCTAACAATTAGCAAGGTTATAAAAGAATGATATGAAATAAAGAGAATAGTATCTTAGAAATACCATCCTTTTGTGTATTTATGGCCTTTTGTTTGATTTTTTTACCAATATACTCAAAACACTATAAAATATCTAAAAAAATTCATAAATAATCCAATCAAATTTCTAAATATTTCCATAGTCAAAATTCTTTCAAAAATAAGGAGTCGCCACATACAAAACTTATATATTAATTGAGAACCAATTTTTACATAAATATCTAACAATTAAATTTGATACTTGTTATAATAAAGCACATTATCACAAAATGCACATGTTTAAAATATATTTTAGGATCCCCGATTACATTGCTTTAAAAACCTTTTTAAAAACACGCTTTAACATCTAAATGTCATCATGGCTCTACTTGTTGCATCATGTGCTCCTCCTACTACGGCCAAATTGTGGGCAACTAGGCTATTTGGAGATTTGGCTAGAGAACCTCTGAAAATCCATTCTAGAATGGACTAATAATAATCCTCATCTCCATATCAGGTGGTCGTGAATAGAGCTGCGAGTAGATTCAAAAGTGCAGTCATTGGAAGATTTGGAGGGTTGTGTCCAAACATTGATTTTGTAAGGGACTGGTGTAAGAGGAAAAGGGCGTTCAAAATAGAAGTACGAGTTCTGGGAGGAAACAAATTTCTCTTATGTTTCCTTGATGAAGCTGACTTACAGAGGGTATTACTAGGAGGTCCATGGTTTTATGGGAAATCTTCCTTATGCCTGAGTCGATCGTCCATAGGGTTAAAATCTCACAAATATTTCCGGCTCTTCTTTATGGATTCAACTACTTGATATTCCATTAGAATATTGGGAACTTGAAGTTCTCTTGGGTTTGGCAAGATCAATGAGAGTTTTAATCGCAATAGTTCAAGTTACAAAGGCACGATCAAGACTGGTCTTTTCCAGGATGTGCATTAATGTGCATGAGGGTGACAAAATACCAAAAAGAATTTTTTTGAATACCCTAAATGATCGGTGCAAACATGTGATAAGGGTTGAAAAATCACAGATCTTTTGTGAAAATGCGAGAAAGTGAGAAATAATGCTTCATCGTGTTTGCAGCAGGGGTATAAAATCTTCACGAGACAAAGGAACATAGGGAAGAGGAGCCATGTATCCCAAAAAGATCCCAGTTCAAAGATAATCGATAGAAAAGGAGACTAGTGATCACGGAGATAATATATAGAAGAGGATGATGGTGAATGTTTGGAGGAAGAGACAAAAGTTGAAGACAATGGTCAAAGAAAATGGAAGGGAGACATTTTAGACATGATGGGAGGCAACAAAAGTGTTTTGGAAAACCTACTTCTAGGAGTGGGGCACCACTCCCACATGGATGGATCAACAGCTAGTGGCGGATGGGGAAGCCCCACAAAAAATCAAAATTCAAATTCAAAATCCACGAATCCTATTGGGAGGTGTTTAAATCAAGTAATGAATGCACTGACTGCAAACGGATAGCTAGGAAATAAGCCTGATTTGTGGATAGATGTGGGGAAGGTTGAATTAATTATTGATTTAGGAAATTTGAATAAACATTTCAGCAGTGAGCGGGAGAATCAAAATTTAAATGAAAATATAATAGACCACGTGGATGGGAATATACACAGGGGCGATGGTTAGACTAAGGTATGCCGCAAAAAGCATTTTCTTAAGATTGATCATATTTTGTGAAGTCTTCCTTCGACGGATAATCTTGGATAGTATTTTTTTTAGAGGGTTTGGATGGGATTGATAACTGGAATTTTTCCCATCATTGGAATTCATGGTTAGCTATTTCTTTCCGCCCTTGGTGTTGATGTTGTTTTACTACTTGAGGTCCTTTTGTTGTGGACTGCTATTTTGATGTTGTTTATGTGTTCTTTAGTTGTTATTTTTAGGCTATTTTCTTGCAGATCGTTTCTCTACTCTTGAATTCATCATTATATATTTTTGATATTTTTATTCTAGTGAATCATAAAATCTGGATTTTTGAGCCTCTTTGTACATGGGTATAGTCCCTTTCAAAAAACTATTTACCATTAATAAAAAAACGTCCAAATATGAATGTGTTAGGATAGTTTCAATGGTGAATATCCCATTTACAAATCGTAGCTACTAGTTTCAAAAATGGCACATACAACATTGAATTCCGACTTGGAAAAATGTTTGCAAGTGTTTTTATAAATGGTCTCAGTGTTTTTAGAGAAATTTTCTAAAACAAAATAAATACAACACATGATTGAATTGTATACCCATGCAAAGAATATAAAAATCACAATGATATGTGAATTGTCGTATTATAGTAAAGATGACATTACCTTTAAAATTTAATGTAAAATCTTAAATAATAATTCTATCCATTTAAAGTAAAATTTCAAAACATAACATATACTCAAAATATATTTAAGGAACCAAATATTTTCTAAATTAGTGTAATGAAAAGGATCCATGCAAAATGGCCTTTCCACTATTTATATCGGCTCAACAGATGTAAATAATTTAAGATGATTAAGAATGAATTACAATTGAATAAGAAATTTATGATACACGCTATTAGCTTATTAATAGTGATAATTGTATGTTAAAACCCAAAACTTAGAGAATTTTTCAATTATTTCAAAATAAATATGTATTTAGGAAAGGTATTTCAATTTATTAAAATGTATTTAAATTTATTTATTTTTAAATTGATATTAAAAATTATACAATTTTAAATCTAAAAGAGACTAGGAAAATTCTTATTCATTATCTCATTTTAGGCATATAATGCAATCATCCAAGTTTATAGCATGTTTGAAGTCTCTTATAGTAGGTTACGAGTATGTCGGGAAAGGTGAACTACAAATTTCTTGTTAGGAAATAAGAGATAAAATATGCGAAATAATCCCTCACAGAATCGCAACAATAGAAACTAATATGCGAAATTATTACATATCCGAAATAAAATTGCGAATAAAATAACACAACATAAGGAGACAATATTTAACGTGGTTCACCCAATTTGGGCTACGTCCACCAAGAATCACTTGCTCAAATTTTATTACAAGCCACCGCTCTCTCAATACAATACCCAGATCCATTTGGAGCTATGCTCAACAAACTCTACAGAATTCACACCCGAATTCAAAACACATATGCAATACATTTGCTTGTCCATCTATCATATGCATAGGACCATATAAATAGACAACTGCGTAAGTAGTTTTACAAAACCATGGGTATCAAAACCATGGGCAAAACCCATCCCATAAACCTATGGGTCAAAAAAACTCGCCCATATGAGAAGAGCACGTTTCCCGATATGTCGGGTGCATTTTTCGAGGCCAAAAAAATTTATGCCTAAAAAAAAAAATTTGTGGGCTGCGCCCCTAACCCTTGCTACGGGGCTACCACCCCGGACCCCGCTCGAGGCCCGGCTCGGCCCCAAACCCCGGCGAGGATACATGAAAAGTGTAGAGTACTCTTAGTGTACAGTCTTCAATACTTTCACACATGAAAATAGGCTCCACAACCTAACATTTCTCATGCTTTTACCAAATGATTAACAACATTATCTTGTATAACATGTAATTATGATATTTTAAAAAATAATACTTATTTCTATCAAATTTTGAAACACATTTCAAGCATCAACAAACTACAACACTTTTTATACATGGGATTGTATTTACTATTTTAATATTGACAAAAAGCAATTTTACTTAATGATAATAACAACAACATCAAACCTAATGAATATGTCTTCTAAACATTTCATCTAAATTTTATCAAGTTGTAACAAGGGTCAATGTTTTATCTACCCACTTTGTATTTTTTTATATAAATTTTGTTCACTTTGAATTTTATTTTATTTTTTATGTACTTTTTCATAATTATAGCAAAATTATTGTTTAGACCCATTATATGTATATTACGTATTTTAGGAATTGTTATTATATTTAGTTTTCAAAATCCTTTTCAATTTAGGTAACAATTTTTTCATATGAATTAGTATTTATTTTTTCAAAATGTTTTTTTAAAATATATTCATTATTTTTAATTTCTTGATTTTTATTTTCAACAAAGGTTATATCATATTAAAAGTGAGACTTTTTCTAAATATAATTATTGATTAGTTAATTAGTATGTACGTTTAGTGTACCTAACTTCCCGTCTAATGTAGGTGGGAAACCATAATATGGATCCGACAAATGAAGAAATCAATGATCGAGGCAGATCATTAATATCAGGTTGGATTGATTCTAATGACAACAAATTTTATGAAGATCTTCAACAGATGGTGGATACAATGTCTAACAGGAGAAACAATAATGAAGATTTTCCTAATGAGAAAGAAACTGAAGGGTTTAATTTAATCGAAACTAGTCTTTTCTCTCAGATTATGCAAGATGTAAATAACACAAAAATAGTATATGAGAGGACAGTGGATTTTTACAGAAGGATCAACAAATGTGAATAATCCATTGAGGAAAGGAGACACCAAATTACACAGATACTGATAGAGAGAGTGTTGAAAGAGTCGGTTCTACAAATTGTATTAAAAAAGCATACAAATATATTATTAATGAATACATATTCTTGAAAGTATGGAAGAGGGAGCACATACATGTGAATAAGTTTTGAATACGGGGTAAATTCAGATGCTAAAACAAAAATTCAATGTGGGAAGATAATATGCTTCCATAAACAGAAGCTACGAAATGGTTGAACTGTTTTCATCCACTAAATATTTAATATGTTAGATTGTGAATGCGAATAAATGTATAATTATATATAATACCCCGTGATTGTGTTTTTGAAAAGGAAAAGGAAAAATAATTTATTATAATTTTGGTGGCCCCTAGTTTTTTTCTTGTCATTAGACTACTCCAGTCAATGTACCATTGTATATAATTACTCACAAAAGGTTCTTAGAATGTAGTAAATACAATTTTTATACAATGTTTCTTTCAGGTTTAATTTTCAAATATTAAGTGAATGATGGAACTCAAACTTGAAAAAGATTCATTTTTGTAAAGAAATAAAAATGTTCATGTAGCTCCCATGGTTCGGTGAAGAATTGTATTTGGACCAGACTTAATATTCCATTCAATATAGAAGACATTTATCCCCACAAATATGAATAGAGAATTAAATAGTCATTTCCTTTAATTATATGTACTTCTACTTGTCACACCATTGACAGATAAAAAAAATGACATGAATCATTTTCTTGAAAAAATTACACACCTCCATAAGATGGACCTATACCAAAGAATAGGTAGCAATACAATAAATATGAAATGATCTAAAGAAATCCAAATCCAATTTTGGTTGTTGCTGAAAAATTATTATAGTACCTTTTATTTGTATGAGTGAAATTTATGTTACAATATAACAATACAATTAAATGGGTCAAAGAATATTTAATTATCAATAAATTATTATAAGTCAAAGTTATAAAAATAGTTAACAATAAAATATTTGTTTTGATTAGGCACCCCTTGAAATCTAGTGCCCTAGCCAACTACCTAGTTTACCTAGAGATTAATTTGTCCTTTTGTTGAGCTACAAAACACATAAACTAGAACGACAACACTATTTTAATTTTATTTAATAGATCTTAATTTTATAAGTATCTTAATCTTTTTCATTCTTTTATGAGAGATGCACACTTACACTTGATTGATGTGTATTTGGTTCATGGCGCTCATACCATCGGTAATTTTTATTTTCAAGTGAAAAGTATTATTTTAATTTAATTAAAATAAACATAATTTATATATCCTAAATATTCATTAATTGTATTCATCTAATACATTTAAGCTCGCTTTTGTATGATCCATAGGGATCCGAAAAACACACCACTTCATTAGTTCCATCAGCACCAAGAAGGAGAAATAAGAAAAGTGAAAAGAAATGAGGTAAACGGAGGTTACGGCGGAACCGCCGCTCTATCAGAGCGGTAGTTTCAAAACCGCCGCCACGTAGGGTGCAGATCCAAACCGCCACCTAGCCAAAGTGGCGGTCCCGAGACCGCTTGGTCTACATAGGGCGGGGGCCACAAACTTTCGAATAGAAAAGAAGAATGGAACGCGAATGGATGCAAATTTGAAGTGCCCAGCCGTGTCTCTTCCCTTCCATGCCCTTTCACATTCTCCAGTGCACGGAGGACATGTGAAGGCCTATAAATACATGGAAGGAGCAAGAGAATATACATTCGAAGGCGAATCAAAATTTAATGAGAGCAATGAGCAAGATCTTTAGTCTTTGGAATGGAATTATAGGAGAAAGGTGTAGAAACAGAGCAAGCAAGTAATTGGAGAGAAGGTTTACATTGTTGCTTCTTTTCATACTTATTGTAATATGTAATTGTCTATGTTAGACCAATAAAAGTGGGAAGAAAGAGCAGTTTCCCTTCCCGACTGGTTTTCCCTCTTTGAGGTTTCCAGGATAAAAATTGTTGGTGTTGAAGTTTGAATTATTTTCCTTCTCTACAATTTCCTTTCTATAGCACTAGATAATCAGTCATGAAGCTCTAATATTTAAGCAAATCTATCATTTTCCAAAGTTGAAAGTAGAACAACATAATTGTGTGATTTGTAGAGTTCCAAAGTAGAAGTTTACGAATCATTTTGGTATCAAAGCTGATTATATATCTAGGACTGTGGTATTTGAATCTTTCTTGTGATTTTGTATGACAGTGACAAGGTCCAAAGGCGAAGAAGTTTTACCTTGCGAGCCAGATATTTCTACGAAGAAGTGGAAACAGAGAATTCGAGCTCAAATGGAGGAAGAGAACTTGGTCCGTAGAGTCGAGATGCTAGAGACCATGATGGATAGATTGCATAGGAAAAACAAGAAGAGCTTTTAGATCTGCAAAAGATGGCTTCGGTTAAGCAAGATTCCATGGACTCGGTGGTTCGAGCACTAGCCGAAAAATTCGGTATCGGAAAGAGCCACAAAGAGGAAGAATGGGAAGAGTGTGAAGAGACACCAATTGTAAGAAAGAAGGTAAAATCTGCATATACACCTTTTAAAGTTGAAACAAAAGTGGAAATAAAGAATTTTGAAGGACAAGTAGATGCAGAATTACTGGATAAATCGCTAAAACAGTTGGAGGTCTACATTAGTGTGTTTAATGTCACTGAGCCACAAAGGGTCACCTTTGCACATCTCAAAATGGAAGGTCATGTTTTGGTTTGGTGGGAAACCCATCTAGCCACTTGTGAGAAGAAGAAACGTCATATTGTCAGTACTTGGAAAGGTTTTAAAGAATTGATAAGAGCTAAATTCTATCCTATTGGCCATAAGACTGACATGATGATTAAGTGGCAGTACTTTAGACAGTAGCAAAGTGGTCAAAGCGTGCAAGACTACACTACAGAATTTTGGAGACAAGCCATGTTGCTTAATATGGACTTGGAGGATGAGGACATTCTGACCAAATATTTGGGAGGAATTCACACTCACCTTCAAAGGAAGGTAATCTCCACAAAGCCCAAGGATCTCAATGAAGCTTTTGTACAAGCATACTACATTGATGACAAGAAGAAGCAAGGAGAAATAGAGCCAAAGGGAGACTAGTCAACAGAACAACAGGACAAAGAACAAGGGAAGACAAGTAGCAAAGGTAAATGGAAAGGTAAACATGCCACTACTTGCTTTGCATACTTGTAAAGATCCTAATAATTTCTATAAGAATTATGATGTAAATGGACATACTGACGCCACATGTTGGAAGTTGCATCCGGAATTGCACCCAAAGCACCGAACCAAGGATTCCAAGAAATCCATGGCCACTATGAAGACAGAAAGAGAGGTGGAGATTGAGGATGATTCAAATGTAGATGAGAGGCTGGGATGCATGGCCACTAACATGTACGGGGCAGCAAAAGAAGAAGAGATGAGTAAGCTATTTCAAATCAGAATCCAAATCAAGAAGACTAAGGTAAACGCTTTAGTAGATTCTGGTTCTTAGTCAAATTTGATTTTTGATGCGGTTGTAGAACAACTTGACCTAGAGACTTACGCGCATCCACATCCATACCCACTAGGATGGGTGAAGAAGGGTGTAGAAATACAAGTTACAAGGAAGTGTAAGTTTTAGTTTGGGATAAATACCCAATACATAGATGTATTAGAGGCTGATATTATTCCACTTGATGCATTTGACGTTGTCTTCGGAAGTCCTTACTTGTATACCAGGGATTTTGTGTTCACAAGGAGGGAAAACCAATACAGATGGATCAAGGATGGATTCAATTTTAACATCCGAGCACACCAGAGAAAATAAAAGAAGGCTACAGTAAGTGCCAACCAAGCACCAAGACTTATTCAGGAAAATCATCAGTTGTGTTTGCTTTCATTGGAAGAAAAGCAAAATGAACGTGAGAGCATGGATATTTATCACCAAAGGATGGAGAATTTGGATAGCACTTGTCAGTTTTTGCAAAATAAGCCAGCACATGAACTGCTCAATCAAGGAGCAAAACAAAATTCCGCTATGCAATCACCATATCTACCTACGGATTCACTGGACCTGATCATGGGGTAGCAAGAAGAAGAGGAGATACAAGAAACAATGGCGACTATAGGAACAATGTACTTGGAGAGGATTCAGCCAATCCATTTCAAGGGACAAAGAAAAGAAAGGACTAAATCACCATAGTATGGGACCTTTGCCATACTTGAGCAGTTGGAGAAGAAACCTTTAGGCCATACTTCATGCAGATGCACACAATAGTAAGTTGCAAGAGCTCGCATCCACTAATGCCATCTATGCATGACAAAGAAGGAAATATACATAAGTTACCTTCTAAAGAGGATTGTACTCAAGGAATCTCGGAGGAGGATGCAACACTGGAACAACAAACCAGAGATCCACAGGAGTCTTGGCAGGTTGGATAAGAGAAGACACCAAGGCAGACCCAACGGTACTCAAATGAGCACGAGAGGGAATTGATTCCTCTACCACTCCCCCACTAAGATTTTGTGGGACCAAAAGCCTCCTAAGTAGGGGAGGTGTGATCCATAGGGATCCAGAAAAACACACCACTTCATCAGTTCCATCAACACCAAGAAGGAGAAATAAGAAAAGTGAAAAGAAATGAGGTAAACGGAGGTTCGGACAGAACCGCCGCTCTCTCGTAGAGTGGTAGTTTCAAAATCACCGCCCGTAGGGTAGTAGTCCTGAAACCACCACCCAGCCCAAGGCAAGGTCCTGAGACCGCCGGTCTACACAGGGCGGTGGTCTTGAAACTTTCGAATAGAAAAGAAGAATGGAACGCGAATGGACGTGAATTTGAAGCGCCTAGTCAGTGTCTCTTCCCTTCCATGCCCTTTCACATTCTCCAGTGCACGAGAGGACATGTGAAGGCCTATAAATACATGGAAGGAGAAAGAGAATAGACATTCAAAGGTGAATCAGAATTTAATGAGAGCAGTGAGCAAGATCTTCAGTGCTGGAATGGAATTATAGGAGCAAGGTGTAGAAACAGAGCAAGCAAGTAATTGGAGAGAAGGTTTACACTGTTGCTTCTTTTCATACTTATTGTAATATGTAATTGTCTATGTTAGACCAATAAAAGTGGGAAGAAAGAGCAGTTTCCCTTCTCGACTGGTTTTCCTCCTTGGAGGTTTCCAGGATAAAAATTGTTGGTGTTGAAGTTTGAATTATTTTCCTTCTCTGCAATTTCCTTTCTATAACACTAGATAATCAGTCACGAAGCTCTAATATTTAAGAAAATCTGTCATTTTCCAAATTTGAAATTAGAGTGACATAGTTGTGTGATTCGTAGAGTTCCAAAGTAGAAATCTATGGATCATCATATGAAAAAAACCCACATGAGTAGAAGAAGCCTTGTTTTTTAAAGCCGATGCTAGGAAACTAGTGTTAAGGATCTTTAACTCAACAAGATTTTACTTATGAAAATGATGGTATATATCATTCTTTTGTCACAAATAGGAGGATTGTTTTGTGGAGATAAGTTTAAACAGCCTTAGTAGGACCGATCACTTAAATCTTCATCACCTCTTCACGCAGCCCAATCTCAACAATCATCAATGGCGTTGGATTGAGTTTATTTGTGAGTACAACATGGAGATAAAGCATATGAAGGGAAAGGAGAATGTGGCTACGGATGCTTTGAGTTGTCGAGACATTTTCTCATGGCTACGTGAGTTGGTATATAGACTTGAGGACCAAGATTTTACAACTCTTCTACATGAAAACTTCTATGTTCCATTCTGAGCAGAGATCGAGTCTCAGAGACCCCTTGAGGGGAAGTTTGATGGATTTTCATTAGAGGCAGATGGTCTTCTTCGGCACACAGGTTAGATATATGTTCCCAGAGATGGAGGATTGAGGCAAGATATCCTTGTTGAGGCACACTATGCACCCTATTCAACCCATCCAGGGGTGAAGAAGATGTATGCCACTTTGAGACAATTATACCATTGGAGAGGGCTATGGAGAGACGTAACTCGTTTTGTGTCTTGTTGTTTAGAGTGCCAGAAGGTGAAGGTCGAGCATCAGCATCCAACTAGCCTTCTATATCCTCATGTCATACCGGAGTGGAAATGGGACACCATTTCCATGGATTTCATTGTAGGGCTACCTACGTCGAAGATACCACCATGATGCCATTATGGTCATGGTGGATAGAGTGATGAAAGTGACTCATTTTTCTCCGATAAAAACCACCTATATAACTAGTATAAAGTGGCACAATTATATACGGATGAGATTGTTAGACTACACGAGATTTCATGGAATATCATTTACGACCGTGATCCCTTGTACACCTCTCACTTTTGGACCACCATGCAAAGCAAGCTCTAGAGACAAAGATCAACTTCAAGGTAATCACCTTGAGACAGATGGACAAACACAGCGGGTGAATCAGATCTTGGAGGACATGCTTAGGATGTATGTCATGGACCATCAGTCGAGGTGGGAGGAGTACTTATATTTAGTGGAGTTTTCCTATAACAATAGTTTTCAGAGTTCGATTGGTATGGCTCCATTTCAGGCATTGTATGGTAGGAACTGTAGGACACAACTGAGTTGGGACAGATTGGAGGACAAGGTTTCTCTTAGGACGACTTTATTACAAGATATGCAGCAAAGTTGTCATGATTTGATAGAGATTACAGGAGGCTCAAGATAGATAGAAGAAATATGTGGATCAACAGAGGATATATCCTATTTTAGAGTTGGGCACGATGGTGTTTCTTTGTGTCAGGCCTCATAAGAGCCCTATCTATTATGGAAAAGGCTCTAAGCTTGCTCCTAGGTTTGTGGGTCCCTTTGAGATCTTGGAGCATATTAGTCCTTTAGCCTATCGTCTAGCATTTCCACCTAGCTTGTCTTGCATCCACAATGTATTTCATGTTTTTGTGCTTAGGAGGTACATTCCAGATCCTTATCATGTATTAGATTGGACCTCATTGCAGGTGTAGGATCAAGGGCACGTGATGGTGGATCCCATCCGTATTTTAGAGCGTAGGAACCTAGGCCTTTGAGGCAGAAATATTGATTAGGTTCACCTCTAATGGGATCGATATGATGAGACAACAACTACGTGGGAGGATGCTACACCTTTGAGCATATTTCCCACATTTATTCCAATGACTTTCAGGAGGAATTCGAGTCTAAGGGGAGGGGGATGTAGTGCCCACTCCTCTTCGACATTGATATTATTATGATTTTTCTTATTATGGATTGGATTTATAGACATTGTTATCACATTTTAGACATTGACAGATGGACATTGTTATATTTGATTAGTTTATTTGATAGACAATGGATGTTTAGACTTATGACATGATTTACAGGATGGATTATATGCATGGATTGACATATCAGTATTTGATGATCTTGAGCTACTACTGTACTGACACATTCGATTTGATATATAGATGTTACTAGATGATTTAGTTGATTTTGTGATCTTATTGCTAATTGATAAATTGATAAAATTGAAATATTTGAAATTGTGAACAATTTGTGAATTACTTGTTTTAGCAATGATTTAGTTATGATATTTGATTATATGAATTGATATGTATATGCATGTGTTTTATTATCTCGATGTTGTTAATATGGCCACGAGGCCAGAAAGGTATTGTTTTGATTTTGCAGGCATTTGTAACACAACAAACAAAAGGGGATAGGAGACCAACAGTGAAGGAATTTGGGGTATTGGCAACAAGTCACCTTGGCAACTAGTGTAAATGTATGATGTTATTGTTGTTATTTGTTAGGAGGTCCCCATTGGGGGGTGGCCTCAAATGTGACCTTGGGTAAAATTGTGGTTTTCCTTTTTTATTTTATTTATTTGTGAGTAATTGTATTTTTGTTAGTATTTTGAGTCACTTTTATTATTGTTGTTAAGTACTCCATTTAAGTTAATTAGACTTGATTAATTAGTGTAATTTAGGATGTGACAAAAGGGGGTAATTAATGTGAGTAGGTAGTTCTTGGTTTGTGTTGGATTTGAAAGGGATTTTATTGATTTTGAGTGGTGTGTACTCAACCTTGCATGTAAATTTCAGATTTTGACTTTCAAGCCAATTTTGGAGGCTTGTGGGACAAGTTAAGCTTGTCCCACACCTCTTAAAGTCACCCACCCACTATGCCTATGATGTGAGGGGATTATTTTAGGCCTTTTTGTGTGTTTAATGGAGAAAAAGAGAAATTAATTGCACTTTTCTTACAAGAGTCTTTAATTGTGTCCTTTAGGGGTGTGGGTTTGGGTTTGAGTGTGTAAGAGGGTTTTCATTCCCTCAACCACCAATTTATTATGCTTTGGGGTTTGGGTTTGACCTTGGTGATGTGGAATGGAGGAGAAATGATGTGGCATCCTACATGGAGCCACATCACCTCTCTCTCCCTCTTTTCTATTTATTCCAATTTGTTTGAGGATTTGGGGTTACTTGTTTTATTTTTGGTCTCTTGCATTTGGAGGTGCTTGCTTTTTGGGAGTGCTTGTTAGATTTTGAGATAACTTATGATTTCTTGGGCTTGGAAAGGTTGGAACTTTCTTGTGGATTGGAACTCTTGCAATGGAAAGGTAGGGTCTTCACCCTTGTTTTCTTTTACTATTTTGGTTTGCATATGTTTGTGAATGAATGTTTATTGCATGTGTGAATTTTGGAAGTAGAATGGCCTTAGGTTGTGTAGGATAAATTGAAATGGGGATAAATTTTGTTGGGAGGCATAAGAGTTTTTATTGGGAATTTTAGGAGGGAGTTAGGTTGGGGTGTCCCTCATTGTGGGAGGCATAAGACTGAGGGAGGCATAAGAGTCATTTTCTTATAGGGAGGCATAAGAGTCTTGGGGTTGTGATTGATTTTTTGGATGTTTTGAGGTGGGAACCCAAACCCTTGGGAGGCACAATTAGAGTCCCTATGTTCCTTTCTCTTCTTGGCTTGAGTTTAGAGCGATTGTGTTGGGAAACTTGTGTGTGTGGAAGTGATTTTTCTATTGTTCTTTTGTTTTGAAGTCTTGGTTTGATTGTGATTGTGGAATCCTTATTAATTTTCCAATGGTTTCCTTATACTCCATATTGCTTCATTGTTGGGGCTTGGGGGTCAATGAGGAAGAAGGATTCTCTTCCTCATTGGATTATTGGTTGGGTGGAGAGTGTTGCCTACTCCCCCATTTTGGTTGTTGTGTTTGGAATTTGGGAAGAAGGTGGAGCTCAAGTGAAGGATGATCTTAATTGCATTTGGAGAAGAGAAACAAGATTCCTCTTGTAAAAAAAAATTTACATGTTGTCTCCATTTTGAAAGGAGGTCTTGTAAACTTGCATTTTAAAAGTAAAGCTCTTGGTTATTTTGTTTATCAAATTTTTGATATTAGCCCTTGTTGTAAATTAAAGTAGAAATCTTGAAATTTATTCCCTTGTATTTGTTGAAAAGAGAGACTATTATATTGTAAGAATGAACCAAGTTCTTGAGAAAAATTTGCATTTTTAGATGAAGTAGAAATTTAGAAATGAACATGAAATGCAAATGCATTTCTTTCAATTTAAGTTGTTTCTTTGTCTCCAAAATGTGATATGTTTCATTTTTAAAAATATTGAGAATCTTGTTAAAACGCACTTGATGTGTGAAATGCTTGTCGTTTAATTGTTGTAAGAAGAAAAGGAAATAGTTCTTGTTCTATTGAAAGGAAGGCATGTTGAAGATATTAAAATTTATAGTTATATTCTTTGTTATGATAAGGGAAGGACATAGTTTCTTAAAACTCTAGAATGAGAGATAAATCTTCTCCTCTTTACAAGTTATATTAGAATTGAAGAGAAATTTTAATAGAGTTCTCATTTTCATTTTTAAATGAATGGATAGAAAATATATTTTTATTATCATCTTGCCTTATAAAAACCCCTAGTTAATGATCTTAAATGAATAATTAATCCCTTTTATACAATGGTGTAAGGCTAAATGTATAACTATGTATATCTATAATTATACAAATTTATTATATAAATTTATATATTTATACATATACATAGTTAATTATAAAAATATTGTCAAGCCATTATATTGATATAAATGATATAAATGTATATACAACAAAATATGGGTATATATATACATATATATACATATAAATACATATGTATACATATGTATGTATATACCCATATTTTGTTGTATATACATTTATATCATTTGTATATTCACGCCATTTAAAATAGATCTAAAATAGGGCAAAATGCACATTTGCCAAATAGGAAAAAACAATGAAATTTTTCAACAACAAATAAAATTTTAACTAAACCCTAGGAGAGGGTAAAATGCAATAACAAGTAAAAATTTAGACAAACCCTACAAAGAACTACAAATACTATGAACAAAAAAATAGTTATTATCCATCCTTAAGCTCCATTATTCTTCCATGGCTTCCTTCTCCTTCTCCTTCTCCTCCCATAAACCTATAAAAACAAAATGAGGAAATAAGTCAAAAGAATGAATAAAAGCTTTCCATAAAGAATTTTAGGGTTAGTTTGAATCCCTTAGATCCAAAGGCCCAAATTTAATCCATCCAATGGCTAAAAATCATCCCTACAAAAGTTAGGTGAGAATTAGGTGGGAATATCTTTTAAATAAAATGCATGTGTAATTTTTGAATGGGGCCACTTAAGTGGTGTAGGAGGTAAATTTATCTTATAACCTTAATGTTTAGTTGGTGACTCTTAAAATAAAAGGCCCATGACCCTGTATTTAATTAAATAAAATTCACCCCTTGGTAGTTAGACAATATTTGTAATCAAGATTAAAAAAATTGTATTTAATTTAAGGGGAGGGTAAGTTTAGACTTAGCCCTAGAATAATAAATTATTAAATGACATTTGAACTATGTTATTAATTTAAATTATGAGTATAATAAGGGATTTTAAGCATGAACTCGAGAAATTAAATAATATTAATTAAATGTATTTAAAACGAATAAAATGTCACTGGGAACAAACTAAACCTAGTTGGAGGTTACCCCATCAGAATCGGCTTTAACAAAAAAATCCGTAAATTTTTAAATCTAATTATTGGTCACCTTGGGTTTTTGTGTGGGTTTTTTTAAGGGCGTTATATAACCTTCAGCTAATCAAATATTGATATGGAAAATCCATGTTGTAAAAATTACTTAGGATATGATCATAGAACCAACCACTTAACTCTACGTCATGGGGTGTTAAAAGACTTCACAATAAACAAAAATGATCATTGATGGGATCTATGTGGGACATACAAATTCATTAATAGAAAAAATAATCACCGACCCTTCAAAAAAATCATTTTTGATAGTAAAAAAAAATGTTTCACACACCAAAAAGGGCATGAATGCTAAGGTATACCTTTTCCTAAATCTTAAAAAATAATCTCAAGATTCATATCATATGATCACTCAAAAATTGTTTATATAAAATTTTAGAAATATATAAAGGAAAATTTCTAATGAACATTATGGTCTATTACTATGATTTGTTATTCTATTATTATTTTCAAATTAAGAAATTATTGAGCCTAACGACAACTAAGTCATTTCTTTCGATAAGTAATGGATCTTAGTGGTAGTTAATCATATTATTTTATATGAACCGATGTGAATTACATGTTATACGCAATATATTTATGAGAACTATGTAAATATTGATCCCACTCGAGGGTATGTTATGCAACACTTACCTCCACCAGGATGGTCCAACCAATATGATACAATTATAAACAATGAAAGACATTTACGATCCAAAAGTTGTATAAGTAGTTTTTACCACAACTCAATCTAATTGTTGGAGTTTTACGGCTACTAAATTGTACCATATTTTGTTTACAATGATAGAATGCAATAGAAGAATCCTTGAAGGAAATAATTTGTAAAACTTCACGACTAAATGGGGTTTTAACATTTTTACAAAAGTTTTGTAGTATACAAGGGTGTATCATATAATCTAATATATCCTACAATTTCACCAAAGGATATATAATAAAATATCTAATTAGTATTTTACCAAAATGTGTATAATATATTACCCTATGAAACAACATTTTTTTCATATATTAAATATCAAGAGATGGATCCTAATGCGGTACGCTAAGCTATAAAAAGAACTTTTATAATGATAAGTCCGAATAGACGAAGACTAAGGGCCTCTTATGTAAACCACTTTATTACTTAAGAGTATTATATCTAGTTTCAAATAATCTTATTTAATGAAACTGAATTGTAAATATTTGAGTTTATAAAAGTAGAAATATAGTCTAGTGGTCTTCAGGCTAGACAACTATTTTAAGTTAGGGTGTATAATGATGAAAATGAAATACAATGGATGGATGTATGATAGAATCTCTCCATGTTGTATGTATACAATCTATAATGTATATATAATTATATACATACATATATGTATATAATTATATATTTACATATATTATTGCATAATGACCACAAATTTATGTGATTTTATTGCATAGCCTAGCGGGCACAAGGTTTAATATGCATTTATTATTAAATATATTGATATTATATTTATTATATTTTCTTGTGCATATATGTAAGTTATTATATTTAAATATAATTTACATGTACATAGGAAAGATGTAAAAATATAATTATTTTTCTTCCACATCTTCTAAATTACCAACTTTAGAAATTAAATTTTTAGGAGTGTCGACTCAATATTGACAATTAAGTGTAATAATATAATGAAAGCTAAGTTTAATAATTGCCTACTCTTATTTTAAATATATTAATAAACTAAAACTAAAACTATCCTATAGAAAAAACTAAATAGTTGTTTCAAAAAAATACAAAATAGTTTCTTATTGTTTTTCAAAGATGGAATAACTACTAACTTTTCGCTTCCCAAAGTATTAGTACTCATAACTATTTTTTTGGTGCAACATAAGTTTTATCATTTTGGAGTTAGGCATTCATTATTGAGGAAAAACAATGATGGGACAAATAAGGGAAAACATAGTGCAAGGAAAGAAATATATCAACGGTTCGAAGAGGTTGAAAGGAACCACAAGCGTTGCATTAGGACACAACAAAAGGAGGTTTCACAAGAAAAATATAATAAAAAAAAAAAAAGGTACCGAAGCCTGATTCGTCTAGGAAAAAATAAGGGATGGATTATGGTGCAAAGCACAAGAGGTGGATTTTTACACTATGTTTTTCCAAGATGCTCAATTGGAACCATCTCTCAAACAAACAATTACATAAACCCCTTCAATTTTGATAAATTTCTATTCTAAAAATGTATGGAATGAATTTAATAGATTGGAAGTATATGGTAGATACTTTTGATAAATACATGTTATAAAGTTGTATGGAATGATTTTTTGTTTATCTCCTTTTTCTTACCATTTAAATTTTATTGTGTTATCCTCTCTACAATATCCTTTGTGTACCTTCTTCGCAAATCCTATTATCTCGCACATCATATTTCACTTGTAAAAATGGCCACAATTTGTACCCTTAGCCCCGCGAATATAGTTTTTTTGATATCTCAACATAACTTCCCGTTAGAAAAAATAGAAATTCTAATAAAAAAATTTAGTGATATTTAATAAACTATTAGTGCAAATTTCATGGGATATAGAAATATTAAAATTTTAATTTCCCTAAATAAGAAAAAAAGAGTGGAAGGTTGGAATTTTGAACCATCTCAAATACTAGGAAATTCAAATTTTGAAAACCTTAGGAAAATATAATTTAGGGATGGGGAATAAGATTTGAAGTTACCATTTACATAGGCATTTGATTTTTTTCAAATGAGTGACACCTTTTATTTATCCAACAATAAACAAAATACATTAAACTAAAACAATATTGAACTAATTTTATTTTAAATTGATGTCAACATTGGTAGAGAATGTAAACATTATTTAATAGACTTATCCAATTAGAATGTGACACGTGTCACTTTTCAAACATGTAGTAATATTATTCAAAAATATTAAACTAGTTAATTCATAAATAAACCTATAGCATCATTATTCAAATAATACCAACTAAGAAGTTGAAACTTAGATTGATATTTCTAATATGTTCTTATTTTAGTCCTGTAAGAAGGGTATTATGATTAGATATTCGAGACATGATATTCTAAGCCTAGCATCCGCTATACTCGTAGGGATTAAGCCTTAGGCAAACTAGGTAGTTGCCTAGGGCGCTAGCAGTCAGTGGGCACTTAAATCTAAAATTTTCCTTTTTCGGTCAATTTTAGAACTTAACTTTAAAATAATTTATATAAAGATTTAATATTGATCAATCCATTTATAAATATTATTATATAGTAACATAAATTTCACACATACACATAAAAAGTTTTGTAATACTTTTGCAAGTAAAATAAAATATCACATATTTATAAGCACATATGATTTTGTTGGTATTGTTACCCATTATCTGATGTAGCTCTAGATTATGTAGGTGTGTAATTTGCTCTAGAAAAAAGGTTAATGTATTTTTATAATGTCATTGACCTGTATCTAGTAGAGGTGAGTATAATTGAAGGAAAAAAATATTTGATTTTCTATTCTTAATTTTTGGGGAAATTTTCTATTATTTTTTTATGGAAGAATCCATAGGCTTGGTCCAAATACAACTCTTCACAAAACCATGGGAGCT